>CM031242.1:927931249-928536249 GCA_018340775.1 Taxus wallichiana var. yunnanensis
CAACTTCTTTACATTTATTAGGTTTATTCTCTCTCTCCGCAAATTCCTAACACACTCTACATGATGCTCTCGGCTCTTTCTTGTAGCTCCATTTGTGAGTGCAGTTTCTGAGACATTTAACACTGTTTCTTTAACTTTGTTTGGGCTGTAAAAGTGCGCTAACTTTCTGATTGTATGGCTGACCTGGGTTCTGGGTGATCTCTCATCTATTGTTTACTATACACTATGTGTTCTTCACCTCTGGAGACTCATCAATCAGGATGCTATATGGCTTGTTTATTGTAAAAACAAAGAAAAAACAACCAATGGTATCCTTGATGGTGTGGTAAATGAGAGAGAGAAGTTTAGTCATGATATATGTGTTGAGCCGTTAGCCCCGCTTATGAAAACTTCAAAATGGAACCAGTAATAATGGCATCTCTTTCAACAAATGCACATTTCCCAGGAAAGGACATGATGGCCCCATAAACTTCAAGAAACAAGACGTAGGATGTGAATTTGATGAAGAGAACACTCCAATTAAAGATTTTTACTTGTTTGAACATTACAGTTCAGCAGCGAATTTGTTACATAATACAAAAATAAATCCATTCAGCAAGTGGATGTTGCACTGAAGGTTTTATGGATATAAACCTTCTGCCGATTTTGAAGGAGATACTTCTGCAGGAAACATTCAGTTCTGTTCTTTTGATAGTAAGAAGCAGGCATAAATCTGAGAAAGAATTATATGCGCCAGAGGAAAGAGTGCTACTTACCAAAATTGGCAGCAATCAATGATATTTTTAGCACCAACGATTTTACAGTTAGAACAATTTTGATGAGGTCTAATAAGGGCATGGCATTATAAATCAATGTTACAACAGGTGAATCTGATTGGTTTTAGAATTCAATTAATTTGGTGCTAGAACTTATAAGCATTTCATTTTGGAGCATAACAGAAGGTATTAGGTAATTCAATGTTACAATGTTATACATGGGTCTATGAAGGTGCCGTAACTATAAATCTTGTAAGTTAGTTTTCTGGCCATATTCATGTACATGCAACCTATGAGGACTGCTAAATTTTCTTGTTTGTAATGCACTTTTTTACATGAAGTTCGTCAATCCCTACAAAATTTATTAGTTTGTAATGGGCTGTTTTTCTCAATAAGAATTTGTAGTTAGCTGTGAGGATGGATGCTTTACATTTACAAATCAAAATAATTTCGTTATATGTTCTATTTTCTACTCCTCAACTGTAGAAACGCATCCATGTTGATTATGTTTAGAATTGTGTACATATATATTATCTTACAGGAGTTCCTCTAACATAATGAGATCTCCAGGTGTAGGATTGCCAATGGACCTGAGAATTATGAAATCGGATTCTCTGGGGCTTCAATTGTAAAAACTGAACGTATTATGTAGGTGGCACCATATACTAGTTTCTACGTAATGTATCTTCAAAAGTTCCTACTGTGGTTTTTTTTTCTCCATCTTCTAAAGTTTGGGTGTAAATGTTTTCATGAGAATAAGGTAACAAGAGTACAAATAGATGGGCAAAATGTGAGCTTGATTATATGGATACCATAGGAATACAATTGTTTTTCTTATAGCCAACATAAATTTTAACACCGACATATACTAATATATAACATGATCTTCTTAATGTGTGGGTTGTCCTTCAATCATTGTTTTTTTATTTGCTCGTTTTTTGTGTTAGTGGAAATTTAAATTTAGATCAATATAAGCAGTTTAACCTGCAATGTGTTTGATTCCCACTTTCCAGATATGTGAAGTTAGAAGGAAATTTGGGACCTCTCACTAGTTTTATTGGCATTAACTATCTGTTGTTTGACTGCCCGGGTTTCAGTTTTAGCTTTGGATGATTTGCTATAAGTTTTTTCTTCAAATTATCTGTAGTTTGTCAGAAGTTATTTTGTTTCTGACCTTGTTCATAGCATCAAATGCACAGATAACCTAGGGAACGACATTTGTTTTTTTTTCAAAATTAAGAGAGACTATATTGGGCATTTATTTTCCCTTCCATAAAACATCTGTAAAATTCTATAATTTCCATATTACAATATGAGTGATTATTTTTTTGTTTTCTATTGCGTCAACTGAGTATAGATTTCAAGATATGAGAAATTGAATTAAATGATAATAATGAAAATGATTATCATTCTTTATTCAAGGCTACAATATGTGAATATGGTCGAAGGAATATAAATGTTTTGTTAGAACTTTCTGTCTTGTAGAGATGTGCAGGAGCTAAAGTGAGCTTATCTGTGTAGATGTGCAGGTCTCAAGGGGACAGCAGCTTGAGTTTTCCTTTTCGTAATTATTAGTTTGTTTTTTCCATTCTAATCCTGTAATGGAGCACATTATATTTAAAAATGTGCAAGTACCCCATTCTTCCTCTCTGTTTGATTGTAAATGAATTGCACTTGTATTGTCTCCGTTCCTCTTAATTTATTCTTGTATGGTTCTTTTTGGGTTTTTTATTTTCTACTTGCGCCGTACCTAGCTTTGTGCGTGGTAGATTAGATCTAGAGAAATAGAATATCTTTTATTAAGGTTTGCACACATTGATTTAACACTTTCAAGCTGGTATTTGTAATGGGTTTAGTACAGCTACATTGAGGTTGAAGGAAGGGCAGATTCTGTCCCTAGTTGTGATGGCATCAACCGTCGGTTTTTTTCTCCTTAGACCTTCACTCTTTTCCTTTGTGATTTGGTGGATGGTATTGTTGTCATTGTGGATTAGGTGGATGCAAAGCAATAAACAAGGGTGTTATTGGTGGCTTATGTTGCCACTGCCAATCACTCCAGTTATATTCTTGTAAGTTATATTTCTATTTCAATCTATAATTCCTTTAAACTGGGATGGGTTAGCATAGCGTGAAGGTGTTTTTTGAAGGAACACATAATGTAAAATGCTATGTATTTGAAATTAATATCACAGATAGGAGGTGTTGCCATTGACGCTGAAGGAAGGGCAGATTCTGTCCCTAGTTGTGATGGCATCAACCGTAAGGTTTTTTCTCCTTAAACCTTCACTTTTTTCCTTTGTGATTTGGTCGATGGTATTGTTGTCATTGTTGATTAGGTGGATGCAAAGCGATAGACAAGGGTGTTATTGGTGGCTTATTTTGCCACTGCCAATCACTCCAGTTATGTTCTTGTAAGTTATATTTCTATTTGAATCTATAATTCCTTTAAACTGGGATGGGTTAGCATAGCGTGAAGGTGTTTTTGAAGGAACACATAATGTAATTGCTATGTATTTGAAATTAATATCACGGATAGGAGAGTGTTGCCATAGTGTTGTTTCCTTAAGGTGCATGGTGGTTTGTGGTGAAGCCTGTGGATTTCTGTCCTTGGATTGTGCTGTTGGAGAGAGTATTGTTGTGGTTTTTATTGCAGAATTTGGAAGGGTGTTGTGGGTAGTCTTGTGATCTTTGACTGGATCAAATTGTGAAATTAGTTTGCTGTTGTACAAATGCCCACAACAATGTAGTTTTATTTGAGTAAGTTACTGGAGGATGGGACGTTGCTAGTCTTGAAAGAAAATAGAGTGAACAAATGTCTGAAATAAGTAATAGGGCATCAAGTGATCGGAATTGTGGTTTGAAATTGGAACATCACTTTAAGAATTTAGTCTTGCTGATGGAGAAGTTGAGTTCTTATTTTTGAGTTTCAGGTTTGGAATACATTCTATCTAGTTGCATAGGAACCAATTGGGAGAAAGTGAAGTTGATAGCAAAGCAATTTGATTGCTTATTCAAAACAGTAGGTAATCCTGATATAATGTGTGCTGATATAGGTAAATGAGGAATTCAAGACCTTTAATTGCAGATGATCAACAAGGCCTACCCAAGTTCCCTGACTTTCTTGTCTTAATATTTTTAAATGAGCAACAAAGCCTTATTCAAGTTCCTTGAATTCATTGCCATAATATTTTTTCGACAATTGTGTAAAAAAAAGAATTTTAGCAGACCTATTAGATTTGTGGACATATTCCCAGGGAAATCTGTAAATTACAGTGTTTAAAACCATGCTATCATTTAAAAGTTGCGCTTAACAGAAACAAGATTTTTAGATGTTACTATTTCCTTTTGGTGCAGCAGAATTTACATTTACAACGGATTATTCATATCCAATGTGTTGTTTATTGCTGGTAAATGTTATTTATCTATGAGGACAATGATGATCGTGAAATCCTAGTATTCTTAAGTGGATTGGAATCAACTCTTTGTTGAATGTATTTATTTGTTGACTGGAAAAGTTTTGGAAACTCTTTCTTTACTCAATCCTCTGCTCCTACAATTTGGGCACCCTCTGCTCCTACAAATTCTGGATTGGAAATGTATACATATCGATTCCTGGTATTTTGAATCCAATAAGGTTTCTTCAAATATCTTGACTGTTGTTGCTCATGGGATATCTGCATACTTTGAAACAATTAGTTGTGGATGGTTAATGAATCATCATCTCCAGTTAACAGGTGGTTGAATGTACTTTTCTGTTCAAGTAAGCAGCTTGTAGTCAACATCTTCTTAAGAGAATGCTAAGCAAGGTTATTATAGTGTTTTCAGTGTTAGTTTGCTGGAAAACTAGCAATAATTTCAGAATTTCCATTGTTGCACCTCCATGGGATCAAAAAGTAAAACGGTCATATTACACATTGGTTATGTCTGTGTTTGCATTTGGGCAGGAATCAAGAAGAGGAACAAGTACTATGAGCTTTCTACATGATGCTCTCTGGCTCTTCCTTGTAATGCCACTTGTGAGTGCAGTTTCATGCTGTTGCTTTAACTGTGACATTCCTGCATTGTGGTTGCTTTTGTTCTTATTTTTGGATACAAATTCTGGATTGGAATATTCATTGAAAATTTGACAATCAATGCTTGTTATTTTGAATCCAGTAAGGTTTCTTCAAATATCTTGATTGTTGTTGTGTAATGTCCCTTTCCTTCACTAAGGGCCTAAGGACCAAATTTTAGTTATAGCCTTGGTCATACCTAAGGGGCTAAAGACTTCTGGAGGCTATTGGGAATGGATGACGGTTACCACCTTGCTTATTTGTTATAATTTTGCATTGACATGAGTTAAGTGGCTTGGTGGGACTAGATATTATGTTTATATGTCCACAATCGTTAAGGGGGACCTCATAAGACTTTATTGTTATAATTCTTCATTGGGGGTCACTTATGTCCCTATGATGACTAAAAGGGGGAAGAGTAATTGAAGTTACTTTATGATTTTGATTATCTCCGGAGGGGGCCGATTGGGGACTTTTTGGGTCACATGTTGCTTGGGAGAATGACATAAGAGGAGTTTGGGAAGAACGTGAGCTCATTCTTGCATACACACATGATTTTCTATTAAGCAACTGCTGACTGCTATCCTCTAGCTTATGGAGTAAGATCTTACAAGATTCCTAGTTTCGGTGGTGAGAGATCCATTCTTAGCTAGTAGAGCACTCTTCAAAGGGTGAAAGATCCACCTAGTTTTTCATTTTGGAGCTGATTCAAGGCTGATTTTCATAGATTAATTTAAGAGTTTTCGTGATAAGGGTTTTGGAGGATTTTTGGTCTTTTGTGGAGAAAATCCGGGGTTTTCCAGATCTGATTTATTGCAGCATTGATTAGAGCAAGTTTTGCGACACATTTGGAGACATTTTTGAGGGTTTTGGCCTCTTTTCTAGTGGGGTGTCCCACTTTGGGATTTTGCAAAGTGATTTTTTTGGAGGGTTTTCACAGCCATTTCCAGATCCGGAGGTTGGGTTTTCCTTTGCATTATTAGTAGATGTTATTTCTAGATTTTCAGAATTTTATAACTTGTATTTGGAAAGATATGAATTTTTAAAGATTTCCAGCTGTTTAGGGCTTTCTGAAATTTTCTAGTAGTTTAATATTAATCAAAAAATTCCAAAAATATTTTCTAGTATTTATGATCATTGTGCAAACTCCTTTTAAAATTAAATGCATTTTGGGCAAGTATTTTGTAAGATATCAATTAAATACAGTTCGCTACCCTAGCTGGTCATTTTTTGCAATAATCAAAAATTTTATTGTGTTGTAATTTCTATATATTTTGTGCAATTTTGAGTGGTATCCCACAAGGGA
Organism: Taxus wallichiana var. yunnanensis; assembly: GCA_018340775.1. Classification (NCBI taxonomy): domain Eukaryota; kingdom Viridiplantae; phylum Streptophyta; class Pinopsida; order Cupressales; family Taxaceae; genus Taxus; species Taxus wallichiana. The sequence continues at coordinate 927,937,363 of CM031242.1, forward strand.
TATTTCAATTAGCTATCGAGTAGTTGTTTCTCACCTCGTTTGGTTGAAAAGATGGATGTGAAGAAGATATGGGGGTTGAGTTGATGAAATGATTATTCACCAACATGGTGAAGCAACAAAAAAACTACTAATCTCTATTTGAGCCAGCTCACTGAGAGATTATCATAGAGCGAGCACTAATACTCATACGAGATAGAGGGAAACTAGCAGTGTGGGATAGTCAAGACATAGATGTGAGAGTGGAACTACATGGCAGCATGATCTCTCCCACACTCCTACCAGTGCATTTGGGGCTTCACGAACCCTCTTTCTTGAAGAATCTAGAAGTTACATAGGTAAGGCAGCCAACAAATGTTTTGGATGAGGAGTCTTCGGGAAATGTACCAATCTTTGAGCGAGGGTTTTCGAGATAACATGACATTTCCATAGTAATGTAAAATGAAGATCGGTCACGAGCCCAAGAGAGATCATCGGATACTGTGTACCTAAGTTATAGAGGAGATTAAGACAAATCTCTATTCCACACTTCGATGGGTCTAAGAAGTGTACCACACACTGCCCTAGATTCGAAGTTGAAAACATACTTTGACTTGAATCCATGCACGAGGAAGTTGCAATTAAGTTTTGCAATCGTACATCTTGAGGGAGATGAACATGACTAGTGGTATCATGGACTTATTACACCGGGCACATACATATTGATACTTATGCGAGTTCACGAGAGGCTAGTGAGCAGTTATGCAGAGGGACCACGTGAGACATTTTGGGGAGTTGACTCACTTGAGGCAGAGGCATAAAAGTTATTTGGATCGGTATATTGCAGATTTTTCGTATATTATCACTCATGGTACCTAATGTTATAGAGATGAGAGGTTGACTTCACTTTTATAGCAGGTTTGATAGACGCTCTATTTGCTGGATTTGTGAAGGCATTTGAGCCTTCTTTGCATGAGGCTATTAGGAGAGGGCACGGGACTTGGAGTTATCACTCCAAAGTCAAGGTTTCCATCTCGAGTGTAGCCTAAGGGGCCTCCACGTGAGGCAAGATGCAGCGAAGAAACCATTCATATCTAGAGAGAACAGAGCTGAGTTGAGGCAAAAGAAACTATGTTTTGATTTCCACACACCTTGGTTTCCAAGACATGATTGCAGAGGTAGAGGGAAGGCCTAATTCATAGATATCTTCAAGGAGAGTGATGGTGATGAGGAGTTGGATACTCAAGGATTTGAGGATGATGATGGAGAGGCATTGGATAGTGCAGGTGTTGAGAATCGGGGGAGGATGAGACTTTCCCCATGAGACTATTGCCACTTTGTCTAGCACTCCCAGTCTGAGGCATTTAGAGTTAGTGAGTTTACAGGATGAGTAGTGGTACTCATTGATAGTGGGGTAACACACAACTTTAATGATGTATCATTGGTTGAGAGAGGCGAGGATTACGAGGTGAGAGGATTTTGAGGGCCTCAACATGGTTGTAGCCAATGGAGATTTTATGAGATGCACATGAAACGCGAGTTCCCAAAGTGGAGTATCACGATGGGTAACTATAGAGTTATCGATGATTTCTATATTGTTGGTATTAGAGAGACCAACATTGTGCTTGGAGTATAGTGGCTCCATTTCCTTGGTGATTTCTGCACTAATTGTCGACAGAGTGACGGAGTTGAAGTTTAAGTCTAAAGGGAGGAATGTGACTTTGAGAAGTTTATCTATGATGCACCTGGGGTTGTTACATCTTAGAGGATTGAGAGGATTCATAAGAACAATGGGGTTTATTAGGCAAGGTGCAAGTGCTTGGTTTTGACTAAGAAGTTAGAGGATGGGCAACCAGAGTATCATGTGGATATCCAGGGCCTATTGGATAGGCATAGTGCAATTTTTGCGACATACCTTGACGTGTACCTCACGGATAGGGAACTTGAGCATGTGATTGAGCTCGAGGACATTAGGCCTATGGTTACTTTTATTCTTTACATCATTACCCAAATGGTTTAAAGTGAAATATCCCTTATAGGATACCACTTTAAAATATGCAAAATATAGACAAATTGCAGCCAAACAGAAATCTGATTTTTGCAGAAAATTAAATCTAGGGCAGCGAACAGAAAATAATGGATAACTCCAAAAATACTTGCTCAAATCTCTTGAAATTTTAAATGGAGCTTGCTAATACAATAACAGATATTATAGAACTGTTTTGGAATTTTTCGAATAACAGAATGTTTCCAGAAAATTACAACGTGCCATAAATAGCTGAAAACTTCTAAAATTAATATCTTCCGGAATATAGATGCAAAAATTATGAAACCTTGGAAATATTATCTATAAATATAGGAGATGATATCCCAACCTTCAAATCAGAATTTGAGGAAGTGGAAACCCTCCAAAACAGATCTGCAATCTTCAAAACAAGTCGCCCCACCTAGGAGATGGCTGGAAACCCTTGCAAATGCCTTCAAACTGATGCTAGACCTTGCCAAAGAGGTTGCCGTAGATCTGCCCTGAAAAACCCAGAAATCTCTCCTCCAAAAATGCCCAAAATCCTCCAAAACCCTTCACTGAAACCCTCTGAAAATATCTCTAAAGAACAGCCCTGATTTCAGCTCCAAAATGACAAACTAGGGTGGATCTCTCACCACCGAAGAGTGCCCTACTAGCTAGGGATGGATCTCTCACCACTAAAGCTAGGGTTCCCGTGGGATTTTACTCCACAAGTTGGATATTTGCAAACAGCAATTGCACATGAAAGGAAATATAAGTGTATGCATGAATGATCTTCTTTTCACCCTTCCACTCCTTTTATAACTTTTCCATGCCAAGGAACCTAAAAGCCCAAGTCGCACTTTCCCCTAGGGAAGACCAAATTAATAAAGTAACTTAAAGTTACTTTTTCCCTTCAAGAGCTATGGTCAAAAGGTGACCCCAACGCAAAATTAGAACACTAGGGTTAAGTGGCCCCTTCAGCGATAAAACATAACATCTAGTCCTTTGAAAGCACTTTATATTCCTGTCATCAACGGAAAATTATAACTGGACTAGATATTCATACCCAATAGCTCACAGCGTCCATAACCCCTTGGGTATGACCAAGGCTTGGACTCGAGTTGGCCCCTAGGCCTATGGCGTAGGAAAGGGGACATTACAGTCCTCCCTTCCCGAGAAATGCTTGACCCCAAGCATTATCCTGTCATGTTGCAGAAGCTGAATACCACAAAGTAAGTTTCTCCATCTCACCCTGCAGTCAACCAAAGATCGGTGTAATCCAACATAACCAAGAAACCCCATGTGGTCATCATGACCTCCATGTTGTATAGAGAACCATGTTGTTCGTGAAGTAGAATGATACCCACACCGACTCTCCACTTTGGTACCACACCGAAATTGCTAATCAGTCCCGATCACTCGCCAATCTGAGGTTGTCATCATGTGATCACTTGTTGCCTCTCCAATCAACTCTTGGGTATGAAAATCTACTCTAAAATCTGTAGAATCCTGGATCAACTTTGTGAAACAACACTTTTTGTATACGCCTGAATGGTGCTAACTCTCCCACATGACTGCGCTCGTGTGAAACCGTACATGCATGCCTGTATAAAGTTGAGGATATCCTCCCTCAACCTATGCCATATGAACCTCTCGACATGACACCCGTAGGTCTCATCGCATCTCAAATGCCCGATCACGGAAGAACAATGCACATGTCGTAATATCTCCATCCTCAACCATGAATCCGACCACAGTACAATCACCAGTACGATAAAGATCATCTCATCCTCCAATTTGTAGTCATTTTGTCATCTATATGTGACCATCCGAGAATCTCACAAGTGTGTTGGTTCTTGGAGTACTCAACAAGCAAATGAGATCTCAGGTCTGCAAACCTCGGATAACCAACATAATGATAAACTCGGATGATCCGAACCTGTAATCCCAATCTTTGTAAGCTGTCTCATATGCAAACACTATTGGTCACATCCACATCCATCATACTCGCATCGATCACTGATAATAAAACCCCTCATCATGCCGGAAATTCCTCTCCATCCCCTCGGCCTTATAACCACCCTAGGTGCTCTCATAGATAATCCCCTCAAAATCACATTCTGCCCTCGGACGTAAACTTCAGCTCCATCGTCACGAAAGTTAATCCGAAACTCACCAAGAGAGTGAAGCCACTGCACTCCCTTAAACACTATGTTGGTTACTCCCATACCAATGATGTGGAAATCATCGTAATTGTATAGTTACCCATCGTGATGCTCAATTGGGGTACCCGCGTGTACACCTCATAGACTCTTTATTAGCTCTGACCACGTTGAAGCCCTCAAAGTCCTTTGCACGTAATCCTCGCCTCTCGACCAATGAGCATCAATAAATTTGTGGGTGGCCCCATTATGAGGAGTACTACTCACTCTTGACCTGCATAATTCCTCTAATTCCTCTAAAGCCTTGTACATCGGTGTACTAGACAATGTGTGTCTATAATCTCTGAGGAAAAGTCTCCTCTCTGCACCGCATCGGCACTATCAACGCAACTCCATCTCCATCATCCATCTCGCGAGCCTCTATCTCCTCACCTCCGTCACTCTCACTCTCCTCGAAGACCTCGATGAATTGGGCCTTCCCTCTACCTCTGTGATCATGTCCTGGAACCCGAGGTGTGCGGTAATCGAAACATAGTTTCTTTCGCCTCAACTCATCTCTGTCCTCTCGGGGAAATGATCGGCTTCTTAGCCACCTCCTACTCGGTGGAGGCTCCCTTTCTTGAAGTTGTCAGATCTAGATGGAGGTTCCTTTCTATTGAATGCGAGGTGGAACCCTCGACTTTGGAGTGGATAAATCCAAGTCTCGAGATCTCCTCATAGCCTCATGCAAAGAAGAAGGCTCAAATGCCTTCACAAATCCTACTAAAATGTCAGTCAACCCTGCCATGAAGAGTGAAGTCAACCTCATCTCTGAAACATCAAATACCATAAGCGATAACCTCTAAAATCCATGATATCTTGAGTCAGGGAACTGTCTGCCTCAAGTGAGTCAACTCTAAAGTACTATATGGGTCCCTCCTGTCGAATCTGCTCATCAACCTCTGTGTAAAAGCTGCATAAGTAGTGATATGCATGTGTCCCGGTGTAATCAATCCATGATGCCACCAATCATGAGCATCTCCCTCGAGGTGAAGGATAACAAACTTAATTGAATCCTCTTCACGCATGGGATTCAAGTGAAGTAAGTCTTGACTTACGAATCCAAGGCTGCGTGGTACACTTCTTAGAACCATCAAAGTGTGGAATAGAGATTTGTCCTAATCTCCTTTGAAACTCAAGTACTTGTTAGCGATGGTCTCTCCGGCCTTGTACCGATCTTCATTTCTACAATACTCCTGAAATGGCATGTTATCCCGAAACCCTCACTCAATGTCCATTACCTCTCCCAACAAGATTCATCATCCACAATGTCGTGGGCTGTTGTGTCTGTGAAACTTTGGATCCTTGCAAAAAAGAAGGCTCGTGGAGTCCCAAGGCAGTAGAAGCATGAGGGGACCCTCCTGTCTGATATGTCACTCTCACCTCTATTACCATGTTGTTCCATATTGCAAAGCTTCTCCTCTCTCTTTATGAGCATCAATCCTACCTGTCTTTAACCTCTTAGTGAGTTGGCTAAAATAGAGATTGGTAGTCTCCTATTTGCTTCACCATATTGATGAACAATTGTTTCATGAGATCCACTCCCATCTCTTCACGTCTTTGTCTCTGTCTCCTTGTTGGCTAGATTTTCTCAGCATAGCAAAACCTAGGCAATCATGAGATAAATCTCCCTCATTTACCGGTGAGGCCCCGTGTCAGATTTGTCAATTAAAATATGCTAGTATTTATATGGGACTTTAATTGTTCATTTCATAAACCATAAGCGTCCCCCAGATTACGCAGCAAAAGCTTGATTGTTTAAGAAAGGAAAAATTTATAGAAGGGAATTATATAAACACAGAAGAAATGGGGGAAGATGTGCATCCCAATCAATAGATAACAGAGTTGATTGCATGCATATAGAAGAAACCAATAGATATAAACACAGAATTATAAGGAAGACACTTCTAGATCTAGATCTAAAATAATACAGTTTATTCAAAGATCTAAGATATAAAAGCTAGAAACACAATACACCGTGACACAAAGTTCTCAAAAATCTGCTCCTGTATATGCTTTTGCTTCAAGTGGCTCTCGAGGTTTTGAGGGTGACAAAGTCACTGGAACACAAGAATGTTGGTCAGATTTTGATCCTTAATTAAGGTTTTCCTCTACTTATAGAATGTAGGGGCAATTACAAGTTGGAAGCTTTTAGTAACCGGCACATGTGGAAGTTGGAAAGGAAACAACTGGCAATCTCTCTCGAATTCCTCTTTGCATGACATGCATGATTTGCAACTAAAAATAGAATCTTTTATTTTGCACGTCTGCCACCTATCTCTAAGTAGTTGACTTCTTCAAGTAATGGCTTTTAAACCAATCACTTAAGTTGTATAATTTAATTGATCATTCAATTATTTTGTCGGAGGAAATAAGAGAAAGAAGAAGAAAGAGGAAAGCTGCAGTCTTGTCCTTTTCATATCAGTATATAAACTGATTCAAACTAGATCTGGAAGCGGCTGGATCTAGAATTTTGCTTACGGGTGTTGCCTTCGCCTTGTTTTCCCTTTTATCCTTGAAGCTTTTGCAGTTCTTCTCCTGTACATGAATCAGTGCAATGTTTGTCGTAAATAACTCATCATTTTTATTTTTAATTGCATATGAGCAATTAAAAATTCTAGAAAGCACTCCGGGTGAATGCAATTTCGATGAAGACTTCAATAATCCGAAGATTGGGAGCACATGCACAAGATCTTGAAGAAATTTTTCACGATGTTGACTTCTTCACGAAGATATTGCGTTCAGGAAACAAGAGGATGAAGCCTTTGTCTTTGAAAACTTTGCAATTATGAGATCTGGATGTGGATCTGTTGACTTCAGCAAATCTGGAAGCTATGCATGATTTTTTTTATCCTTCCCTTTCATCCTGCTTTGCCATGGTCATGATCTGTGTCTATCTTTGTCACGAACAATTCTTTTTCTCCATATTCGGCCGGAATTCTTCAAAGCTCAAAAGAGATCTAGATAATTCTTCAAATTCATAGGATATGTTCAATGTATTGGACATTGATTTAAGCTCCCTTTCTCTTATAAAGCACCTATAATGAATTCCTGAGCACCTGTATCACTTATACAAACAATTATCCAGACACAAATCAACCTCCTTCAACCTGTGCACCAAAATTGGAAGCTTTCATCATTAATTTCATCTTCGAGCAAAAATCCTCTCTCCAAATGGGGCGCACTTTTCCTTTAGGCTGCACTTTCTGCCAAATGAATTAATTAATTCATCCATATGGCAGCCCCTACTTATATAATCTTCACCATTCTATAATTAATTAATGTCTTTCCTATTCCGGCAATTAATTAGGAATTAATTAATTAATAAGCTTCACTCTTCAAATGGGCGCCTATTTTGTGCATGCTCATGGCTGCCATTAAATAAATTAAATTAATTTAATTTTAGACATCCGCTCTCGATTAACTCAAGCCTCATAGTATGCTTTGAACTTAGCCACCTAAAATAGGAATTAATTTAATCATTTAATACTTTAAAAAATATTATTTCTCTCCCAAATGGGGTTGCATTAAATAAATTAAATTTATTTAATTTTGGATTTCTATTTTTAAATTCCTTTTGTCCACTTTCCTTTGTTGCCTTTTCCACAAGCACAGGTGCGAAATTGGGTGAATAAATATTAACAAATATTTATTTAATGCATTATTATTCACCCAAGGTGGGTCGCACTTTTTGGAATAAGGAATTTTTATTTTTAAAAGTCACATGACAATGGGATTATTTACCCTGCAAGGCAGCCCTGAAAATCCCATGATTCACTTAAGTCGTTTGACTTTCATAATGGGATTATTTACCCTGCCAGGTAGGCAATAAAATCCCATGATTCACTTAAGTTGTTTTTCTTTTATTCCACAATGGGAATTTTTACCCTGCAAGGCAGGTAAGAAATTCCCACGCTTGCCTCTAATTTTCCCATCATAACTTAAGTGACTTTGCCTTCATGGAAAAAAGTACCTGCGAAGCAAGTACAAAATCCCACCACTGTTGCGACCAAAATCCCATGATCCACTTAAAAAAGGTTGTTTGACTTTCATAATGGGATTATTTACCTGTAAGGTAAGAAAATTCCATCAATGTCTTAAGTGATTTTTCTTTTATTTCACAATGGGAATTTTACCTTGCAAGGCAGGTAAGAATGCAGGGTAAAATTCCCGCTTGCTGCTTGCCTCAATTTTCCTATTGTGACTTAAGTGACGGTGCTTCCATGGGAAAGAGTACCTGCTAGGCGAGGTGTACAAAATTTCCACCGCCTCTTGCTTCCAAAAATCCCATGATCCACTTCAAACCCTCTTTTTCAAAAAATGCGCCAGCCCAAAAGAAACTTTTTGGTGCACGACTTCATTTTTTCCAAGAGAACCAGGACCTCAGATGGCGAATTCCTTCTAAGCAGCGTGCATATGTGATCTCCAGATACTCCAAGCCAAGAGTTAGGCCAAACTAGCAAAGGAATTGATCCAGAGAAATTTCACAGAAAACAAAACGGAAAAACTAAAAACACAAAACGTTGCCAAAAGTTACAAATAAAGCCCAGAATGCATTCCTGGTTAAAACCCTACTGGTATATGGGAAAAATGACATGTACGATCACAACAGGGTTAAACCGGAGCACAATTTGCCTCAAACAGGGCTCAAAATAATTAACTATAAATTTTCCGCAGCAAATCCCGGCAATGCCGAGAATATAACAATTTTGGGCATCTGAGTATTTGGCGAAAATGGCTAATACGACTCTTTGAGAATATCTTGACACAATACAGGAACTTTCTGGCAATAAAAACACAAAACAACCCATTATTTTAAAAGTACGAAAATTTTAACATGGGGTAGTCTCAGATTTCAAGGTGAAATTTGGGGACACAGGATTGGCTCCGTCTGTGGACATCTTTGCCTCTGCGAATGAAAAGGGAAAAGATGAGATCCCAACATCTCTGGTTTCGTATCTTGTTTTTTGGGCAACAACACAACACAAAAAGCCCAAGTCGCACTTTCCCCTAGGGAAGACCAAATTAATAAAGTAACTTAAAGTTACTTTTTCCCTTTCAAGTCGCCATGGTCCAAAAGGTGACCCCCAACGCAAAATTAGAACACTAGGGGTTAAGTGGCCCCTTCCAACGATAAAACATAACATCTAGTCCCTTCGAAAGCACTTTATATTCTGTCAACGGAAAATTATAACTGGACTAGATATTCATACCCAATAGCTCACAGCGTCCATAACCCCTTGGGTATGACCAAGGCCTGGACTCGAGTTGGCCCCTAGGCCTATGGCGTAGGAAAGGGGACATTACATAAAGATGAGATGGTATTATACGGGGTGATAGTACAGGTGGTCTTGGATGATCTCATATATTACAAGGGTAGAATTTTCCTTGTACAAGGTTCATCATGAAGGAGAAAATCCTTCGAGCTGTGCATGATACACCATTAGCTAGACATCCTGGATATTTTAAGACATGCAAGTCTATGAGAGAAAGATTTGCATGGAAGGGGATGAAGGATGATGTCCTTAGTCGAGATCGGAGAGTGTGTGGTTTGCACAAGAAACGAAGCCTCCGAGCATTCTTTTCTAGGAGGATTACTTTAGCCTCTTCCTATTCCCGAGCAAAAATGGGAGAGTATATCCATGGATTTCATCACAGACTTCCCTCAGTACATGGGCATGATTGCATATATGTGGTAGTTGATGGTTGACTAAGTATGCTCATTTCTTTCTCTCGCCTTGAGGGGCATGATGCACCACATGTGGCTGAGGTATTTTATACAGGTGTTTTTAGGATCCATGGCTTGCCTAAAAATATTGTCAGTGACAAGGATAAGATCTATATGAGCACTTTTTGGCAGAGATCTTGAAGCTTTAGTACCGAGTTGACCCCCAGCACTAGCTATCATCTGTAGGTGACGGACAAATTGAGATAGTTAATAAGTGGATAGAGGGCTATTTACTTAGTTATGTGACAAGTCATCAACGTGCATGGATTAGACGGTTACGCATGGGTGAGTATTGCTTACAATACCACCTAGTGAGTATTGTTACAATACCACCTAGTAGATGAGCATTGACATGACTCCCTTCCGCGCTTTGTACGGGTATGATGCTATGTCATTTGCAAATTTGGTCATTTGTAGATGGTTACACATGGGTGAGTATTGCTACTAATACCACCTAGTGAGTATTGCTTCAATACCACATAGTAGATGAGCATCGACATGACTCCCTTCCGCGCTTTGTACGGGTATGATGCTATGTCATTTGTAGATTTGATCTTATTAGATAGCCGAGCTCTTAAAGCTCGTGATTGGTTAGTGGAAAACCAAGATATTTTGAAAGATCTTAAGGAGACCCTTGAGAAGGCACAAAATCGAGTAGAAGATGTAGATAGGCACATGTTAGAGAGGTCTTTGAGGTGGGAGATTCGGTCTTCCTACGCTGTAACCATACAAACAATCCTCATTAGAGCAGAGGGTGCAAAGAAGTTGAAACCGTATTTCTATGGTTCATACATGGTAGCTCGACGGATTGGGGCATTTGCTTATGAGTTGGAGCTTCCAGAGCACAAGAAGATACACAATGTCTTTCATGTTTCGTGCCTTAAGAGGGCACTTGGGAAACATATTGTACCTTCTACAGAGTTACCACCATTGGACGAGGAGGGGAAGCTTATCTTAGAGCCAGAATCTTTTATCGAGGTGAGACGGAGAGGAGACTCGGGAGCGAGTGATCGCGGAGTACTTAGTGCAGTGGAGAGGCTTGCCACTTAAGGATGCTACTTGGGAGGGAGAGCAGATTTTACAACATCCTAGTTTGCATTTGCTTGGGAACAAGCAAATTTCAGGAAGGAAGACTCTAATGTCCCCTTTCCTTCACCGAGGGCCTAAGGGCCAAATTTTAGTATTAGCTTTGGTCATACCAAAGGGCTAAAGACTTTGGATGCTATTGGGTATGGATGACGATTACCACCTTGCTTATTTGTGATAATTTTGCATTGACATGAGTTAAGTGGCTTGGTGGGACTAGATGTTATGTTTTGTAGTTAAGGGGGACCTCATAACACTTTAATGTTATAATTTTTCATTGGGGGTCACTTATGTCCCTATGGCAACTAGAAGGGGGAAAAGTAACTTAATTTTGATGTTTGATTATCTCTAGAGGGGGTTGATTGTGGCCTTTTTGGGTCACTTGTTGCTTGGGAGAATGACATAAGAGGAGTTTGGGAAGAAAGTGGGTTCATTCTTGCATACACACATATGATTTTCATTGAGAAACTGTTGATTGCTATCCTCTAGCTTGTGGAGTAAGATCCCACAAGATTCCTAGCTTCGGTGGTGAGAGATCCATTCCTAGCTAGTAGGGCACTCTTCGGTGGTGAAAGATCCACCCTAGTTTGTCATTTTGGAGCTGATTCAGGGTTGATTTTCAGAGAATAATTTCAGAGTTTTCAGAGAAGGGTTTTGGAGGATTTTTGGGATTTTTGTGGAGAAAAATCGGGGTTTTTCCAAATCTGATTTATTGCAATGATTAGAGCAGGTTTTGGCACCACATTTGGAGACATTTTTTAGGGTTTTTGGCCTCTTTCCAAGGGGGCGTTCCACTGTGGAATTTTGCAAAGATTTTTGGAGGGTTTTTAGTGTGCCATTTCTAGATCTGGAGGTTGGGTTTTCATTTGCATTATTAGTAGATGTTATTTCCAGATTTTCAGAATTTTATCACTTGTATTTGGAAAGATATGAATTTTTAAAGATTTCCAACTGTTTAGGGCTTTCTGAAATTTTCTGGCAGTTTAATATTAATAAAAAAATTCCAAACATATATTTCTAGTGTTTATTATCATTGTTGCAAGCTTCCTTTAAAATTGCAAACATTTTGGGCAAGTATTCGTGAGATATCAATTAAATATAGTTCGGTGCCCTAGCTGGTCATTTTATGCAAAAATCAGAAATTTTATTTTGCTGCAATTTCTAAATATTTTGTGCACTTTTGAGTTGTATCCCACAAGGGATATTTTATGTTGCATGTGGGGTATCTGCATCCTTTGAAACAGTTAGTTGTGGATGGTTAATGAATGATACTCTCCAGTTAACAGGTGGTGGAATGCACATTTCTGTTCAGGTAAGCAGCTTGTAGTCAACATCTCTTCAAGAGAATGCTAAGAAGGGCTATTATAGGGTTATCAATGTGAGTTTGTTGGAAAACTAGCAATAATTTCATAACTTCCATTATAGCACCTCCATATTATACACTGGGTTTGAAATTTAGCAGCAATCAAGAAGACGAACAAACACTATGAGCACTCTACATAATGCTTTCTGGCTCTTCCTTGCAGCTCCACTTGTGAGTGCAGTTTCTGGGACATGTAATACTTTTGCTTTAGCTGCATTTGGACTGCCAAAGTGGACCAACTTTCTGATTGTATGGCCAACCTGGGTTCTGGGTGATCTCTTATCTATTGTTTACTATACACCATGTGTTCTTCATCTCTGGAGACCCAACAATCAGGCTGCTATCTGGCTTGTTTATTGTAAAAACAAAGAAGCAACAACCAATTGTCTCCTTGATGGTGTGGCACATGAGAGAGAGAAGTCTAGCCGTGATAAGTGATATATGTTTTGAGCCATTATCTCAGCGAAAACTTCAAAATGGAACCAGTAATGATGGCATCTCTTTCAACAAATGCACATCTCCTAGAAAAGGACAAGATGGTTCCAGTAACTTCAAGAAACAAGACACAAGATGGGAATTTGACGAAGAGAACGCTTTAATTACAGATTCTTACTTGTTTGATCATGACAGTTCTGTTGATTTATGAGGAAATACTTCCGCAGGAAACATTCAATTCAAATCTTTTGATATTAAAAATGCAGGCATAAATCTGAGAAAGAATTATAGATGGCAGAGGAAAGATTGTTGCTTACCAAAATTGCTAGCATTCAATGATCTTTTAAGCACCAATGATTTTTCAGTTAGAACAATTTTGACAAGGTCTGTTGTGGGCATGGCATTATAAATTAATGTTACAACAGGTAGATCTCATTGGTTTTAGAATTCAATTAATTGTTTTGCTAGAACTTATAATTTCATTTGTAGATCATGATAGAAGCAGTATTAGGTAAATCAATGTTACAATGCTATACATGGGTCTACAAAGGTGCCATAACTACAAATCTTGTAACTTAGTTTCCTAACTGTATTCATGTACATGAAACCTATGAGTACTGCTAAATTTGTTGGCTGGTAATGCAATTGTTTTACATGAAGTTCATCAATCGCTATAAAATTTATTAATTAGTAATGGGTTGTTCTTCTCGAAAAGATTTTGTAGTTATCTGTCAGGATGGATGCTTTAAATTTACACATGAAAGTAATTTCCTTATATAATCTATTTTCTTTACTCCTCAACCACAGAAATGCATTCACATTGATTATGTTTAGAATTGTATCCATATATATTGTGTTACAGGAGTTCCTCTAACATATGTATATATCCGGGTGTAGGACTGCCAAAGGACCTAATAATTATGAAATGGGATTCTCTAAAAGCAGGGGCTTCAAATTGTAAAAACTGAATGTATTATGTAAGTACCATATACTAGTTCCTACTCAATGTATTTTCAAAGTTCCTACTGTGGTTTTGTTCTCTATCTTCTAAAGTTCAGGTGTAAATGTTTTCATGAGAATAAGGTACCAAGAGTACAAAGAGACGGGCAGAAAGGGAGCTTGATTATATGAATATCATAGGCATGCAAAATTCTTCTTATACCCAACATTAAGATTATCCTCGCATAAAATTATATCACCGACATAATTCTTAACATCAGCATATACTAATATTTAACACGATCCTATACTAACATTAACACTAAGCTTGCCACTGACCTAAATCTAACATCCCCTTAACACAATCTTAGTATTTTTAACACAATTTGTAGTTTTGGTGCCTTTATTTTGTTTCCAGTAAATTTTGTTATCTATTTGTTTGCTTGGATTTATCTATGGAGGGGTTGTCCTCAATCAGTGAGTAGCTTGTTGGGATCGCTAGTTGGATCCATTGTTTTGGACAAAACAACGATCATTTATTTACCATTCCCACAGTAAATCTCTTTGGCTTTAGATTAGCTTCTATACTAAAACTAATTTAGAGCATTCCGACTTGACATGATCATTTAGATGCACCAGTGTTTAATTTTCTCTAAAATCTATGTACGTTTATTATCACTTTTATCTTCCATGGATAGCCACTTAACGTGCTCAAAATTCAATATGCACTCCCAATAATCATCACAGTGTTAGACAAATAGAAACGATCACAAGCATGGCTAGTTGGATCCTCTGTTTATGACAAACATTGATCATTTATTTACCCTTCCCACAATATATCTCTTTGGCTTTAGATTAGCTTCTATACTAAAACTAATTTAGAGCATTCCAACTTGACATTATCATTTAGATGCACCAGTGTTTAATTTTCTCTAAAATATGTATGGTTACTGTTACAAGTTCCCTCGCTATATTTAAATTGAGATGCCTAATTCATAGTTGGATCCTCTGTTTATGACAAACATTGATCATTTATTTACCCTTCCCACAATATATCTCTTTGGCTTTAGATTAGCTTCTATACTAAAACTAATTTAGAGCATTCCAACTTGACATTATCATTTAGATGCACCAGTGTTTAATTTTCTCTAAAATATGTACGGTTACTGTTAGAAGTTCCCTCCCTATATTTAAATTGAGATGCCTAATTCATAGTTGGCATCTATAACTTTTATAGTGACCTCCCAATCTCTAGAAAATTATCACTTTTATCTTCTATGGATAGCCACTTAATGTGCTCAAAATTCAATATGCACTCCCCATAATCATCACAGTGTTAGACAAATTGAAACGATCACAAGCATAGGTACAAAGGGGAAACAAATCCAATTTGTTTCCTTTTCTTATACAGTAAAAAGAAAATTCTTTTAGGATATTGTGGCTCCAGAATATTTATAGATATACAAAATTCCCCTCAAAAACATTATCACACATGCTTCGCTTCCTATATAGCTATTCATAGTATATATGCCTCTTTTCCTTAATTTAAAACATTTTATATATTTTTTCTGTTATAGAAGTTGGACAAAGCAACGATAATTTTTGTACTCTTTCCACAGGTTTGTCTCTTTAGCTTTATATCAAGATTAAGTTCTGTACTAAAACTTATTGTGAGTATTGAGTGTGATCCCTATATTTAAATTTAGATGACTAAGTCAGAGCTAGCATTTATAACTCGCGACCTCTCGATCTCTAGGTAATTATCAATTTTAGCTTCCAAGGAGACGCACTCATGCTCAAAAATACAATATTCACTCCCAGTGATCATCACATGATTATATTATTTGAAATGACCATAGGCATCGGGATAGAGGGGAAACAACCAATATGTTTGTTTTCAATACAGTTAAAGAAAATTCTTTGAGGATATTGTGGTTTCACATAACAGATATATAATTTTTTTGTCAAAAACATTATCACACATGCTTCCCTTCTTAGATGGTATGTTGCGGATTTGGGTAAAGACTAAATGTATAATGGAAGTATCTCGATACTTATTCATACTCAAAGTAGCTTCAATGTGTCTATTGTGACTTTGTTTCGTCTTCTAAAATTTCTGTTTCAATGCGTTCGGGACAATAAGTTACCAAGATAGGGGTACAAAGAGCTAGGTAGAAAGTGAAAGCTTGGTTATATGAATATCATAGGCATAGAATATTCTTATTATAACCAAAACCAACATCAGCTTAGCTTCAAATTTTAAGAAAAAGTTATCATTGACATAATCTTGACACAAACATTAACAGTGACATTGACACAAACCGAGCAAATAAAAATATTTACTATAACATAAGCTTAACACCGATACAAAAATAACACTAACCTTTCCTCGAATATTAACTTAATAGTTAATAGTAACAATACTTCAACATGACCTTGCTAAGCTACTTGCCTCTTGATGTTAAACCTCAACAGACTAATAATACGCCCTTAACATAATATTTACACCGATACTAAAATAGAAACTAATCTTGCCACTAACTTTAACCTAATAACAACACTATCTTAATGCAGCCTTAGCACTAAGTTACTTGCCTTTTGACATTAAACCTCAACAAACTAATATTTATCCTAACTTAATCTTGACACCGATATCTGAAGTTGAAACTAATCTTGACACCGATAATAAAGTTGAAACTAACATTGCTACTAACATTAATCTAATATTCACAGTACCTTAAAACAACCTTAACACTAAGCTACTTGCCTCTTGACATAAACTTCTCATGGTTTTTTGCCATTGGTTTGTTTCTAATAAATTATGTTGTCTATTGTATTATTTGGATTTGTTTGGGGTTGTCTTCACTTTTTATTTGGGTCTTCTATTTTGGATAAATCGACATTATTAAATTAATCCTACCACATGTAACTTTCTCGTGGCTTTAGATTAAGATTAATTTGTGTGCAAAAACTTATGTGTTTCCTTTTAGGACCATGATAGAAGCAATATTTTGATATTCACTAGCAGAAAACATGTGTAACATTTTTTACTATGCTATTGGTTCAGGTATTTATTTTCTTGTTTGTGCTAAATTTGAGTAGTGTAAATGGTAAGAATAATGGCATATATTCTGTCAAGATAGAATTCTCTATATGTTTTTTGAGATCTTATGTTTGGTGATATGTGCAAGGGTTGAAGATGAGTATGTATGGACACGTGTAGGAATAGATCATGTGTATAGTAGCCTACCTTTTGTGAGAATCTTTTGTTTTATATTTGTCTTGCTAAAGTGTTAAATTCATGTTTTTGTTTATTTGGGTGCGAAACTTTCTTTTATGTGTTCTTATTCTTTTCTTTTATGTGCAGGATCTCTTTCTTTTCTCGATTTGATTACCCCGCTATAGCCTATGCCTGCATCTGTAGGTGGACGCCAGTCCACATGCATTGTGGACCCCAACTTAAAAAGGATCTTACCCTACCTTTCATTTGATTTCAATTCGTAGCTTCTACATTGATAGTTTTTGATAATTTATGTGTTTTGAAAGGATCTTACCTTACCTTTCATTTGATTTCGATTCGTAACTTCTACATTGATAGTTTTTGATAATTTATGTGTTTTAGCATACTTCATTGAGGTAGAATTAAAATTGAGTTATTTTTTCATGAAGCTTGTTTAACAGAAGCTTTGTACATGGGTCTTCAAAGGTAATTTTTGGAACTACTACTTTTGTGGACGCACATCGCTCTATGCTTTTGTCGCTTATACGCATACTTGTATTGACTCAATGTGAATTAATGTACAATGAGCGAGTTCTCTTTCTTTCTCTGCTTTGCTTACCTTGCAATCTTTGTAGATTCTTGTAACACATAGGGTCCCTCCTTACTAGGAGTAGAAGGTGTTCTCAAATGCTATAAACTACCCTGCAATCTGTAGGTGGGACTCCATGGCGTGATGCGTTGTTGACCCCCACCTTAAAAAGAACCTTACCTTACTTTTCATTTGCATTCGGTTTGTAACTTTTACATTTCCAGTTTTGAATTTTCTTTTTGTCTTTTAGCATACTTCATTGAGGTAAAATTATAATCGAGTTCTTTTCCCGTGAAGTTTTGGTTGTTCCTTTCTTTTTTATGTACTTGTTATCTTCTTAATCTTTATCTTCACTTTCAATTGTAGTTTCTTTAGGGTTTATATACGTAGGAGTGGACTCAAGACATGGATTGAAATCGAGCATGATAATCATGTGTTTGTTTAACTCGAAGCCTTGTACAAGGTTCTTCAAAGGGATCAACATTGATTTTGTGGGATTGCTACTTTCGTGGATGGACATCACTCTATGATTTTGTAAGTTATATGCAAATATGTATTTATACTTCCTTTTAATTCCTCTATGCTCTTGTAAGCTATATGCATTTATACTTCCTTTCAATTCATGTACAGGAAATTCATCAATGGCAACTAAATATATTTTTCTTTAAAATGACTATTTCCCGTGATAATAAGATACTATTGGTCATCAAGAAACTGACACTCACACACACACATATCATGCAGCTAGAGGCATGTTGTAGTTTTTGGTGATAAATGAATTTACAATGCAAAGTATTCTACTGCAGATAGAAATCTGTAATAAAAGGAGCTTCATAGTGTTTGTTATGGTTTTGTAAGTTTGTTCATGTTTCATTTTATTTTCTTCATAAGAATAAAAACTAAGGCAAAAAGTTGACAAAGCAAAAAGATGACAAAAAAAGTTCACAGGGCAGAATTTAGGCTTAAGGTCTTTCCCACTTCTTTGGATGGCATCCATTAAATATCACACAACAAACAAGATATGATTTAGATATTAGCCAATCAACAATAGAAAAATAAGTTTATTAGAGATGCCCCCGACTTAGTCAAAACTTTCATTTTTCTTGAAGTTGATCTCAATTTGCTTGATAGGCACTTGTAAATGATGTAGATAAATATTTTTAGCCCTTGCTTTCTTCTTGTTGAATTGATGTTAAGTTCATCGGAAGGGGCAAAATGGACAAAATCCAAATAATTAGAGGGCTCAACATGGTATAAAAACACATCCATTTTCTCATATAATAACTATATAATAAGTATGGATAAGAAAAAATAAAAAGTTAAGCTATGCAACGAAGGGTTTTGAAGAGGTAATTTTCCTATACCCACAACATTGACAAGGTTGGGATTAGTGACAACATTACAACCTAATGTTTTACGCCTCGATAGATTCTCTTTCCTTTTGATTCTTATTTTATGCAGTGGTAGTGCAATACTGCAATGCATAATGTGAATATTTAACACATTGGAAGCTAATTTATTATGCCCAAAAAACTAAAAGGTTTTGGTGTTGGTGACATAATTTGTTACAGGGAGATTATTGGTTTCCATTAATGGTCACGAGCTAGGCCCCTCCTTCTTGGGTATCGGGAGGCTCCCATTTATTGAATGTAAACTAATTAGAACTGTGGAGTCGTTATTAGGAGAAGGATCACACAGAAATACTCCACTAAACCTGTGGCAAAGTGCTTGTATAGTGTACATGAGAGTAATTTACTTTGAAAAGAGGTAAAGAGGAGGGGGAAATAGAGAGGGGGTTAATGTTGTGAGTAGACTTACAAATTTCACACACATTAGCTAGAGTAGGTCCACATTCAATAGGAAGAAATCAACCATGTAAGCAATAACAAGACTAATAAATCAAAGACACAAAGTTCTATGGATTCATTAATCAAAGACACAAATTTCCTTCTTGGTTGTACAAGATTACAATGTTTGCAAATTTAGAAAATAGAGAGTATTTAAGAACATAGGAAACAACTAAAAACAACAACTAGTTTTATTGCTTGAAGTAGTAGTGAAAGCCAACAACTAAAAACAATTCCCAACACTTTGGAATGGAGAAGCCATTCCAATTTATAGCTTACAAAATGTCTCTTCCTCTCCTCACATGTGACTTTTCACATTTCCTTAGGAATGAAATTAAGTCCTTTTCTTATTTGTGAAAATGGACTTTTACAATGCAACATTAAATCGCTTAAGACGAAAGAGTGAAAAAGTACATTCCCAATGAAGAAATAGAATGTTAGATAGAGAGGGAAGGGGGAAAGAGGAGAAGGGAGAGAAGTGGAAATCGGGGACGAGAAAGCTCTTACTGACGAAGAATGTGCTTTTGTTGGACCTTTGAGGAAATGCTTCATGAATGAGATTCTTGGCCTCTGACCACCTGTTGAATTGAAACACTGTGATTGCAAATGCTTCCTCCTGTGAGATGTGGACACATTCCAAGGCATTGAATGAGTGTTAAAAAACAATACTAAGTTAATTACACCATGTGAACTCGAGATGGTTGCCTCGATCACGAAACATGATGATCTTTTTGAACACAAGGTTGGAGTCAAAACATGGAGATCATCACCTTACTCCTCTTGGCTTTAAAATTGACCTCTGTGACAAAGATGTCGTCTTTTTGAATGGAATCAACTTCAGGATGCCCAGACACCACCTTGCTCATTTTCTCCTCATTGAAATCCTTTTATAGATATAAGAATGTTGGTTAGATTTTATGCAAAGTGTAAAACCTAGGTAGTCATGAGATTAAATCTCCTTCATTTACCGGTGAAGCTCCCATGTATGATGTTTATCTATTGTGCAAGGGTGAAACCTAATATCTATTTTCAGGGGTTTGCTTTAATTCCCACAGCTCGTGAACAATTTTGCAACAAGTAGCTATGATAAAACTAATTGCGAAAAAGGGGAAAATAGAAATTTAGGAAAGAAGAAAGAAGGGTGTGCCAATTTGACCAATAGCTATCAGAGTTGGTCTCATCCACACAAACGAAATAAACAGATAAAACACAATTTTTAGCAGGATGGGAAAGAAATAACTTCTAACCTAGATCTGAGATAACACAAAGTTTATCTAAAAACCTTTGAAAGAAGAATTCAAAAAACACCATAGACACAAAGTTCTCTAGAAATCCACCTTTATTCAATCCCAAGCCTCTGCAACAATCACACCAAGGGTTCAAACACAAAGTCTGGCGATAAACTCAAAATGCTCTAATTACAAAAGCTCTTCCTAAAAATGTTATGATAAAACAAGTTTTGATGATTTTAACCCTTAGGCTCTTTCTCTATTTATAGAGTATAGAGGGCAATTACAAATAAGAAGCATTCAATGAATTGTCACATGTGGAATCGTGAAAAGGGAAGCGGTTGTGCAATATTTTCCCTAGACTTTCTCATTGCATGACATGCATGCTTTACAACCGAAAATAGAACTTTCTATTTTCCATGTCCACCACCTATTTCAAGTAATTGACTTCTTAGTAACTTGAAGTAATGGCTTTTAAAGCCAATTTCCTAAGTTTTACAATTTTAATTGATTACTCAATTGCTTTGTCGAGAAAATAAGAGAAAAAGAAAAGAAAAGAAGTCATTCTATTTAACACTCTCTTTTTGTTCTTCTTCCAACTTTGCATGTTGATCCAACATGCATTGTACTTCTGCTTCATCTACTTTAGCAATGAATGATATCTTTTCTCGGAACTTGTGAAGCTCTTTTTTTCCATATGTTATTGACTCTTTGCCTTTGACTCTCACGAAACTAGATTTGGGAGTAGCAAGCTGTGATTTCTTTCGGGCGTTTCCTCGACGTGTCTTCTCCTTTTATTCTTGAAGCTTTTGCAGTTCTTCTCAAGTATGTGCACCAATGAAATGCTTTTCGTAAGCAATTCAGACAAACTCATCACCCTTTTATTTTTAATTGCATAGGGGCAATTTTGAATTCTGGAAATCACTTCGGGTGAAGGAAAATATAAGTAGATTCAATGTGGGCTTCAACTGGAAGATTTGGATCACATGCACAAGCTTTTGAAAGGGATTTTGCATGCAATTACTTCCACATGGGCTACATTAGGAATATAGGAAGAATTTTATTTTATTTTATTTTAAATTCCTGAAAAAACCTAGTGATTTTTAACTTATTTCAAAAGTACTACGTTGAACTTTGAAGGAAAAGAGTTATTTGTATTTCAACGACTTGCATGGGAGATTTGTGTGAAAAATAGCAAGGGAAGGCAATGTTAAATTTCAACCTACCAGAAGCTCCAAGTTCCACACTTTTCACTTAAGTCATGGCGTTAAAACGCAACCTGTCAGGCAGCTCCAAAAAGTACGACTTGCATAAGTGAATTAGCTAACTTTTGTGTGAAAAACATGAGGGAAAGGAAGTGTTAAATTTCAACCTGCCAGGTAGCTCCAAGTTTCACACTTTTCACTTAAGTCATGGCGTTAAAACTCAACATGTCGACAAATCCAAAAAGTGCGACTTGCATAAGTGAATTAGATAACTTTTGTGTGAAAAACATGAGGGCAAGGCAGTGTTAAATTTGAACCTATGAGGCATTTCCTATTTTCATACTTTTCACTTAAACTTGTCTTTTTAAAATTGACATGAAAATCCAAGTGGAAGGGAAGCTAAAAATTGCTAAAAATTGTTCTATAGTTGTATTTTCGGTGAAGAAAACACAAGTATAAAACAAAATTTTCCGTAAATTTGGAAAGGATCCGAGAAGATGTAGTAGCAAAAACTTGCAAGTCCCATAACTTTCCCTCCATGGCTCCGTTTTAAGTGTCGTTTTCCTAAAAGTGCATATTTTCTCAAGCTCTACACGTTGGTGGTAGTATTTTTCTTATTTTCATACAATCCATTCTTACACCTTTTTTGACCAACCAACCTCTTGCAATCTCCTGAAGGAATCCTGAGAAAATCAGTACAAGTCAAAAAGACCAAAATTTTAAAGGGGTATCCCAATATTTCCAAGCGAAAATTTGGGTACACTAAAGAATTACTCCCATTCTCAACTGAAAGTGTATATTGTGAAACCATGAGTCTGTCTAGTCACCATGATGTTCCACAATTGTCCCAAACATATCCAAGTGTTATTTCTTTAGCATGAGAGGCTTAACATCCTTATTTCTTGACCAATATCTCGAAACTTACTATTTTTACTAAACCTTACTTTGAAAAGTCCATTTGTAGTTATTTGTTGCACAATTTGACACTTTTGAGTTTTCCTGGTGTGCACATAGCAATGAAATTTTTAAAATGAACTAATTACAACATTTACTATTTATAGATTGTGATGCTTAGGAAGGCTTACTATTGTTTGAAATGAGAGTGGTCTCAAAAGTTTTGTTATTTCATAAGGATGCTTTGCTCCAATTTTTAAAGGATTTCAATAGCCAAAAATCCGTAAACCCGAACAATGGATTTTCATTAGGAGAAACTTTGTCCGACCATTGAAAATAATGCAGTTCACCATGGATACAAGGTTGGATTCATTTGAGAGGTGTTTTTGAGAAAGATATGTCGTTAAAATCTCGTGGGAATTGGACACGAAGTTTAGGAGATATGAACAACTTTCTATTTTTAGTATATGAGGTTCCAGTGCACATTTTTAGTAGTATACCAACAATGGGAGTGAGCTTTGGGAGGAAAAATGTAGCTTTGAAACTTAAAAATGGTGAAGTGTTTTAACATGAAGCATTTTGATCTCACTTGCACACCTTAACTCCATCTTGACTCAAATAGACTTAACCACGGTAGGATGAGAGTTGATATCGAGTTGCACTCTAAAAATAGGGGACAAAGGGAATGAAGGGGACACACAAGTGTGCTTTGCATCAGATCATTCCAAGTGTCATCTTGTGGTTTCATGTGGATGAGATGCAAGGGGTTGGAAATTAGCACTTGGGAGTTACACCGTGGTTCCGCTTGTGTTCGGAGGCTAAGCAGAGTCATAGGGAGCACACTTTTCTGTCCATGTCCCTTTACACCTTGAGGACAATGTGAGGGGACAACAAAGGTGAAAAAATGTGTCATGGGTGCATGCAACATGAAGGGGGCCAAGTAGTTAAGAAAACATGTAAGTTTGTGACTTCCTAGGTGCAAAAGTGATCACTTGCATGTTTTTGGAGAGAGGCTCCGTGGGGAGTGAACTTTTGTGTTCCCCATGCCCCTTTGTATGTTGGGGACAATCCAAGGGGACACCACATGCTCAAAATGCACCAAGGGGGAGTTCATCATGAGAAAGTGGTCTATTTTTATGTTATGCTCACCTAACACTTCAAGTTACAACTTTTAAGTGACGAAAACATAACATGTATAGGGAGGACACTTTTGTGTCCCCATGCACCTTTTCACCTTGGTGAAAAGTGTAAGGAAGGGGACACAACTTTGAAAAGTGTGCTCAAGCCTTTAAGTGATGTTGACATTATCATTCCAACGCAAAATTAGAATACATAGCTTGCCTTTTCTGCCCCGGGAGTGAAAGTTGGCATTCGGAGGTGAAATATTATATGATTTATACTCCAAACCATCTAATGAGTTCATTCCCACCACTTTCAAGATGTGATTCAACTTGCAATTTGAGTTTTGGCACCATTCACCCTTTTAGCACGAAGGAGCTATCATAGGAGATTTTAAAGTCTTGGACCAAAATTGATGTGTTCATCATGTGGAGGATTCCAAGAGCTTTCCATTGAGTATTTGATGAGCTTCCAATTCCGCTTGAAACTCCCGAACTTTCCAAACAATTTGACTTTCTCCGTTAGAGCCTTCGTTCCATGTTCCCAAAATAACTGATTTTTTCTTAACTAGTTCCCGACATCAATTATCCCACAGATTTTACCTAAACTACCTTGGATAACATCATTTCTCTCCGCAAAACTTCCAGATGGGTTTAGTCCCCACGATTTTACCTAAACTACCTTGGGTAACATCATTTCTCTCCTGCACAACTTCCAGATGGGTTTAGTCTTCCCTATAAGCTTCCAGAGGATGTCTTCATGCTGCAATATGGCTAAAAATAGCCAATTTAGTTCTTCGAGAGAACACTATTCTACCTGAAGCTTGATCTCATTATGAAATCAACCTAGATTCATTCCCCGCACATGAAACACACTTTAAACCCATGTTAGAACTTTCCTCTCGATCGAATGAGGGTGGCACAAACCTGAAGGGGTTGCGTGTGTTGATTAGCTAGCTAGAGGAAGGGTTCACAATGACCAGGAGATAGGTTTTCAAATGGTGGGCTTAGTTTTCATGGCCAAAATTTTCAATTTTGCATGCTAGACATTTAACTTGAAAACAATATAACTTGAAAACAATAAGAAAAAATGAAAGTTAATGGACACAATGGACAGTTTTGAAGAGATAATTCTCCTATACCCACAACACTCGATGAGGTCGGGATTACGGTAATAACAAAAGATAACCTAATGTTTTACACCTTGATAGATTCTCTTCGTCCTTTTGATTCTTATTTCATATCCTCACTCCTTGACCGCTACACTACCTATAGTTAGTAGAGGTGGTTCGAGGAGGCGGTCCAACACATAACATAAGTAGTCGACCATCACTTGGTAGAGTCCCTCTTCCCGAATTATCTCTAGTAGGTCCTTAGAGGAGAGAATAAATGCCCAACTATAAATAGACGCCAATGGGACTCTTAACATGTTATAATATATAGTTGCATATAGAGAGTCTTGTTGGAAAATTGTAGTTGTAAGATGCGGGATATCATTGTCGTCCCCTTTATCTAGATGAGAGATAGGCCCGCATATATTCTATCTATAAATCCATCCTCTTTGACCCATACCTTACCTTTAGTTAGTAGAGGAGGGTGGTAGAGGAAGTTAAGTGCATAACCGATCCATAGGGATCCAAAATGACTCTACTTCATCAGATCAGTCAACACGAAGAAGGAAAAATAATACACGGAGGTTCTGTCTTTATAGTAACATGACCGCCGCTCTATGTAGAGTGGCATTCTGAAAGCACCGCCCAACCAAGGCGGCGGTCTTGGCTCTTTCAGACAAAAATAAAAATATGAAACGAACAACCACAAAATTTGAAAGGTTGTCCATGTCTCTTCTCCTCCATGACCTTTCCCATTCTCTAGTGCACGGGAGGACATGAGAAAGACTATAAATACATGTTTGTAGAAGAGAACAAGATCATCGAAGCATGAAAGCAAGTGAGAAAGAAGTTCTTAGTGTTAGAATTGTGTTTTGTAGAAGAAAGGAGTGTTGAGACAGAGAAAGCAAGTAATTGGGAGGAAGTGTGAGATATTATCTACTTCTCTTTCATACTTATTGTAATTTCTGTACTTATTGTTTTGAATTGGCCAATAAAAGTGGGAAGATAGAGCAATTTCCCTTCCTGACTAGTTTTTCCTCCTCTTGAGGTTTCTAAGATAAAACTTGGTGTTTATGAGTTTATATTCTTTCCTTTCCTACAATTATGGATTCCAAGCATAAGAAAAATTCATTCACTTGCTATCTCTGTCATTTTCTAATAGAAAGTAGAACAACAACGTTAATTGTGATTATGTGGATAATTCCAAAGTTGAAGAGTTTGAGATCAATAACATACATAGTTCAATTTCATTGGTCGAGTCCTTCTCCCCCAATTGTCTATAGTAGGCCCCCTTTAATGTCCCCAAATGGATAATTTTGACCCCCAAACGCATTTTTGGCAAAACCCCAATCTAAAGAACAATTTCTAAATAATTTATAAAATATTACAATGGAGATCTGAATTTTATATATGCATGACGACTTGCATAGGAGATGAAAACCCATAAAATGAAAGGCAAAACCACTGAATCTTCAATAAAATCAACTCAACAAATTTTATAAAGATGGAATCAAGAGATAAATACCATATTTCACCTCAAAATAGACTAGAATTATTTTATATAAATCTGCAGACAACTGTCCTCGACACAACTGAAAATTACAAAACCCTTGAGTCAAAAATTATGCAAGTTGGCTGATTTGACCTCTAAAAATATGACAAAGATGTTTGTGATGAGATCCGGGATAGCTATGCCTTAGAATGTATCAAACTCTATCAACTCGGGGTGTAGATAACTCTAGATATGGCTAAAAATGGAGGTAGAAATCTGCAACAAGCTTTCACCTTCAAACCTTTGTACAAATCTGCACTTTTACAACCTTCTATACCACTGAAAAATATTGAAAAACACCACTAACTCTGTGATCTGCAATGGAAACCCCTGTGTGGAGAATCTTCTCAACTAGCAAAAGGGTTTTCGTCCTTCTACTAGATCTCTTAGAGGGTTTTCGTCCTCAAGAGTGAATCTCTAAGGGTTTTCGTCCTTAGAAGATTATTGATGCAAGCTCAAAGCTTAACATACAAATCAAATTTTATAAAATATACAAGGATGCCTTCAACAAGCAAGTAAACTTACTTTTATAGATGTAATTGGCTAAATAGCCTCCCAACATCCAATCGATTCACCCCTTGCATTTAATATTTTTTTCCACCCTTTTCATCCCCGAAGGTCACATTTTATCATTAATAAATTAATATAAAGTCTTATAATATTATTTTATATTGCACTTTTATAATTAATTTATTATGACAAGTTTCCTTTCTATCACCCCTTTAGTAGTCAGAAACAAAATTAGGCTAAGGGTCTTCAAACGAGAAGGGGATATTACACCCCTATGGGTAAAGAGTCATCAACAAGACTCTTTACATGTTAATATGTATAGTTGCATAGATAGTCCTGTTGATAGAGTGCAAATATAGGCTATATATGGATGTGAAGTCGGTTGAGTGCGTCACTTCCCCTTGTTCGTACGTATGTAATAAAGTGAACAACGAATACCCCGATGCCACCCTATTATTATCGATGGACATCAAGGCATTCATAATAGCTATTATGTATGACTTATATAGCTTATGGTTTGATTGGATTGATTGAATTGGGAAATCGTACTCATCGGTTCGGAATATGCCTATTATCCCAATAGGATTCCATTTTGGTCGAGTACTTAGCTTAGTGAATGAAACCCGAGTATCTGTTTACATGTTGTTTGTTGGGTATATATAGCTTCGTGCGGCTTCTCTGCATGCCCATTCAAAGCTATGGGGCCGATGATTTATCAAAGGAGATAATTAAATGATATTATCTTGGTTATAAAGCTAAAATTCCAATTCATTTTGATTGTCTCTTTTGGTGATTCGTCATTGTTATTGATATTGACAATCGGGGACAATGACCCCAAGACATGGTTTTTTTTTAATGCATACCATATACTAATCTCATCTCTATATGTAGGATGATGTGATGGATAATGGGTAACATGATATAATGGAGAATGCCATGTGGAGATGGTAGTTGGTTTTGGTCGCCCGATGTCGTGTCATTGAATGGGTTTTGTCTAAGTTATATACGCTTTTTCTTTCCTCATCCAATCAATTACCTTGAGTTACGTAGGTTGAACCCTATCGAAACACCATCATTTTATAGTCATATGACCTGACCATAATTATTTATTCTATATTAAGAGGGAGGAACATGTTTACAACTATATGTTATATATGGTCCCTTTAAAAAACCTGTTGTCATGTTGATGACTCCATGGATTAAGTTGCATGACATGAATCATTGTGTGGCTATATATAGTCTTTTAGGATATAAATGGATCTTATGGGAGGGTGGGGATGAAGCAAGTGGTGATGGGTAGCTATGCATTTGGAATTTTGTTTGAGAACATTGATGTTATCGACCAATGATGAGCAAGCACTTAAGCCTATAGCTAGACTATGCTCCTACCCCTTCTTACTATAGTTAAATTGTCTCGTCGAGGAGTTAGCCTATCCAAACCCTTTCCCATAGGTGAAGTGCGCCTCATCGATTATACTAGATATAGTATAGCCTCACTCGACTTAATAAGTGAGAATATATATCATATATAGGTAGTCTCTAACAAAGGGCAACTATATATGGTTGGGCCTCGACCGTACATCGGGGGAAAACCTCAATGAAGGAGGGGAAAAGTCCCAAGAATGAGCCCAAAAATCCTCTCCCATAGGAAGATCACTTTACCCTAACCATTGTACCAAGGAGGAACCCTCTAAGGAAGGGATACCATGACTATGCATGAAAAGGGGTCTACTATAGATAATAACACCCATGGTAGGTTACGGGTGCTCAATGCTCAAGGGGAGGGTGCACGTAGCTATATATAGTTTGATTAGGGGCTACTCTAGATAAGTACAAAGGATCTATATATTGATATAGTATATAGTCGGGACCTCAGTGACCTACCCTGTTAGATATAACTAGGAGAGGGAATAATTTGATCCCGTCTCAGATGGGGAGGACGAGTGTGAGAGATAGATCTACACACACACACACATACACACATATAATATGGGTCACTCGTCCGAGGGCCTTTTGGTAATGTATTTGGTATTAATTAAAATGGAAAGGACCCCTACCCACCGAGCCTTTGCGGGATGTTGTACATGAGAGAGTTGGATTGAAAGTTGAAATGCGATTCTTATGTTGATACTAATGCCCTATTGAGAGAATTATTAAGGCCTAGGCTTCATTGCTTTTCGCGATCAACTCCAACCCAAACCCCATGCTCTTTTTGTCTCATTAAGAAAAGGTTGGGTAAGACGGCATAGATGTTTCCTCTCGTTCTAGGAGCTATGGAGCAGAAATCAATATGGGCCTAGGGTCAATCACCTATGGACTAGGGAAATACAAGAATGGGGATTTTTGTGTGATTTCTACAAAAGTGGTAAATGTCCCATTCTGATAGATCACATTATGTATAAAATACCATCCATCCGCAAACAAAAGGACCCAATTGACAATTGGATTAGCCACAAAATTGATGTCGCAAAATAGTGTCATGTTGCTATGTGCCCAATACATATATGTTATAGGTGGCTCAAGAACCAAGGCACCGCCAATATGTAGGCCTTCCTACTCGCCAACACTTGTACGTGTAGTTGTAGATATGTTAAGGTGGAGGCCTCCCTTACCCCACCACTTCCACCAACTATATAACATGATATTAATATATGTTAGGAAGAAATTCGTGTTTGGATCCATTGGGCTCCTTATGATAAAGGAACCCAAGTGGGCTAAGGAAGAGGCAACCTCAATGTAATTGGATACTTGAGAGATTGATGTGAATAAATGGAGATCCAACAGAGATGATTGCATGCCCGAGAGACATAATCCTTCAAAGAGACTGCTTCTATGGCAATAGGCATAAAGGCATGATTGGTTTTTGATTTCACAATATCGAACACAATAAACTCATTGTGGAAAAATGAAAGTTTGTTTCAAACAATCGAGTATAACATTTCATTTGACCCCTAGGGAAGGGAAAATCAGTAATCTCCCCTTTTGGGATATTATTTGAATCTACAAATTAATTAACCCAAATCGACTCTAGAAGGATTAGATCCTTTTAGCTTGACCTCAAATAACCCAATGTTAGCATTTATATAACCCAAATGAGGTTGGAGTAAGCCAAAGTAATGGGTTATATGGGAGAACTAATTAGAAAACTAATCTTTTCCAAATCTGAATTTTATAACATCAGTTAATTAATTAAAAAGCACCCATAACAACTGAAACTTCAAAAATTAATATCTCCTTCAATACTTGGTCTTTTTGTATGAAATAAATTGCACAATAAACTAGAAACCAAGGCCTTTCCAATGAACTATGAAACTAAATTTTTTGAGCAACCAAACCCCTTCAAAACAACCCCCAAAATCTGAAATCTAGTCGCTAGGGTTAGGATAAATTGCATAAATTATTACTAGCACTTTATACACTTCCAACACACCCAAAATAGTCTGCACAAACTCGAAAAATATGCCAATACATATCAGAATGTAGATCTAGCTAAAAAGACTCTCAAACATGCCAAAACAATCACTTATGTAAGTCGTTATGGCTCTAATAAATGCAGTAATAACCAGCAGATCATAAAGCACTATTAAACCCTTCACAATAATCAATAACATGCAGATTTCCTTCTCAAATAAATGTGCCAATCATAGAATGAATATATCATGCAACATTCACTCAATAAAATCTTAGAAGGTCTCATACTCTCCACAATAATGGTGGTGTTGAAGAACACCTTTGTTTGAGATCTCAATGGGCATACATCCCTTCTTCAAGCATGAAGAAATTTTAATAAAATCAGCAACATGCCCCCAAGGGGTCGCCACATCTCCTTATATAGCTTTGGCATTTCAAATTTCCAAGTTTCCCTCCTTTCTATGGTGCATTTCCTCATGTAGAAGGGTCACTTTTAATATGGGTCTCTTTTCTGAAAAGTCACACTCCAATTAAAACATTAATTTCCCCTTTTTAATATTTTAAATAAAACATAAGAGGAGAATTAATTATTTAATTGAAAAATAAAGGGAGTAGTGACATTTTCCCAATTTAAATCCTTTAATCCATGGGAAGGGTGGATTAAAGGTCTCTAATATTTTTATTTAATTAATGTCCCAAAAAGCCAAAAAGGAGACATTACAAAAATCCAATGTGAAGCACATTAATAGATGTTATAATCATACATGGATGCGTTTTGCGTTTTGGATGGAACAACCACTCAATTATCCGCTTCTAGTAAATGTGTCGATTCGGTTTTGGATCATCCTTTGGGAGCATATGATTGTCAAAATTTAGTCTCTTCATTGGAATTGTATGTTCAAAATACTCATAAGATTGGGTTGACGCCCACCCCCAACAGAGAAATTCCCCACTTTGCTCCCACCCCCCGCAGCAAGCCGATAAAAAAGTAAAAAGAAAAACTATACTTGTAAGTTCCTCCATGAACAACTTTACGCACATATGTCTTATCATCGACGTTATGACATGACATCACCAAGAATACTATCATATCACAATTCCTAGTATTAGAATGAATAAAAATGGTACCTTCCTAGCTATGGTAGATGAATATGTTCCGATATTTATTATCCGGTCAAGTGGTATGATTTGAATGGACATGTTTTGCACGATCAATCGTACATAACATTTTCATGAATTTGGATTGGAGGGTCAACTATGTATGCTTTGACTAACATTGATAACATGAAAGTTGACTAGGGGAGAGACACCAATAGTGGTGCACCCTAAGTTAGGGGGCCCATAAAATAAATTCTATAAAATGTGGGAACCTGATTTTTTCACTAGCACGTAGTTCAAGATTTTTTTAAATTACATATATTTTTTTGAATGTTGAATTGGAGGGAAAGATATATATTGAATTTATTTAAAATAGTAAATTTTAGTTACACTACATTTTGATTGGGACCCATATTTGATCTGGCGATAATGATTGAACATTTAAAATTTTAGAAAGGCAAATATTACATGTCATCTTGTGATTGGGTGTTGTTATGTCAAAAATGACTAATCACTAGGTACTTTTATGACAACTATTGGGTGTTGTGTATTCAAGACACTATATCCACAATTAGACCTTGCTCAACTATTGGTGTCTCTCCCTAGTGGGGAACCAAGCAACATGAACGGGAACAAGTGTTTCTCACTTTAGCAATGGTAATTATATCATATTACTTGGCTGATTTCTTTCATTCCTCCCATCTCATTGTATTTATTCAATAGTTTGTTTTCAATCGAGTTAGTATTGAATAGTCAATACAATTGACAATTGAATACTTGTTACAAAATGAGAAGGAATAGGTGGGATGAGAAGGAATAAGAATTAAAAAGAGGAGATAGGAATGGATTCCAAGTACTAAAACATAAATGTTAGTCTTCTTAGGGTCTAAATAAAAGAAGTGGGAACTAACCCCATCTTTGGATTTGATTGGTAGCATGTACTCTCTACGAAGAAAAGTTAGGTCCTCTTCATCCTTAGCCACCTCCTCCTATTCCTCCAACATATCATAGATGGTCTTTTATGAGTTCTCCATTCTAATTCCTTTGCACTCATTGAGCCTAGGTCTTTATGAATTACAATCACCCCTAGTTCCTTCACGGTAGGGGTGTATACAAAATGAATTAGATGACGAATAATCATACGACATGGAGCTACAAGCCATCTAGAAGATAAATTGAAGCTACGAGATAGACGAACACTTATATTCTGATAATCACATAATGAAATTGAATAGGTTCCTCTTCTTTATAAGATTCCACAAGACTCGAAGGAAGAATAATGATTCCCAATGAGAAGATAAGAAATCATGAGTTGACGTGGCACATTTCCGATCAATTCCCAATAAGAATTTGGATTAGATATTGGATCGATTTCTTCCTTTAAGTATACAATAATAATGACATAGTTCTCTATTGTTTATGGATTTAGGACTGCAACCTATAAGAGTGAGGGCCATCGGTATGAAGTAAAAGAAATTTGAAACATTAAGTAAAAGAAATTCTCGATTAATATATATAAATTATAAATCAAAACTATGCCTTGGAATGCCGAAGGGAGAGGGATAGATGAGAAATATTGAGTACATCTCGTTGCTTTTCCTCGAAAAATATCCACTCTTCATAATTGTACTTGTACGAACATTTAATTATGTTGAGAGGTGTTCTGTAATGGTAGACACGGTTGTAATGGAGTGCATTATTCAATTTTATTCTCGACATTAAATTTGACGTTCATTTGACCGTCATGTGACAATTCATTCATAAATTTAACTTCTATTAGATTGTCACTTAAATAATTTTGTTTCTTTTTCTTGGAGAAGTCAATCAAAAAATAGTAATATCTTGGTCATGTAGTAATGTTTGGATCTTTTTTCTTGAATATCTATATTTTGAGACCGACACAATCGTGTAGTTGAATGATTCGATTTACCGCAAATCAACATGAAATTGATAGGGCTTTAATGAAGTTGTTAATTAAAAAGGTATGTAAAAATCAAACCTAAGTAGCTTAAAATTGATATCTATTGTTGTATTTCAAATAGATACATTTATTATAATATACTTATTATATTATATTTATTTTTAATTGTTACTTTTTTGGTATACTTATACTACACTTGCATAATTAGATAAGTGTCTTGTGATTGATATCTATTGGCGTATTTTAGATAAATGTATTTAAGATATCTATACTAGTTTTCATCAATCCCCACTATTGGACATCTTTGTAGAAAAGTATCCGAGGTAAATTAATACCATAGTTGAGCACAACATCGGCATGCTATGAGACTCGATAATTGAACTATTTCGATGCAAACAAATACAATAGGCCAACCGATGATTGATTGAACTATTTTGTTCTCGTAGTAGGTCAAATGGGATTGATGGAAAAAATGAGATAGGTACCGCTCTTGATTTAATTCAAGGGTAATGAGAACCATTTAAGGCACAAGTTCAAAAGAACCACACAATGAATCAAAAAGAAGCGCACATGGAATTGGAAGGGAGAACCACACATTGAATAAGAACATGAACCATTGTGGGGATGGGGTTGAAGGGGAGTTGGCCACATCGAACAAGAACCATTCATTTGGGAAAGGGAGAATGAACCATCTAGAGTAGAAAGATATTAATAGGTTCGACGGGATACTACATCTAATAAACTTGTTGTAAATAACTTTTGGACGTATATGTTGACACTAGACAATGATGTCATTGTAATCACTTCCACATCCTTCCATCAAGCCATCGGTGGTTCTTAACCCTCATCAAAACAATCGAGAGAGCTTAATTAATTTTCGAGAAAGCAAAAAAAAAAAAAATCAATCAAAAAGTAAAAAGAAAATGAATATATAAACTCTCTCTAGGGGTATTTCCAAAGTATCTCTATTAGGGCTATGGACGCTTGGCTGGAAATAGAGCAATGTTGCAACTAGAATCGACATATCTCCATTGGGGCTATGGACGCTTGGTTGGCAAAGTGGAGCAATGTATGCATGAAAAACAACTTGCTTTTTACTTTTCCTTAAAATATCAATTAAAGTATGTGGGAGAAATTATCTATTTCCAACATGTTATAGAGGAAAGGTGATAGTGGTTGAACCGAAATGAAATTACTTATATATATATGAATATCAACAACAATTTAACACCAAATAAATCCTAAAATATAGAGAAAAATTCACAAGATGCAAGTATAATGACCTAGCCGTTTCGAGGGGCAACCTCCAAACCATACAATAAGACTCAAGAGCTCAATATGATGCTCAACCACTACATACTAACTCCTTTATATATTATTCCAATATTGTGGCCATCACCAAGGCCGACCCACTAATAATATTACAATATATATGAAAGAGATACATAATGATAAGAAGTTATGATAGCCACAAGCCACCATACACATCTAATATAAGATATAGGATTACGGGCATAACATTCCCTTCTCCTTGAGTAACATTGTCCCCAATGTTGAGAAGCTTTAGATGTTCTTTGCAGGAATTTTGCATCCTCCCATGTGACATCTTCACTATCTAGATTCTTCCACTTGATTAGATACTTGGTAATGACCCTTGTCCTAAATCATTTAGTACGTGTCTGAAGCACATCGAAGGATGCAATCCGGTTCCAAGATGATTCTTACCTCCTCATCAAGCTTAGGTAACATTATCTAGGATGATACCTTTAAAATGAATACCTTCTTCAAGCAAGTAACATGGAAGACCGGATGTATTCTAGTTGCCTAAGGGATTTCCTATTTTTATGCTACAAGCACTCAATATTCTCGCAACACTTGATAAGGGAAATAATACTTAGGTGAAAACTTTTTATCCTTGTTTTACTATTTCAAAGACATTTTCTTCTATGGTTGTAATCACAAAAATCCAATCACCAAATTCAAAATATCTTTCACTGCGATGTTAATCACTGTTTGTAACACCCATGTTATGATTCATCCAAACTAAGGATTTTTGTACAAACCCTTAAGTATAATCAATGCTTTCAATGGTTAACATTATTATTTAGCTTGTTGCTAAATAATTTATCATAATTAAATATTCACAATCCATATGATAATATATGGTAACCATGTGTAGTTGTAAGGGTATATCCAGATCTTTGTGATCTCTCTAAAATCACTCTACCTAGAAAAAATTCATGTTGTACTCCATCTAGAATTTGACATGAGTAAAATAGGGGATTGGTGAACAAACAATGTAGTCAAATAATACATTACTTTGACTAAATATTCAATAATTTATACACAAGATTACTTCTAATACCACACACAAGTCTACAAAACTCATCTTTCGTCACCACACAACCATCTCTACACAATTATCGGGATTCCATTATGTTGTTTAAGAAAGTGATTTTAGTTGAGAAGAAGAAGAGACCGATTCAAACTCGTTTTACTAATAGTAAGGATCATATTTGTACCATCTTAGGATCCTTATGGGAAAGATAGTGACCACGTAATGATTTCCATCATTACGTCCTCACTACCCTTCTTGTAGCCATCCTAATTTATCACGAGTAGGATACTAAAGAGAAGACGAAGGGACATTACACCTACGCTTTTTATATTCTTTAAGTTACATTTCTTTGGATAAGTAGCTATGTGTTTCTTTATGACATGTTTAAATGTATTAATACACGATATTATATTCTCATAAGAGGATTATAGAAACTCGACCCGTTACTAACTATTATTATTTCTTGTTATCGTACTATTAAAACCTAGTATACACCGTTAGGTGTACGTTTACTAATCATTTCCATACCGAGTTGAGTCATTACATTCATTCGTTAAGACTAGTCTTTATTCCATTAAGTACTTTGCTTGTCATGATTAGTCCATTGTTATATAAAGTACTTTAGATGTCTTCATTTTGTATTCATTGTTACCCTTATCGTTTATTTTTTTCATTCAAGTATATTTGATCATTTTATATGAATTAATAAAATCATAATCAACACATAACTTAAGAATAATCATCTTTATTAATAATCATTTGTATAAACAACATATCCATATTTTCATTTCCAACAAGATAAGTCATAAATCAGTTAAGCCATATATATTCAAATTCAAATAAGGATAAACCTTTGCTTCATCAATAATGTTATACAAAATAATCAAGAATAATACATTTGACATAATGCCCTTTACAAGATGTGATGGCATTCCATTTGAATTTATCAAATGATTTCAATAATCCTTTTCATACTTGTATCGTAATAACATAAGACATAAATCAATCATAATCAAATCCAAAAAGTCACTTCAATAACGTTGGCCTTTCATGCAAATTGAAGGAGAGAGAATAGATATGGGTCAGTTCATAAGAACTGGAATGAGTTCACATACTCATAATCCATGTTGTAATCATAATGAAATAACATAATAAATTATGGCTAAGTTTATTCTTATTCAATATGTTATAATTATAATTTTCCTGGTTTATAATAAGAGATCTATCTCATTAACAATTAATAATGTACTTTATAATATAAAATAACCTTGTGTCGTCTATTAAAATATGCATTGTGGATGTTATATCTTAGTCATTAAGATGATAATAGAACATATACAACATCACAATTCAACATCTACAAATATAATAATTCACAAAGTTATCCAACTAACTTCAAACAACAATGATTGACTATCAATCATTGTGTAAACATAATAAAAGTAATAATCCATGACTATCCCATCTAGTATTTTGGCTGGTTGTAACTAGTTTAGAGTCCTTGATTTAGTTAAATTATATTAACTATGCATATACTATATTTATCAGCACTCCTTGAATTCATGCAAGAATTCATTCATTCAAACTAGAGTTACCAAAATGTCTAACTTCATGATGAGAGAGAGAGAGTCCATCAAATAAAATTTCACTAATCACATGACTTAAATTAAAAATTAGAAAGAGACATAATCCAATCAGCCCTGCTTATCCTTCTCAAGTTCCAAACGTAAGTTCATATCAAAATAAGAAATAATAACAACAAGCTCAAGAATGAAGTTATGAACTATCTTTTGTATTTTGAAATAAAAATGTATACAGGAAGAGAAAATAACAACAATAACATTCTTCTAAAAGAGCTGTAACATTTATGTTTACTTTCCATTTATAAAAAAAATCAAACCCAAGATGTAAACAAAACGATAGAAATATTTGCTCATGGAGGAATTGGTTCTAAATCATTTCTCTTTA
Source organism: Taxus wallichiana var. yunnanensis (assembly GCA_018340775.1). NCBI lineage: Eukaryota > Viridiplantae > Streptophyta > Pinopsida > Cupressales > Taxaceae > Taxus > Taxus wallichiana. The sequence goes on from CM031242.1 coordinate 927,975,111, forward strand.
TCCAAGTTCACAAATAACCAAGGACCAAAATGTATTTATTCTCGTTTTAAAAGATAACCAAATAGGTGTGTTCATTTCCAAATTCACACAATATTCCAAATACAAAAATGTATGCAGATTTAAACATCTTAAAATATACAGTAACCCCTAATCATATTTATCCACAGGTTTAAAATGTTAACTCTTAATCAAACGTGTTCAATAAAGGGAGACATTCATAATAGTCATTCTTGATAAGAGCTATAAACGAATGATATTAGAAAAGATCATAGATGAGCTAAACTATTTAAAAATAACCATACACAAAATGCAACATGCTTCTAGACATCATGAAAAAATGAACCTATCGCATACAATTATTTTCCTTTTTATTTTTCAGGTTTCGTATTATCTCAATCCCCAACATGTTTACAACTAATAATATCATGCCCCCAAAAAATAACTAAAGATAAAACCATGACTAATAATATCATGCCCCAAAATAAATCTTCACAGATCATTTTCTAGATTTCCCTTTTTTAGATTTTCACAATCAGTAGAGGAACAAAGGAGACATTAAAAAAAGATGATAACAACAAGTCTCTAAAGATCTATAAATAACTATAATATTCTTTCCAATTTTTACAAATAAATCCAAGGAAACATATCAAAAAGAAGAAAACAACATATCTCTAAAAGATTTGTTGAAATATTCATATCAAAACACAATTCACGTTCCAAATTTAATAATAAAACCATATCTAAATGCATGTAGTTGTTTCCTTCTCCATTTTCCAAGTACAATATAGAAAATAAAAACCCAAACTTATTTATTATTTAATATCAAAACCAAAACTAGAAGTCATTGAGATCTCTCTTTCTTAAACCTAGATTTCACAATAAATCACAAAACCAAAGATGTATTCATTTATTTTATAATAATAACAACGTGGAGTGTGAGAAAGAAAACCCATTCCTTTTTTTCCTTAAAGATTATTTAAAACCTTCCAAGTTGAATGCCTCCAAAATATGTCAAACATTCCAACATCATATTTAAATACCAAAAATTACATCATAAACGGTGATAATAACAACAATAACTCACCATGTAAGCCAAAAAAAAATCAACAAAAATCTCATTTCCTAGTTCCATGTTCGGCTATAAAAAAACCAAATGCAATGAAAACAATGCAAAATGAAATGGTGAACAATGCATCCTTAGCTTCTGGAGAACCTAACGGTTCCAAGGAACCGCCAAAATTAAATTCCTCATTCAATGCTAATTTGATGTCATGGCCTCTACAACCGCCAAAACCCATAAACCTTGTAATCTATTTTTTCCAAATAACTTATGCTTTGCTTGAGTTTATTTAAAATTTAACAAACTTTCATATTGGCTTCACAATGCTTAATGCATCAAGCCACAACATTAATCCAATACAACCAATTTATACCGCACACACACACACTGTTGACCATTTAACATACAAATCAATATTACCCGATTGTGGTCATATAACCAACTTATAAACCAAACAAAACCAAACTTTGTTAGCCATGGAGATCTTAATCAAAACAACGTGTGTGTGTGTGTGTATATATATATATATACTTACTTATATATGTGTGTGTGTGTTATTAGTTGATTAAATAATTAACAAACATATTTCTACTTATATATATTTTCCACTAACTTAATACATCTTCACGAATTCTTCGATATACGACAAGTCATAATGAAATCAAAACAACATCAAATAACTTAATCAAGTGATAACAATGTCAATAATTCAATATAATATTAAGTTGGGTTCTTAGATTGTTGCTTCATGTGGTTTTGTGCCATGGTCGAGTTCTCTTGAGACTAGAAAGTACCTCTTGATGGTGGTGAATGTTCCCTTCAATTGCTCTAACCCTTGGCTAGCCTCTCAAGGATGAGGTGATGGATAGTAGATGGTACCCATATAATGCTATAAAATGACACATTTTAGATGAAGTATGGAATCAAGTGTTATCCCACCATTCTCTAAGTGGTAAGCATATGAACCATCTCTCTTGATTATCTAAGGTAAAGAAACAAATATATCCTTCCAAACACTTATTTACCACATCTGTTTTCCCATCGATTAGGGATGATAAGAAGAGATACGAGCTAGATGAGAAACCAAACATGAAAACAAATTAGTCTAAAAATTACTAGTAAATATTGGGTCTCGATCACTAATTATAATCTTTGGTGTCCCATGTAGCTTCCGAATCGTATCCATGAAGGTTTGCTTTATTGTACTTTTAACAAAGGGTTATGACAAGGAACAAAATGGGAATATTTGGTAATTATATCCACCACAACCATGATTACATTTTCCCCTTTTGATTTAGGAATTCATGTGATGAAGTCCATCGAAACCTCTTCCCACCTTTGGCTAGGAATAGATAGAGGTTGTAAAAGACCCAGGGACTTAATTGTTTCACCTTGATTTCACTAAAAAAACCATGCATTTGGCCACAATTTTTTGTAAACCACCTTTTAGACCTTCCCAAAATAAATCTTGCTTGATTCAATGATAATTCTTTAAGAAACCCGAATTCCCCTTACTGGAGAAGCACCAAGCTCAAATAGAACCCTATTTTTTAGGGTTGAGTTCTTAGATAGGTATATTATATCCTTGTACCGTAAAACATCCCCTTTCCATATAGTTTTTCCTCACATGATTGGATCATGTTGGAGATTATGAATGATATTTTGTATACTTAGGTTAGTTTGTCATTCAAACCTTGCCTCCTCTACCTAATCTTCATGTAATATATATGGCACCAACAATGCCTTAGGCTGACTCATCCTTCGAGATAGAGCATCAACAAATACATTCTCCTACCCTTTCTTATAGATTATCTCAAAATCATACCTCAAAATTTTTGAGACCCATTTTCGTTGTTCTTCAAATGATAAGTGTTGCTTTAAGAAGTATTTAAAACTATCATGATTTTTCTTTACTTTGAAGTGTCTACGCATTAGATATGGTCTCCATTGCTTAATTTCATGAAGTATGGCCAGCATTTCCTTCTCATAAATTGGTTTTGATATATTCTTAGCTTTGAATTGATAGCTCTAAAACAAAATGAGATGACCCTCTTGCATGATTACTACTCCCATACCATACCCCAAAGCATCACATTCAATAATGAATGTTTTTGAAAATTCTGGAGTACTCGGAACTAGAGTGGTGCACATGACCTCCTTCAACTTCTAAAATGATTTTGTAGCTACCTCAATCCATTGGAAAGACTCCTTCTTCAATAAAGCTATCATTGGTGCTACTATGTTATATAATTGTTTACATACAGATCGATGATAATAAACTGTAAGCCCCAAAATCCTAGAAAATGCTTTAGGTTTTTGGAACCTTTCACTCAAGAATGGCCTTTATCTTATTAGTATCCACTTTAATACCTTCATAAGAGATGGTGTAACCCAAATATTCAACCTCCTTGACTTAAAAAGAAAAATTAAAGGGATTTGCATAAAGCTGATGTTGTTAAAAAATTTCCAACACCTTATTTACATGATGCAAGTCTTCCTCCTATGTTTTGTTGTGCATTTGTATATCATCAAAGAACACTAAAACAAACTTCCATATGAATGTATTAATGATAGAAATTTTCAAACTTTGAAATGTAAAGGGTGAATTTGTAAGTCCTAAAAGGCATTACTAAAAATTCATAATGGTCTTCATGTGTCCGGAAGGATATTTTATGAACATCCTCATCCCCGATTATGATATGATGATATATAGAATGGAAATCAAGTTTTTAAGCAAACAAAACCATGCAAATCATCTATAAAATCATCAATTACAATAATATGAAACTTATCTTTAAGCTGTGTAGTTATTGAGTTCCCTATAATAAGGAAACATGTGCCAATTTTCCTTTTTGTACGTACAATACTACTAGAGAAGAATAAGCACTATGAATAGGAAAGATAATTCCTTCTTCTAATATCTCTTGTACTATCTTCTCAATCCCACTCTTTTGTACATATTTATACCAATAAAGTCGATGTTTGTCGATTGGCTCCCTCGGTACTAGCCGGATGTTATGGTCATGGTCTCTTTTTGGAGGTAAACCCTTTGGCATATCCCCAAACACAACCGAGTGCTCATCTATAACTTGCATATCTTATGGTAAAATTTCCTTTGACAAATGTACTTCCAATGAAAATATTTATGCCATGAACCCCCTCGCACCTTATTTAAGTATTTTTGCATCTAGTGAGAGCTTGACATATTTTTTTGCATCTAATGAGATCTTGAAAACTATAGGGACTTTTCTCATCATCCTCTTAGTTAAAAATTATTCCCTTATGACTTAAAATACATGAACAAATCTTGGCAGTTCATCTCAGTGGTTCCCAAAGTGGTAAGCCATTGAAATCCTAACACAATGTCTAGCACCTCCCATGGAAATAGCATATATAGGGCTATTTAGTAAGTAGTCTCCCATGGCGAGTTTAATGTTATGGAATTTTCTGAACTAACACTACTCCCATTAGTGATCATTACTTGAAATTTGGGATCTAGATAAATAAAATAGTTCAAGTGCACCACCAACTTATAATTGATGAAGTTATGAGTACTTCTTGAGTTAATTAACATTGTTACACTCTGTTTATTAATAATATAACCACTTTGAGGGTTTGGGGGTGCTAATACGTGAACTTTCATGACATGAGATTGTTGGTTGGGGATTTCCTAACTCCTCCCCTGGATTGACAATAAAATCCACCTCTTCATCTTCTTCATTCTCTTCTTCATCATTGGGCCCCTCAATGTAGAACAAATTCTTTTCAACACATTTGTGTCTTGATCCATATTTGTTGTCATGGTTAACTATAACCCTTTTGATATCTTTTATTCAATTTTTCGAGTTGTTAATGGAATTGGCCGAGGGAATGATGGTGTCGGTGTGCTAATGTCTATGATGTTAGTTAAATTCTTCCTCTTGTTGGAAAGTAAATTTTTTTAAAGCGTGTGTTCCATGTTAATAGAATCTAAAACCTTAATTGGATTAAATATATGCACCTCATGCTCAATGTGGTCCTTAAGACCCCCAAGAAATAGGTCATTCTTATTCCCTTATGTAATATTCTCCACACGTAAGGATAGGTTTTGGAATTGATGAACATAATCCTTGACTAATCATGTTTGCCATAAATTTGCTAATTGGCTAAAGTAATTTTCTAACACACTAGAGCTATAGTGCAATTTTAGTTATTCGGTATAAATTTTCCAAGTGACATTGAAGCCATTCTTCTTCCTTCAATCACATAACCATCGATATCAAATGAATGGTGAGGTTCAAGTTACAAGGATGTCATGGTCACCATTTGTCCGATGAGATATGATGTATATCAAATAAATTCTCCATTTGCTTAATCTAATTGAGTGGCTCATTTCCATCAAAATTATTCATTTCCAATTTTGGCATCATGTTTCGGGCCTACTGAGTATTTGTATTTATATTAGGCGGGCTCGAAGATCCACCTTGCTAGTTTTTCCATTACTTTAACATGAAAATCCACCTTGGTTCCAAAGCATGAGTATGATTAAGTTGTGGCTGATTTGGAAGATGATGATGACCCTTGATTTTTACTTAGTTGTTGAATGAATTCATCTAATCATTGAATGATCTTTTCTACATCTTCTTTATTAGCCATCTCATATTGTAGGATTGTAGTTACCCATAGGCCTTAGGATATTGTAGTTACCCCTTCGACTCCAACTCCTCAACTATTACCTTATACTTGTCTGGAGTTTCATCCAAAGTGATGGGATTATTTTTAACTCTTGGAAGGCCTCACCATGATGCCCCAAAAAATTAGGATTTAGGGATCAAGGTTGGAATTTAGGGTTTGGGGTTTTGAGATGAATTCAACCAAATATGAAAAAATCAAAGAAAAAACCCAAACTATTTTTTATCCTCTTTCGAAAATGAAAAAAACTCAATAAATATTCATAATTTGTAGTCTATAGAGTAAATTTATTAAAAACCCTAAAATTGATATAAATTTTGTAACATAAGTCAAAAAATCTAGAAATTTGAGAGGATCTTACTTGACAGAGTTCATAACACAAAACAAATTTTGAAAAAAATTAGATAAAAATTTGGAGATATAGACGAATCTTCACAATTAGGGTTTTGATGCATTTCGGGACAAGAATAATCTCTAATATCACTTGTAATTAAATTACTTAGAAAGATATGAATATCAACAACAATTTAGCACCCAATACCACCCAAGATATATATAAATTTTCACAAGATGTAAGTATAATGACTTAGCCACTTTGAGAGGGCAACCCCCAAACCATGTATAATAAGACTCAAGTACACAATATGATGCTCAACTACTACAAACTAACTCCTTTATATATTATTCCAATGTTATGGCCATCTCAAGGCCGACCCACTAATGATATTATAATATATATGAAAGAGATATAACATGATAAGAATTTTTGATAGCCACAAGTATGTTATACACATCTAATATAAGATATAGAGTTAAGGGTGTAGGAGTTTTAGATTGGATATTATATTAACATCAATTCTTATGTATAATTAAATATCAGTTTATTTCTCTTCATTTTGGTATTGCCTCATGTGTCGAAAGATTAGGCATGGGATGATTTATGGTATAACGTGTTCACCATTTGCTTATCTAGTAACAAGAAGTTGACATCCAGACAATCACCACAAGGAATAAATAGGAAGCCTCAATACACATAATTGGAAAATAACATCTTTCAAAGACAAAAATCCTTTCGATGTGATTTTTTTATGCTTCACACACCTATGACGATATCCCTCATAATTTCTCCTAATACATAAACTTAGTAGCTACACAATATATGGTTGGAAGAAGGGATTGGTTCACCAATGTTAATTATACACCTGACTACAAGCAAGGGCCTTTAGGTGATTATTAATCCTACCATGTCCAAGGCACAAGTGATGTTTCCTAGCCACTTGGAAAACATTTATGTAAAATTAAAGAGGTTCTTTATGTTTCATGATTAAGGAATGTCATATTTTTAGTCAACCAATTTCTTGATCACGACCTCAACCTATTGAATTTTATCACAATTATGGTAAAAAATGTGTGTGTCATTCAAGATAAATCCAAAAGCTTTAAGATTGTTGCACATGCTTCTAGAGTCGATAACATATTTCATCTTGATGTTCTAAAAATACAATCACACTTTATCCATCATGGATATAAACTATGTGAATATTTGGCATGAAAAAATTGACCATCTTAGCATAGCTACTTGCTTGTACTTAGTAGACACAATATAGTGAAAGAAATCTCCTCATTAAAGAATAAAATTGATCTATGGTCTAGTTATTTAGCTAGAAAAGGACATAGATCCCCATTTGGTACAAGCACTCATCGGCAATAAACACTTTTGATGCATACCTAGTTGTGTGTGATCTATGCAGATCCATAAATCTAAGTGTTATTGGATTCTAGTGCTTCCAATTATGTGTTGATGGCTACTCATGAAATAAGTGAGTATACCACGTGAAGTGTAAGGATCAATTCGTATAACACTTCAAATAATTCAAATCTCATGTGGTGCGATAATATAGTTGTTGCTTTCATGCCCTCGCCCTAGATCAAAGGGGAGTGGTGGGAGAAGGGATCACTAGAAATGATTTCTCCATATTTCTATAAGAGCAACAAAGTGGTTTTGAAAAAAGGTAAATCATTCCATAGTATAAATGGTGTGTAGCATTATTTACGACTCAAACTTGGATAGTTTACATTCGTAAGAGGTTATTTTTGCATGGGTCACATGTTGAATCTTGCACTCACCAAAGATTGTGGTGTTATCAATCCATAAGAAGCACAAACTTCAGGTATAATATTTCAATATCTCATCTTTATGTTTTTTTGTTACAAAACACATATGCATATTCTAAATAAGATGAGGACATTTTTGGTTAAAAGAATTTAGAATGTATATTTCTTAGGTATGATGAAGATTCAAAGGCCTTTTGATTCACACATCCTAAAATTAAGAAATTATACGTCAAAAAAAGATGTGTACTTTGATGAGAGGGTGAATGTAATATACCCTCTACACTATCACATGATCCACACATTGATGATGTACACATTTTTTATGATGATGACACTATTGATGCATTTATCAATGTCGAGGACGATCGTGATGATCAAATATCTCCTCCTACTCTAACATCTACAAGTATTGTAACATGTACACTAAAGTGGCATACCATTACTATTTGAGATTTAAATTTGATGGAATTCTATACATTTCCAATTCAAGTCCCAAAACTCATATCATGGATTGCAAGGAGGTGAACTTAGTCTTTATGAGCACAAGTAGAGAATATTTATATCCCTCAATGGTTTGAGAATCATAAGAGTTAAAACCTTGGATAGAAGCAGTAGATGTTGAGTGTCAAGCATTGGTTAAAAATAATACATGATATCTTGTTGATATTCTAATAGACAATAAGTCTATATATTGTAAAGGGTCTTTAATACCAAGCACAAAGTAGATGGGCTCATTGAAACTACCCTAGATAGATGGGGTGGCGTTAAGTCCCCAACGAGTATTAAGCTCGTCCACCATGGGCAAATGGGGTGAGAGCCATTGATAGCCTTTGTCGGCTTTATAGTTACAAAAAGGAGTATCAACATACCACTTCCAGTTTGTCCACCAAGGGCGAGAAGAGTGCACAACAATCTTATGTAGCATGTGACCAGGAACAAAATTGATCACAATATTGAAAGTATCTTGATCCTGGTTGGAGAGCTGAAACAAAGTTTTAAACTCGGCCAAGCAAACCAGGATTGTTTGTCCTTGCAGAAAAAATCCTCAATGGTATGAATTCGCATTTGAAGAATTTGAGCGCGGAGATTCCGGGACCTCTACAAGGCATTGATCTTGGGATTGAAAAATCGGCGACCACCAGAGAGATTGTTGGTTGAGAGATAGCCCATTGCGAAAGCCATCCCCTTTCCATAGAAGCCAGGGTTTGACACATTCCCAGGCTTTCCAGATACTTTTAAGCACGAAGGTGCCTACGAATTTGACAGGCACAAGAGTGATGAGCAAATTGACAAACCCTAAACCTTTCCATGTAAGACAGCCATAAGAAAAGCTTTCTGAAAAACCAGGGCGTATGAGAACTTTCCAAGCTTCGTGATGCTTCTAATAATACAATTTTAAAACACTTCGCTTACATAACACTTCGCTTACCTTAAAAGGAATACAAATTCCCATCCGCATATTTTGTCATTTACGATTAAATGTGATGCAGACATCGTTTGTGACATCACTCGAAATCAGCTATTATGAATTCAAGCACGTGCATTACATTGACCAGTCATTACTGACCTCGGCTTATCATATTGATGAAGACTAGTTTGTTTTGGCTTCCCCTATCTCCAGGTGCATGCACCTCAATCTTCATTTCGTCCTACAAATAATAGGAACCAAACCATATCCTCCAGATGCATGCACCTCAATTTTCATTTCCTCCCACAAATAATAGGAACCAAACCATATCCTCCAGATGCATGCACCTCCATCTTCATTTCCTCCTATAAATAATAGGAACCAAACTATACTCTCCTAAGCCAGCTGCTGCAGTTTCCAGTCATTGCATAAAAATACGCAGGTTGTGCAGACCAGAGAAAATTTAGACGGTTAAATTCTTTTATGATAAATGTTTTGGAAACTAAGCTTTGGCAATTCTATTTTGCAGGAAGATTATTAAAACCGATACAGAAACCAAAATGGGAGCAGTGTAAGTTTGACATACATTCTATTGACATAAATGCGCCTTCTTTAATTTGCGTCATATATACATTTAAAATTAAATGTCATTGCATTGCATTGCAGCGATGCGATTCCACCTGTTCTGAATTCAAAGTCGGAGCCTCCTCCATTGTTTGATGGAACCACAAGGTATATGCTCTTCATTCATTATCACGTAGGATTTCACTGATGACTGGACCACAAGGTATGCTATTGGAATATATCTATTTTGGGAAGTTACTTGTATGTTTTGACTGTGAAATTGGGTTATGCAGACTGTATATCAGTGTGATTTGTCCCTATGCTCAACGTGTTTGGGTTGCTAGAAACTACAAGGTGCTTTGGTTAAATCATTCGGCTTATCCCCTTCTTTGTGTATGACTTTTTACAATATATAGAGATTGAAAATGTCAATTGATTAAGCATAACCAGTGAAATAAAGTGCAGGGTCTCAATGATATTCAAATAGTTCCAATAGACCTGCAGGACAGACCAGCATGGTACAAGGAAAAAGTTTATCCTCCAAACAAGGTAGACTACTTTTTATGGCATTTAAAATAGATGTTTGTGTACCATGTAATCCACTCAGACCAGGAAATCAAGGGCGGGCTTTCATATGTATAATCTATTTCCTTGATTGCACAGTCTATTCAATCATTAATAGATTGAATTAATAGTGCATTCTTTTCGACTATCAACTGGTTAATATAAACTACCACCAAAAATGTTAAATATGCCACCAGAGCCAGCCTACAGCAAGACAGTCTCTTCGTGATACGTTAACTAGCAGGGCACGGTTCATATTTTTGTTTGGGTAAAAAGAAATAACCTCAGAATGAGTATTTAGATTTAATATAACAGTATTATTTTGATTTATGTATGAAGATTTTTAGAGTCGTGGTAGTAGTAATTTTAAGATGCACTGAAAAGGTATATCTAACTTAGAGTAGTAATGCTTATATTTAGAACTAATCAACCATTACATCGATATGACTAACAGGACATAATTCATCATTTTTCTTTGGATAAAAAAATTAGCCAGAATTGGCATTTCGATTTACATATAGTAATATATGTATATATTTTGCAAGACATGTCTTAGAATGAAAATTTGAAACTGTTTTATATTACTTTTAATTATCAGGTTCCAGCCCTTGAACACAATGGAAAAGTCGTAGGAGAGAGTTTGGATTTGCTTGAATATCTGGATAACAATTTTGGAGGACCTAACATTGTCCCCAAGGTATTATATGATGTAAATGTTAACTCCGTGATTTATCTTCTGGACTATTTATACAACTTTCAGAAGCTATCCTCTTAAAACGCATGGATTCATTGCAATTGCGTAGGATGTTGCTAAAAAGGAAGCTGCAAATGAGCTACTGAAGTATTCAGACACTTTTAATACAACTGGTTTCGTAGGATTGACTAAGCCAGAATCTGAGGTCGCAGAAGCATTTGGTAAGAGGAATATTTCTTGCACTAGCTGATGATAAAGATGAATTGATAGGAAAAATTCTAGAGGTAATGATGAATATGATAGGTAAAGTATTTTGACCCTTTGCTTTCCCAACCATGGCAGGGCCTGCTCTTGATTATTTGGAAAATGCTCTGGGGAAGTTTTCCGCAGATGGTCCATTCTTTTTGGGTGAATTTAGCCTGGTAAATCATAGTTATATAGGCGAATGTTACATCAATATCTGATCCTTCACATTTATTGTTTGAACAATTATGGAATTCGTCATGAAATTTATGCAGGTTGATCTTGCATATGCTCCTTTTTTGAAAGATATCATGTTGTCTATCAAATCTTAAAGAGCTATGACATAACAACTGACAGGCCAAGACTATTGAAATGGATTCAGGCAAGTGCAAATTCTGCTATATTTAGTCCACCGTTAATTGTTTTTTGGCTTTTAAGGGACTGAAAGAGTTAGATATAAGAATCCTTCAAACTATGATAACTACAATCCTTGCACGTGTTTGTTTTGCAATGAGTTGCCATGTTGTGTGACATTAGAAAGTGGTTTCAATACAGGAAGTGTTTAAGATTGATGGATATGCAGAAACAAAACGTGACCCAGAGGAATTGGTTGAAATATACAAGAAGCTATTGGTACCTTATCTATGATCTTAACAGAGTTAGAACAGATATTGATTCAACTTATCGCTGGTTTTTACATTAAAAAGCCTATCTTCTTAGAAGTGGTATCATTAAAAGAATATAATACTTATTGTCTGATGTTTCTACTGCAGGCTAATTACCAGAAGTAAATACACATTGTTGGACAAGAAATAAACTAGCACTGGATGGACAATTACCAAGCTGCTATACACAATACCTTACATATGCTTCTGTAGCTCTGTCAAACTTGTTTCTCACTCTAAGCTGATAAGAATTAATAAACAGTTTATAAGGTGAAATTCATTGAATTGTAATAATACAGCCGTGGAATTTTGTGTGAGTGGTACCCATAAAATAATACAACTGTGATCAAGTTATTTTTATTTTTGTGCAAGTTTATCGAAAGGAGTATGCTTAGTATTTTTATAAGATAATTGTTATCAATTGATGAGAGCGTCTTCTTTATGATTATTTATATTGACCTACTTAGTTGAAGTGCCTTCAACACTCTAGTTTAAATGTATTAAATGCACTTGTTTGGACTCAAAAGAGGACAAACTCTGCAATAATCCATGTTTATATCTTAGAGTGAGGATATAAAAATCTTAGTTTTGAATGGAGAAACAATGTGGTGTATGAAATTTAGATATACCTCAAAATAATTGCTCTCCTCCTATCCCTTTTGTAGATATATAGAAAGTGGTTTTGAATTAATAAAATTTTATACTAAGCATAACACATTGCAACTAAGTTTAAATAAGATATAAAATGTAAATCTTAACCATTTACACATCATTGAATTGATCTAGAGTATAGGGAAATAGGAAATATTCATTTAATGTTAATGGTAATAAGAATTCTTATAAGATAATATTCAATTTCATGTGAATATGGAGTTAGTTCTTAGTTGCATACAATGAAAAGCATGTTTTCTCAACAATGAAAACAAAACTTAGAAATTACAGAGTGAATTGAGTGCATAAAATAGAGCTAATACACACACAAAGATGTATCTAAAAGAGGTGTGAATATGGATGCTCTAAGTGGATCTAAAAGGGATGTCTACACTCAAAGTGATGTAGGCCCTAACACGTGTCTTAAACGTAGAAAGGTAGAGCTAATCATATGTGGCTAAAGCTTGTAATGCCATTTGGTGGCAAGCGTGTGCTATAAAAGAACTATAACATAAGGGAAGGATATGCTACATCATCCAAGTCTAATACAATATACATAAGAGTAATCAATCAAACCAAGATACGGGAAAGTGTTTAGGGTTAGAGAGACTTACTTATGAGTGTACATTCATGATGTATTAATCTCCCTCTTTTGTTTGTAGTGTCTTGTGAGACATATATCATTTATGATTTCAACATTACTTATTCGCGTAGATTGCGGCTAGGATGCGAGATGGTGTCTGTTGTAGTTTTTGTGGTTGTTGTTGAGGGGTAGACTGAAAAGGTTGGGAGTGTGATATGTATTGGTAGTGTTGATCTATAACGTCCACGAATTTGACACACAAATGCAAACAAAAAAATACCGGATTTTTTTTTTTGACTTACATTTCTTGATACATGACAACAAAAGGGATTGCTTAGGACAACGCATAACACATGAGACACTTGCACAAACATTATCCCACATAGATAACATGAAAAATACATGATGCACATCAAGGCCACCTTTCCCCAAATGACAAGGCACAACATAATAATTCAACTACAAGTATAACTCCCATATAGGCACCATCCATGACACAACACTTTCTCGGTTTACATATTTATTTCGTTATTGACCTTAATTATTTGAAAATCACTTATCATGCAGTCCTTCATTCATCTTTAAACTAGACTATGTTATCTTTATTTTACTTGACATTTCACTTGTAATGATTCCCTCTAATTTTTCTTGTTTCCCTTATCGCAATAGAATGATGTAGCTTGATTGTTGATAGGAACATATGTACCCACATGAGGCTATTGGTGTTTTTTCTAAGGATTTGTTTTCTAAGTTGCATGTTGTTTGGTTTTTGCAATTTATCTCAGTTGCAACAAGGAAGGTTCACATGAAACAAAGGAAGTTTATTAGTTCAAGAGTAAATAGATTACGTGTTCCTTTCATAATAGCATTTAAGCACTAGAGTTACACTATTTTGCTTTAAGTTATTACAACTAACCATATATTCTAGCTACTTTCCTTAGATACTTAGTTTGCATTGATCATGATACACAGTAGAGAGGATTTGCCTCGAGTCAAAAGGGTCAATCCTCAAATTTTTTTTTTTTTCTTAATTTTAATCATTTAATAATATTGTTTAAACCGCATTGAGGGGTGTGGTGATTATGTTTGTCCCTTACGTATCACAAGTTTCCATTTACTAGGTTAAAATATCACTAAGGAGACATTATTTTACTTTTTATTTGTTATAAAAATCATCTTAGTCGTCTTAGAATGTTGACATCATTCAAGTGTATGCGACATTTAATAACAATTCCAAAATATCCTCTCGTGTTCTTATAACCCTTACATCATTACGTTGACCTCATGATGACTTATTTTTAGGTCAACTATGGTTCATATACTATTTTTCCTTTACTTAATCACTAAGATCCTAAGGAGGATGATTTCACACTTAACCAAGTTTGGATTATTCCTAGGAAATTTAAGTATTATATGTGTATTACAAGGTGATATGCAATTATAATGTTATACACCCTATGATCCTCTAGTGACTACCCTTCTCTCACTGAACAATATATATTAATGTGTGATCCATCCTAATTCTCATAAGAGGTCCACATTCGACTAATTTCCATTAACACCTAACAGGGGCCTACACCATACCAAAAGGATAAACTAGAGAAAACAATTATGCTTACCCCATAACTTATGCACAACTAGAAACACTCTTTCCAAGATAACACCCTTGTTTGTGAAGAGAAAGGGGATTCAAACTCACGATTTCATATGTAGGTATCTCACGATGTGGGTTCCACTCATGGTCCAAACCCTCATTTCATAAGTACATAACATGCTTAGCACTAAGTCCATGGGATGAATCATGAGTTTTAATTTACATTAGGTTCAACACCTCATTAGGACCAAGTTTAAATTTTATACTAGATGCAAGATTTGCAAACACAATGGCATAGCCTGTCAACATGAGGTTCTATCGAGCGGAGCATGACACCTAAGGGTAGAACTATTAGTTGGTAAACACTAGCACCCATATTAAGGATGGTCATGGTCAGAGTGAGGATCATTCAATCTAGAAGGAAATCTCAAGTTTTTTCAACCGTATAATATCAAAGCTCACCTACTAGTCATGCAATAATCGAGGGAAGATGAAGAATTGAAGGGGTTTAAAGCAAAATTCCATTTTAATTTATAAAGAGATACTTATTCCTTCCATACATGATGTAAGTTTCACAACATAGCTATAAATGAAGTCAAGAAGAACATTAAGTAATATTTGGATAACTCTTAAAACTTGACAACAAGGAATAATTACAAGTTTATTTAAACTTCATGCACGACAAGGACAATATTTTATTTGAAAGCAGATAGGAAAATGGCACTTTACTATAAATGTAACAATACATATCTTTTTTTTTTTTCCCATTAACATATATAAATTATAACAATACACAAAATGAATTACACCCACGTCATTTCGCCATCTTACATGCATCCTGCAAAACCATGTGAGCATGAGTCAACGAAAATCGTTGGCATGACATCCACCTAAATCTAGCATAATTAATGTTTTTAGTTTCCATTTACATAACCAGAATAATTTACTCATGACAAGAGAGGGTTAGAGACAGATATTCATTTCATTTCTTAACTAAAAGGAGAGAGAAGAGAGAAGCACTATTTTTCCAAAAGTTAGATTTCACACAACAAGCCACAAGAGAGAGTTGCATACAGTTAATTATAAGTGTCAGTAAGTTTTCACGATGGTTTATTGTCTTGACCAGGGTCTTGCAACCTTATTTTACATTTTTATACTAGTTGTGAAAATGTCAAATTTTGGCTCTCAAGCTAAAGAACCATGATTTAAAATTGTCTTCCAATTGGAAAATGCACAAAAATTAAGTTCCTACGTGTACTCTATATACCAAGAATTCATAGGAATTGGCAAAATTCAGAAATGGTGAATGGTTTACAAATGGAGACTAGTTTTTAGAGCGTTGGTCGTAATCGGTCTAGTTTGACCTAGTCAAACAGTGACCAGAGGCCTATAAAAACTCTGTTGCCAAACTAGCTAGAAGTGTGTTTTCCCAAACTGAAGGTTACAGGAAATTGCCTACTAGAAATACTAGAGGTTTGCGAAGGTGGAAAAGTGTTCCTTCGCTCAAGGTCTAAATGGTGGGCCGAAATGAAAACCAACTTTTTAATTTTAATAACTCCCTAAAACTGCAAAATGGGGTAACATGGCTCCTAGAGGGGTAGAGATGAGAGCACAAACGGTTAATTGGGGTCAATCTATAGCTTGATGTGACTCCCCACATAACAAGGGACACAGATAAACTTAACATCCCTTTTTGGGTTTTAGAAGGTTTTTTGCGAGTCTTTGAATATTGTGTTTTTTCTAACTTTGCAAGGTAGACAAAAATGGTTGTTTTAGTTGACGAATCATCTAAATCTCATTGGTACCAGTGGACATGAGCACCTAATTACGATACCCTGTTTTAGCAATGCATAAGGTTGTGGTAGCAACACGTTTGATGGTCAAATTGTAAATCGGTAACATAAATCACAAGGTGGAGTTTTATTGTTTCGCACTAATAATCTGGTTAAAATATAAAATTACAAAAATCAAATTTACTCAAATCTATCCATATATTTGAACAAATGAAAACACTATAAAACTACAAGTTTCAAAATAGACATTCAGGATGCCCATATCCTGCATCTTTGTTGTTAGAAATGGAATAACCAACAAAAATGTGAGAAGATGAATATGATTATGATGAACCTATCACTCAAATATTCTCTATAGTTGCTTCCAAATTATTTCAAAGCTAAATATAAACATAGGATCGAATCCCTAAAATATAGGTTTGAAAATGTTTGCGTACGATCACCGCGATTCTTGCAATGCAAACATAAAGTTGAGGAATGTTTTACCCATCCAATTAATTGGATTTCTCTATTTAGGTGGTTTCACTTCCACAAGTACCTAAATGATCATTTACATGAGTTAGATCAAAAATGTTGGTTTGACATTATTTTCCTTTTTAACAACAAATAATGTTATGGGTTGAGGAGGAATACATTACGATGGTTGGTTTGGAGGTTGTGCACGCGTTCGACTTCTCGATCCGATGATGACTGTTAGAGCTTCCTTTTGGCTACGAGGAACTACGAAATAGAAAACAAGACCACAAAAGAAGAGTTAAATAATATATGACAATAAAGCTGCGTAGCACATGCTAGATCCAGGAAGTGGGAAACTTCCAAAGGGTGTCAATCCATTGTTTTAATAAAAACAAATATAAAATAACGATATACGTACAAAAAATATATATTGATAGTATTCGATTTGGATACCTCATATCACTATCAACGTCAATCCAATTAAATACTAAAAAACTATGCAGGTCAAGGTCTTGAGTCATGTTGTAGGTTGTTCGGTGGTCCGCAGTCACAAACAGGGTCTTAGTAGGGTTGGGTAAGGTGTTTGGGTTGTTTTGGTAGGTAGGTTGGTTCTTTGGTTCACACAAAGTGTTGGAAGACACAAAGACCGGCATTGGTCGGTTCTTACCGATCACGGTTAGGAAGAACCAACGATGGTTATGGGTAACTAGCAGCGTTCGGTAGAGGCGGGGGGTGATAAAACTCAATAAGATTTAGTCATGGGGTTTGATCGAGGTCGAAAAGATTATAGAGGGAATGATGAGGTATGTGGGGAACTTAGGAACACTCGAGAGATATGTATAAGTCAAGTATAGGTGGTTTTATAGTGTGGGTGGAGGAATGGTTGAGTTTATAGAAAGAGGAATAGTGGGGAAAAGGGAATGCAAGTAAAGAATGATGACAAAGATGACAAAAACCTTTAAGACAGACAAAGATGAAATAACACAGGTGATAAATGTACTTACGATGTTGCAGGTCCAATGGCTAGGTGGTGGTGATGATTGATAGGTGGGATGGAGCTTGGTTCCGCAATGGTGCTTCTCGGAATGCTACCGTGAGAGAAATACTTTGGATATTTCTTGATGTTTGGTATGGCTGCTTGGATGTGCAAAAGAGCTCTAGTTCTTTCTTGCATGCAGATCTCCTTTTGCTCCCAAATTCAAAAATGTGGCCAACCTCTCCCACAAGGTTACCAAAATGGTTATATGGTAACCGATGACGGTTCCTGGTTGACCGGCGTCGGTTTAGGGATGATCGGCATTGGTTAAGGTGGGATTCCCTAGGTTTACTAAAAATGAAAGATCTTGCAATCATTTGGGCCAAGTCTGTCCATTTCTCCCACGGATCAGAATGGACATTTCTTTTTATGAGCGGGAAGGTGGTTAGAGGAATAATAGGCATTGATTTTTAGGGTTGAACTAAGTCTTATTCATTTATGGAAACATGTTATGAATAGGTCTATGGTGAGGTGTCTAGGTGAGGTGTGCATCCATTTAATTAAAGTAACTAAATTAAAGTAATAAATGGGGTGAGGATGGGTATTAATTTAATTATAAATAATTAAATTAATATTAATGTGGGGTATAAGGGTCGTGGTTAGGTGAATGTGTTTAAGTTAGTTATTTGAAAGGGGACCAAGGAGAGTGTGACCCAATTTTGGTGTCTACATTTTGCCCCTTTTTGTCGTGTGGCTTGTATTGGTAAGCGACACTGACAAAAATAGGAGATGGTAGTGTCAAGTGTAAGTGAGGGTGGTGTTTCCCAAGCGTGGGTGAAGGTAACCCCCTTCAAACTAGGAACCGATGAGGTGAAAGACGGAAGCGGTGAGTGGTTTGATAAAATGAGGAGGTGGGAAAATGAAGATCAATGGGCACATTGGGTAAAGGTAAAAGGTAAAATTAGGTAAACAGGTAAATGGGCCAGGGTCAAAGGTAGTGGCTATTAAATACATGAACACATTGGAAACTATGGCATGGTACCAGGTTGAAGAATCTTTCAAACTCTACGTCGTCTAAGGTCGATAGGTCTATCCAAACATGGTTGAAGTGATTTTGGTATCCAAGGTATAAGATATGGTGCGGAAACACAACAGAGGTCGTGCAGGAACATTTAGGTATGTTCCGGTACACCAAAGGTCAGGTCAGGATAAACATCACGAAAATAGGCAAGGTAAGGTTGGTAGGCCAAACAACATGGGTAACCACGTCACAAGGTACAATGAGCACGGAGGGTCAAAGGTCACAAAAAGTGGTTCAAGTCAAGGTATATAGGTAACGACACAGGTAAGGCCAAGGTATAGGTAAAATAACAACTCCTAACACACATTAAAGGAAATGTAGGGGTAGGTTGGGTTTGTAGGTATGGTTCAATGGGTGTCTAGAATGATAAAAAGGTGCATTAGCACTAATGGTTGTAGGAAAAAGGAAACTTAACAAGACCAAATAGTTATAAGGGTGGATTGATGTTGGTTATAGGGTGATCGACATCGGTTGGCTAGGCCACAAATAGGACCGATGTGTCAATCAATTTGGGTTGGGTTTATAAAACAAAAATTACGTATTTTACGAAATCATTGTTGTGTTGTGATATTAGAGAAAATGAAAGAGCCATTTGAATTTTGGTTCTTTTTCCGAGAGAGAAGGATAAGGCAGAGTCCCTGGTTGAGGTGGAGAGTATGAGTTGGTGAGAGGTGCTAGGGAGATGGGTCCACCCGTAAGGGGGTCAATTTGATTGGGTGGAGGTGAGGAGGGAATTTGGTGATGGCAGAGGTAGGAGAGGGGTCGGATGGACCACCAATGTGAGTGGTCTAACGTGCCCCCATGGAGACAACATCATGACGAGGTAAGATTCAATCTCACTCTTCGTTTGTTAGGTAGATTTTTTTATAGAAATCGGGTTAGGGTAAAATGGGTTTTGGGGGAAAATTAAATTTGATTATTGTGGTTGATGTATTTGTGTGTGAAAATTGTGGTTTTTATTGGTAGATGGATGATAATTAGGTGTATTAGTCATGGTGGAGTCGAGGTCATATGCATGATAGAGGTAGGTCATAGGCATGATGAAGTCAGGTCATAGACATGATGGAGTTAGGTTATAGGCAAGATGGAGTCGGAGTCGTAGGCATGGTGGAGTCGAGGTTGGTGTGTAGGCATGATGGAGTCGAGGTTGGTGTTAGGCATGATGGAGTCATTTTTGTGTGGCTGAATTAATTTCTAAGGTCTTTGATATGATGGAAAATAAATAATGATGTATGTATATGTTTTGGTTTAATTTGTGGTATGTATGGGAGCATGGATCATTTTGGTATGATTGTAGGTGATGCATGATTATGGAAAATAAATGTAAAAATGTAATGAAATGAATGAATGTGTTGTAATCGTGCATTAATTTCCAATTGTTCGGTAATAAAATGGAAACTAACTAAACTAGAATGTGACTAGAACAAGTAGCAAAGGACGGAGGTGATAGGTTATAGCTGGGAAAAGGTGAAGAAGGTGATGAAAATGGTCAAACTAACCTCTAAGGGCCCCATGCCCTTGAAGTTCTGCCTACATAGCCCCGACGAAAAGGGGCCTCATATTGATGTATTTCTCCCATAAGCTATGGAAGAAAATGATGAATTAGGGGGATGTGTTGGTGAATTTATAGGCATGATTGAATGTAGGTCATTAGGTCATAGGCACGATTGAGTTTAGGTCATAGGCGTGGTTGATTTTAGGTCATAGGCATGATTTGAGTCATTTAAAATTTGGGTGTTGATGATTGAGTCCTATAGAGGATAATCAATAAGTAATGAAGAAGGTGAATGATAAGATGTGGAATAAGAGCCGCTTAATTGATAATAACCCTAATGAGTCTACCATACCCAAGATGGGCTTATGAACGTAAGAACCTAAAAGCGTTGCATAATAGACTATTCTAAGGGTGAAGGAAGTCACACGATCATGAAATGTTGTGTTTATGGCAAGTCCCTTGAGTAGAGAGAGAAAATTAGGATGAAAAGGCAATGAGGTGAGAGTGGGTGGTTTATCATAACTTGGTGCATGACATGACTTGTTTTTCTTAGAAGAAACCCAGGATCGAAATAGGTAAGTCCATGAAAAAAATTTAATCCTTTTCTTCATTTTTTTATTTTTTTTTTTAGTAGATGATCAATGGGAAGTCTATATGGGATGAGTATATTATCTCCTTGAGGTCTTCGTAAAGCTGATCGATGCGGGAAGCTTCTGGATATTTTTATTGTATGTTTGCAATGACTTTATATAGTTTCAAGGGAGAAGTCTATTTATAGTGGTGAAATAGAGTGAAGAGATGTCCCATTTTGAGGGAGTCATCTTTTGCTGGAAGTTTGACTCAAGGAGTTGAATCCCTTTTTTTTGGACATTTAAGTCATGGACAAGACTATACTGAGGAAGATTAGGTTCTTGTTTAAAAGGAAAGACCATAGCACACAAAGGTTAATTATGAAAGAGGTGTTTTGAGTGATGAACGATGATGGGATTCCATCTTGAAGAAGATGAAAAATATCCATGAGAATCATGCCATGAGTAGAATTGAAGATAAGGCTGAAATGTGATAGGTAAACACATGATTCTTGTTTAGTCGTGGATCCTCAAAAATGAGTAATATGGAAGATGAACAATGCTCAAGGGACGAGAAATCAAATAACAAAAAGTGACATAGGACTTGATGTCAACAATAAAATGGCCGTAGATGTAAGGCATTGAGAGGCTCGAGGTTTAGGTTTACCTTCGAGTGAATATAAATGATAAGAACCTGATCCATAGGCATGGGTAACGATATAGGATCCAAGCAAATTAGGAGAAAATTTTCCTCGTTTACTTTTCTCTTCTTTGGTTACATGTTGATTTTCTTTCGGGATGATGTCTCCGACCGAAAAGGTTTTTCATGGACACATTTTTTCATAGGCACGTTTGATACATTTTTGTAGATTTGGAGATGGTCAAGAGAATTGAGACGACGTTCGTCTAATAACTCAAGTTGCAACAAACGATCTAGGTGAAATTCATCATTGTTGAGCATGTATTGTAGTGAGATGCGGAGAGA
Source organism: Taxus wallichiana var. yunnanensis (assembly GCA_018340775.1). Lineage (NCBI taxonomy): Eukaryota > Viridiplantae > Streptophyta > Pinopsida > Cupressales > Taxaceae > Taxus > Taxus wallichiana. The sequence continues at coordinate 927,997,278 of CM031242.1, forward strand.
TGGAATATGGAATTTGAGAGGAAAGACAACCTCGATACCGTATACCAGAGAAAAATGTGTGACAACAATCGAAGTGTGAATACTAGTGCGATAAGCCCACAAGGTGAAAGGAATGTGTGAATGCCAATCCTTGCCAAGATATCATCAACTACTTTCATAAGAATTTTGTTCAAGTTTATTAGTCGATTCTTCTTGGCCATTGGTTTATGAGTAATAAGGTGATGAGAAACTGAGTTGGATGCTAAAAGTGTCACATAGCTTACGTAGGGTTTTGTTTTTGAATTTCTTTCCATTATTAGTGATGAGGCGATGAGGAACACCAAAGTGAAAAATGATGTGATCGTTGATGAATTCACATATTTTCTCAGCTTTTGTAGAAATGAGGGGGATGGATTCTTCCCATTTAGTGTAATATTGAGAGCGGTTATAATTCATTGGTGGCATTGTGAAGAATAGGGATTGATCTCTTGAAAAGATCCAATCCCTTTTGAGAGAAAGGTTAAAGGTCTTGTGTGATTTGCGTAAGGCATGACTAGGTGTGTGATGAATATTAGCATGTTGTTGGCATTTCACACAACATTTGACATAATCACAACACTCACGGTTTAATTTTGGCCAATAATAGCCTAGGATAAGAATGTTTTTGCAATAGCTAAACCACTAAAGTGACCTCCAAAAATTCCATCTTGAACTTCCTTTATGGTGTAGGGAATTTAAGAATTTGTAACACATCGTAAGAGAATACCATTGAAGCCACACTTATAAAGGAGACCACCCATGATGACATAACGAGAGACAATTTTAAGAAAGGAATGTTGTCCATTATGAGTGAGATCTGCGGGTAGAATAGAAAGGGAAAGATAGTCGTCAAATTACTCATACCAAAGGTCACGTGGGTCATGTGTGCAACGGTTGACGGAGTAGACCTCACAAGGTAAATAAGAGGGTGATTGCAACCTTTGTATTGTGACAAATATTTTAGATTTGGAAAGTGAGGCGGGTATCCGAGAAGCCAAGTAGGCAGTGTATCTGCAAATTTATTGGTAGAATGTGGCGTGGTTTGAAGTTCATAATAGATAAAGGTGGTCAAAAGTATGTCTATGTGATTCTTGTACTTTTGAATTATCTCATTACAACATTGGTATATGCTATTGACTTGGTTTACGAAAAGCTAGGAATCACCAAAGATGTTGATTGACTTAACATCTAAGGCATAAGCCGCCTAGAGACCCAATAAGAGTTCTTCGTATTCATTTCGATATTTTTGTACAATCAAAATCCGAGTTTGAAAGATAAAGGCATAGGTTCACTATCAAGAGGAATGAGGATAACACTAGCCCCACCTCCACGCCGACACTTGGAGCCGTCAAAGAAGAGTGTCATTTGGTAAGTGGGTTTATCTAAGGAGAGGGTAATTATGTACTCTTTCGGGAAATCAAAGTTAGAGGGTTCATTCCCGAAAAGAGAGTGCGTCTGCTAGTTGGTCAGCAATAGTTTGGCCCTTGATGAAATTTTGATGAATGAATTCAAAGTCGAGGTTGGAAAGAAGCATAAGCTAACATGTAACACGTTGATGTTGATAGGGTTTGGTGTACATATAATGTAAGGGCTAGTATTGGTAATAACAAAGGTTTTTGGTTGAGTAGGTAATGGAGGAGATTGGTGGCAAGGAAAACAAAGGCTAAGCAGAGAGTTTTTGACGTGGGTATATCTAGTTTCATAGTCCATAAGGGTACAACTTATGTAATAAACCATTTTCTCTCTATGTTGTTTGTCGTGTTGAGTGAGCATGACACCTAGAGAATGGTTAGTGGCGGAAATATATAGGTAAAAGGGTTGGTCATCCTTAGGAGGAATGAGCATTGGTGGTTGAAGAAGGTATTGTTTGAAGGATTTGAAGGCTTTATGGAATTCAATATCCGAATTGAATGAGACATCCTTCTTGAGAAGATGATGAAATGGTTGACAATGGTCGGAAAGCTGTGAGATAAAACAACGAATGGATTACAACTTACCTTACAGGATTCGAAGTTGACAGAGATTAGTAGGTGGAGGCATTTATAGAATATCCTTTACTTTAGCAAGATCGACTTCTATGTTAGGAAAAGAAACGATGAAACCAAGGAGTTTTCCTGAAAGTACCACAAAGACACACTTCTTTGGTTGAAGACGAACACAATACTTGATGAGGTGGTCAAAGATGACCTTAAGGATGGTCAGGTGTTTGGCTCGATGTTTGGATTTGGAAAGAAGATCATCTACGTAATCTTCTAATATGTGATGCATGATGTCATGGAAGATATAATTCATGGCTCGCTGATATGTGGCACCAGCATTTTTAAGGCCAAAAGGCATGAATCTATAGCATAAGGTCCCCCAAGGAGTGATAAAGGAAGTCTTGTGTTGATCTTTTGGAGCAAGTAATATTTGATTATAACCTAAGAAACCATCCATGAGTGATAGCATTTCATGGCCGGCGGTGAGATCAACTAATTGGTTAATGCCTGGTAGGGGAAAATCATCTTTGGGACAAGCTAGGTTGAGGTCACGGAAGTCCATGCAAATGTGGAGTCCCCTATCACCTTGGTGATAGGAATGTTGTTAGAAATCTATTGGGGATAGTCAATGGGTAGGATGAAGGAAGCGAGAGAATGCATTGAAACTCTTCTTTGACCAAAAGAGTAATGCCGAGGATGTATTTTCCGCAGCTTTTGTTTGATGGATTTGGCATCGGGAATGGTTACTGATATTGTGGACCATGATTTTGGGTCAATACTAGGCATATCGGCAAATGACCAGAAAAAAGCTCTTTATGGTCCTAAAGGAAAGAGGCGAAGCCTCCTTCTCAGAGTAGCATCTAAAGATTGGCCTATCTTTAGAATGTGCGGGTCATCTGAGTGTTAATGTTGATTTCAATGGTTGATTGATTTCAATATGGTTTGTGTCTCGGAAGGTAATGACTAATGAATATAAGAGTCTTCCGCACCGAGGTAGGTGAGGATGGACTCATCGTCGACATTGAGCGGAATTAATAGAAGGTGTATCGTCATCGATCATGTCGGAGTTACGGGAATGGGAGAGAAGAGGGACCCTCACCATCACATTGATAGGTTAGAGGTCTCGGGGAAATTGTGTTTATAAATTTTTTTAGGAGGAATAGATTTGGGATTTATGAACTCGTGGGTAAATGAGGTGGGGAAGGTTTGTCTCTCCTAAATGAGGTCGACGTGAGCCTTCTTGGGAGGTAGTGCATCAAAGCTAATGCCACTATGTTCATTGTGTTTATGGGTGGTACGGGGAGACGATACTATGGCAGCCATGTTCATAAAAATCAAGCCAAAGCCTTTCCATGCGCAGTGGTGGTGAAGGAAAGTGTGAGCAAAGCGGTGGTTAGTAAGGGAGTGTAAGTCGAAGAAAATGATCGTGTTTGGGATGGAGGTTTGGGTAACAAGTGGAAATATCAAGTCCCCCATATGTTAGATTAGTGCAAAGGTGGGGAGGACCATAAGGAAAATCCTCGCCACGCGGTGAGTCATAAATATGGTTACGACGAGTTCCCATACTCTTGCGGAGTGAGGAATGTGTCGATATTATATAGGTGGTACTCCCCCAGTGAGGCAATCGAAAATACCTTCTAAGGGATCGAGTAGTCGATATGTGGGTAGCGGGGATAGAAGACTCGCTAGATGATTGGGAAGCAAGTGAGTCAGCTGTAGAGGCTGCGGTGGCTGTAGGAATAATAGAGTTAGATGTGGGAGAGGCGATGACATACTTGGTGGATGGGCTTGTGGGTGAAGGTGAAGTGGGAGTAGTGACAGATGCCTTGGACTAAGTACAAGTACATCGTTGGGCCGCACAACATGTTACAGGTCTTTAAAGGCAATGGGTTGGCTGGTATGGTGTAGTTATGTCCTTCGTGTTCAAATTTGAGGCAGCGGTGTAAAGTTGAAGGGACACAACCCATAGCACAGATGAAGGTTAGCCAAGTAACATATTATCTTTGGAGCTCCCCTTCTAGGACATAGAATAGTTTCAAGATAGTGCGGGGACCTACACGGACATGGATAACGATAGGACCCGGTGGTAGAGGTCGTGGCATCATTGAAGGAGTGCAACATAACTACTTTACCATGCATGCAATTGGTAAGTATGCACCTTTGGTTGTACACATGGGAGGATATTATGTTAATACTAGCACCACCATTGATCATAACGCATCATATACGTATATTATCAATATAGATGGAGATGAACAGAGCAAGATCGGGTCATCATCTTTGGAAGGGAGAGATCTCTCTTCCGAAAAGCTAAGGCGGTTACTTGGCGAGTAGGTGGAGGTGTAGAGGAAGGGGAAAACTTAGTGAGAGATGCTACGTGATGAGGGGTGATGATGGAGGCTACGGGCATGAGGTCATTTGGTAAAACCTCAATAGATTGAATGACCTCCATGAGGGCTTGATGATGTGACTCAAAGGTTTGATGAGGTCATATAAAGACATTTTGAGGGAGGATTAGTGAAATTGTTTTAACATTGTGTGATTTGTGACCCCGTTAGAAATAGGATACATGGGACCTTGAATGGTGACTTTGGGTGTGGGCATATATGGTATATAGGGTACATGGCTGGTTGATGGGCTAGTTTCTTTTTATTTTCCTTTGTCTTTCTAAGCGTGGGTAGCAACGTGAACCATGTTAATCTGAGGGGAGGTGGATGGAGAGGGTGTGTCATGAAAGGTATAATGGCATGAGGGTAAAATCCTAGAGGTGGATCGAGCCTTGTGAAAGGAGTAGGGCACATTGAAATTTGGGTCGTGGTTCTAATATGGACCATGTTGATCTCAAATTTTGGAGGTGGGAGAAATGGTTATGGGGGTGGAGATACTAGTCGTTGAGTAGGTAATGGAAGAAGATTTGGGGAGATTGGTGAAGGTGAAATGGGGTCCTCATCAAGAAGATTTTCGCCGTCAAAATTTTCTTCAGGAGGACATAATTAGATAAGAATGGTTTTAAAGCCTTATAGTTCTCTACATTGTGTCCTGGCACACGATGGTAGGTGTAAATTTTAGTTTTGTCAAACCCTTTTGGTTTGGGTTTGAGCGGGTTGTAAGGTCTAAGAGGTGGTAATTTGATGATAGAGATATCGAGGAGGTTGGCTAGGAGAATGGCATACGACCCCGCCAATGGATCACAGTGTGAGGTGAGTGTGGGTTTGGGTACAGTGTGGCTGATTGTGAAGGAAGAGGCTTTATAGGAGGAGGAATGGGTCGGTCCACTAGTTTGGTAGGCGGTGTGCTCTTAGGTTTTGATGGCATTTGTTTGGGTAAGGGCATGGTAGAAGAGCTGGCGATGGAAGGTTTTGTTGGTTTGACTACCTTATTAGGGGTAGTGGATTCTTATCTTTGGGTTGCATCTTCTTGGGTAAAGGTGTCACAGAGTACGGGATGAAGAAGGGAAAACAGATGGTGGAAGAGGATGGGTTACCCAAGGGGGAAACCAAGTTGTGGTGAAGGTGGTTGGTAGAGGTTGGGTAGGTGACATTGGTTGAAGTCGCATAGGCAAGGTTGGGGTTATAGTAACTGGTGGAGGTATAGGTGGTAAGAAGTGCATGGGTGAGGGTGAGGGAGTTTGGTTTTTGGGTGAATGAGGTGTAATAAAGATTCGTGATGTAGTAGTGGGTTGTTTAACTTTTGACCGGTCTAGGGTATGCGATTGTTTGGTCAAGGTTGATGGATGAGGTCCTAGGATGGACGTAAGAGGGGAAGGTGACAAGGGTGTGGTAGGCAAGGTTGATGTATGAGTCCTAGAAGGTTGGGTCTTCCTTTTAGGTGTAGGAGTGAGTTTAGTATTGGTTTGGGAAGATGTGGCTAAATCTTATTTCATGGGAAGATGAGTAAGGTTCGATGTCGGCTGACCCCTAATGTAGTGATGGGTTTAGGTAAGGGAGATGATATAGGCATGGGTAGGTATTTGGGTATAGGTGTGTGTTGGGTTGTGGGAAATGACATAGAAGGTGTTCTAATGTTCTAATAGATGTGTTTATGTTTGGTTTGGTTGGTTGAAACATTTTTGGATAGATTTTGGAGGTGTCATTTGAGTGACAACCGCATTTGGGTGAAGCAGTAATTAGAAGACGTCCCCAAAGCAAGGATCTATCAATATAATCTAGCAATCGACCAAGCCTAAAAATGGTACTACCTGTAAGCGGGGCTGATGTGGATCGAGTAACAATCTTTGTAAAATATGTTTGAGAAACAGGAAATGGTTAGCTTCGGACTCATGGGTAAGAGATCCAAAAGTAGGTCAACATGATCTTCAAAGGCTAATGGAGAATGGTCACCGAAAGGTATTGATGTTTCTACATGATCCTCTATGGGTAAAGGAGATGATGGGAAAGATGAGGTAGACTCTCTTTGTGATGGTGTAGGGAGTGGAGATGCGTCCCCTATGAGTAGGAGAGGTGCTACCGATGATTGCTCGGTAATTCAAGAGGCAAGAGGTAGAGTGCTAATTATCGGATCTTTCATGGGTGAGGGAGAAAATGAAGGGGTTCCTCTCTGTGGGTGGAGAAGTAGAAGAAATAGATTCTGTGTAGGTAGGGGAGTTTGGGCTAGGATTTTGTCTATGGAAGAAACAGGAGCAATTGGGAAGCAACCTGGTATGTCATTGAAAATAGTGTGGACCTCACGAGACATTACTATCATTGGTTGAAGTGTCACCAGTTTGGTTGGAATATGGGGCATGATTAGGGAATGTTTTTGAAGATATGTAGGTTTTGGTTGTTTGGTGCATTTGGGTTATCCAAGATTAGATCTCTGTTGTCTAACATTTCTTAGATGATATTCTTGAAGGTGATGCAATTACCGTCACAATGACCTTTAACATGATGATAGTTGCAAAATTCATGTTCTTTATACCACGCGGGTGTGGGGTGATCAGGGTCAAAGCCAGTGTGTGGTTTTATAGGTGGAAGGGTAGTAGCACCAACCTTAATAAGATTTTCCAAAACAGAAGAATATGGTTCCCCTATTGGGGTGTACTTTTATTGTTCTCGTCTGAACTGGAAATTTTAGATGGGAGAGAGATTAGAAGAAGGTTTGGCTTGGTTTGATGGGTGAGAGGGTCCTGCCTTGAGAACTACGGCATTAGCAGATCCTTTGGATTTTGAATATTTGTTCTGGGTTTTCAAATATGAGGAAGCATCATTTGATTTGAATGTGGTGTTTTTGTTACGTAGCTGAATTTTCTTCTCTTCGATAGCACAAATATCTAATTTTCATGCCATGGTGAATGCCTTGTCAAAGGTGTGGAAGGTCTACACCTACAAGTTTGGTGAAATGTGTCTAGCACAAGCCCGAGTAAACAAATCTATGAGATCAGTTTGAGGTAGTTGGAATGTGAGCTAGTTAATTAGGCTACGCAAACGAGTGACAAAGTCAGCAATAGACTCGTCGTCATACTATCGAGTGGAATAGAGATCAGTCATGGTGAATTTATTGATGATGTTGATCGAGAAGTGGTCTAAGAAGGCTTGGGCTACTTGATTAAACAAGTAGATGGAATGTCTGGGTAGCCCACTATACCAGTCTAATGCAGGTCATGGGGACATCGGGAAGGTCCGTAGGAGTAAAGTGTTATCATGGGAAATCAGGTAACACCCATGTTTGAAGGAACAAAAATGTTGTTGTGGGTCTTATTTACTATTGAAGTGGTTGAATTTTGGCATTTCCCAATGTATAGGGTATGGGCAAATAAGAATGGATGGATGAATGGGATCATTATAGATTTCATCGTAGGTGAGGGAATTACGTGAGCTAGAAATTGATGCTTCTAATGTCTGCATCTTTTCCATCATTAACTTGATGAGGTCATTAGTAGGTTGTGATAGAAGGGTGCCTCTTGTGGTGTAAGAGGGATGGTGCTGAACATGTGATGTGGGTGGCATTCCAGTGTGTGGTGATGCCAAATAGGAAGGTTAAGAATGGGGGACCAACATGGAGGGCATATACCTAGAATGAATGAAGGATGAGATAGGGGGTTGTTGATAATATCTATATTTAGGTGGGACAGGTGAAGTGAATCTAGTAGCTATTGGGGGCGGTGACTACAAGATAGAGAGGACAAGATTCCGGAATGGGTAGGGATCACCGACACCATGGGTGGTGTGTTGCAATTGGTATATGTGATATAATGGGTGCGAGATGGGGTTATACTCTAGATGGTCAATGAAGGAGAATACTACGGGTGTGACAAATGTTGTAGATGTAGCGGTCATAGAGGGTGTGGGGCCTAGCTACGAAACCACTGGGGGTAAAGCAGGTGAGGGTAATGTCGAACTAGTAGGGGCTGATGCAGAAGTGGGGACAAGGGAAGGAGAGATGGATACGGGCATGCCATATATCAACTGACCTGAGGAATCCTGAGTGGATGAGTGGGAAAGATAAAATTGTAAGGTTATGGGATTCTGATCGAGGATTTGTGTGAACTCCTTGTCACCTATAGCAATGGTGGTAGGCGAGTCGAGATCCATGGGTGACAGGATAGAAGGTGGTGAGGGACTAGGTGGGAGTGGTTGATGGTGACATGGAATATAAGAGCATTAGTTTGGCTATGAGTCAACACCATGTGAATAAGTGTTGACCTGGAAAGACTGTATTCTGTAAATGACACAAAAAATAGCAAGAACAGAGAAAAATGAGGCTAGGAGGGTGAATTCAGTCAAGGGTTAGATTTTGAAAACCAAACATAGACACCGACGATGGTCAGGATGACTAGTGACAGTGATGATTAGTGGGGAAGCGATGTTGGTCATAAAAATTGATGTGGGTTCTTTGTGGAAAAATACCGTTTCAAAAAGTGAAAACGGGATGATGAATGTGCTAGGAAGTAGTCTTGTATGACAATAATACCAATAGGAGGAAAATATGTTGGTGCCTGTACGTACCCAAAATTGTATGTATTGTACTATCGAGAAAGAGGTTACAAAAAAACCCCATGATGATTCGAGATGTCTTCACGGGTGTGTTCGAGAATCCGAAAGCTCACCAAGTATACATTTGCATCCCAAAAGCCTTGTCAAGCCTTTGCATGTTTAGACCTAACCTTTTCACTCTTTTTCCTTGCATTTTTTTGTCATTAGTTACATAACCGCCGCCCTTCTTGGGCGGTGGTCCCGTGACCTTTTCTCAAGATAGGCGGCAATCCTATAAACCACCCCCGAGAAAGGCGAGGAGGTCCCTCCCACACTTTCTAGAACCTTCGGTGTACTCAACAATGTAAAAAAATCAAGTTACGCTTGCAACTCTCCACCGCTTCTTCTTTGTTTACAGTTTCCAGCCACTTTGTAATAGTAGTTCTCCATTTTAAATGATAGAGGGGTTCAATTCGAACTTGTCTTCTGGTGATTGCAAATGCTATAAATAACATGCTTGCACTTAAGAAAAAGGGGGATAGATATAGAGAGAGACCGAGGGAAAAGGAGAGACAAAAGCTTAATATCTAGAGAGAAGCCTTTGATTAGAAGATTTCTTTTAATCTCTTCCAGGTTTATTCATGAATCGCTTCATTATTACCTGCACCATAGAATAATCCCACTAGCATGTATTAGAACCCTGAACATTTAGTTATGCCTCGTTGTATACCTAAAATGATCCCGATAAGAATTGCATAGGCCAAGCTCTGGGCGATTCACTTGCGCCATCCATCTCCTACTTGTATTTCATTGTGTTTCTCCAAAGCTGTTATTGCCCATTGTTTGAGTACCTGCTATCTACCATTTTGTTTCATCATTTCTGCAACGACCCTACTAGGAACCACATAGGCTAAGCTCAGTTCACTTGTGCCATCCCTCTCCTACTTATGCTTCATTAAATTTACCTTCAAAGCTACCATTGTCCTAGTGCCTTCTCTTACCGATGTTGCTATACTCTTATTCTTTCTAGATTCACGTGAACATACAAGAATGAAGAGATCACACTGAGGGGACAAGCTACAACACAATTGGATTTGCCTCTGCTCTGTAAACTCCAAGTTTAAATCATCAAAGTTATAATTGCAAACATATCAAATAGAGTAGTGAATCATTTTATTTCAGTTAAAGCTCACTTTCAATATTGCCAGGGAAGCTATGGGGAATGATAGTTTCTGAGAAGCTATGATTTTTTCCTCACTTCTGAGGTAAGATTGAAGGTTTTCGATTAAGTTAATTAGTTGTCTTTCATCTAGATTCACACATTTACACAGTGAATAACCACACGGGGTTATCTCACTTTTTAGTTTTATTATAAAAGTATTTTAAATAGTTGTTTGTAATTATAATGTTTCAATCTCGTATTTTTTAAGATTAGTTTCCCTTTCAAAGCAATAGTATAAATTATTATTTTCAGTTTAAATTAATTTAGAGACTTCAAAACTAGATTAACACTTAGACCTTAGTTAGGAGGATAAACCATAGGTAATTTACGCTACCCTCTCATAGCCTCTAAATCTCTTCTTTTTCATTTCACTACGAGGAAGATCACACTACAAAATCTTAGTCACTGATCCTCCCATAGTTAGCTATAGGAAATTTTCTTGCTGATTCTCATCCTCACTTGTAGCTTTTCTATCATAGAAAAATGGCCATAATCCGGTTGTGGCTTCATCTAAGACACCCACATTTCAAACCACCGGTTGGTTGTCTCGGCACGACCTCGGGAGGTCGGGTATGGGGAAGGTCACTTTCCGATTATCATCCTCGCATGTCACTTTTCTATCATACAAAATTGGTGAACCCGATGTGAAACACGCAACCTTCTAATCTAGATTTATATTTCTACTTGTTCTTCCAATTGACTCACTTTTTCGTCTTTTCTACCTCATTGGCTTTCATACGGCTTCACCAAAAATTGGTGAACCCAACGTGAAAGAATAGTTGCTCCTTTTTCATTTCCATTTATTTCATCCATCTTCACTCCTTCCCATTATTCTGCAGGTATTTATATACCCCGAAAGGATACGATACATATGAAAGACCTCTCTCAGGTCTTGAAGCATATTATGGTCAGACGAGTAGACAACAGTCACCATCACTTTTTGCATGGGCTGACAACTACTCAAGCAACTACTTGTCATCACAAACTCCTCCTCAAATAACTAGCTCTAGTTCTTCATTCTAAATTGAGGAGCTAGATCAATTCACACAAACACGACAACCGGAGCCCTAAGGCTCTTATAATATGACGTTTATTGAGAATCCATTTTTCTCCTCGGGTTTTGTCTAGACCAAAAATCAGTAGGCAGTCAGATCCACTCCCATTTTTGGATGAGGAGTACTTAGCATGCTACGCTAGAAGCGAAAAATGCTTCCAAAACATGTACCCACCTATAGGAAGTTTACAAACACAACCCAACACCCTGCTCCAAGAAAACACCCCCATTCCTCCACCTATGGAAAATACTCTTGGTGAAGTTTGGTAGAGTAACGATCAATTCATAGTAGGGTACCATACCCCTCAGCAACCTCAAGGGGTTCCACAACACCACCATGATAGAACACTATATCATCACCAATTGAAGTCATCTCGGCTCTAGTTGAAAGGGTTAGAGGGCTAGAACTTGCTCAAGCAAATCAAGCTTCACACTCGGGAAAGCAGGAACTCCTAACCCTCTCGCATCATCCTAGCCAGGTTGACCTCCTTACAGGAATAGGAACCTTAGGCATACCTCCTCAACATTTTTATAGCTATCCGAAAATTACAATAGCACAATCAAAATTTTGGGCCATAACAAGGTTCAAACCAATGACCACGGGACTATAATCCCAATTTATACTGTGGCTTTCACAAAATCTAAGGTCATGATACTAGGACCTGCCACGACTACAACAAATTCTTACAACGTTTACTAGACAATCAAAAACAACTCTTCATAGACATCTTTTTGGCAAGTCTTACACTACCTACGTTGAATACCTATATGGGATTAGTTTCCCCTCAAAATGCACCTCTCAAGATTTTCAACGATCCTCCCCTGAATTTTTCTAACAATAACAAGTTAGATCCAAACAGGACAAACAAAGGTATCATAATAGGAAATAACGATCAAGATGCCTCAACTCCTGACAACTCTCAAATTTCTCCTAACCTAGGTTCAAATGGTAATACAAAAATATTAGGATTAATTGAGCTAGAGGTTGAGCGTGAAATTAATGCAACAACTCAGACAAAGGAATATGTTTCACAACCCCTACCCAATATTTTCTTTGCATGAGATGAAGTTCCTACAATCGCTAAACCAAGTAGGATCTTATGATTTGATATCAGATTTGAACAAAACCTTTTCTCATATTTCATTCCTAGATTTGCTAAAAAATTCACCTGCACATCGCTTTGCATTGCTCAATGCACTAGGTCTTGGTCATCTAATCCATGTTATGCCACCTCTTAGCGCTCAAGTAAACCATGTAGACTTTAATGTCTACCCTCTGGGGCAGCTAGATAGGGATACCAAGTTTATATTTGACATAAGCAAGATGCCAACAAATGCTGAAATTTCACGTAGGGGCGATCCACCCTTGCATTTGCAGGTTTTGGTTTATAACAACTACATTAAGCGTGTAATGATTGATGATGGGGCAGCAATTAACATAGTCCCCTTTAGTTTTCTTCAAAAGCTAGGATATGGGGAAACAAACTATTCTTCGACATGAAACACACTAAGGGGCTATAATAACCTCAAACAAACTTCAATTAGGACTATAGTACTACCGGTCACTTTAGGACCCAAGAAAATCCTCACCGAATTTTATATTATAGATTGGGAAACCAACTATAATATGATTCTCGTCGTCCATGGATACATCGCATGAAGGCAATCCCTTCCATGTTATTCCAAGAAGTAAGGTTTTTACACCTAGGAAAGGTCTTCATTGCTCAATGGGATCCTAAACCCTTCGGTATACACTTAGAAAACCTCAAGAAAAAGAAAGGATTCCATACAAAGTATGATCTTCCCACAAATCAATTGAACAAACCACCTCCAATAAAATAATTAGTCTCGGTCACCCCATACATTTCAGAGGTTGAAATTGTTAACCTAAAAACATTTGAGGTGGTAAAGACAGATAAAGGTAAGTCAATATCTATGGAAACAGTGTCCACTAAAACCACAACAGGAATTATGAAACTCTTGGAGAATGACGAGCCGATCTTCCTCCCATTTGAACCACAGGGAATGGGTAGTCTTCTCGGTATAACATCTCTTCCCTCCGATGACCTAGGTCTAGGTGTGAACATGATAGAATTAACAAACAAAGAAGGGAAATTTGAAATTAAAATAATGCCCATCAAAACCATCTCTAGGCGTTGCTCTATTCTAAACCCTAGTTTCGACCCATGTGCGTCTGAAACTAAGTTTTCCATATCCATGGGGCAAGACCTCATCATTCGACAAAAGTTATAAATGAACACAATGCTCCATATTGGAGAAAATGTTGAGCAACATAGTCATGCTCACTCACATACCATCTCCCAAGAATATGAAAAGAGAGGCAAATATCTCTTTTAGAAAAATATTTTAATAATTATACATATACACTTCTGGGCAAGGGTTGTAAGTTCAAACCCTAGAATGGTAGGCCCTCGTCAAGAGAATGAAAATCTTGAGGATAACGGTTCTCCACTTTGTACTTCTAGGGAAGAAAAATTTGATATTCGTCAAATTTCTTCACCTTAGACATCATGACATATAGTTCCACCTGTATTTTCATATGTAGATGGTTACAGTTGCATTGCACTAGTCATTTAGTTAGTTCATTATGTTCACTCTTTTCGTAAATTTTGTGGTCAAGGAACTTATTCTTAAGCAATTTATTACAAGCTTATAAAAATATTAGCAAAAGCATTCAAATCATATCTCTTCAATTTTCATGATATCATCAAATGATTTGAAATCATCTCATCAATTCGATAGACAAAATCTTGACAAAAACCATACCAAGGCCTGCATACTTAGTCATACTCATTTTCTTCTACTAGGTTAAGTTGTTTTTACCTACGGTTTTTCTAGAAGCTTCTTGGTGTCACATCTATCTCTTTTATGTCTCTTTTAAACAAGGATACTCCAAAATTAGATCAGAAATGTCAAAGTCAAAATTGAATCAAAAATACTAAACAAATAGAATAATTTATTTTACACACTTCTTTGCCCTACCAACCTTCGGTGATGAGCCCACATCTCTTACTAGTGGTGCGATGTTGGGAAAGGAAAGAAGTGCCCTTACTCGCCTATGTCCTGCCTTTGGTGATAAGCCCATACTTCTTACTAGTAGCATGGGGCAAGGCATAGGGGGTCCATTCACATGAATGAATGAATCTTAGTGTTTTAAAATTCAAAACAAAGTGTATTGTGAAAAGTGAAATTAAGCATCCAAGTTCCAAAGAGATCAAATCCTCAAAACTAGATTTTTTCAACCAAGTTGCCATCTATGGATCTAAGTCTAGATAAACTTGAAAGTAAGTTGCATTCTAAGCTATGTAGCAGGTTTGAGTAAGGTAAGTATGTAGGTCTAAATTTGGTTTCTATCAATACTTTGTCTTTCTCTCATCATTTCCATTCAATCAAACTCATACAATTTGCGCCCTTTCTAGTTCTTGGTGTTGAGCCCTCACATCTTACTAGTTGCGTGGAGTTAGGAATGGGGAAAGTTCATCTCATTATCACTACATATTCATCACATTTTTCCAAAACAAGAAGAAGCAACAAAAATTTCCCAAAGAATCCAAAAGTTCAATACTACAGTCTGTTTGCATCATCACATATCAAAGCATTATAAAAACAAACAAAAAGAGATACATTCTATTCAACATTTGTTATCACTTGTCATCCATTGCATACATTCTGAAAAACATATAAAAACAAATATTCTAAAGCATCTAGTATACACATGAGAAACAAACCAAAAAAATCTAGATACAAAGAAGATCTGAATCCAAAGATATATATATATATATATAGAAATCATTTTTATATACAATGCCATCATGCACTAGGCATTGTCAAAATGCTCAATGAGCCCGAAATATACAAAAAAATTGTATAACATCAAAAATGATATCAAAGCAATAAAGGCTCAATGGCCTATCAATCCCTGTGGGATCCCTCGGAGGGTGCATGACCACGTCTAGGACTCTTGCTACGACGGTGCTGAATGTACTTGAATGATGGGAGTTCTCATGATCACAGACATTGGCTGTGGTCTCACTATGAGAACGGATCCACCTCATTAGGTGCTCAATAGTCCTATATCCAACTACCTCAGTATAAAGGGAGGACACTAACTTGGTCACCTTCCGGGACAGGCAAACACATCAGGTGTCATTGGCTGGTAGGCTTTGAAGGCTCTTCGACATTCTCAGTGAAGTGAGCCCGAGTCTTCCCGAAGGGAGCAACAAGGTGTCTCCGCACACACCCGGTGAATCAAATCCCGCCTTCCCTGAGCAGTCACTGCAAATAAAAAGAGAAATAACAAGTTAGAAAATCACCAAAAACAAGACAAAAACAAGCAAAACAACAAAAAATAAATATCAACTAACATCTCTAGCTAACAAGGTCGAGAGAAGAGTGGTAACTCACTCGGACCTCGAGCATCAGTAGGATCTCTAGGATTTGCACCTACTATTGATGTTGCCGCTAACCGACTATGGAGCCTCCCAAAATCTGGAATGAAATGATGTCCCACCACAACCTCATCATCTCCCTCAGTGTCTTGGGAAGGCAATCTCTCTAAGACCAAGGTCTCCTTCTCCACACTCACCTCTGCCCTCTCTACCCTCAAGATATCCTGAGTGTCATGCCACTTAGAATTACTATCATCCTCCTCGTCCATCCCACCAGCCTCACCTCTAACCCCCTCTCCCATCATCTCCTCCTCAGTCTCCCCTCCTGTGAACTCCTCAGAGTCTGAGTCCACATCAATGGGCTCATCTCCCTCTCCACTATGAGCAGGAGCAGCCCGATCTAAAGTAAGGGTGCTCGAGGAGCACTGGCAGCCCCTCGATCACAAACCACCTGCCTAACAGCAATAGGAACTCCAGGAGTAACCATGGTCCAACCTCAACCTCCTCTAGGACCTCCCGAGCCTCACGAACAGACCTGTACACTAGCCCCACTAGAGGAAGCATATCAATATAAGGGAGGCCAAACTGCTGAGGGACTTGATCAAATGGGTGGGTCTCCAACCTCCCTATCCTGTCTACCAGCTGACCTATAGTAGAGTAGGCAATCAATGTATGTGTCTCCTCTCCCCATAGTCCTGCCATGGCCTGATAAGGAGTGGCCTCCATGTCTGTAATAGTCAGTGAAGCCACTGGATGGTGTGTGGTGTCATGCGTACTATCATCCCCATCCACCGTCTACCCCGACAACCCCGGATCCTCTGCTAGTACACCCCTCCCATAGGGAATGATACGCTCATACACCCAACTCATAACTAGAGTAGGGTGACTCAAAGACTGCCCCTGTAACCTGACCACCCTATATAAGTCATGATATGTGGTCCCAAGAATGTCTGCTCCCCAAGCATAAATACGGCCATGAGCCTCAATCTGTGCAATCACGGGAGACCAACAGTATAATAGAGTATCTCCTCCCTTATCCCCAATCAACTGTGAGGCCAAGATACCCATAATGGCCTTACGGATGGTGGGGATAGGAGCATCAGAACAATAGACGGACCTTCACCCCCTTCTTCGAACCAAAGGAGACAACAACATCTCCCATATAAGTAGCCCACTTAACCATTTGAGACCTGGATCCTGTTGTCTTAAGAGACAACTACCTCCCAAGAATGGAACCCCAAGTATGCGATAAATGTCCTCCAGGGTGATAGTCCACTCACCCCTAACATCAGTAACCAAAATTATTATTGGTCCACATCCCAGTATGAGAATAAGTCACATAATATGTGATTGGCAGGAGCAACATGAGGAACCTGTGAAATCCTCAAAATACCATCCCTCTGCAGAGTGTCTCGCTCTGTTTGGGTCAACATATGTAACATTACCCAGAGCCAATCACAATCCCTCTCTCTACTCCACCATATATACTCCTCCTACATCCACCCAAAATAGAGAAAAAGAGCAAGTTAGTAACATAATCCAACAAGCAATCTCATAAAAAACATAGAAAAATGTCAAAAATTCAAAAATAATTAATTCATGCATCCTTTTTTGCTTTTTGTTGAATCGCCCCTGTGTAGAGTGGCGGTTCCATGACCACCACCTTCCGGGGCGGTGGTCCTATGGCTATTGCCTTATGGGGTGGTGGTCTTGTGACCACTTTGCCATCACAGGGTGACGGTCTTGTGCCGAATCGGTGAACACTCCTAAAGCCCTAAAAATGCTTAAAAACAACAAAAATACATCATTTTTGACAAAATAAAAACCTACCCTATGGGCACCCCCTAGAGACTCATTTAACACTAACATTTTTGAAAATGATCCCCCCAAGACAAATATTTCAACATTTCTATATTTTAGGTTCAAAAACAATAAATTAAGAAAAACTAACCCGAGACATCACGGAAGTCGATCTCCCTGCTCTCGGAGGCGTGATCATGAGCTCTCAATGAACATTTTGATTTGCACTCTCATTGAAAAAAGATTACCGTGGGTCCAGAGCTCAAAAATTACCAAATCGATACGCGCAAATGAATAGTAAAATGAGCTCGTTTTATATATATAGTATTCTAATCTTGTTTTGAGTGTTCTTACGCAGAGTTGGAGCGCCGACGGAGGTAAGTTCTTATCCCTCGCGCAAATGGTGAGTCCTCATTTCATTTTAATTTAGTATTTATTTTTTGATTTATTTTATCTATCTACACTTGAGTCCCCTTTTCATTTTGTAGATAGCGGGAATTTGGATGGTGACATTGCAACACACGGACTTGTCGGGTATAGCTTCTAAATTTTAGGACCGCCATACTCGGACCCACCATTTTATGCCCTTTCATGGCTAAAAGCGTTTCTCGAGGGGGCAATATGTACATACCCAAAATTGTATGTATTGTACTATCGAGAAAGAGGTTATAGAAACCCCAATGATGATTCAATTCTCTTCACAAGGTGTTTGGAATCCAGAAATCTTGCCAAGTATACATTTGCATCCTAAAAATCCTTGTCCATCCTTTGCATATTTTGACCTAACCTTTTCTCTCTATTTCCTTGCATTTTTGTCATTAGTTACAAGACTACCGCCCTACCTAGGTGGCGGTCCTATGACTGCCACCTAGGACAAGGTGGTGGTCCTGTAAATGCCACCTTGCGTAGGGTAGTGATCCTTCCCACACTTTCCGAACCTTCCGCGCACTCAACAACACAAAAATCAAGTTGCACTTGCAACTCTCCACCGCTTCTTCTTTGTTTAGAGTTTCTAGCCACTTTGTAATAGTAGTTCTCCATTTTAAATGATAGAGGAGTTCAATTCAAACTTGTCTTCTAGTGATTGCAAATGCTATAAATAAGCATGCTTGCACTTAAGTAAAAGGAGGATAGATATAGAGAGAGATTGAGAGAAAAGGAGAGACAAAAGCTTAGTATCTAGAGAGAAGCCTTTGATCAAAAGATTTATTTTTATGTCTTCCAAGTTTATTCATGAATCGCTTCATTATTACTCGCACCATAGAATAATCCCATTAGCATGTATTAGAACCCGGAACATTTAGTTACGCCTCATTGTATACATATGATGATCCTGCTAGGAATCGCATAGGCCAAGATCAGTTCACTTGTGCGGTCCCTCTCCTACTTGTACTTCATTGTGTTTCTTGAAGCTGTTATTACCCATTGTTTGAGTACTGCTATCTACCATTTTGTTTCATCATTTTTGCAACGACCTTGCTAGGAACTACATAGGCCAAGCTTAGTTCACTTGCACCATCCCTCTCCTACTTGTGCTTCATTCAATTTACGTTCAAAGCTACCATTGTCCCAGTGCCTTCTCTTACTGATGCTGCTTTATACTCCTACTCTTTCTGGATTCACGTGAACACACAAGAATGAAGAGATCACACTGAGGGGACAAGCTACAACACAATTGGATTTGCCTCTGCTTTGTAAACTCCAGGTTTAAATCGTCAAAGTTATAATTGCAAACATATCAAATAGAGTAGTGAATCATTTTATTTCAATTAAAGCTCGCTTTCAATATTACTAGGGAAGCTGTGGGGAATGATAGTTTCTGAGAAGCTATGATTTGTTCCTCACTTCTGAGGTAAGATTGAAGGTTTTCAATTAAGTTAATTAGTTGTCTTTCATCTAGATTCACACATTTACACAGGTGAATAACCACACCGAGTTATCTCGCTTGTTTAGTTTTATTATAAAAGTATTTTAAATAGTTGTTTGTAATTATAATGTTTCAATCGTGTATTTTGTTTAGATTAGTTTCCCTTTCAGCAATAGTATAAATTATTATTTTTAGTTTAAGTTAATTCAGAGACTTCAAAACTAGATTAACACTTAGACCTTAGTTAGGAGGATAAACCATAGGGAATTTATGCTACCTTCTCATAGCCTTTAAATCTCCCCTTTGTCATTCAAATACGAGAAGATCACACTACAAAATATTAGTCACCGATCCTCCCATAGTTAGCTATAGGAAAGTTGCTTTTCGATTCTCATCCTCACCTATATCTTTTCTATCATAGAAAATTGGCCATAATCTCACGTGGCTTCATCTAAGTCACCCGCATTTCAAACCACCAGCCTATCTTGGCACAACCCGGGAGGTCGGGTGCGGGAAGGTCACTTGTCGATTATCATCCTCGCATGTCAATTTTCTATCATGCGAGTGCCCTAAGGGCCAAAATCATAACATAATGAGTGAATGAAGACTGTCCCAGGAAAAATACCATGAAATCCGAAGTCAAAACTGGTTATGGTTAAGCGAGAGACGATCGATGAAAACCGTGATGGTCATTTGGTGATGCCAATTACTATGAATTTTAGAGAGAATGAAGAAAACTGGGTTTTGTGAATTAAATTAGGTGAAGAATCAAACTTAGGAATATGAGAATGAGAAGATGGGGCCCTGACACACTCAGATAAAGTTAGAATACTCCAACTATGATGGTGGAGTGTGTAAGGAAAAAAGAAAAACGTATAATCGTAGCCTCACACCTTAAAAACACAAGCCAAGAAGAAAGCTAAGAAAAATATGATCCTAAGAGTGATTTTTCTTTATGTTTGTTTAGCTTGTCTTTGTTTAAAATTGTTTTTGTATATTTAGAAAGAATTTTTGGTTGGGAAGGCATCCTACAAAGAAGGAGATCTAGAAGGTGAGGTTTCAGGTTATGTTATGGTGGGGGTGGTCCTTCCTCTAATGGGGTACTGGACAGAGATAACCAGCTGGGGATTACCTATCAATCCTTTGATCGTGTGATCATTGACATACGTTCTGGTAAGATGTCATTTAAGAAGGTGTGTATATTCAAATTTTTTTGCTAGTTTGGCAAGAGAGAGAGAGAGAATGTGCTTTCTACGATTATTTTACGTCAACCATCAGCTGGGCATGACTTCCAAAGCATATAGGTTGCCCTCAGTTTTATTGTGAGCTAAATGTAGCATACAAGAAATGCAATGTGAGTGTTTTAAACCCAAATCAAAGTGTGATGTTTGATGAAGCAAAATGATGAACAGGAGAGAGGGTGCTCTTTCACTAAATGCGAAAGAAAGAAGAATGATTCTTTTTAAACGCACTAAAAGAAATGTTTCATTTAGAGAAATTAGAAAGAAAAAGAGGATTACTAGAGAAGAGGATTTAGTGAATAACGATTTAGAAAGGAAACACACAAGATGCAACCTATATGAAAAGAAAGGGAACCCACAAACGAGGGTCCCACCGGGCATGCCAAAATGTTTCACCGTTTTCTTTACATTTTGAATGAGATGAAACATAGATAATGTTATGGGCTGAGGAGGAATACATGTTACAATGGTTGGTTTGGAGGTTGTGCACATGTTCTAACTTCTCGATCTGATGTTGATTGTGAGAGCTTCCTTTTGGCTAGGAGGAACTACCTAAAATAGAAAACAAGACCACAAAAGAAGAGTTAAATAATATATGACAGTGGACTTCCTAAAGCACATGTTAGATCCGGGAAGTGTGATACTTCCTAGAGGGTTGTCAATCCACTATTTTTATAAAACAAATATAAAATAACTAAAATACGTACATAAATGAATCTAGTGCTAGTATTCTAATTTGGATACCTCAGATCACTATCAGCGTTGATCCAATTAAATACTAAAAACTATGCGGGTCAAGGTCTTCAAGTCAGGTTGTAGGTTGTTTAGGTGGTCTGTAGGTCATAAACAGGGTCTTAGCAGGGTTAGGTAAGGTGTTTGGGTTGTTTTAGTAGGTAGGTTGCTTGCTAGTTTACACAATGTTGGCAGACACAGAGACCGACATCAGTCAGGTATGACCGATCACGATTGGGAAGAAGCTGGCGATGGTTATGGGTATCCGGCGTCAGTAGAGGTGGGCTGATAAAACTCAATAATATCTAGTTGCGGGGTTTGAGTTGAGGTCAGACAAAGATGACAGAGGGAATGAAAAGGTATGTGGGGATCTTAGGAACACTCAGAGATATGTAGAATTTTGGTATAGGTGGTTTTATGGTGTGGGTGGAGGAATGGTTGAGTTTACAGAAAGAGGAATAGTGGGGAAAAGGGAATGCAAGTAGAAAATGATATGAGATGACAAAAACCTTTAAGACCACACAAGGATGAAATAACATAGGTGATAAACATACGTACCAATGTTACATGTCTAATGGCTAGGTGGTGGTGATGATTGATCGGTGGGATGGATCTTGGTTCCACATAGGTGCTTCTGGAATACTACGTGAGAGCGATACCTCTAGATTTGTCTTGATGTTGGCTATGGCTGCTTGGATGTGCGAAAGAGCTCTGGTTCTTGCTTGCATGCAAATCTCCTTTTGCTCCCGATTCGTAAATGTGGCCAACCTCTCCCACAAGGTTACCAAAATGGTTAAATGGTAACCAAAGACGATTCCTGGTTGACCAACGTCGGTTTAGGGATGACCGGCATCGGTTAAGGTAGGATTCCCTAGGTTTACTAAAAATGACAAATCTTGCAATCATTTGGGCCAGTTCTGTCCATTTCTCCTACGGATCAGAATGGATGTTTCTTTTTATGAGTGAGAAGGTGGTTAGAGGAATAATAGGCATTGATTTTTAGGGTTGAACTAAGTCTTATTCATTTATGGAAACATTCTATGAATAGGTCTATGGTGAGGTGTGCATCCATATAATTAAAGTAACTAAATTAAATTAATGAATGGGGTGAGGATGGGTATTAATTTAATTTTAAATAATTAAATTAATATTAATGTGGGGTATAAGGGTCATGGTTAGGTGAATGTGTTTAAGTTGGTTATTCGAAAGGGGACCAAAGGGAGTGTGACCCAATTTTGGTGTCTACACCAATGTTGCATTGAAGGAACATACCAAAACATCTTAACATCATGACCATTCCTTTTACAATGGGAATAAAATTTAACTTCCTTGTTTTTAGGAGTCTTGCCCATTTTCCATTTCTGAACTCTATCTAGGAGAATGATTCCTTTTTTAGGAGAGGTAACGTTTTTGTCATTTCTCGCCTTACTAGAGTGAGATTGGTCTTTTACACCTTCCTTTCTCATCATACTTAGTCAAGAAATGGCAAAAAGAGTTCCTCATCCCGAAAGAGGGAAATTAAGATGAATTTTTGTGCTCATTGCCAGTGGAATGGGCATCGGGTGGAAAATTGCTTGAAAGCGCATCCATCTCACCATCAAAGTTATGGCAAGCCAAATATGGAATGGAGGCCTATTGCAAATGCAAAAAGAGGTACCTAATCCACCACTAGTTGAAAATTCAACATAGGACTAGGTAATACCTAAAAAGAAAGTCCTTTAAAATGGGTAGGTCGATAGTTTTTCAATTATATATTACATAATTCAGATTTATGAATAGTATGCGGTATTTGTTTAGAGATCAGATTTTGTGAGAAAATGCTAAGAGAAAGGTTTACAATACTCGGTGGATTTTCTTACTTATAAAATTTTATTAATGCTCCAAACATATCTCCTAATCAGCTTGTGAGTACCATGCTACATCTTGAATACATGATTTAACTCATATTAAGCTTGTAGATCGAGTCGACCATATGTGCGAGACAAGAAGAGCCCACTAGTGTCGGCTTTCGAACTTCATTTTGTGAAGAGGCATTTTGACCTGTGCAATGAATGGTAGTTGATCATCAAACTAGCATCATGCATTGGAGGCTTGAGGTCTTGAAAGAGGCTTAGCATCGTGCATTGGAGGCATTGAAGTATAGAAAGGATCTCTCAAAAGATTATCTCGGAACGTCATTTGGAGTCGAGGCATACAATGACACATTCAAATGGTAGCTGATCATCGAATTAGCACTACACATTGGAGGCATTGAGGTGCAAGAGACTTAGTCTTGCACTGATGGAGGTGTTGAGGTTTTGCAAGAGAATTATCACTACACAATGGAGGTGTTGAGGTCTGTAAGATACTTAGCACTACACAACGGAGGTGTTGAGGTCTACAAGAGACTTAGCATTGCACAATGAGGCATTGAGGTTTGAAAAGGGACAAGTCATTGTCCATCATCGACATCGGATCAATCATAGCTCTAAGTAGCATGGAGTTCCTTCAAACCAGTTTGGATTACTGTGGAATCAACTTGGAGCCAAGAGCTATGTTATAGATTAAAATAAGATCCTTATTATCAGATATCTGGAATCTTAGCACCATACAGTAGGAGCGTTGAGGTTTCATTCAGAAACTTAGCACCATACAACAGAGGTGTGGAGGTCTTCTTCAAATATCTAGGTGGTGCAACGGAAGTGTAGTGGGCTCATAACCCACATGTAGTGCGAAGGTTGCAGAGGAATAGACCAAAGGGTCTACTATAGCAACACTTCCGAGGTGGCGGTAGAATTTCCATTCGAGGATAGGATAGGAAAATGTTCCAATATAAGATTTTTGGGACAAAAAGCCTTTCTCAATGGGGAGGTGTGATCAGGGGATCATTTTTTATATCAATAGTTCCCTAAACATCCCTTAATTATGGAAGTGTAGAAGATATTTCTGAGATATTTCCTTCAACTATGAGAACACGAAAAATGGACATTGGCAGCTCTAGTTATGTCTGGTCAAAGTTCAGACAACGGGAAAGTCGACTATGGTCAACAGTTCAATAGTTAACCAATAGCAGACTTTGTGACACATGGCCAAAGGGCGTTGGAAAAATTGGAGGGGTTTTTACCACCGGTCTTTGACGATCATAAAAAGGTATAGCTTAACGGAACAAGAGGCTCAACTTTTGTTAAGAAGGGAGCACTGTCCGCCGTGAGGACTATGGTATTGATCACCAATGTGGTGGGTCCTCAAGCCACCACTTTTCCATATTTCATTATTGAAATATCATATTAGTGTGTTGTCGAATTTCATATTACTTTGGTAATTATTCACCATGTATTTCCATATGGTTCCAATTCATACGTTTGGATTGACCAAGTTCATTCCCATCTTTGCTCGATGTTATTTCAACAAACTCGACATACAACTTGGTGGTTCCACATTATATTCCAATGACTCGGGCATTGCAAACAAACAAACAAATGTAACCAGCTCAGCCAACTATTATTTTGGTTAACAAAAGGGGTGAAGGGTGTGGCCTAAGCCACATGGAAGTAGGGTGGCTAACCCCATTTTTAGCCCGATGTCCCCTTTCACGCGGCCAATGTGGGATTCTTATCCCCAAAATGCAAAACCAACACCACCACAAAAGGAGCCACCGAGATTTGAACACTGAGATCTTAGGTCTCCCAAACACATCCCTTGCCAACCAACTTGCTACCCAACTTGGATGTGATAGAAACGAGCTCGCCTATATAAATAGAGCTTTGTGCTCTGTGTTGAAGGGGAGCAACCAGGGCACTTGCGAGTTAAGCTCAATTTTGAGGCACTTTCAAAACTTGGAGTAAAAATAAAAGTTGCTAGAAATTTTGAGATGAAGACGATGGTGGTATTCTTGTCTCATGAAGTGCTATATATTTTCCAGTGTAGACGTTTTTAGATGTAATTTGCAGAACGAGCACTAGGAGTAGGTAGAGATCTGCATTTTCTAACCACTTAAGTGCAGAATCGGACCATGGTGTAAAAAGGAAATTTTTCATAATTTCCTCTAGTTTCCAGAAATGTAAACTTATTTTATTTTGGTGATGTATATTTCAAGTTGTAGACATTTTTCGGATGTAATTACACAGGAAACAAACAGAAAAAGTATTGTAGGAGCCATGGATGGACTTGGGAACGTTTCTGGGAAATTACAGAGTTCTAAGAGGTCTGAATCAGCTCAATTGTAGGTATAAAGGTCTATTAAGTCAATATTGAAGGGATGTTGTACTTCATTGGGAAATAATAGATCGATTATCATTACGAGAATCGAGACGTAGCCTTTGGGTGAACTCCGTTATCAAGTTCTTGTGTTGTGGATTTGATTTCAATTTTTTTAGAAGCTTTTGATCAGATAAAAACATTCAAGTTAGTTTATTTGATTAATTATTTAAGCAAGCATAAAAT
The DNA here is from genome assembly GCA_018340775.1 of Taxus wallichiana var. yunnanensis. Lineage (NCBI taxonomy): Eukaryota > Viridiplantae > Streptophyta > Pinopsida > Cupressales > Taxaceae > Taxus > Taxus wallichiana. Next base: position 928,022,933 of record CM031242.1, read on the forward strand.
TGGATTATTTGGATTGAAGTCACAATTTCAGTATCCATAACCCACAACAAAAAGGGAATTGCACATTTCAGATTTGGAATCAAGAATTCAATTTGAGTGCATTCTAAAATCAATTGTGAATTTTTAAATGGATTTGTAATAGATTCAAGTATATTCACTTAAGTTGAAAATTAAGGATAATTGATTTATCTGGAAGAGTTCAAGGATTTGGGTTTCAAGAATTCCCAAAATTGCTAATACTCTTAGTCAGTTATCAAGTTTTTAAATCTGAGAATTTTCTAAGTACTACTTCAAAAAAATTAGTACCATTTTTAGATCAATACCAGTGGACACGAGCACCTAATTATGATACCTTGTTTTAGCAACGCATAAGGTTGTGGTAGCAACACATTTTATGGTCAAATTATAAATCAGTAACATAAATCACAAGGTGGATTTTTATTGTTTCGCACTAACAGTCTGGTTAAAATATCCAATTGTTTAAGTATCTAATGGTTTGATATTTCTATTATATTGCAAATGAAGAACCAAATTATATGAAAATTATAAAATATGAAGGTAAGGAGACCATGCCTAGAAATACTAGCATCTGTAGTGCAAGTGGTGCTCCAGTGGGTTTACCCGTATTCTATAAGGCTCCAACTCTCTTTTAGCATTTTGTCAAACAATTCACGTGCACCCACAACCCCTCCATTTGTACAATTCAAAATGAAATCCAGGGCCATGTATGCACTATCCCACTAAGCATGATGAGCTCCACTAAACCAACGAACTTTCCATAAAATCAACCAACCCGCTCTACCTCCAATTGTTTGAAGAAACTCACCAAAAAAACACATTTTCCAACAAAAGAAACCACCATGACCACAACCACTCTACAAGCTATTGAACTTTCCTAAAATAACCAAGTCATATGGGTATTTGGTTCATTTACTTGCTCCACAAAACTGAAAACTTGTCATATTGTCACCAAATTCACGGGATGAGAGTGGTGACAAAGGTGAACTAATCACATGGACACTTGCACCAACGAACCAACAAAACGCAAACTCATTTTGATACAGGATTGGAGGAAGCTAGCAAAATTTGTGGACTTCTAGCTTTAAAATTACTGAGGAATTTGCTTAAATTTCTATGAGGCCTTTATAACAACCTCATTTTGTCTTTATATATTACTGAGAGCCAACTATTTTAGAAACAGATCCCTGGTTTAAAGAAAACTTAGATATTTGAAATCAATAGTTCTCAACGCTGATTTTTCCTTGCTAGTAAAAGAGGTAAGTGATGCCTAAATCATTTCTACTAAGCTCTTTTTCTAGCACATACTTGTTGTGGATGTTGCACCCAAAGGATGTTCCTTTTATAATGGACACGTGACCGTCGAGTGTCGAAGTTATGCCAAATGGATTGGGCTTGGGCATCCGATTAAAAACTTTTGACAAAAAGCGAGTTTTCATATAGAGGAGTGAGAGAGATAAATATTGCAAGGATATAACTAGGATATCAAGAAAAGGGAAGATTAAATGTCTTAATCAATACCACCATAGCTACTCAAAATAAAATATGAAGAGTAGGAAATTAAGTGGTAGTCATTATCATGGTCCAAGAATGGTGCTTACAAAGGTTGAACTACACGTAGCACATGTGCATAGAAAACAAAAGAAGAAAAATTCCATACGGCTGGACATTACGCTCAATAATGGAGTGAATCCCATTCCTCAATCATCTTCTTCTCTTTTGAATACATAAAAAAAAACATTGGTAAAGCATGAACTCCTATCCTCTCATAAACAATTGAATAAACTTCGACACATATCAATCTGACCGGTTCAATCAATATGTATATAATAAAGTGAGTAGATATTTGACTTTAGATTTATCTCTACATACATGATTGATTCAACCCATAATGTCTTGATTGAGGATGGTTATTGGTGAGATATTTGTTTTGCAGATCTCTGTCATGTTCTATATGCTACACTGTCTTATTACTTTGCTAAATTATAATGTTAACTTGGGATTCACGTGATTAATGCCTCTAGATTTGAAATAAAATTGTTGTATTATTCTGAGGAAAATTACAGGTCTACGGGCCCTTCAAAGTGCCCATACCCTGCCAATACACATCCCATTATCATTACTTATTATTATTATTTTCTTCTTTTAAAAAAACATTGGGTCTATATGATCTAAATGTAATTTAAAATTAACACTTTAAATTTATCAGTTTCTTATTTTAAAAATATATAAATTATAAAAAACTAAAATTAAATTAAAGTTAAAACTTAAATGAGTTATATACCCCACATAAACTATAATTAAAATATATTTTGATCTTGTGATTCATCAAATTTGTAAACAATTATTGTTGGGCTAGAAGGATCCAGAGGATATAAAACTGAAGCTCTTAGAGGTTGTTGCACAAAGAAATGTAAACAAATTACAAATTATTAATGCATATTAATTTGAAATTATATATACGTAAAACATATAGGAATATAGAAATATTAAAAACTTGTGGTTAGTGGCATGGTGGATGTTTAAAGTACACAAGAAGTTAAGGAACTCCTCACCCATTTCACTTGATATGTGCTTATTTGTGGAGTGGATCGAGTGGTTTCCTCAATCCACCGATCTTCTGAAGCAAAATTGCATCCTCATGCGGTGGGAAATGCCCTCTTATTATGTAATTCCCCATTTTGTTGGGTTTCTAGCACTCGGTTATACAAATATATTAATCAAATCTAAGCATAAAACAATCAATACGAAAATAAACAAGAAGAAACAATACACAAGATTTAACGTGGTTCACCCAGTATGGGCTACATCCACCAAGAAACAATCAATTTATTATCACAGAGGAAATAAAATGAAGATTTATAATCTTCCATGCCTTCTTGGATGTCTTGTACTTTCTTCTCTACAAATTTCTATTTTTCCCTCAAAAGAAAATTTTCTCTCTATTCTCAATTGAGTTCTACTTTCTAAACCCTAGCTTTATGTGTATATATGCATCTACAATCTTAGGGCACTTTAGTTATGCAATTACAACCATTAGATTCACTTTACAACTAAATATATATCTAATTCCTGTAACTTAATTATAATAGTCACGCACAGGAAACCGATGTCGGTTAGCCTTAACCAATGTTAGTTATCCTAACCAATCTCGGTTCCTCCTTTTGCACGATACATATCCATGGGTGACCGGTGGTGGTTTGTCAACCAACGCCGATTACTATGTATTCTAGCAAGTCTATTAAAGCATGCCGGTGAAGTGATTAAGCTCCTGACTTAACAATATCCCACTTGGGGATAAATTGTTACGTTGTGCCGTATAACTCCATCCTCTTATCCTTTCCTTTGCAATCCTGCTTCTCCCTCTTCAATTCTCAAAATCGAAGACCAATATAAGTCAAGTGTAGCTCCAACTTCTCCTTTCCAAGGCTTCGTTAGCATATCCACGGGGTTCTCCTTTATATGAATTTTTCTCTAACTTCACTACCCATCCTCCAATACAGTCGTATGAAGTGATATCTCTGAATGAATGTGTTTCATTCTAGAATGAAACATTGAGTTCTTTTTCCGGATGAATTACACTTTAAATATCATTGTACAATCGTCAATCCTCTTTCTCTTTTCCCAACTCTTCCACAAACACTGCTCATCCATATCATCTCCTTGCTAGCCGCTCACGTGAGTTACTAACATACTCGGCCTCTGTAGTAGACATGGCCACAACCTTCTATAGTCTAGAAATACAGGACTAACTATCATGCTACCTACTTTGAAAACATATCCAGTGGTGCTCTTCCTGCCATCCAAATCATGACCCCATGTGAATCCACATATCCACGTAAAGAAGTATCGACCCTCCATAGTATAGCTGCATGCCACATGTCCCTCTCAAATACTTGAGAATCCATTAGATTTCTTTCCAATTCTCTTTACTGGATTAGCCATAAATCTACTCACATGACTCCCACTTCATGTGCGATATGTCAGTGCAGTACAAACCATAGCATACATCAAGATCCCAACTGAATCTTGAAGAATATGGAACTGTACCATGTACTCAACCTCCTCATGTGATGTAAGACACTTCTTTTGCTCAATTTTAAGTGTTCAGCCATAGGTGTACTTACAGAGTTTTGAATTTTGCAAATTAAACCTTTCCAACACCTTATTAATATAATGCTCCTAAGATAGATACAACTTCCTATTTTTCTTGTCTCTATTAATTTTCATGCCAAGGATTCTCTTTGCAGCTCCAAAATCCTTCATTGCAAATGTGTGAGCTATATTTTCTTTACGCTCACCAATTTCATGCATACTAGATCCTGTAATAAGCATATCATCCACATACAGTAAAAAAATAATATAGCTCACATTTCCAAGCATCTTGCTGATAAACACAATGGTATGATTCAAATCTAAAATAACCATGCTCATGTATGAAACTATCAAATTGTTAAGAAATAAGAGATAAAATATGCGGAATAATCCCTTACGAGAATCAAAACAAGTAGAAACTAATATGCAAAAATATTACAGATCTCAAATAAAAGTGTAGAATAAATAACACAACACAGAGAGACAAGATTTAATGTGGTTCACCCAATTTTGGCTACATCCACCAAGAATCACTTATTTAGATTTTATTACAAGCCTCCACTCTCTCAATATAATACCAGATTTGTTTGGAGCTATGCTCAACAAAATCTCTGAATTCACACCAATTCAAAGCACATCTGCAATACATTTGCTTGTCTATCTATCATATGCATAATATCATATAAATAGACAACTACTTAAGCGATTTGATACAAAACCATGGGTATCAAAACCATGGGTAAAAACCGTGGGTATCAAAACAATGGGTACCGAAAACCATGGGCCCAAAAATAGCCCATAATGGTTACCCATTACCCATGGGTTAATAAATCACCCATGAAAATTTTCTTGGGGGCTTCGCCCCGAACCCCTGACTTCGCTCACCCGAGCGGGACGCCATAAAAATACTTGAATGTAACACTTAAAGGTGTACCACACTCTAACATGAAAACGAGGCTCCATAAACATAACAATCTCCCACTTGAGACCGATTTCCACCGAGCAAGCTTCTTAACCCTTGATGTCATCCACAAAGTCCAACCAATCTTTGAACATAGCTTTAGTTTATCCCTTGTGACCACCTTGGTCATCATGTCTGCAGGATTCTGACTGGTATGAATCTTCTCCAACTTCAACTTATCTTCTTCCAAAGTTGTCCTAATGAAGTGATATCTCAACTATATATGCTTTGTCCTGGAGTGGAAAGCAGAGTTCTTAGCTAGGTGTATAGCACTCTGACTATCACTATGCAGCTTACATTCCTTCTGCTTATGCCCCAACTCCTCAAGCAATTGTTGTAACCAAATCATCTCTTTGCTTTCCTATGTGGCAGCAACATACTCAACCTCGTGGTTGATAAAGCCACCAACCACGTATTCGTGAAATCTAGCTCACTTTGTTGTCCCACCTACGGTGTAAATATAACCTATCTGCTGCTCCTGCTATCAACATCTCCAGCCATGTCTAAATCTACATAACCACATAAAGTGGTGTCTGATCCACTATAGCACAAAACTATCCCCATGGTCCCTCTCAAATACCAAAGGATCCACTTTACTACTACTTGTCAATGCTCTTTACGGATCACTCATAAATCTTCTCACAACTCCCACTACATGGGCAATATCGGCCTAGTGCACACCATAGCATACATCAAACTACCAACCGCGATGAGTAAGGTACCTTGGACATTTGGTTTCTTTCTTTCTCTGTCTTGGGACACTGCTCCTTTGATAACTTAAAATGGCATGCCAAAGGAGTCCCAACCGGTTTAGCATCCTGCATGTTAAACCTATCAAATACCTTCTTAATGTACTCTTCCTGAGATAAAGTCAGCTTTCATTCCTTCCTATCCCGAGTTATCCTCATACCAAAGATTTGTCTAGCTGCCCCCAAATCCTTTATATCAAAGGATTCACTTAGATGTTTCTTGAATACTTTTATTTTCTACATGTTTTTACTCGCAACCAACATGTCATCAACATACAAACACAGGATAATATAACTTCCATCCTCAAATTTCTTTGTATACACATAATGGTCAGAATGACATCTAATATAACCTTGCTCCATCATGAAGCTATCAAACTTCTTATACCATTGACATGGAGCTTGTTTCAAGCCATACAAGCTCTTCTTCAGTTTGCACACCATCTCCTCTTTACCTTTGACTTCATATCCTTTTGGTTGCTACATATATAGCTCCTCCTCCAAATCACCATGGAGAAATGTAGTCTTTACATCTAACTGTTCTAAGTGCAAGTGCCACTATTCCAAAAGCGTTCTAAGTGCAAGTCTTCTGCTGCCACTATTCCAAGAACAATTCTGATAGAAGTCATTTTTACTACAAGAGAAAAAATCTCATCAAAATCTATACCTTGTTTTTGTGCAAACCCCTTGACCACCAACCGGGCCTTATATCTTTTCTTTCCTCCTTCTTCATCTTTAACTCTGTACACCCACTTGTTCTACAATGCTCTTTTGCCTTCCGGTAGCTTCACCAAATCCCAAGTTTGGTTCTCCATGAGAGACTTATGCTCCTCATCCATGGCTTGCTCCCACTTCTTACTAACATCTACCTGCATTGCTTCATCAAAGCTCTCTGGCTCTCCACTATCAGTGAGTAATAAATAATAAAGAGAAGGAGAAAAATGTTAGGTTCTTTTCTTACCCTAGAAGACCTCCTCACTGTAGGAGTTTGGGGTTCTATTGAGTAGGTTCTGAACTGATTCATGGGTCACTTTCCCATCCGGAAGATCCTCTACCATTGCATATTCTTTCTTGGATTCTCCTTGTTTTCCTACAACTGTTGCTTATACATGACTTTCTCATTAAAGACCACATCCCTAGACGGAATGATTTTATTGTCTTTAATAATCCAACATTTAAATCCAAAGTCATCACCACCATAACCAATAAAAGTGCATTTTTCTGATTTATCCTCTAGCTTGGTCCTATCATCCTTGTCAATATGAACAAACACCTCACATCCAAAGACTCTAAGAAATGAGTAATCAAATTTCTTACCGTACCAAGCCTCCTCAGGTATGCCTCCATCCAAGGCACTTGAGGGTCCTTTGTTTATCAAGTACACAGTTGTGCTCACCACTTCTACCCAAAAATAAAGAGGCAATCTTGCATGTATCCTCATTCTCCTAGAACATTCCATTATTGTTTTGTTCATCCTTTCTGACACCCCATTCTGCTGTGGGGTTCTGGAATCATCTTTTTCCTGCGGATTCCATTCTTAGAACAATAATCATCAAATTCATTGCTGCAATACTCCCCTCCATTATCTGACCTGAGACATTTTAACTTAAGGCCTGTTTCATTCTCTACCAAGGCTTTCCATTTAACAAAAGTATCAAATACATCAGATTTGTTTCTAATACAATAAACCCAAACTTTCCTTGTTACATCATTAATAAAAGTAACATAATAACTTGAACCCCCAAGAGATGATACCTGAGTCGGCCCCCACACATCAGAATGTACCATCTCTAACTTACTCTCTTTCTTCGTAGGTCCAACCTTGAGAAACCTTACTCGCTTTGTTTCCCATATATGTAGTTCTCTGCAAAAATCCAAACTTGTTTCTATATATCTAGGAAAATTCTTCTTTATGATTTCCATGCCCTTATGGCTCATATGACCGAGCCTATAGTGCCATAATGTTGTATCTGCATCTGAAGCCACAAGATTACAATCATTAGTACTATCAGTGGTTAAATATAAGGTTCCAACCTTCTTACCTCTTGCCACCACAAGAGCACCCTTGGTGACCTTCAAGAGTCAGTTGTAAATATCACAGTACAACCATCACTTCCCAATTGCCCCGCCGATATCAAATTTCTCCTTAATGTAGGCACATGTTTGACATCCTTCAATAGCCATGTATTCCCATTCTACATCTTAACCTAAATGAACCTTTTCCAACTATACTGCAAGGCTCATCATCACCAAGAAAAACATGCCCAAAATCCCCTTGAACATAATCAACAAAATAATGCCTATGTGGAGTAGCATGAAAAGAAGCCCTTGAATCTAAAACCCAAGATTCATTAATATTATGCAAAGAAAGAATCAAAGCATCTGGCATACATTACCCGATGCCACATTTGCCTCCTTGTTTTCTTCCTGTTGTTTCTTCTTATCCCGAAGCTCCCAACATTCCTTCTTTGCATGCCCATACTTTCCACAGTGCCAACATACTATCTTGCTTTTGGATTTTGACCTTGCCCGATCCTTTGATTTTCCATGGTTTCCTCTATTCTTTTGTCTCCCTCTAGTTTCCACTATCAAAGCATTCCCTAAAGTAGAAGATTCACAGAGCTTTTTCTTCACATTTCCTCACTTAGAATCACCCCTACAACATCCTCAAACTTCAACTTCAAGTTAGCTGGAACCGAGTTGCTTACCGCCATTACTGGCTATTCCAACTTTCAGGTAAAGAGCACAGAATTAATAAAGCCCTAACTTCTTCATCAAATTATATTATAACTGAAGCTAGCATATTCACAACCATATTGAAATCATTTAAATGATCTCAACTCTGAACCATTCTCAGACATCTTCATATTAAACAAATTTTTCATTAAAAATATCTTATTGGAGGCAGAGGGTTTTTCATACAACTTCCCTAATTCATCCATTAGTTCTTTTGTAGTCTTTTCCTTTGAAACATTAAATAATACCGAAGATGCAAGACACAGACGGATCGTTCCACGTGCCTTCCGATCCAACAAATCCCATTCTGCATCTATCATACTTGAGGTTTTGTTCACCTTCTTAGGCAAAGTGGAGTATAAAGATCCTTTCGATAAAGGTAATCTTCCATCTTCATCTTCCAAAGAATGAAATTATGCCTGTTGAATTTATCAACCCTAGATCTTCCATCATCTGCCATAGCTCCCACTCAAGCTAAAAATTTCCCTACGATTCAACACTTTAGCAAACCAAACTAGGCTCTGATACTAATTGTTAGGAAATAAGAGATAAAATATGCGGAATAATCCCTTACAAAATTGCAACAGTAGAAACTAATATGCGTAGAAAATATTACAGATCTCAAATAAAAGTGTAGAATAAATAACACAACACAGAGAGACAATAATTAATGTGGTTCACCTAATTTGGGCTACTTCCACCAAGAATCACTTGCTCGATTTTATTACAAGCCTCCACTCTCTCAATACAATACCAGATCCATTTGGAGCTATGCTCAACAAACTCTGCTGAATTCACACTGAATTCAAAGCACATATGCAATACATTTGCTTATCTATCTATCATATGCATAATACCATATAAATAGACAATTGCTTAAGTAGTTTGATTTGATCAAAACCATGGGCAAAAACCATGGGTATCAAAACAATGGGTATCGAAAAACCATGGGCCCATAACGGTTATCCATTACCCTTGGGTTAATAAATCACCCATGAAAATTTGCTTAGGGCTTCGCCCTAAGCCCCCTTGACCCGCTCACCAGTGGCCGCAGGACCGTCATAAAAATACCAAAATGTAACACATAGAAGGTGTACCACACTCTAACATGAAAACAGGCTCCACAAACATAACAAAAACCCATATACCATTTCCTTAGAGCTTTCTTGAACCCATATAGGATCTTTTTCAATTTGCACACAAGTTTCTCCATACCATTGACTTCATACCCAAGTGGTTGATTCATATAAATCTCTTCCTCTAAATCACCATGAAAAAATGTCGTCTTGACATCAAGTTTCTCTAAATGTAAATCTTCTACTACAACTAAACTCAATATAGTACGAATAGAAATCATCTTTACAACAAGAGACAATATTTCACTAAGTTCAATACATGTTTTCTCTATAAATCCCTTTATTACAAGCCTTGCCTTGTATCTCTTTTGTCCACTCTCTTCTTCCTTCATCTTGTAAACCCACTTATTATCACAATACTCTTTTACCTGTTGGAAACTTAACCAAATTCCATGTCTGATTTCTGCTCTAAGGAGTCCATCTCCTCATTCATGCCATGCTCCCACTACTTTTGGGATTTATCCTACATTGCTTCTTCAAATATTTTTGGTTCACCACTATCAGTCAATAATAAATAAGATAAGGAAGGTGAAAATATTTTTGGAGGTCTACTTACCCTTTGTGACCTTCTCACTGATATTTGGGGTGTCGGAGGCTCAATATACTCATCCTATAGATTTGTATCTACTAGGCAATGATGACGAACACGATCACCTTACGTCAACGTCGTTCAAACTAACTAAAGTTGGTTTGTATCTTTTGTATGAAGCGACGATCGATCAAGAGGACCAATGTCGATGGGGGTAAACCAATACCGAGTTCTTGTGTAAACATGTAGGTGTTAATTTTGAATCCAAGAGTTCATTTTCATCCACAAACTTCTCCATTGGTTCACCTTTGGGTACCAAAACTTTATCCATGTACATTCTCTTTTCATTCTAATCAATGTCATGACTCCTAATTATCTTAGAACCTTCTAAATCCCAAAACCGAGAATCTGAAATCACCAGAGCCATAACCAATGAAATTACATATTTTAGATTTAGCATCCAATTTATTTCTATTTTCCTTATCAATATGCACAAAATATTATGAGCCAAATACTCTAAGAAAATAAAGATCTATCTCTTTTCTAGTCCAAGCTTAAATCGGTATTCTACCATTCAAGTGCACTTAAAGTTCCACGGTTAATCAAATAAACCATTGTGTCTATTGTTTCCGCCTAAAATTTTAAGGGAAATATAGCATGTATCCTCATGCTTCTAGAATGTTCCATGATTGTCCTGTTCATTCTCTATGCAACACCATTCTCCTGTGGTGTTCTAGAACCATCCTTTCTCTATGTATTCCATTTCTTGAACAATAATCATTGAAAATCTTGGTGTAGTACTCACCACTATTGTTAGATCTAAGACATTTTAACTTTGAATTTGATTCATTTTCAACAAGGGATTTCCATATTTTAAAAGTTTCAAAAACATTAGATTTACTATTAATACAATAAACCTATACCTTTCTTATGGCATCATCAATGAAAGTAACATAGTATTGGGATCCTCCACAAAAGCTACATGGGCTAGTCCCCACACATCTGAGTGTACAAGCTCCAATTTATGTTTCTTCTTTGTTGCCCCAATTTTGAGGAATCTCACTCTCTTCTTCTTTCTAAAAATACAATGATCACGAAATCAAGATCTACACATTTGGATATGATAACTTACCCTTTTCCTTTAATATTTTCATTTTGTTTTCACTCATATGGCCTAGCTGATTGTGCCACATGCTTGTATCTGAATCTGAAGTAGATAGAACAAAAAAGGAATCAGTAATACATGTAGACAAATACAATGATCCTACCTTCTTTCCTCTTGCTACAACAAGATATCCCTTGGTAACTTTCCAAGATTTGGCTGTGAGTGTAACCATGCAACTAGTTTCACACAATTGTCCTGCAGAAATTAGATTTATTTTAAGGCTTGGAACATGCCTCACATATTTCAATATCCATGTATTTCCATTCTACAATTTAAGATGAACTTCACCTCTACCAGTAATATTACATGGTTCATCATCTCCTAAATAAACATGCCCAAAATTACCCTGGACATAATTTCTAAAATAACCCTTATTAGGGGTTGCATGGAAAGAAGCTCCTAAATCTAAAACCCATGACTCAATTTTATTATCCAAGGAGATAATTAGGGCATCTTGCATTACCTCTTTTGCAGCAACATTTTTCTCTTTACCTTTCTCTGGTACATTCTCTTTGTTTTCCTTGAACCAACAATCCTTCTTTGCATGACCTTTCTTTCCACAATTCTAGCAGATTATACCTCTACCTCTGGATTTAGATCTACCATTCTTAGACTTTGATTTCCCATTATTCTTGCTCTTGGATCTCTCCTTCTTCCTTCCCCTGCTTTCTACATTCAAAGAATTCCCAGATGATGATTCTCATGTACTTTTCTGCATATTTCTTCATTCAGGATTATACTAACCACATCATCAAACTTTAAAACATTAGTAGCAGACGTTGTATTACTAACAACCATTACCAAGTTATCCCAACTATCTAGCAAAGAGCATAATAATAAAATTTCTTTCACTTCATCCTCAAATGGAATACTAACTAATTTTAATTGATTTACAATAGACCAAAAATCATTCAAATGACTTGATGCAGATCCACCTTCTTGCATCTTTAAATTAAACAATTTTTTCATCAAATAAACTTTATTTGAAGCACTAGGTTTTTCATATAGATTTGCTAAATATTTCATCAACTCTACCGTAGATCCTACTTCGGTAATATTCAAAGCCACAAATGTTTCCAGGCTCAATCTTATAGATCCTAGATCCTTTCTATCAAGAATTTTTCATTCTTCATCAGTCATCTTCTGAGGTTTTGCCTCTTCTCATCCAATGGTAAGTATAATTATTTTTGATACGAGATAATCCTCCATGTGCATCTTCCATAATAGATAGTCATGACCATCAAATTTATCTACTCTGAATTTGTCTTCTTCTCCCATTGCTTTGCTCCCACTCAATTAAAAATCCCTCTATGAGTAAATTTGTCAACACACACAACCCTCAAAAAAATATGCTCGATACCAGTTGTTGGGGTTAGCACACCGGTTATACATATATATTAATCATATCTAAGCATAAAACAATCAATACGGAAATAAAGAAGAAGAAACAATACACAATATTTAACGTGGTTCACCCAGTGTGGGCTACGTCCACCAAGAAACAACCAATTTATCATCACAGAGGAAATACAATGAAGATTTGTAATCTTCCACACCTTCTTGGATGTCATGTACTTTATTTTCTACAAATTTCTCTTTTTTCCCTGAAAAGGAAATTTTCTCTCTATTCTCAATTGAGTTCTACTTTCTAAACCCTAGATTTATGATTATATATGCATCTACAATCTTAGGGCACTTTAGCTATGCAATTACAACCATTATATTCACTTTACAACTAAAGATAGATCTAATTCCCATAACTTAATTATAATAGTCATGCACAAGAAACCGATGTTGGTTAGCCTTAACCGATGTTGGTTCCTCCTTGCTTGACCGATACCGGTCCATGGGTGACCGAGCGTCGGTTTCTTGTGTATTCCAACAAGTCTGCAAAAGCATGCCAGTGAAGCGATTAAGCTCCACAACTCAACAATTTTGACACAAACATAATTACTTACAAATTTTGGCAACTTTTTAAAAATTATATACATTTATTTATTATCACTATAACCATGGTGGGTTATGGCCAGCGGTTAATTACTACTATTTTATCTTCCAAATTCATTACCGGGTTAAATATCCATATTTAAGTTTAATCCATACTTTGGTCCCAAGGACCTAACCATACTAACTCTTTCCTAAAGTTTTCTTAAATAAATATTTTCTTACAATTCCAATTTAATTCTCTATCCCCATCAAGTCCCTTAAATAACTAAATGAACCCATGTGATTATGATTAATTAAACAATTACTTAAATGTCACACTATTGATTTATACTTACCATGGCCCTAATAAAATCCCCCTAGGTTCCCTTTTTATTAATTTACTCCATACCCCTTTAAATCATTTTATTCCCACAACTTTAAAAGAGGGGAGGGTTAAATCGAGCCCTTGGATTCTTCTAATCTACCCTTGATCTTAGGTATTTCTAAAAATCCCTAATCCATCCTTATGATTTCCTTTTATCTCTTGTTTTGCTTTTGTGGCCTCCATTTTGCACATGTGTTTTTGTAGGTGGAAGAAGGAAGAAGCAAGGGGAAATCGTGGAAAAGTTTTGGATTCTCTCCACCCACCATAGATCTCTGATTTTCAAGTTCATAGCTATCATTTCTCTCGTATTTTTTAAAGGGACTATGGTTCTTGGTTGTGTGTGTGTGTGTGTGTGTGTGTGTGTGTGTGTGTGTGTGTGTGTGATTTATAACCGTATGGTCGGGTGGGGTTTGAATGGCCACCGCCCCAAGCATATTGCACACAGGAGTTTGAAATAAGAGCAGACTATGTAAAGAGGGGACAACGGACTAGGTGTAGGGAGAAGGTGTGGGGAGGGTGTAGGGTTTGGGGGCAGGCCGTGGCCTATCCCAAACCCCACATTACTCCCATTTTTATTGCATTAAAACAATGCCTCAATCAAAAATCACGATTTGTATTTCTTTTGATTTCAAAACCCTCAAACCATAACCAATTTCCATTAAGCGTATTCGTTTGTTAAGTTTAATCAAATCACATTTTATTTACAATTTTAAGATTATTATTCATTTTTATATAAAAAAAATTTTACATATAAAAACATGTTTATATATTATATATATATATAATATATATATATATATATATATATATATATAAACATGGGTTAAACTAGGGTAACATTATTCAAACATAAAACTATAAAAATCTTGTTATAGGGAGATATAAGATAAATTTTCTCTTGTTCTCTTTATACAAAGTAAACATCTTATTTCACTTATTCTATCAATAAAAGGAGTCATATTTCACAAATAAAATACAACTTCATGAGAACCTAATAAAGTAATCTTTTTCCTTTTAACAATTAAAATAACTAAGAACTAAAGGCATGTTAGAAGAAGATATATGCCTATTTATTTTAAAGCTCTGAGGAAACTTTCATATTCTATTTCATTAACTAAACTTACAAACCATATTTTTAAAATAAACTTCTTCTTTTTTTCTTTCTTAATCAAATATTTTGACTTAGAAATCACAAGTAAATAGTCCAAAACAAATAGTTCATTTTCTTTTCCTTTTCACAATAAATCACAACCAAGAAAGTAATTTTTCACTAACAAGAAGTTTCTCCAAATTGTAAGATTTATTTTCACAAAACCAACTTTACAAATATAAAGCTAGGTACATTTTGATACTCCAAACTTTCAATTCATTTCAACTTAAATATAATTCAAGAACAGACCTTTATTACAAGAAAAATGCATTCCTTTGAGCTTTAAGCATTCAACACTTTTTTACCCAAAGATGATATAAGTTTACATATATTTCCAACCCCAACAACATTTCTCCATTATTTCCTTTTCAAGATGCAAATACATTTCAAACTTTCACTAAAAAAATACAACATGCAAGTAAATACAAGGATAAGAGTCTACCACAACATGTGGAAACAAACTTTCAATATCACAATCCCTCTTCTTAAAGAGAGGATAACATGACACAGTACTACACTATACAAGGCTTAAAATCTTATTCTCAAGATAGAAGAATACTTTAAAAATGTTACAATAACCATTACAAAATCATACTTAAAATGCAAGAGGACAAGCCTCCCTAAAATAGGGAACAACATGCCAAATTTTCCAATTTTTTCTTCTCCAAAATCCAAGCCAAATATACAAGTTTCCACTCCAAAATAGTCTTCAAAGCACAAGAGAAAAGGGGCATAGTTTCCTCCCAAAAATGGCATCATCACATGTCATCTCTAACAAATGGAGGACTTGCTAGCCTCCCTCCAAGCCCATGGGAGAGAGAGTCGCAAGCCTCAAGAATGCACAAGAAAGTGAGACAAGGGTGACAATCACACACACACACACAACTTGGAAACACACAACAACCAAATTAATAACACTTATCATGAGATGATAACTCCATGTTTTCCTCAAAAGGGAAGAGTGGCAAGGAGCTCATCGTAAGCCATATTGTGAACCAACCATAGGAACACATAAAAAAAAACTTCATAATCATCATACATCCCACCTTATCACTCCATCCCAAACTCCAAGCCTCCTCCAAGTAAGGATTTTCAAACCATTTTCAACCATGAGATGGTTTCCTTCACAAGGATGGAAGATGAGGTTCAAACCATATGAACAATCATCTTCCACATCAAACCATATGAGGGGAGGAAATAATAAAATAGACCATCATGGCTTGTCCATCAAGCCATGTGGTGTAAGAGGGAAATCCCCCTCTTCCCCTACAACTCCAAAATCCACCACAACCATAGGATGGATGGAGCAAAAGAAAGAAACAAGAATCACACAATACACCCACAACCAAACATGCAACAAACAAGATTCAAACAACCATTATTTCTTTTCCACATTATACTATAGACAACAAAATTAAGAGGTATGAATCCTACCTCAAATTAGAAATCCAACTTCAAGCATAACAAGCTCCCCAAAATCCAAGCTCCCAAGCTTTCTCTAATTCGCATAGTCAAAAATGACAAGCCAAAAGTTCCCACCCCTTTCCATGAGGGAGTATAAAAAGAATAAACAAATCACAATCCTAAAAATGAGAGGATGACATATGTCACCCATCTTATCTTCCCAAAAATATTCCCAAAATCACAAAGAGTATAAAACAAAACCCATTTAGGAGGTAATCTCCCAAATTCCTAAAATGTTAATAATCCAACACCCTTCATCTTTTAAGAAAAAAAAAAAAACAACCATCCTTACAAGATGGTGACATGAGAGGGGTAAAATGGGAGGGAAAATCTCATTTGACCTTGAAAAGAGACCCCCTACCCATAGGTAGGGTCCAAGGGGTCTATTTCCATGTAAGGGAGACCCCCAAAGTGAAAAGAAGCCCTTAAAATTGCCACATTTAGCCCAAATTCGAGATTGGGTAAAGTGGCACAAGGGTAGAGGTGGTGGGGCCCACCCAAATGATAATTAGGTGGTCCCAAACCACTAAAAACAAAATTAATTAACTTAAAACACAATTAACACATGTAGGGACCATTAGGTCCCTAAACTAGCTCATCACAAGACTAAAAAAATTACAATTAACATAATTACAATTAGGAATCACCCATGGTGTCCAAACACGAATATTCCACAAACACACAAGGCTACACACAATCATGCATGGCTAAAGGACTTGTCCACTTGTGCAAATTGAGGTGTAACTACGAAACCCACGTTCTCCTTTGTGTCATGTAATTTGCACACTCGATTCACACATTAAACATAAATGCTTGATAAATAATAAATCAGAGAAATAATCAAATATAATGACAACCAAATCAATCATGGACATTCATTCCAACTATACAACAATCGATTATTATTTCACTTATGATTGACAATCTAAATCCAGAAAGCAACTAGCATCCAAACAAGATAACTATCAAAATGTCACATATGTTTCTATAGTAGATCAAAACATAGAATTCATCCAAGTTATTCTATGATAACATCCAAAGAAGAATCATCATAATTAATGATCACAATATGAAATAGATCCTTCCTTCATCCATCATATATCTAGTAAAATCTAACTAAGTTGCATCTTGGTAGTATCCTTAATAACATGGTACAAGAAACTAACAATATGTATCACAACAATTTATTGGTACAATGTGCCTCAAATGCCACCTATGTCACAAGATAAATTTACGAAAAACATACAATGATTAAATAGTATTATATCAATGTCAATAATCCATAATACGACCACATATTATATAAATAGTGCTAAATCAATATCTACAACCTAGTAAATGAAATGAGTTAATAAATGTAACGATGCAAGAAAGGGGTGGGCACTACATATTGCAGCCTCTCTTAAGTTGCGGTTGTAACACTATTCCCTATTACAATTCAACAGTGAAATGAATATTAATTCTAAATATAATTTATAAACTATGAAGGAAATAAATGATAATGATTAAAAAGTAACAAATCACAAATTTAGGAGTTGGGACTGGCGTCCTGTTGATCAATGTTTAAAGACATTTGCATAAGCTTGTTGTGTATTATGGTGGGAGTATGGGTGCAACATAAATTGAAAAGAGATTCATAATACAAAGAAAGAATAAAATTTGTGGAATTAATAGTAACAATTTCATTCACATTAATGTTACTTAGGTCATTTCTTATCTTGGAGGATAAGAAAGAGCACCAATCATATTTTTGTCCACTAAGGGTGCACACAATATAAGAAAGGGCCCAAAATGGAATATTTGTATATCTACCCTACAATATGATTTTGGCTTGGAAAAATTGCACCATACCTTGCAAAAATGGGTTATTGAAATCCTTGAGGGGAATTCCCCTTTTGAAGGATTTGGGGAACTGTAAATGTAAGGAGATAAAATTTATCAATATTAAATAAGACACAAAATCAAAATTCCTAAAATTAAAAATGATATAAACAGTAATATGATTATTTGAAGCTTTATTACTTACCGATTCATCGCATCAAGAGATAATTTGTAATGAGACTCCAAATACTTGATATCTTCATCAGAAAAAATGGCCTTTGTTGTGACAGGATCCACATCTTTGTGTGATAGTCTTGTCAAACATTGAATGTCTTTAGGGGATGTTCTAAATGATAGTGTGTGTGATGGGAGTTGAATGGAAAATTATAAGGGAACTATCATAGGTTGTTAGAATTTTGTTGAGTGTTTTAGTATCTGAGGAAACCGGGGCATATAAACTAGCCCTATTAAACCAGAGGTGTCAATACATTGTGAAAATGTTTTATTATCCGATAGGAGTCTATATAGTTGAGAAAATACAAGGCTCTTATGTAGAAAACTTACTGATTTGGGGTTATTCTTTGTGGGATTTGGGCCTTTTTGGGAATGATATTTCTTTTTGGCATTTTTGTAATCAATCGAATAGACCTTCCTATTTGGAAATGACTTGTTTGGACTCTATAGATGACCTGTTTGGACTCTAGATATGACATGTTTGCACTCTTGAGATGACCTATTTAAATTCATGTTTGGACTCTAGAGATGATGGTGACGTGTTTGAATTCCTATTTTGACTGTAGATGACATGTTTGGACTCTTGAAGATGAATTTCCCTTTTTTCTCGTGGGTTGGTTGTTAGTAGATGGCGAGAGGTTGTTTTCTAATTTCTTATAAATTGAAAATGAATAGGATCGATTTATTTACACAGGGAATTTGTGAGATTTCTAATGGCGTAGCATTATCCAATGTTATCGGTTGGCGAGTGCATGTAAATACTACGGCCCGATAACATGTTGTAATGCTCTTGGTGGTAGCATGCTTACAATGCTACCCATCGAGTAGCATGCCGCAATGCTGCTACCGGTCGATGGCATGATGCGGTGCTACCATTCGGTAGCATTCTATAATGTTACCTATCGATAGCATAAAAATGCTACCGAATGATAGCATTCTATATACTACCACCAATAGTATTACATAATGCTACCGGATAGTAGTATGCAAGATGTTACTTTTTGGTAGCATTCTACATGTTGTCGGCCAATAACATATAGAATTTTGTCGGCCTATAACATTTCATAATGCTACCATCCAGTAGCATTTTCACATTGCTATTGGCCGGTAGCATTTTTAAATTTGTCACCGATAACATTGCAAAATGCTCTTGGTTGGTAGAATTACGATGTATCTTCACCCGGCAGTAGTATCTAGAATGCTACAGATAGTAGCATTGCAGAATGCTACTAGCGATATCATATAAAATGATACCAGCTAATATCATTATGCATGGTAATGGCGAGAGCATTCTACATGCTACCGATTGGTAACGTTTTTCAATATTTCCCTAAATTTTGTTAAAAATTGCCCTCCACATGAAACATTTTTTCCAAAGATTTGCCTTACTTTTGAAAAAAATCAGATTCACCTACCAATATCTATGAGATTTTTAGGGGGTATAAAAATTTACCCTATGACAAGATTGCCTCATCCATGTGAAAACAAAAATAGATGACGGTATGTATAAAAGTGATTGCAAGTGGGAGGAGACATTGCATAAAGAGGTGGAGTTAATTAATTACAAGTTGAAAATCAACAAGCTAGGTGGGTGAGGTGATGAGCGATGTGGCACGAGAGAGGAAACAAGCTAGAGGAGCCACCGATGATTCACAAGTTAGATAAGTGAGTGGGGAAATCTAGGAGGGAGTTGGGTGAAGTGGGATTGACTTGAGTAAGTTGGGAGAGAGTTGGGAGTTGGGAGTGAGTTGAGCAACTTGGGAGAGATTTGGGCCAATAAGAGATGATCCGAGTGAGTTGGGAGAAAAGGAAAGATAAGTCGGGCGAGCTCGAGAGAGTTGGGGGTAAGGGAATTTTGGTCGGAGAGCTTAGCAAGCGTTGGGGGTGAGATAGGCAAGCCGAGTCACCGAGTAGGGTGGTCGTGAGTCGCTATTGTGACTCAATTGGGGGTGAGTCACTACATCGATGGGGAATAAGGGAAACAAGCATGGCATGTCGATTCGCTTAAGAAACTTGTAGATTTGGGTGAGTTTTGAGGTGAGGGAGTTGCAAGGTGAACAAGAGAAGTTGGGTAAAGTGGGGTCAGCAGAGTGAGCTTGAGGCTCAAGCATGAGGTGAACAATCACGAGAGCGGCTCGCCACATTGGGAGGTAAGTGGCTCGATAAGCTACATCATGTGGTGAAGTGGTTAAGTGGCTCGGTGAGTCCCTAGAATGAATAGTTGGGTGAGTTCTTGGAAGGATCAAGGGAGATAAGGTGGGTTAGGAGGGAACTAGCTTAGGTACACGTTAATTTGTTAATGTGACTCACCGGGGATGAGAAGAACTTAGAGATGGGGTTGAGTCATAAGCATGACTCGTACAGTGGTGGAGTGTCATTCCAAGCTTGGCGACGAAGGGAGGGGTAGAGTGTGGATGCCACATTAGGCATGGTTTAGGTGGTGATCGGTAGTGAGGGCGGCCAGGCGGGATTAGGGGAAGGGTTAGGAGGAATACAAGACTCGATTAGCCAAGGCAATGAGATGGTGAGAGAGGTGGTAGGTGCTACGGAGGAATAATGGGTAGGATGGATGTGAGGGTGAGGCTAAGGGAAGTGAGTTTGGAATGGGGAGAAGGGTTGGGAATCTCAATCGTTTAAGTCACATTAGGGACTTGGTGAGGGAGGGTGGGATTTAACGAGTCGATTGTGAGCGTGATTGGTGAAGTAAGGTGAGGTAGGTAGTTAGGTTGGGGAGAGATAGTGGGCAGCAAACCCGATACATGAGTGCGACTTGAATGGGTAGGGTAGGGTAGCTCATCTAAGTCCGGTGGGGATTAGGGAGTTGGACAAGTCACGAAGTGATTTGGTGGGGTGAGGCGGGGGAGTTGGTTGGGTGAGTCACTAATGTGACTTGGCGAGGTGGGAGGGTAGCTCGAATATTTGTTAAGGTGACTTGTTGAAGCGATCTAGAAGGTAATACGTAGCGGAATATCGGTGAGTCACTAGAGTGACTCACCAGGGGAGAGTTGGGGGGGGAGGGTAAGGTGAAGGGTGGGGTGGGGTCGGAGGGGTAGTGGAGAATGGTGAGCTCAAGTATTAAACAATAAGTTATACGAAAAGGTGGTGAGTGAGAGAAGTGAGATGAAGGAGGCAAATGATTGGAATGTAGATTATGTGATAATAGGAAGATAGTGTTAATGTAAATTAAGTGTGACGAACATGTAATAAAGCGATGATGATGTAAAAGGAGTGTAGATGATAGCGATTCCCATGTATTTATATTTCAAATGAAGCATAATGTGAGTATGAAAGTGACATAATTGTAAGGACAAATCACAAAGTAGGTGTAGGTGAATTAATATGGTTTAAAACAAAGTGTTAGTGAGAAAATGAGGATCCCGAAAACATTAGACATGAGACAACAAGTGAACTAAAACAAGAGTTTGAACAAGGTTTAAACGCACGAGGCAACATACTAGCCCTACATGTCATTGAGATATTATGTTTGCGTGTGAATTTTAATTGAGTGCTTGAAATGAATACTTGGAAGAAAATGAGTGAAAACACGAGACCAACGTGTAGGTGTGATTGAAACAAGTGATTGGTGATTTAATGAAATAGAATGAAATTGTAAGCCATGATTGCTTCACTACCAGCGAGGCATCCATATCCCCAATGGAGATACCTTTGATTTTAGTCACAACATTGCTCTACTTCTATCCAGACATCCATAGCCCTGGTAGAGATACTGGAAAGACCCTTGAGAGAGAGTGTTTGATGTTGATTTTGTTTTCTTCTTTTGAATTTTGACTTTTTCTTGATTTTGATTGTTTTGATTTGTTTTTCACATGATATTCATCTCTCTTGGTTTTCCAAGGGGTTTAGGACCACAAGTGTCTTAGTGGAAGGAGTAGAAGTGTTACGAGAGATGGCATTGGCAAGTGTCAACAAATAATGCCCTAGGGTCTTCAAGACAATTTTTTTAGTGTGTAAGAGTGTGTGGGTCTATAGGAGGACAGTCAATCTTAATTCACTAAGTAAGGAGAGACCAAGTTTAAGAAATTTTAGTAGACTATTGAATCACAAAAATTGACAATAAGATGATCAAAGTGTGCACCAAAATTTGTGAAACAAACCAAAACATGGAATGTGAAAAATCTATAAAGTAAATGTGTAGTAGTGAATGAAGAATGGAAATGAAATAGGAGTGAAGAAAATGTACAATAACATCCATGGGAAAGCATTTTTATTGCAATTTTTTAAATATATAGATTTTTGGTTTTTAAAAGATGTTTATCTATGTGGAGATTTTTTTTTTTTTTTTTTTGTGTCAAGAATGATAGAATAGAATGTTTGGAGAATCAGTCATGTTTCAAATCTAGGTGGATGAAGAGAAACAAAATGTAAGGAGCATGTAGAATGTAGTAGTGAAGACAAGTGAAATTCCCCCAAGTATATATAGATACTATGTGAGTGAGATACATGATATATAGAATCAAAATATAGATGAGATAAAGGATTTGAGTGGCGGGGTTGATGTGAATGATAAGTGAAGAAAGAATACCAAATAGAATCCATATAATGGTGGTATATGGAGGACGTGAGTGTGGGAGTGAAATAAATAAGAAATATGCTTAGTGTGGTGGATGGGTGAGAATATTTAGTGTTTGAGGACATGAGAATAGATCAATGGTAGAAGATAAAGTGATATGAGGTTGTGTATGAGTGATGATGTCAGGTGGATGAGGATTGGAGAACATTGTAATGTCTAAAGGAAACATGATATCCAATGGTGTGGTCTTGTTATAAATGGGTGTGATGAAATTATGAGCACATGGAATGGGAAGAGGCATGTAAGAGGTAATGTGAAACACATAATAATGTGGGATAAAATTGGAATGAGTAGAAAGTGTAATTGAATGTGGAGGAGGCTTGTGAATCCCATGTGTAAGAACAAATAATAGTGTGGGTGGAATGGATGATGTGAATGTAGAATGATGAGATAATAATAAAACCGGTGCCTGAATGAGTGGTGTTGGATGCAAAAGGGGGATGTGGAAGAAATATCCAAATGAGGTGAAATAATGGGAGCATGTAGAGGTGACTTGCGAGATGAAAATAACATGTAGATATGAATGATAGCAAATAGATGCACTAGGAGTGTGAATGAACGTAATAGATGGTAGAGGATTGAGCGGAGGTGCAAAAACAAGAACGGGATTGAATGAGTGGTGATGAAGAAATTGAGATGCATGTGGAGGAGGAGTCTAAGATAGATGACGTGACATGAATGATAAAAAACATAAGGTACTTGTAGTAATGGGTTTTGTGATAGGTGGAGTGTAGATTATCTTAGCAATGGAAGAAAGAGGGGAAGTAATGTGTGTGACATAAGTGCATGGTGAAGGATAACTAGATAGATGGGGTGAAAAAGTGAAAGATGATGGAAAGGATGAGGATGAAACCATGTCCAAAGTAGACAAACATGATGAAGAAGGTTGTAAAATGGATGATGTAGATAATGAAGGATTAAAGGTGCACGATGGTGTTGATTTTAAGGTGGAATCATGTAATGATGTCGGTTGTGAAGTGTTTGATTTAGATGATGAGACACTAAAATTAAATGATGATTGTGATGTGGTTGTAAGTGAGGAATTGGATGAGGGAGACATAACAAATGGAGAAGAAGTGGGATTAGTATTGTTTGAGGTAATTATATGGGCATTATTAGATGAAGGCGGAGGAGATGGAGGTTTAACCGTAATGTACCCCTTGTCAAGAAGGTCTTGAATGATGTTGCAGAGTTGGAGACACAATTCGGTGGAGTGGTCGTCAATAAAATGGTAAGCATATGGTTCATGGGAGGAATTCCACAATGGCAGGGGTAGTTTAGGAGGGAGAGTGATGACATTAGCATCAAGAAGCTTTTGAAGAATAGAGGAAAGTGGCTTGGTCAATAGAGTGAATTTTGAGGGGGTTAGATGAAGCTAAAATCCCTAGGATAATGTAATGAATGCAAAGATGTGGGTGTAGAAGGTGATGAAGTGTGAGGAGGATCTAATTGGATGAAATTATGAAAATGGGAATGTCATGGCATGGTTGGTGGTGGAGGAATGGAAACAAATGGAAAGGAAAGAGGATGACCAAGATGGAAATCCTCGAGGCATTGTGTCATGTGCACGACCTCATCAAATGTGTGTAATGTATGAATTTGTAAGTGGTGGGAGATGTAAGGGACATTAATTTTGGAAAATAGGTCAATGAGCTTAGATTGTGGAAGTAGAAATGAGATATGGTGAACAAGGGAATGCAATGTGCAATAAAGTCAATGATGGACTCACTAGTGAAGGTCAATGAGCATTGCTTTAGGTGTAATGTGGATGGAGAAGTGAGATAAAAATGTGTTTGCAATTTGTGTGAAAGTATAAATGCTATGTTGTGGGAGACGTGAGCACAAATCAAGTGCACGGCTAACAAATAAAATTGGGAAAGTATGTAGAAGGAGAGCGTCATCATGTTTGATAAAGTGGCATGTGTAGAGAAATAAATGCAAGTGATGTTGGGGATCCTTGGTGCTATCAAATTTTTCAAAAATTGGTAATTTGAAATGTGATGGATAAGGATGATGTAGTGTCATAGGGTGAATAGGCTCATTATAAATGGTGTGATAAGTCGGTGTGGGTGGAATTCCCCTAAGTGTTGGAACTCAAGATTTACAATGATGGTCGATAAGGTGTTAGCGAATATAATTAGGGTGTGAATGAATGTGGAGATGACTAAAATCCATGGGGAATGACAATGACAAGGACTTTGAAACATGAGTGGAAGAATTCAGCAAGATGGTAGGACCATAAAATCATAGGTCATTCACGGTTGCCCTTTGGATTTGGGATAAATACGAGAATTATAACGGAATGTAGAATGAATGATTTAGTAGGATACAAGTCAACCAGCATGATTGTACCTAAATCTAGGAAAATATGGGGTGGAAAAATTACAACACGATCTGATTGTAGATCGAGACTAGAAAATTAGAACTCATAATAGTGACAAGAAAATATACTACGAGACTAAGAAGGGTCTATGAAGAGAAAAATTAGTCATGGATGCAACTCGAAACAATGTTGTTTGTTTGTCTCAAGGTGCAATAGGGATTCATCTAATTGTCTTCCTATAAAAATATCTCTCTATAAATACTAAGATTTGTCTAAACAAGTGTGGTACACTATAAATTTCTGGTTGTCAACTTTACTTTACCTCCTTGATTAACCAATCTAGATTTTACTCCGCTCAATCAATCAAAGCTGGGGTCATCACTATGGATAGCCTTAGGTCTAACCTCATGGGTGTACTATTCAAGTAGGTGGGGGTACCCATTTCATTTTACTGACTCCCTCAAGGTGCCAACTACTTTGGGGTTCATGTGGTGCTCCTCATAATGAGTTTTTAGGCTTATGCCCATGCACTTCCCATAGTTATGTAGATGGGTATTTACCATTATATGGACCTACTGATAAATGTGTATTTTTCCCGATTCATTACTTTAAGAAAAATAAATATATTTTTAATTTTTTCATAAACAAAGTTACAACACAATTGTAGTTTTGACTCTCCTGCAATCATATTTTAAGGTTTTGTGTTAGAAATTGCAACCTAGTCACAATCGCAACTAGCCTGTCAACCTTATTTTTTTATTATTATTATTTTTAGAAGACCGCTAAAACTAGATGTTAGATCTGCAACATAAATGTTATAAAAGGGATTAAAAAAGAAAAATAGTACAAAACCATAAAGAAAAACATTGTTAGATTCAGAAAATAAGAAGAGTTACCCACAACCAAAACAGTCCCACCATGGTCACCAAAATGTATGCCTAGATTTAGATCACTTGCAAGATACATTTGTTAATATGAAAATCCCAAATCAATGCTACTAAAAAAAATGGTCTTATGATGCCATCGTGAAGAGAGGGATGATTGTGGTTTCTTTCATCAAACAAAGTGGGTAAAACTCTTTCATGTATGAATCTAAACCTACATACAAGCACACTTGGAAAGTGTTAGTTATTTTAGTGGTTAGGGGACCTACCTTGGTCATAACCCTAACCCTTTTAAGGAGGATATAAAATACATTTATTGATTAAAATGACAAAACATTAAATGAAAATGACAAATATACTTAACTCATATCGTAGGACAATTGCAGTTGTGATTTACCAAAAAATGCACAGAGATCGCAAGCCAATTGCGGTTGTGATTCCAACCTATGTTGGAAATTCACTAGAATAGTGTTACAGCAAGTTATATCATTCATTTATGTGTTGCTTCCTTTTTCAAAACCTTCAAAACTAAGATATGCTAACAAGAGAGTAAGAAAACTCAAGTATAGCCTTAGTGCACCAAGATTCAAAGCCCAAGAATTGTAAAGAGGGATGAAATGATGTGGGAGAGGGTGATTTTATAGATTTGGAGTGCATAGGGGAGTGGCACGCACATGGGTGCAATGCTTAGGGTCTATATTTCATTAGCCATGCACATGGGTAGGAGTGATGGGACATGATTAAATGTGAGTGGGTGAGGGTTAGTAAATGAATGGCGAGTTTTCTTTTATCCCCATTTTGTGGGGTTTATATATTTTATATTTTTTTTGTGGTTTATTTGGTTTTTTGTGCTTTTTGTGTTTTACGATTTTTTGGTGTTTTCGAATAAGGGACCTTATGCGCAATGTGCATTTTCTAGTGTCTACATGTTTAAATAAGAATCTTATTTCAATTATTCAAATCACAAATCAAGGTTCTACGGTTGAATTTCATGAGGATAATTATTTGATTAAGTATATGAAACATGGTTACAAAGTGATTCCATCAAGTACTTTAGATGGGGAGCATACAAATTTGATGTAGGAAGTAGAAGTACACATGCTCATGTTGCATCACATGATAATATTAGTGTGATATGGCATTTAAGATTTGGGCACCTTAATTGTAAAAGTTTGGGTTTAATGAAGAAATTTGACATGGTGAATGGTCTTCCCAAAAATCATTTAGATTCAAAAGTGTGTGAAGGTTGTTTGTATGGGAAACAACATAGAGATAGATTTGAGAAGAATGGAGCATATAGAGCAAGAGAAAAACTTGAGATAGTGCATAGTGATGTTATTGGTCCATTTCCTACTCCTTCATTTATAGTTAATAGATGATTCCTCAAGAAAATTGGATTTATTGTCTCAATAACAAAATTTAGGTGTTTGAAAAGTTTAAGACATTTAAATCCCTAGTGGAAAATGAAATTGGGAGGAAAATTAAAATTCTTAGAATAGATAACGGAAGAGAGTATATTACAAAAGAGTTTCAATGATTTTTGATAATTTAGGTATTAAGAGGCGGTTAATGATTAGATACACACCTTAATAAAATGGGGTTGTTGAAAAAAAAATAAGACCTTATAAGAAATGGATAGGTGCATGCTCGGGACAAAGGATTTTCCTTATTCTTTTTGGTCTTAAGCAATAATTATTGTTTCCTACATACTAAATATATATCCCACAAAAATTTAAGAAATATGACACCTCATGATGAGGCATGGTATGGTAGTAAGTCATTAGTCAAGTGTTTTAGAGTGTTTTGATGTAAGGATTATGCTCATGTGTCTAATGAGTTAAGGAAGAAACTTGATGATAAAATCATGAAATTATCTTCATTAGTTATATTTAATGGTCTAAAGGTTACTAGTTATACTAAATGGTCTAAAGGTTACGAGTTATATGATCCATGCAAGCTCAAAAAGTAATTATCGGTAGGGATGTTGTGTTTGATGAAGGTCTTCATAAGGAATCTACATTTACTTTTGAGATAGTTTCTGAAGTTGAAGATATAGAAAAGGAAGAAAATAAAGATAATGAGAAAATCCACGCAATGAAAATAAAAATTCTTCAATAAATTTATCAAAAGAGTAAGCAAATTGAAGAAAATGATCATCATGTTAACTATGCCTTAATGACTAGAATAGAGAAAGTAAATAATCCCCAATCTAATGAAGAAGTAAAATGAAACAAAGAGTGGGAACATGCAATGCAAGAAGAATATGACTATTTAATTACAAATAATACATGGGAATTGCAGAACTTCTTGAAGGTAAAAATATTTTTGGTACTAAATGGGTATATAAGACCAAGTTTATATTTGATGGATGCATTAAAAAATTCAAAACACATCCTGTTGCAAGAGGATTTTCTTAAAACTAAGGGGTTTATTTTAGTGATACATTTTCTCCAATTGAAAAAATGAATACAATAATGTGTGTTCTTACTTTGGCTGCTAATTTTAAATGGCATGTTCATCAAATGGATGTAAAGAATGAATTCCTCAATGGTGAGATACATGAGGATATCTACATGGAGGAACCACATGGATTTGTGAGAAGAGGTCAAGAGCATCTTGTTTGCAAGTTGAATAAATCCTTATATGGATTAAAGAAAGCACCAAGGGTATGGTACGCAAAGATTGATGAGTACTTCAAACATGAAGGTTTTGTAAAAGTCCCTTTGACCCCAATCTTTATGTGAAAAAGAGTGATGTTAGAATAGTACTTGTGGTTCTTTGTGTGGATAACATAATAATTACAAGTAAAATTTGTGAGATGTTAATTGATGGTACAAAGAAATTATTAAGGTAAAATTTTGAAATGACTTATTTAGGATTGCTTCATTATTGGATTTGCATACAAGTATGGTACAAATATGATGGGAAACAAATCTCTCAATCCAAATATGCACATGATTTGTTGGTCAAATTCAAAATGGAAAATTGTAAAGTTGTTACTACTCCAGTTGAAGTGGGGATGAAATTATCAACAAGTGATGACTCATAATATGTAGATGACACACTATTTAAATAGTTAGTGGGAAGTCTTATTTATCTAACAATAACTAGGCCTAACATTACTTATGCAGTTAGTCTAGTTTCAAGGTTTATGTCATCTCCCAAAATTCCTCATTGGAAAGCAGCTAAAATAATTTTGAGATATGTCAAAGGAACTCAAAATTTTGGAATTGAGTATTTTGCATGTGGTGATATATCTTTGTGGGGGTTTCTGATTATGATTGGGATAGATGCGTAGATGATAACAAATCTACTACAAGTTTTGTGTTCAACATTAGATCTGGTGTTATCTCATGGTCTAGCAAAAAGTAACCAACAATTACATTATCATCAATAGAGGCGAGAATATGCATCAGCATGTGTAGTTACTCGTGAAGTAGTATGGTTAAGGAGAAATTCACATTTTCCTCAAAATCAACCTTTGGTATTATATTGTGATAACAAAATTATAATTCAGTTGGGAAAGAATCTTGTCTATCATGCAAGAACCAAACATGTGGAGATTCATCATCACTACATTAGAGAATTAATTCTAAATGATGTAATTCAGCTTGTCTTTCGCAACATCGAAGATCAAATTGTATATATTTTCACCAAAGCATTAAGTGAAATAAAGTTTGTAAAATTTAAAGATAAATTACCTTTAAAAACATTGAAATGTGTTACCTTTTTTTAAATTATGTACATTGGGACAAGCGTAATAGAGGGTAAAACACATTCTATCAAACCATCTTTATACCACAAATGGAAAAAATCCATGTAACTTAAATAGGCAGTCATGTATGAAAATTTACTAAATCAATTTTTGCAAATGCAATGGATATCCGAAGGTTCTCTAATTTCCGAAAACGCTTCATTATTTTTAAAAAAATTATAAGAGAGGATACTAGAGCATACGAGGACAAAGAATAAAACATACCTTTTCCCCTTTTATATAATGTGTCAAATGTTCTCACTAGAAGGCCACCCATAAACTAAAACAATAAATATACAACTAAAAGACACCAACTACAAAACAAGAATGATTTCCAACCTTTAAAAACACATCTTTTTCACAAAAGAGTTTGCTTTTAAAATGCCAAATCAATACATGTAACAATGAATCCTTCAAACTTTCATACTTGTATCACAAGGATAATTGTTTATAAAGATATATTCATAAAGTATACTCTCTTAAAGGAAAAATAACTAAATTATATCATTTACTTCAACAAATAATGAATTCATAGTACAAACATAGCACTCTAACAAGAAGTAATTTTTAACAACATAGACATCATGACTTGTATCCCCATCTCAACAATAATATGTGCATGTCTAATAGAAGACAAATTCCAATACTACAAGTTAGCATCTATATAATTTTTTTGATAAGATGACATAACTCGCCATATCCTGGAACACAAATATAATAAGCCAAAAAGGTAAATACTACAAATTTGGGCTAAACTTTGATATGCACAACACAATATAACATTTAATGAACAACTAAAAGTTAGTAAAAATCTAAGAATTAAAATCAAATTAAATATATTAAATTACAAATATTGATATCATGTTTTCCAAAAATCAAATTGATGTAGAGCAACATTTAAAATATTTAATTTTGTAAACAAGACATAATCCACTCAAACACACATAAATTTACATAATCTGCTATGTGTAAGTCGATTACAAAAGGTACACATGACAAAATCTTGAGAGAGTGAACCTAATGTAGATATACGGCTTGTGATAATTGATAGTTGAATGAGGTGTTTGAAAAGTAACCTCTAAATTACGAAGTTGCTAGAAATTATGAGTGCAAGGACCTCATGAGCACACATCCCCGTGACCCCCAACATCTACACCCAAGTACCACCAACTCAATCCGTATAGGTAAGTTTAGCACATCCATCTTGAACTACAAGCCCAACATATAATAATGCAAGCAATTATTTTATATTAATCTCACAAATCAATTTATAAAAACTAATTATCATATATTTCATTCTACCATCCAAAGACTAATTAGTGGTATCCACTATTTTATTTTTTTGTTGTAGTTCTAATACATGTGCAAACCAATATTCATGTAAGTTCGGGTTTGCGATGCATGCATGTTATTTCCTTCTAAATTTATCCCATACATATTTAAAATTGTTTTTAAAAAATTGGTTGCGTCCCTTCACATTTTAACAAAAAAATAAAAAAATAAAAAAAAGAGAAAAAGGTGGACTAAAAAAAAGGGTGGTGCCCAATGTCACCTGACAAACCCGAAAAATGAAAACTCACAAAATAAAGAACCATTGAAAAAATTGGGACCATAAGCTAGGAAGGAAAAATCACATGTACAAATAATTGTTGTCCTAGACAAATATTGGTTTGCACAAGCTTTAGAGCTATAACACCAAAAATAGAGGTTAATGATGACCCCTTCACATTTTACAACAAAACATGAGCACATGGCCTTAAGAAAAGGGTGAACCGAGAAAAAAAAGGGGGCTGATTCCCAATGGCGATCATAACTCGAAAAATGAAAACCCAAAAAAAAAAAGAATCACAAAAAAAAACCCAAGACTATACTTCATTTCTCTCCTGCAGCCAAAACACCAAACATGTATGAAAATAAATGCTATGAAAAAAACTAGAGTAAAATTAGGTGGCATTAAGAAGCCATTCAATGGATGCCACCATTTTATACCTTATTATAGGAGGGAAATAATCATCTAGCCCACACTAACGCACAACACATGTGAAGGGTTGTAGACAATTAAAATTAAAATCCACACGAAGAAAATACCTATGACAATGATCTATGTATGTAATGTTTCAATGTTCTTGCGTGCATATGGAGAATCCGGTCGTCATCGATCTCAAATTTTAGTTGGATCCTAATTTTAACAAGGGCTACGGTGCAGAAGAAGAGTACCTGCCACGAAATCTTGTGGCATGTGGAGAAGGGATGCATGGCTAGTTTTTTGAGGTTTGTGAGCATTGTAGCGTTGTTTTTAGGAAAGGTGGAGGGCTTTCTTTGAGCATTAAAGATATGGTTGTGTGTGCATCTTAGCAAAAGACATCTATATGGGGTTTCTTCTATCGTAACTTTGCAAATAATTAATAGATTTATTTTTATCGCTCTGGTGATTGGTTGTTTTAACCCATACTAATATTCTAATTACTTATTAACTTCATCCTTCCCACTTGACGCGATGGAATCACAACAAAAATGAAGGTAATTTTGGTAGATAGATTCAACATTGCAATGACCATGCCTAACTATTGAAACATCGAGTCTAGTTGCTGAAGCTAGGGAAATGAACAATAGAAAGAGCCTTTCAATGCTAAGTAAAGGTATATTCCGGTGGTTATACATAGGATAAAAAATATTGTACAGAGAATGCAATGCATTGGTTTCGTAATGAAGAGGATTGAATCAAAACAATGTAGGCCAGCATTATGGCATGTGAGATTGGAGTTGCAAAAGAAAATGAAACTAGCCTAGGTCATGGAAGAAAGAAAATACCTATATAATTACCACAAAGAGTCACCAACAATCTCATATCAACAGGTCTCTCTAATTATAGAGTCAACAAGGAGATCTATGATGTAATGCAAGAATACCGACAATGGAGAAACAGCTTATTCAAGGACTCATAATACAATAACAAGGGGCACTGTTGCGCTCAAGCGATTGGTTCTATTATTGTCCTCGAAGTCAATTCATGTGTAATGAAGGAATTCATGTGTAATGAAGGAATTCTTAGTAGAAGGTCCGATAAGGGTAACATTATAAATGATCTTAGTGATTCAATTGCAATTTTGAATAGAAACTAAATCTAGTGAGTATGTGCCTTGTCTATGACCTTGAGAAATCGAAAAGAATTGGCAATTGAACTATTAAATGTTGCAGAGGCCATAGAATAATATGAAAATATGTTTATCTTGTTGCGAGTTGCCATGGTCAATGAAGGATGAAAATCACTGCTACATTTTTGTTTTGCTGCTCTCCACATGCACCACCCTCCACTCAAGTCTCATACAAGAAAGCACTGTCTCGTCTAGATGCATCTCCCTCCACTGGCAACAGGAAGAAATCCATGTGGTTGTTTTAAATAAACCCAAATAAACTTTAACAAAATATGTGCTATCTACACAATCTATTGGATTCTATTCAATGAGGCATTGGTGAGGACTAATAAGAACAATTGGAAAACAAATTTCCCAAAAACCATAGCTCCAAAGGAGATAAACTTTTGAAAATTTTGTTTTAGCATTAAAATTGCACCAATATTCCAAAAAAACAGCCAATAGAAACCCGCAGCCCCACCGCTTTGCATTTAATGAATGACAATGAAAACAATAGTATCTTGTGCAACAGGTACTAATAATGCCTATCATTGTAACAATAAATAAGCTTGTCAAACATTTAGCAAATCATCAGTTCACTCTCCTAAGAAATGGTGAAGGAATATTTTTAAGTGACATTTCCACTTTCCCAATGCTCATGGATTTAATAAAGCATAAATAAATCCTATATTTTCAACTTCTACCTAAGTTTGTGGGTGATCAAATTATAATTATTTCCTTAGATACATACATGGTTGTTTACATGAAGAAGAAAGAGAGTCTTAATGGAAGGATGAAAATATTAAGGAAAGGATATCTCCTTATCATTTCCATGCATAAATTCTACAATCTCATAATTGTTTGGTTTCTAAATTATCAAAGTCTTCTCAATTTGTCGTCACACCTAAATATTTCAAATTTCTCTCATAAGGACTATCCTTTTTCATATATCTTTGTCGTAAGGACTATCCTTCACATGAGCTTGCAACATGACAGGTAGGGAATTTTTTTGATTTTCTATATTATGAATTGTGGATTACATTGTTTCAACTATTATAGAGTATGAATTTTAACATTAAACCAAATTCAAATGTATATCAAATACAAATGAAACAATGAACGTGTTAACAAAGAGGAAAACCATATTATAGGAAGTTTATCTTTTCTCTAACTCAATATTAGTAATCATAAACTTACTACCATCTTTAAAGTTGAATTTAATAGCATGGAAAACACCTTTATTCAAAAGTATGTATCCATTACATATAATACCTTATTTTCCGGTATTGGTTTCGATATTTGAAAAACCAAGGAGCTCCTATACCCAATATAGCATGTTATGCTTCACACCACCAGTCTAAACACAATCATATTTGAGAAAGGAGAAATAACATGTTATACTTCATCTATTCCAAATATATGATCACTACGAGAGTGCGCCTTCAAGTCTCTTGCAAGAGTGTTGCATGTACATCCATGAGTTGTCTTTGGAGACAATTGTAGTAGAATCTCCATTGTTATACCTATTACAAAATTGTATCCCTTATCTCCACGAGGGTTATGGATGGCTCTGAATTGTATTTCATTGGGTTATTTCATAGAGATTCTTAGAAAAACAACCTACTCCGTCACCCAAACATGTCCTTCATGTACCAGTTCTTGGTCCTATTCTCTCAATATCCTATCCAAGGCCTCATAAGTTGAAATAGTATCTTCATCATCTTCTACCAATCTTCTACTGGTATGTGGTGCTAGAAGAACTAGTAGTGGTTTCCTCATGGATCTCGTCATTCTCAATTTTTTCCTTGGCTCCTTCATCATCCTAGCTCTCTTAAATACGTGTCTTATCCACCAAACCAGGTTGCATTTTCATAAACATCGTCCCAACCCTTTTGAATCTATGTCTTATTCATTTCATCCGCTTTTGTTGAGGAATGAAGTTGGAAGGCCCACCTATTGCCTTCTCCAAAGGTAAACTTAGAAAACAAGAGTTTCACTTGTATCTATTGTTTAAGTTGTTTGTGTGTGACATGGAAATCCTTGTATTTTTACTTGTTTTGGGTTAAGTTTTTATCTTTTTATGTGAGTTAAAGTCAATCTAATATTGAGAAATTTATTGTCTTTTAGTTAGTTTTTTATTAACCTTGTTGCCTTTTGGACATTTTACATAATCAAGATGTGCACTTGACACAGATGCATTTTTTGTAGTCAACTTGACCCATTTTCCATTTGATAATGGATATATACCGAAATTAGGTGACTCGGTGGCTTGTAGATTAATCATAACCAAAAGAAGAAGCATCCAACAAATGTTAAAAATTCATTATTCCTAGCTCTATATACAAGAAGATAGGGGTTTCCTTACCCAATTGAGTTATATGATCAAACCCTAATGGCCCTTCTTCTATTTTTGTTTATAAAGAAAAATCTTCCCCCTTGTATGAAACTAATAACACTAGGATTCAACCAACCATTTTATAGGAAATGAAAATATCAAAAGAGGGTTTGTTCTTATTTCATTTGCTCCTTCATTTGGAGAACAATAATTTGATTAGAATAAAAATAAGTGATGCATGAAAAATATCGAAGAAATAGATTATTATTGGAAATCCGATCCATGTTTGTGTGATTGTATGAATTAACAAATTTAATAATTTGAAGACCATAGGGTAGACCCAAAGATTTTCATGGGTATTTGATACAATCATATAATGTGTCAAGAATAATTGTTGTATTTGTCTAAGTATGAAAATGAAGTAAACAACTTATAGGATGTAGATCTATTATAAATTATTGTCTCGATTATCTACACACTCGATTTTAGTACTTTTTACAGCAAGTTCCTTTGGTCTCCTTGCATTTTGTAAATTCTATTGAGGATATGGTATTTACCATTTAGCTCTACATCATCTGAAATAAAATCATATCATAGCCTTGTTTTGAGCTCCACTTTGGTTCTTTCTCAATGACACTTTTTATTATAATTAAATTTTCTAGTTTTACATGCATTAATATCTTATAAGGAGTTTTCATTTGTCATGATTCTTCTTAGTGACTTTTTTCCCTTTACTCAAGATCAATATTCTTTTTCAAACTTATGAAATCTTGCTTCCTAGAGTTTGACCTGAACATAGCTAGTTTCTATGTAATGTTATTTAGTTTCTCTTATTTTCAAAGTTTGAAAATGGTTATTTACCTCAATATTCCTAGAAATTTCAATATACCATATTGATTGAGCAATTTTCCTTCTTTGTCAAAGATTACATTAGTGTTTTATAAATAATTTTCCTATAACAATTTCATCACCCTTGAAGCCACTAAAAATTCCTTATTTAACATATTCTCTACAAGAAAATGAAACAATAGAAGGATATCAAGGCCAAGGAGAAGTAACTTCAATATCAAGATATATATGTACCCTTTTCTATCAACAAGCAATATACAAACCATTTATTAATGCTAGCTTTTACAAGTTTTCCTAATCAGATTTTGGGAAGCTCTCCTTGCCTCTTGCATTATACATTTTGGTAAAAGAAAAAATAGAAATAGACAATTTCTTTGTATATGTTATAATGTAGACTATCTTGTACTTATAATGTAGCAATAATTTGTATTACATTCAAGCATATTTCCTTTTGAGAAATGAATTATTGATCATTGCTTGTGATAAGAATAAGTAAATAGAGAAAGTGAAGAAATAATACGATGGAAAAAATAGTTTTGAAAACCCTTTACCCATGTCGAGACATCATCTTAATTTTAGCTTCTTTCATTGTTACATCAAAATATACCCACACGAAGCATGTAATGTAGCTTCAATATATGAATTCATACCTAACTTAGCTTGTTCCCGCATGAGCATATGTTTTTTTTATTATTGGTAAATAGTTTTTGAAAGGGACTATACCCTTGTACAACAAGGCTCAGAAGCCAAAATTGAAAGTTAAAGCACAATAAAGAGATCAAAATCTAGATATAACAATAATGCCCCAACTGCAGAAAACAGTCTGCAAAGAAAAAAACCAACAACCAACAACCCATCAAAGCAAATGAACAACTGATGTACAACAAACAAACAACAATGGCACAACAACACCATTGGAAAAGAAACAAACTATTATCCGGCCAAGAAAAATGAACCAATGTAACCCAGCCAAACAATAATAGAGAAAATCATCTAGGCGAAGAATTCTCCTTCAGAGTGAATTTTTTTTTTTTGTTGACCGTTACCCAACCTGATGGAGCCTCCGCGGTTAGAGGAGAAGACAAAGGAGGAGTATTCTCCTTAGTCACATTTGTCCCATTTGGGTCAATACGTTTTTTTTTCCTGAGAGAGATATTTATCATTTTCCTTGTTGCCCTCAACAACTTGTGCATTTTTCATGCTGCTCACAATTTGAGTTTCGGATAAAGGGGTTTCTAGGGAAGAATCTGATTCATCTATTGTATCTGCATTTAATTTTAGATCCTTTTTTGCATCAAAAATCAGGTGTTCCAGGAGTGTGTCTTTCCACCAGTTGCGCTTCTCATGTTGACGTTTTTCCATTCCACAAGTAGTAGAGGTGTGTCCTAAGAAAAAACACCTTCTACACCGGAAAGGTAGACCTTCATAATCTAGAGGTTGTGACCAAGTTCTATTTTGCACTCTAAGATCTATGGTTGCAGGAAGATTTTTATCAGTGTCAAGTTCCACCAGGATCCGGGCATAGGTAGTATGGGTGTAATTAGTGGTTTGAGAATCTATATAGAGTGTAGTTCCCAAGGTGTTGCCAATGGATGTCAGACAGTCATGACTCTCAGAATTGGAGAGGTAAATGGGGTAGCCTGATCCAAACAGGTTTCCATGAGAATGATTCTGTGAGTGGGTTAAAGGATGGGAACCAGGGTTTAATGACCAAATATTTAGATTGGCAGGTCCAGAGCTTGGAAGCAATGATGTTTTTATCAGCTATTGAAGAGAAAGTCACAATGAAAATACCTTTAGCACACGGATACAAGTCTATCCTTC
Source organism: Taxus wallichiana var. yunnanensis (assembly GCA_018340775.1). Lineage (NCBI taxonomy): Eukaryota > Viridiplantae > Streptophyta > Pinopsida > Cupressales > Taxaceae > Taxus > Taxus wallichiana. The sequence continues at coordinate 928,060,996 of CM031242.1, forward strand.
CAGTTAAAATTGGATTCCAATGCTTAGAGATCCACGCGTGAAGAATAGGAAGGTTGGGCCATAGTCCCCCGAATCTACAAATCAAAGCATGCTCTTTGTAGTAAATCTCAGATGAAATGACCTCTTCCCCAAATGTAATACATGGGGTAATGTCTGCAGGTTTCATGGAAGATTCCTTGCCATTTAAAACATCTTTGAAGGAGGTCCCAATAGGGCCATGACTAGCCTCTCTATCCAGTGGTGGATCTTTCGATCCATCCCACCATGAGAAAACCATCCAACAAAGATTCATTGGCGCAGAACGTCCCCTAGGTGGAGCTTAAAATAGACCACGGATAGGGTTTTGTCACCGCCCAAGGCAGAGGATTATTCGAGACAGAGCTCCCAACTTTAGTATTGAAGGCGAGATCGATCCATGACCCGGTAAATCCTCTTATATGAGCCCCAAATCCGTGTCGCCTCCATCTCCATCTCCCCGGCCGATGAGCTCCTGTCTAGGCCTTGCGTGGATCTCGCATTTTTAGGGTTCGCATATTTGTGAAGCTAGGGCTCGAGTAGACACCATTATGCTAGGGCTCGAGTAGACACAAAATTGTAAAAGAAAATTCAATACATGAGCATATGTTCAATAACATAATTCAATACAAATTGTAGCCCAACCAATCTTCTCTAGCCTAGTAAATTTTAAACCTCACTAACCATATTGGAGATTATAGAATAAAATGAGACCACAAATCAACAGAGAAAATGGAATTACACCTTCACCACCATTCAAAAATATAGGATCTCAATCTCTTGAAAATAAACTATGGACTTCAATCACTAGAAGTTTGATTCCCCTCCTTGATTACACACCTAATATTCTAATTGTTCGCATCGAACAAAGATTTTATATATAGGTGAATGGAATGGAATTAAAAATTCACCTATATAGGGAAAAGTAAATTAAATGTGGCCATTGAATGTAGGATAATGTCAAATTAGATAAATAAACCCTTCTTGCTAGCAACATTGAGTGTTTTTGAAACTATCATGTTTCTATTCCTAGCAAGATTAGTTGTTCTTATGGTAATTGGGTTCAAAGGTCATATTTCCTTAATAAAGGTCATATTTCCTATTAAAGTTCATAGGAAATAAAACCAAGTATTACATATATATATATATATATATATATATATATATATATAATATATATATATATATATATATATATATATATATATATATATATATATATATATATATATATATATATATATATATATATAACACTAAAGATAGGTTTAAGAATAATAATGCAAGAGACTAGACAAAATTCCTACGATACATGTGGTCACATGAAATGTGATATGTCTATGCACGTAATTTTGGATATAGTTTTCCATGGGTGAGGAATAAGGTTTTCATGCATACTCATCTATTATGATGGATTTTTTGTTCATATATGTCATATCCTATCCTCTATATGGAATTATATTGTTTGGGGTGTCTAAAGACTAACAAATTATATCACCATAGATGTCGAGATATCTACCACAAATATGAAAACATTTCACAACTATCTTATACCAATTCCATCAACCTAAGTTTTACAATTCCAATGATTACATTTTTATTTTTATAGAGTTATGATGGATGATTTGGAAGGAATGAATGTCCTACAAAAAAACTTTGTTGATTTGAAGCTCATTATATGTAATATTATTTATCGGCCATAAATGGGAATTTTTAGTTCAATTCAAATTTTTTTCTACTAAAAACCGTTTTATGAATTCTTGTAAGAGAAATAAATAGGATTCAATCATCATTATGTGCATGTCATGAGTTTAGACATTCATCTTGGCCTACCCAAGTTTCAAAGAGGTTATCGGGTGGTGCATCCACACGGTGGGGATTTTACTACCACTAGGTCCGGGACAGGTAATTTTATTATGGTTTTCTCTCTCTTTTCAATGGAAAATGTTAATAATCTCATTTATTTCCAAACATCCTTCACATTAGACCACATCAAATTGATTGTGTTTTTTTCACACGTACATAATACTTATGCTTGCTTATATTGATTATTTTAGGAGAAATAATGTTTTATGATGCCATCATTCATTTCTTGATATCCCATAAACAAATGTGGGTGGGTGTTTTATTATATCAAAAATATGGATATAGGTGAGGGGTCAACACAAGTAATCTTTGGTTGAACTGATTATTTGTTCCATTTTCATGCTCCTATGTGTTTCTCCTTTTTTTTTTTTGATTAACATGTATTTATTGACCACTTTGGTAGGATGCAACAAATCCAAACAAGGATGAGGAGGGTCGAACGATGGTCATGATGAGTTTATACTCACAAATTTATGCTTTGGATATACTTATTTTTTATTACATCATCATGTATCCTTACATTATTCGTGTTATATACTTTTGAATTAACATGGTTAGGTCAACCATTGTGGAAAACGAGGTGGAGCAGACAAGGATGATGAGGATGTTAACAACCTTTTTTTCAATGTTGTCATCGACATGGATAGTGAATATTATACTAATTGGCTTTCAAATACCTCATATTTTGATCCCGAGGAGGATGTATCAGAACCTATAAGAGAACTTCCTTATTTTCAAGGACATGTATGTATTCTAGTTGATTTATTTACTTTTTTAAGGCTTATTTCCTTGTGATTCCTTATTCAATGATTGTTTGGGGATGAGTACAATATTGTTTACATGGGTGTTGGTAAACAATATTCACACCGCTATTTGATATACCCATGCAACACATTTTCTAAGAACAATGGTCAACCATTTGTGTCATTATATAGACTAAAATCTCACTAGAATAAGATTCGTGGTAGGAAACATGTTCCTAGGAGGCCTCCAAGTCATGCATGTAGTGTAAAAAGAAATCACGGGGGAGGGCCTACATAAAAATAAATAAAACACATGATATAAATTGACTTGTAAAAATTCAAATCCTTAGCAAGAGGCATTAGCTTCAAAGAGTATGGATGACCAAAGAAAATGTCTTGCGGGTTTCTAATCTAATGAGATAGCCTTAAAGGCTATCAATGAGAAGAAGAGTGCATATGATGTTGGAAGCACAATGGACTGAGGGGGTGAATCAGTCCTAAAAATTCTTATTTCATTTACCATTAGTTTCAGCAACCATTAACATCCATCCATTCACATACATTCAACCATAGCTTATTAAGTGTGCATAATACATTCAAATAACCATAACACATAAGAGATAGCTCATAGACACAATATTTAAGTGGAAAACCCTCATGGGGAATAAAACCCACTAAAACACAAATATTATATTGTCATGTTTCAAATTTAGTGAGGCACTAACCCCACAAGGAGCATCAACCCCTAATTTAGTGAAGCACCCACTCCATAAGGAGGATACAACCCCCTAAGATGACTAAGCACAAAATCATCCACATGAAGATGATGATATCTGATTTTTTTTTCTGCCACTCTTGATAGAGATCTCTAATTCATCTCACAACTCTTTCTTCAAACCCTCATTCCTTCAACTTGCTCTATCTTCTTCGTCTTCTTAGACTTGTCTTGGATTTAAACACTTAAACTCATGCTCTCAATCAATATTCAACCTGTAAAACTCTTCCTCAACCTTAAAATCATGCATTTATACCTGCAATACACACTCGATTGGGTCACACTTTCCCCCTTAGAGCACTTGTTCAAAAATGAACTCAAAACCTTGCTTTATATCATTCTCATATCAAAAACATAAAGAAATTCTATCTCCCCTTTATTTCAAAAATTAATTTTTTTTTTTAAATCAATATACCCATTACACCATTCAAAAATGACCCATATAGGTTGGCCATGCAGAAACCATCCAACTTGCACCAAACAGGCTCAAAACCCCATCACTAGGATGAGCTAAAAAAATAAACCACAAAACGATGATTAGTCAAGCTCCCAAATTCATCATAAATGTGTAATATGACATATAATAATAATAAATGGTCTCAAATTTTCTTGGATCAATAAAATAATTCATAACATAAGCCAAAGGCTCATAACCTTCAAGAAATAGTTATTTCAAAGACCCTATCTCTACCTTTGGGCCTCAATACCACTAAAGATAAAATAAAATATGGCATGTAATGACTCTATGGAATCCCAGGACCTGTTTAAATATTCCATGTATTCTATAAATATTTAAACATTCATGTGTTCAAACCACAATAACTTTCTTTTTTACCAAGTCATGTTTCCTAGAAACTAGTTTTGCAAACTCAACTAGTTTGCACCCTTTCTGTCACTTAAAATACCTTAAAATTCCTTAAATAGGAACAAAATTCATCCCTCTTCACTATCCAAGTGATATCAAGCATCATTCAATCCATTTCATGCCTCATTCACTTCATTCTTTCAGCCTAAGTAGACATGTCCTGGAAACCAAGAAACCTTCTTTCTCACAAACTGACATATAATACCAATCAAATAAACTCACAAATACATAATCCATATGCCAATATAAATAACTATGAATTATCTTCACATAAAATATTGGAACTCCTTCCAACTCCAAGTGGAAGGCCTTCAACCAAGCCAATCTCTACAAACTACTTCTTAATCCTTCTAGGCCCCAACAACCGACCATCAGCCCAACTTGCTTCATCACTCCAAAAAACACTTCCACACTTAAAAAAATAATTTAATATCATTATAAATTATTTATAATGACTTATACACCTTCACCAATCAAGAAGAACTCATAATCATCACTTTACCTTATGAAGCCACTTGGCACCCTGCTAAAACAAGCATCCTCCAGATTTGACCTTCAAATATCATGTCATAACTTCTTCCTCCTTTATTAAAATCACAATTTTTATATATCATTATAAATATCTCTTAACCAGGATCACAACAACACTTGAATGGATTCATAACTCCTCCTATAGCTCCTGCAATGTCAATTTTACCATAGACTACTCCAAACTTCCCCAAAACCAATCTTCATAAATAGGGCACACTTTTCCATTTTTCACTTGAACCATGACCTGATACTATTATGTAAATATATAAAAAAATTCAGGGGCTAAAAACATTTAATTTATTCTTTAACGTCTTTGGATAACATTACCTTAAATTGAACTTCTTTGGAAACTAGTCATTTCAAGTGGGGCCCACATAATATCACATGCACTAATACACATTTATGGAAATATAAAATATTCCTATACATAATAAAACCATTATTTTGGAAAAATCAATAAATACATGCTCATTATACCTCTTCTTCTCAAACCACTTTACCTTGTTAATGAGCATTCATAAAATCCAAACAATAAAACTACCTCATTATTTTTGTGAAACCTTAATAATTTACCTAAGAATATATTCCAAAGAGATCAGGTCCCCATGCAAATAATACAATTCACAACAAGCATCAGAAGGTCCACATTTGCTTCAAAAACACATTGAAACTTACCCAGTTTTGCCAAAACTTGCATATCTTGCAAATCCTTCTTTAGAATGACCTGAAACTTGTCATGAATCATCATGAAAACATCATATAATGTTCCATGCTCACAATATAGCCCAAATATGTCTAAAACTCTCCATCTAATCTCATTTTCCTATGTTTACCTACATGTTTCTCATTGGTTGCTTCCTAAGGACCTTGAAACACCACCAAACCTCTTATTGTTGACCTAAGACTCACCATACACCTCAAGTGAACTACTACCATAATGATACAATGCTTCACCATGACTTATCATCTCCAAATCTCATAACTCCAACTCATTACGCATGCTCCGGGGCTAGAAATAGACTGGAATAACTTGACTCGGCATGACCACAACCCATGAACTGACTTTTCTAACCTCATACAAACCCATAGATATCTATAACACATCTCTATGACCATGTATGACCTCATGAAAACATCCAACTAAATCAAGAGAGCTCATGCCATGACTCTTCCTAGTAAACCAAGCTCTAGGACCTCTTAGAACTCACCAAACATGAATACTTCTAGTCAACCTTCATGTTTGACCATTGACTAACACCTCATGGAGACTTACATGAAATTATGACACCCTTTTCCATCAAGGTGTGCTTCACATCAATGAAAACACAAACACACAATGGCCAACATATGATTCTCCTCAAAATGTTGATCTGGAGAAGGAAACTATCAATAAATAAGTGTGAATATTTTCAAAAATTAAGCAAGAAATGAGATTGGAGTAAGGGCGTGATATATGCAACTACGTGTTTGAGGTGAATTTTAGTTATTCAATAATATGATAAACACCAAAAACTTGGAGGACAACAAGGTTTAAGGATACCTATACCGACGATTTAATGTCAAGGTGAATGGATGTAAGGTATATGCTTATTCCTCCTAACAAGTGAGGGAACCTACATGCCAAGACAACTAAACAAGATAGCTATTAGATAAAGATTGAATTAGTTGCTCCAAAAATGCCAATCCTAGGAACCAATGGGATTCCTCATAAGATGTCAACTCGTGTTGTAATGCCCCATTTTGACACACCAAAACCATAACACAGGACTTAGAAAATTCCAGTGAGCTTTTTTTTTAAATATTTTATTGTATTAATATTTTAAGTGTGGGAGAATATAACCAGCAATTAATTAATACTATTTTATTTTCCATAATTACTTTTGGGTTGACTACCCCTTTATCTAAATTAAATTTAAATTTCGAGAAAGGATTCATTCGGCTACCATACTAACTCGTGCCGAATGCTTATTTATTTAATTATTTTTGTAAGTCCTAGTTTAATATTTTAACACTCTCCATGACCCATTATAAACCAAATAATCCCATGCTACATATTGATTTATTAAAATAATTTCTTAAAAGCCACATTGTTAAAATATATCCACCATGGCCTCTAATAAAATCCCCTAGGTTCCCATTTGATTAAATTACCCCAACACCCATTAAAAACATCTATTCCCACAATTTTAAAAGTTAGGAGGGTTTAATATGAGCCATTAGATTGTTTTAATCTTGACCCTAGATTTTAGGTATTTTCTAGATGCCCTAATCCATCCTTATGATTTCCTTATATCTTTTTGTTTTGTTTTCGTGGCCTATATTTTTGCACGATGTGTTTTGCGGGGAGGAAGGAGGAGCAAGAAGAAGATTCATGGAGGATATTTCCATTTCACTTTGCCCAGATTTGCATTCAAGGGAATAATTTCTCTTCATTATTTCGGATTTATGTATTTTCTTTTCCTAACTAGGGTTTCAAGATCCACCTTTTTTCTCTTCTCCCTTACTGTGGTTTCTACGATTTTTTTGTTTAACGAAGAAACTAGAATAGTTTTGGTTGAATATCTATATATATATATATATATATATATATATATATATAGGAGGAGAAGAAAAATTGTTGGGGATACAAGGGGAGGATTGTGCACAAAGGGGCCACGACATGGTTGAATACGGTCGTGGGCATTTGGGTGTGTAGCATGTGGGAATAGGGTATGGGTGTGGTGTGGTCGTAGCCACACCACACTATACTATGGTAGGGGAGGGGGTGTAGGCTGCTCCCCAATATATATATATATATATATATATATATATATATATATATATATATATATATATATATATATATAGGGCACTCACTATTTCCATAATTTACTAATTAAATAATTTTCTTCTCAAATATGTGCTCAGCGCACACGCACACACACACACACACACACACACACACACACACACACACACACACACACACACACACACACACACACATTTTAATAAGGCATGAATAAACACAAATAATGTGTGTGTGTGTGTGTGTAAATATATAATATATACAAGGGTTAAAATAGGACACTCACTATTTCAATAATTTCTGATTAAATCATTTTCTCCTCAAATGTGTGTGTGTGTGTGTGTGTGTGTGTGTGTGTGTGTGTGTGTGTGTGTGTGTGTGTGTGTGTGTGTGTAGATATACATGTATATGTATATAGATATACATGTATGTATGTATGTATATATATATATATATATATATATATATATATATACACACACACACACACACATATATATACCTATATATATACACACAGAGACATGTGTGTGTGTATAGGTATATATACATGTATATGTGTATATATATATATATACTGTGTGTGTGTGTGTGTGTGTGTGTGTGTGTGTGTGTGTGTGTGTGTGTGTGTAATTGACATTAAGTAAATTAGATTTAACTTATTATACCAAGCTACTAAGGTTGGAGAGCCACTATTTTTTTGTATTAAGTAGAAATCATTTCACAAAATTTATACTAATAAAAGAATTTGTTTTCTTATTCACCCAAAACACATACTTTGTAAATTCCAACTCAATTAACATTCTCCTACTTAAAAGAATAGATCAAATTTATCACGGGTAAGAGGGATAAATGAAGTATGACATCCATAAGAAGTTAATTTTCTTCTAAGTTTATTATTTATATTTTATTTTTCCCAGATTTGCATTCATATAGACTAGCATAAGATTTGTAACCATAACAAAATTATTTCTCCTATTTTACACATGCCCAAATATAACTAATATTACTTGGTCTAAAAGGAATATAAATGAAGTTATTTCCCACTTTGCCTTAGAATACAAAAGATGTTACTTTTACAACTAAGAATAAGGATTTAAATATGCTTCAAGACAAGCTTATCTTTACATTTCCTCTTCTTTTGAGATCATAAGGAAAAACTCATTACAACTTCAAATAATTTTATCTTTACTAGTTTTTTCATACTCCAAAATGGAGAGTAAACTTAGACCAAACTATAGGAAAATAAGAGCAATGATCTTTCAAGAGAATAGCATAACATAAAGCTTCATCTATAACAAGGATTACAAAATATTACAAGGTTACAAATCTTTCCAACACCCTTTATAACAAGATGTAAATGCATGCCAAGTTTTTCCACCAAAATAAGAATACAACAAACAAAGTACAAGGTTTCAAAGATACTTCTCAAGGTAGAAGAAGACATATCAAATGTTATAATAACCATTACAAAATCATACTTAAAATTCAAGAGTACAAGCCTCCCCAAAATGGGGAACAACATGGCCAAATTTTAAAAAAATCTTCCATGCTCCAAGCATATTTTCCAGCTTCCAATCCATATGAAATTCTTCAATGCACAAGAGAAAGGGGGCTGGTTTCCTCCCAACCAAATGGCATCATCACATGTCATCTCCACCAAATGGAGGACATGCTAGCCTCCCTCCAAGCCCATGGGAGAGAGAGAATGCATGCCTCAAGATTGCACAAGTTAAGGGGAGACAAAAGGTGACAACACACACACACAAATTTCAATACAAACAACCAAAAGTACAACATCACAAGATGATCCAAAAAAATCAAGTTTTTATCTACCTAATCTCAGACCCTTGTAGACTTTAATTATTGCTGACAATTTTCTCCTTTTAAGTAATCAATTTAAAAATTAATGCAAGACAATAAAGACAATTACACAAAAATTGATTACGGAGTTCGGCAATTGCCTACGTCTTGGGTTCTTTCGAACCGTTCCACTAGTCAAAACTTGTAAGTTACAATAGTACTTTCACAAGAAAACCTAATGGAATTTCACTTGCCTATCAGTGCTCTAGTTCTTCAAAGAATTTCGATGATCAGTCAAATCATTCTTCACCTTCCTGATGCACAATCTCCTTCGGCTTTGATCGGCCTTCCCGATGCTATCAATGTGCCCTCCAAACACTGGTCAACAATCCAAGCTTTGCAAGTGATTAATGTGGCTCAATGGGCCTATTGGGTAGTTTACATTTTACTCCCAATCACAAATATTCCATCTACTATTGCCTAAAATAATAGGCCAATAAACAATATTTGTCTATAGTAATTTTAGGAATTTAATATGATTTACAAAATTATATTAAAATTTCCCTATTACTAATTCTCCACATCCCACAATTAATCTTAACAAAATAATAAGCTTCTCGAGCTAATGTGTTCCCATTCCCATTACAATGAAATGGGTTCCCTATTTATACAAAAATAGGGCCCTTAAAAATGCATTTACAAATTATCCTAAGGCTAATTTTAGCCTAGCCCATACATGAAAAATGGGATTAATTCCCCATGGTGGCGGATTGCATTTGAAAAGGGATAAAATCCCATATGAGTGACTTGCATTATAAATGGGATTAGATCCCACATTTGGCGGTGGAGTAATTGTTTTAGGCTTTAATAAGCCTTTCCACGCAGGTTTAAAGTGGTCAAAGGACCACTTGAGGCATAACCGCCCCCACCTCCTTCTCACGTGGATCTCCACGCATGGCATATGCCCCCTACCACCGCTTCATCCTCCCATCCACCACGTGGACCTAGAAATATATGGGGGTTTGGAAGATTATGTGGGTGGCTGTATTAATGTTTGGCCGAGTCATGTGGTGTGCTTTGTGACCGCCGAGATATGTGGGAATGTGGTCTCACCAAGATTTGACCCTAAACATTACAAATTGAAATTGTATAGTAATATGGTGAATAATATAAAATTCAACCATATAATACTATGATATTCAAAATGAAAAATGGCTAAGTGGTGGCAAGCCACGTGGTGGCTTATGGACCCACCACGTTGGTGATAATACCATAGTCCACATAGCGGTTGGGCTCCCCTTCATAATAAAAGTTGAGCCTCTTGTTCCGATGAGATATCATTTTACGACCGTCAAAGACCGGAGATTGAAAACCCACAAACGAATTCCTTTTCACCATGTGTCCTAGTGCCCTTGGTCCAATATTGACCATTGACTAGAGTTGACTTTATCGTTGACTAAACTTTGACCAGGACATAACTAGAGCTCCCGATGTCCATTTTTCACGTTCTCATAGTCGATGGAAATCTCTTGCAATGATCTTCTACACTGAAATAGTTTAGGGATTTTTAGGGAACTTTTTATATTAAAAATTATCCCCTGATCACAAGAGGATAACTCAATGTTTTCCTCAAAGGGGAAGAGTGGCAAGGAGCCCATAATAAACCATATTGTGAACCAACCATAGGAACACTAAAATAATCTCCATAATCATCATACATCCCGCCTTATCACTCCATCCCAAACTCCAAGCCTCCTCCTTGTAATGATTTTAAAACCATTTTCAAACCATGAGATAGTTTCCTTCACAAGGATGGAAGATGAGGTTCAAACCATATGAACAGTCATCTTCCACATCAAACCATATGAGGGGAGGAAATAAAATAAATACCATCATGGCTTTCCCATCAAGCCATGTGGTGTAAAAGGGGTCTTTCCTCCCTCTTCCCCTACAATTCCAAAATCCACCACAACCTAGGATGGATGGAGAAAATAAGAACAAACAAGATTTACAAAGACACCCACAACAACATGCAAGCATTCAAGAAATCTAAAACAACCATTTTTCTTTACACAACATACTAAAACAAGAAAAAATGAGAGGCATGAAGGCCTACCTCAAAACAAGCTATCCCTCTCCAAAATAATCCAAGCACTTCAAGCTCCAAGATCCTAGCTCCAAGCTTTCTCCAACTCTCATAGTAAAAGTGACAAGCCAAAAATATATACCCCTCCCCATGAGGAGGCATAAAAATAAGAATCAAAATCCAATCCTTGAAAATGAGAGGGTGACATGTGTCACCCATATCATTCTCCAACAAAAGATTCCTAAAATCTCAATGAGAATAAAACAAAACACCTTTAGGAAGTAGTCTCCCAAATTTCCTAAAAGCAATAAGCCAACACACTTCAACTTTTGAGAAATCTCACAAATCAACATACTTACAAGATGGTGATAAGAGAGGGGTCAAATGGGAGGGAAAATCCCATTTTATCTTGAAAAGAGGCTCCCCTACCCATAGGTAGGGTCCAAGGGGTCCATTTCAAAGTGTAAGGGAGACCCCCAATGTGAAAATAGACCCTTACAAATTCCATATTAGACCAAATTCAAGATTGGGTAAAGTGACTCAAAGAAAGAGGTGGTGGGTTCCACCCAAATGATTATTAGGTGGTCCCAAACCACTAACAACAAGATTACAAACATAATAACATCACTAATGCAAGTGGGGACCATTAGGTCCTTAAACAAGTTTAGTACAAGGCTTAAAAAATTAAAATAACATAGGTAAATTAGGAATCACCAATGGTGTCTTGCAAATGAATACACCACATACACACAAGGTTACACAAAGATCATGCATGGCTAAAGGACTCAAGTGCGACAAATCAGTCGTTTGTGCAACTTGTGGTACAACTATGAACCCACATTCTCCTATGTGACCTGTAATTTACACACTCAATTCACACATTAAACATACCTACTTGATAAATAATAAATTAGAGAAATAATCCAATATAACGACAACCAAATCAATCATGGATATTCATTCTAACTATACAACAATCAATAATTATTTCACTTATGATTGAAAATCCAAATCCAGAAAGAAACCAACATCCAAATGAGATAACCATCCAAAATGTCACATATGTTTCTATAATAGATTCGTCATTCATCCATCATATATCTAGTAAAATCTATCTAAGTTGCATCCCTCTAATATCCATAATATGCGAGTACAAGAAACTAGTACTATGTATCACAACATTTTATTGGCACAACATACCTCAAACACCACCTATGTCACAAGAGTAATTTACAAAAAAACCATATAATGATTAAATAATATTATATCAATGTCAATAATCCATTCAATAAGATGATTCATCAATAAAATAATGCAGGAAGATGGTGGGAACTACACATGTTTATAATTAATTGATATGATATGAAATTATATAATGATAATATGATTAGAATTCAAGAGGGATGGAGAGATTATTTTCATTTGGATAGGTAGCCCAAGAAAGGGCTACGGTGAACTTAAAGTCCAAGAAGTACTCAAACCAGCTTGTTACATTGCCTCCTATATTTCACGTATCACTTCAAGTTGATTCATGATGTCTTTGATTTTTGTATGAGGGAAATGACACACAAGCTGAGTTCATGTGCAATATTTAAATGCTCCCACACAAAGGATTATTACACGATCGAGAAGATTGTAGATGTTTGTAATGGGATGTGATTCACATGGAATTGTCATATACAGGAGACACATCTTGAAATAAACTAATTAGACAAATAGAGTGATAAAATGAGTGAAATAATGCAAATGTAATTAAAATCATAGAATGGAAATAATCATTGGAAATTCAATGGGAATCGTCATGGCGATGGTTTTTATAGGTGGGTGGAGGATCGTGTAGAGATTTTACCTTGGGAGGCTAATGGTTGTGATGAGGGTGGAAATGGTGGTGGTGGAGATAAAGAGGATAGAGTGGCAATATTAGAGGCCACTATAGAGTGTTTATAGGTTCGAGAAGGCTAATTTTTGGTTGAGGAGCTACTTTGACCAAAGTGATAGAGATGGGTTGAGTCAACATCTTACCGATGTGTAGGCGAGCTCACACATACTAGAGCTAATAGAGATAGGTACTACGGTAGAGAGAGTCCTTATAAAAGGCCTTTGGTGTGATAGGTCCGTCAATTTCAGGAATTAACCTACAAGATTCCCAAACTCATACTAGTGGTTAGATGAGGCCACCTAGTAGTATGGGTGTGGCCATCTAGCGATCTTTGTGTGTGGAGCTTAGATTCTCTATATTGCTTATTATCTTGGGTCAATTCAAGACTTTAATCATCTATATTTCAACTCGGTGTTGGAAATTCTAGGACTAGGGTGCCTATGCAGGGTTAGAGGTGCCTGGAGCACCGAGACCTATTCCAGCGCATGTGGCTACTTAAGGTGCAAAACCCAATTTCACAGGTCATGAGATGTTTTCTTCTTATCACCTTTGATCACATGTATGTCATTGCACTTCATTGTTATTCATCTGAAACCTACAATAAGAAAGAAGCGCTATAAAACCCTCAAACTAAAACAAATATTAAAAATAAAGATGCAAAATGAGGGTTTGGACTGTCCTTGAATGTCAAACAAGTGAACTTACAACCGAGTGATGCACTACATCTCAGACCCAATGTAGTTTTATGTGTGTGTGTGTGTTGAAATTGTTCCCTAGGTGGCTTTTGTGCATGTTGTACTTGATAGCAAGCAAGTAGCTATATGTAAAAGATGTAAATAGATGTGTGTATGAAAGAATGAACTTCCCCTCCTATGTGTATATGAAGAAGAATGCAGTCCCTTCCCTTGTATGGATGCTAGATGGATGTTTGAATGCTCTTGATAATTCCTTTGGATGCAACCTTAGGTGGTGATAGCTAATGCTTAGTGCTTGGTCCTTTATTATGATCACATAGCTTTGTATTTATATGATTCCCTTATTTTAATTTCATAATTAACCACTAAAAGGTCGACTAGTAAAAAACAAGATGCCCAAAATGGATAGAAAAGACCCAAAATATGTGAGCAAAGTATATAGAGGTCGAGGTGCCTAGAGGGGATGGGGGTGCATGACACTAGCATCCTGGCTGGGCACTAGTGTCTAAAGTGATAAATGTTGAAGTATGAAAAGATAGACTAGGCAAGAGGGACTGTAATACTAAAAGAGGAAATAGAAAGCAAGCAAAGATGGCCAAATAAAGTGATCAATTAGTACCTTTTCTCACTTAGGACTCATATGAATATTAGTATATGATCAAGACTAGATAAATACTCGAAGTGTGTGATTTAGTATCTGCGGTGCTTGTAAGTGTGTAAAATTTGGTTTGTTATGCCCATAAAGCACAAATGGAATTTGAAGATGCCAATTTTTGTCGATTGGTCAACAGTCTTCATGAGGATTTTGTTGAGTATTTTGTTGGATGATTCTACTTGACTCTTTTCTTGTGGATATTAAGGAGATGAAAAGCGAGTTCGATGTTGTAAGTGTCACAAAAAAATTGAACTTTCTTGTTTCTAAAGGACTTGTCATTATTTGTGATAATTTTGTGAGGAAATCCAAATTGACAAATAATGTGATGGTGGATGAATTCAACTATCTTATTGACTTTAGTAGAGATGATGGGTATCGATTCCACCCATTTAGTGAAGTATTCATTTGTTATGATGATAGAATTATGTCATTGTGATGAACGATTTTTGATAAGGTGGTAAGATCAAGCCCCATCGAGAAAAAGGCCAAAGTTTTTGATCCGGTTGAAGAACATGAATGGGAACATGTGTTAGGTTGAAATATTGTTGACATTTGATATAGTTATTAATATAGTCACAAAAATCTTGGTTAAGCGTAAGCCAATAGTAGCTCATGTGTAAGATGGTTAGAAACTGCTAAACCATTGAAGTGTCTACCACATATGTTGTCTTGGACCTTTTAGATGGCTAGATGAGCCTCTGGAGTTTTCAAACACCAGAGGAGGAGGCGGTCAAATCCTATTTTTAAAGGACATCCCCTAAGATGACGTAATGGGATGCGCATTGTTGATAATATCATTTTTATTTACGGAAAGGTTAGGAGGTATTTTGTTATCGGATAGGTACTCGTATGTTTGTGTGTACCATGTGTCGATGAATTGTCTTCTATGTGATTGATGGTTGGAAGATCAATGTTGGTGTAATATGGTTGATCGATTTTGTGTATAACGATGAATAATTTAGAATCATTAGGTGATAGAGGGATGAGAGAAGGAAGAGAAGCCATCGTGTCTACAAATTTGTTAGATGATCGAGGGGTGGTTTGAATTTTGTAATGGTCACAAGAGTTGTAGTAAGTCTTCAATGATGGTTTTATATTTATGAAGGATCTCATTTTTACATTGATATATGCCTTTGATTTTATTAATGAAAATTTATGAGTCTCCATAGATGTCTAGAATTTGTATTCTAAGAAAGGTGGAAGTCGAAGGCCCATAATGAGAGCTTTATCTTCATATTACACCATGTTGTTAGTGCATTCAAAGTTAATTTTGAAGGATAATGGGATAGGAGGGTCCCAAGGGGGATTATGACTATCTCGGAACCTATCCTTGTATGCCTCTATTGAAAAACAAGGTCATTTTAAGAGGGGTGTTTTCATGAATGATGGTGTTAATTAACTTGTTAGGGAAGTTTTCACAATGAAATTGACTAGTAGGAAGAGGAGATTCAACAATTTGGTCGCAATCACTTTCCCTTAATTGATTTATGAGGGATGAATTTAAGGTCAACTTCAGTCATAACTATGAGCCATCTAGTGATGTGATCATTATGATACGGTATGGAGTGCATAGTTTTGAGTGGACAAAATTTTGTGATGAAGTAAGTTTTTTTATTGAGGAGATAGTGACGAGGCTGGAATTTTTGAAGTACAACACAGAACATAATTTTTATTTCGAATAGCAAGTTTCATATTCATGGAGGGTGTGGATAGTATACTATATCATATCCCTTACCTTTTTCATCTTGATGTGCAAGAATATCTCCTAAGGCATGGTTTGTCGCAGAGATATGTAAATATAGAATGGCTCCCCCTCATGTGGAGGTGTGAGCACTAGTGTCGATAGGATATTTTTTGAGAGCATCGAAGGCATGTTGACAATTATTGTCCCACTTAAAGTGGGTGTCCTTTCTAAGGAGATGGTGGATAGGTTGACAACAATCTAATAATTAAAAAATGAACCAATGAATGGATTGGATCTTCCCTTAAAGACTACAAAGTTTATTAATATTATATGGTGGGGCCTTTCGATGATAATTTTGATTTTGGCGGGATCAACTTCAATACCCCTGATTGATACAATAAATCCAAGGATTTTTCCTATGATAAATTCAAATATCCACTTATCTAAATTAAGACAAAGAAATAATTATAATAGATGTGCAAAGATAACAGCCATAATAAAAGGATGGTCTCTTTGGTGTTTATATTTACCTAAGAGGTCATTGACATAGTCTTCCATGGTTTTATGGATGAGATCATGGAAGATATAGGTCATGTTACTGAGTCATATATAGCTCCTTTATTTTTCAAACCAAAACACATCACTTTATAGCGAGAAGGTTCCCCATGGGGTAATGAAATATGTATTATTTTGATCTTTGAGCACAATAAGGATTTTTATAGCTAAAAAAACCATCCATCGGGATAGCATCTCATGGTATACTTGTTGAATTGACGAGCTAGTCAATGTTGGGTAAAGGAAAATTTTCTTTAGGGAAAGTGAAGTTGAAGTATTTACGGTTTGTGTAGATGCACAATTTTCCCATGGCTTTAGTGAAAGGTAAGATGTTAGAAACCCATTGTAGATAATTCTTGGGTAATATGAAATTGGCTAAAAGAAGACGTTGAAGTTATTATTTGTGAGTAGGGTGATGAGAGGATGCATCCTACAATTTTTTTGCTCCATAGGTTTAGCATATGTGAACATAACAATGTTGAGGATAATAATATTAGGGTAGATACTTGGCATGTCACTATAGGACCATGCGAATATTTGGTTGTTCTTAGATAGGAAGGTAGTGAATTCTTGGAGTTTGTACAAGTCTAAGGATTATTCAATCTTAACAATTTGTGGCTCTCGTGTTTTACCAATATTAACATTGGTGGTTGATTCGTTAATAATTATGGTTGTGTCGGGGTTAGGGATGTCTAGAGATAGTGGTCTCGACCTCCATATAGGCTAGGATCATGTGATCATTGTGATAATGAAGAATTTCGATAATGGGGAATCCTCTTCTATCATGTGTGGTAATGAGAAAGGAATAGTCTTAATTTTTTCATGGGTTTGATAGGTCAATGATCCAAGTGAGATAGTATTGATTAAAATAAATTTAGTAGAAATGGATATATTTTCATCTTTGGAGGGTGGATCGAGATAATGGTGATGAGGGTGTTAAGGGTTTTGTTGTAGATGATCATGAATTTGAAGAAGGAAGCTTGAAGCCGAGACTATATTTCTCATAAGGTTTTCTCATGTTTTTAAAGGATAAGCCATGCGGACCCTATTCATAATGACCCAAACCAGATCCCTTCTACGTGCAATGGTGGAGGTAGTTCCGAAAAATTGAGGTTTGTCCAAGAATGATATGTTTGAGGAGGATCATTTTATGTGTGATCATCGTTGAGATGAGCGGAAGGACAGTCGATGCCTCCATATACTAATTGTGTGTGAAGGAAAGGGGGGCGAGAGGAAATGAAACTTTCTACATTAGATTCATAGATTGTTTATTTATCATGTCTCCCATATGTTTTAGGCATAGTGAGTGATTTGAGATATATGAGATGGTACTCCCTAGCAAAAGGTGTTGCATAGTGTCTTCAAAATATTCATCATCGGTAGTTTGGATAATAGGATGGAAGAGATATTTGAATTGTTATCCGAGGGATTGAATTTATGTAGTGGAAGGAGTACATCATTGGGCCTATAATTCATATGATAGGCTTTGAAAGGATTAGGATTGGTGGGGATAGTAATGGGTAAAATGAACATGTCTAACGTAGGGATGACGATGTCGTTAAAATAACATAATATGGTAGGTAACTAGGTGATGAAAGTTTTAGGTAATCGAAGTTATTTGAAATCATGTGATGATAAGATGGTAATACTAGCTCCATTATCGATCATAACCCATTTATTGAGAGTGTCATTGATTTGGGTGGTGATGAAGAGAGGAATATTGTGGTCTTCAAGTTGTAGGGATGGGATTTTAGAATTGTCAAAATTGATAACAGAAAACATATTAAGAGGCTTGTGACAAGGTTGGTGAATGGTTGTGGTTCATATAATGGTATTGAGATATATTGAAGAGCTTCAATCAATATTTTTCAGTTCTATGGGAATTTTGAACAATCTCATAGAGGGACATCTTTATAGGATCCTGGTGTAATTTTTTTATGATAATGCTTTGTATGGATGTGGTAGATTGGTTGTGTGGGGTGGTGTTGTTGCCCTCAAAATTTCCCTCTTTTTGAAGTCAAGTTTTGAAAATTTTGAGTTGATACCTTGGATTAATGGATCGCATCAAGCCTGGTATTGTTTTCCATTTTCTATTCCATGGAGAACAATTAGAAATTCAGGTGTACAAGTGGATTTTTTCCCATTCTTTTTATTTCTTCCCACAAATAGGGAATAACGGATGTATCCTCCTTGTCAATGTTTTCCCAACATCCACAGGTAATACATGGATATCTCGATTGGATGTGGCATAGCTATGTTTCAAGCGGTAGTGGAAGTCTCCATGCATCCAAACGGTGTAACTCCAAGGGCATGGCCAAAGGGATAGTCCTCAAATGAGCGCGGGCTTTCCATGTGTCCCTGTGTCCAAAATGAAGACAGACAAGCCTAAATCAGCTAATTTTGGAAGGTTTAGTGGATGGCGCCACGTGCCTCATAAGTGTAATTTCTAGGGTCGGCGGGCGGTTCCCAAACTTGTGTCGAGTCCTCCGCGTGTCCCAAGTCCAAAAAGAGATAGAGTCGATTGTTTAAATTGACTAAGTATGAGCGGGTTGGTAGAAGCCTCCACATGCCTCAATGATGTAATTTCAGAAGTAAAACCAAAGGGCCAATCTCCAAATGAGTGCCAGCTCGCCATGTGGTTAGAGTCAAAGGAGAGACAGAGTTAGCGTTGAAAAGTCCAATACCGGGTAGAAGGAGCCACGCATCGGCTCGATGTAATTTCGGAGGTGAATCCAAAGTGGAAACTCAAATGAGCACAGCTTGCCACATGGTCAAAGTCAAAGAAAGGGCAGAGGTGATCGTTTAATTAGAAAAGTATAGAAGGGTTTGCGGAAGCCTCCATGTGTCAGCTTGGCGCAACTTCAAAGGTAAAATCCGGAGGTAGTTTCTAAATGAGCGCCAACTCTCTATGTATCTAGGGACATATATATGGCCCCATCAAACAAAAGGGACTTAGTCAAAAATGTAGAAATATTGAACTGGCCCGCAAAGGACATGTGGCCATGTTTCAAGCATTGGAAGGAGGCGGGTCCTTTTGTGTTTTGATGTCGTTGAAAAGTCAAAGCGGGAAAGCGGGAAAGCGGGCCATCGGGGTGATTTGAGAATTTTGGATTTATTTCCATGCCAAGGTAAAAGTCAAATATTAAGCCCACATCGAAGTTCAAAGCAGAGAAGCGGGCCACAGAGTAATTTGTGTTTTTGAGCTGCGTTGAAAAGAAGTAAAATTATAAAAGTAAACCATGAGTCTATCCCCACTCAATTAAGGCCACGTGTCAAGACCACATCAAAAATAGGTGGGTGGACCAAAATTTTCTAAAGTGCCATTCCTCCGAAGGGCACAAAATTTAAAATGCATCCTCATGCTTGCCTCTCTGTTTGAATCTTTCCCATGTGGATGGCTCACATTTAAAGTTTGTAAGGGAAGATCTAACGGTTGCGATTCAATGCGTCTAGTTTTGTTGCCAAACATGGAAATGGCTGAGGCATTGGAGAGACTCAGATATCGGTTTCTCGAATCAGTTTTCATCATTTTTGTAACCAAATGTAACCATTCTTGGAAACTATTTAACAACTTCTCCATGTTGTTGTTCGGGTTGGATCTTGGTACTCTGTGTAAAGTAATAGATTTGAAGTAATCAATACAGAATTTTTCCCCTTTCTTCCTCTACTTTTCTTCTTTTCGTGTCTGAAACTTGGGAATCATCCATCTTTTATGATAGGAAACTTTGTGTTCTTGTTTATATGATTTCTGGAACTTTGCATTTGTGGAATTATATTGGTTATGAAAGTGAATGATTCTATTATGTAACTCCCTGGTTCAATACGTATAAGGTGATACTCTGCCATCTATATTTCTTAAAGGTATTGTTATGTTCTTCCTTCCTCATCTCCTTAATTCTTCCATCCTTTCATATTGATGATCTTTGGGCATAAAATGTTTCAAAGTATCAGGAATCCACACTTTGAAAGTTGTACATTTGTATATAATTTTTGTTGATTGCTTTCAATAATAGAACCTCTCCCATCAAAGAGGAGGACTTGTCCCCCGATTGTAGTTTGTTAAAAGGATCATTTTAAAAACCCAACAATTTTTGGCAACTCTACTGGGGATTTCATTTGAAATGGATCCCTTTCTAAAATAACAACTTCAAGATCATTGTTGGTGCGACTCTATGGTATACACGTGGGAGGAAGGCTCTCGGTGGTTGAGGATTCCCATTTTCAAATTTTGGAGCAACAAAACTTCTCTCTTCCAGCAAGAAGGAATAGAGGGACTCATTCTACAAGCACACCTCCTACTAAAGATAAAAACTCCAAGGATAGCGTTCTTCAGAACATCTCAATCCTAATCTCCATGCTTTGATTCTCTCGATGTTTCAATTCCCCTTTAGTCATTTTTTCCAAAGATGATAGTTCCTTTTCCTTGGGGACAACAGGTTGGGCCTCTTGCTCTTCCTCAACCGTTGCATGAGTTACATAGGGGTAACAGGAAATTTTTCCCAAGTTTTGGGGTGACGGGAAAGTTCATCCAAATGAAAACATTACAACCTTCATTGTTGCATGTGGGATTCTTGGGGTTGAACATGAAGATGTCTCTGTCAGGATTTTTGTGGAGACATTGCAGGACAATGTTGTTGATTGGTTCTACCATCTTCCTGTTGGGTCTATCACTAATTGGAATACCATGACAACTCAGTTTGAGCAGCGTTTCAAACCTGTTGAAGATGTGCATGCTCTGTTAGCAAAAATTTCTCATATCAAGAAGGAACCATTTGAGCCCATGAGGGAGTTTGTGGCTAAATTCAACAAGCTAATTAATAAAATTCCACAGAACACTCTGTCTAGTGGATCAAATCCAAAAGTGCTTCTTCCTCAATGCCCAGTTGCTTGAAGTGAGTTATGCACTAAGGAGAGCTAACCTTGTAACTTTGGATGTTGATCAACATTTGGCTATCAGTGTTGAGGATGATTTGATCATGTCTAGTAAGTTTGAAAAGAGAATCCTCCAAATCTAAAGCTTCTTCCTCTTCCTCTTCCCCTGGAGCCAATCCGATTAGTTAGTACAGAAACTTGCAAATGATCTTATTACTCTCAAGAAACAATTGGCTCAAAGCATGCCCCTTACCAAGATGCTCCAAGGAAGAATTTTTAGCCCAGAACCACCCGCCTTCCTCTCATACCAGATTCTATATTGAATGCCCACCCATCAAGGGTCCGGTCAACGCAACTCGTGAAGTTGAAGAACCCGATGATGAGGAGTGTAATGAACTATATGAAGAACCGAAGAAGATTAAAGAACTGGAATATCTTGGTGGGTCTCAAGTTCATTTCCTCACCACCGAAGGTATGGATGATGAAAGAGTGGCGAGATATGAATAGTGATTCATATGTTGTTATGTCTCGGGAGCAAACAAACGAGAAAAGAGAAAGTGGTGCAGCCTACCAAAAATTCCAAGGATTTTCCTACAACTATTGCAATGATTACAAGAAGAGGAGCTCCCATTCCCACCGCCTTCACACAAAAGGTGAGTAGTGATAATCCTTCTTCTTCTACTTCTATTTCCAAAACTCCTTCTCCTTCAAATCCCAAAATTGATAGATCAAGAGTTTCTCAAGTTCCTAACAATGATGTCCCATCTACCTCTGGATCTTTTGATATTATTGATCACCTTAAAAAGACCAAAATCCAAATTTTGAAGCATATTTTACCTTGGACTCATCTAAAAGCTTTTGCAAAATGGTAAATTTTGTAAATTCCAAATCCAAAGTTTCATCCAAGACTTCTAAAGGTATTTTTCCCACCCCCTCTTCCTCACCTCAATCAATCCTTGTGGCTACAATCACTTCCCCTAATGAGAAAATTGAACCATTTTATGTCACCCTTCTCATAGCTAGCCATAAACTCGTGTAATTGTGTTATAGACTTAGGAGCATCGAGATAATGTAATGTCTCGCAAATGTATCCCATGCTTTGGGTCGACCTAACACATGCCTTTAGTTCCTTTTATTCCATGCAAAGTAGGAAAGTGCCTTTGGTTGGAAGAATTAAAGATGCACAAGTAGCTTTTGATTCCTTTCCAAAGAAAAGAGTCTTAGCCACCATTTTGGTAGCTGATATTCCTCCCTCATATGGGATGTTACTGAGTAGAAATTTTTGTAAGGAGGTAGGAGGTGAAATTCAAATGGACTGGTCGCATGCTTTGATCCTGATCAATTAAAAAATGAAGAAGTTCTACTGAGAAAAAACCGAGTACATTGTGCAAAATACTGATAACCCGAAAGCACATATACTCTATGAGGATATAGGGCATGGTAACTACATGATCATGTCACAAGAAGAGGCAAGGATTCCTAAGGGAGTGATTCATGAACCCAATGGCATTTAGACTCGGATTTTGATGGAAGCTGCTCTTCTTCACTTTTAGGGCTAGTGTGGTGCTAACATCTCCATAAGGGAACATTCATCCTTTCTCCTTCAAGCTCTGTTTTGAAAATACAAACAATACAGCTGAATATGAGGCACTCATACTTGGATTGAACATGGAAAAAGAGATGGGAATGAAGAATCTTTGTGCTTGTGGTGATGCAGAGATTATTGTGAAGCAGGTCAAAGATCTTTTTAAGTCAAGAATAGGAGATTGAAGCATTACAGGAATCTTGTCTGGGATTCCATTGAGTTTCTTGATGCTTTCTCCATTGAAGTTGTGCTAAGAGAAAGGAACACTAGAGCTGATTCTCTAGTTGTCTCCAGATCTTTGTTGATTCCTCATCCAGATTTCTCTCAAGAGAAATTTACCATTGAAATGATTCATAGGCCCAACATACCAGATAATGCAAATAATTGGTAGGTTTTCAATGATGATCAACATTTTCTCTCTTTCTTGGAGCTTAGGGATAATTTTGACCAGCTGTATTTTGAAGGAAGTGAGACCTTGCCTAGAGAGTGTGTATCTTCCAATGAAGGAGATATCAAGGAAGATACAGATCATGATGGTTTCATCAAATTGAAAGGTAACAAGATCCCTAAAGGGCTGGTGAGTTTGGAAGACCTGTTTGATAAGCATGATAGGTATATTAAGTCTAAAGCCTCCCAAGGAGCTCAAAAATCCGTTGAATGTGAAAAAGTGAATATTGGGAGTCTTGATGAACCTAAGATGGTGAACATTGGGAAATGTTACACTCAAGAAGAAAAGAAGAAGGCAGTAAATATGCTAAAAAGGTATGCTGATGTTCTCGCCTATTTGTATGATGATCTCAAGGCTTTCCAGCCAAAGGAGATGCAACATTTTATCCCTCTGAAACATGGGATCAAATTGTTCAAGTAAAAGCAAAGGAAATACAATCCCAAGGTTGTTAGCACTATTTTTTAGGAGATTCAGAATTTGTTAAAGGAAAAAATCATCTTTCCTATACACCATTCAACATGGATTGCCAACATTGTGCATGTCAGGAAGAAGAATGGTGAGATTTGCATCTGTGTGGATTTCAAGAATTTGAATCAGGCTTCTCTGAAGGAAAACTACCCTCTCCCCATGATGGATTAGGTTTCACAAAGCTGTCATGAGGCTCGAGATGTTTTCATGCTAGATGGGTTTCTGGATAGAATCAAGTGGAGGTCAAGTACCTAGATCAACACAAAACTACTTTCACTACTCCTTAGGCACTTTCACTTACAAGAGAATACATTTTGGTCTTATCGAGTGCTGGTGCCACCTTTCAAAGGGCAATGGACTTGGATTTTGGTAGTTTTAAGGGAAAGTGTGTGGTTGTGTACCTTGATGATTTGACTGTTTTCTCCAAAACAAGGGCAGATCACTTTCAACATCTTAAAGTAGTCCTCTAGAAGTGCAGAGAACATGGAGTATCTCTCAATCCAAAGAAGTTTATCTTTTGTGTCATTGAAGGAAATTTTCTATGGCACATTGTCTCAAAGAGGGATTCAAGCTAGATCTAGAAAGAGTTCAAGCAATCCAACATATTCCCTCTACTCACAAGTAAAAAGGGTGTTTACTCTTTCTTTGGTAAGATTAATTTCGAGGAGATTCATTCCGATTTTATAGAGTTGACTATGAGAATTGCTCACATGATGAAAGGAAATCAAAACTTTGGTTGGTCTTCTAAGGGTAAGGAGGCATTTGAAGGTATCAAGCAAGCCATTGCTAAAACCCCCATCTTGGCATGTCCTGATTTCAACAAGGACTTTATCATCTATTGCTATGCTACTGAGAGACTAACCCGATTGTTGTTTGACTTAGAAGAATTCCCGAGGATCATGAGCTTCTTATTGCCTTCATGAGCTATGTTCTGAAATCTCATGAGTTGAAATATACTATGATGGAGAAACATGCTTTTGCAGTGGTCAAAGTTGTCAAGTAATTTCATTTTTATATTCTTAATTCTCACTCTATTGTGCTTATTCCTGATACAACCATCAAGTCTATTCTCACACAATAGGAGTTTAGAACTAAGAGAGGCAATTGGGTAGCAAAGGTCTAGGAATATGGCCTGGATATCAAGCCAACTAAGCTAGTCTTAGGTAAAGGCTTGTGTGAGCTTATTGTTGAAGGAGCTAATGAAACATTGTCTAAAGAAGCAGTTGATGTTCTTGTTGTCCTCTTCCTCATTTCAATAGATGAATGGTATGCTGATATCACACATTTTCTTACCTATGGAGAGTTTCCATCTCACTTGAATGCCAAAAAAAGAGGGCTATTAAGATAATTTCTGCACAGTATGTACTATGGGAGAATGCTTTGTTCAAGCGAGGCATAGATGGAAGATTCTTGAAGTGTGTAGACAAAGAGCAATAGAAGAAGTTGTTCTCAGCTTTTCATGATCAGGATTGTGGAGGCCACTTCTCTTCTACTATCACTACTCACAAAATCCTTCATGATGGGTACGATTGGCCTACATTGTTCAGAGATGCATCCAATTTGGTAGGCAAGTACAAATCCTATTAGAATTTTTTTGGGAGACCTAAGTTGGTTGCTTTGTCACTAAAACTAGTAGTGATTGATGAGCCCTTTCAACAGTGGGAATTGGATTTCATTGGAACTCTCAACCCACCCTCCAGTGTCGGGCATACTCACGTGTTAACTACTACTGAGACTACTTCACTAAGTGGGTAGAGGCCATCCTAGTCAAAAGCACTACTTCGATTTGGTGTGTAATTTCATTAAGGAGAACATTTTGATAAGGTTTGGGGTACCAAACAAAATTGTGACCGATAATGCCTCAAAATTTTATTCTTCGAAATGATGGATTTATGTTACGGTTATGGAATTTCCCTTACTCATTCTTCAGACTACTACCCCCAAGGGAATGGACAAGCTAGAATCAACAAATAAGAATCTGGTAACCATCATTCGGAAGCTTGTCAATGACTCTCAGAGGAATTGGCACAAGAAACTCTATGATGCTCTCTAGGAAGATAGAATTACACCCAAAAGAGCAATTGGAATGTCTCCATTTCAAGTGGTGTATGGTTTTGAAGCTCAATTACCAGTAACGGTGGAATTACCAACCTTGTACTTAATGAAGGCTATTGAAGATTCAAGCTTTTCCAGTTTCTTGGACAAGAGGATCATGTATCTCCAGAAGTTGGATGAGGATAGGTTGCAGGTTTTGATAGAATATCAACTCATCAACTGAAGGTGAAATCTTTGTTTGACAAGAAAGCTAGACCCAGAGATTTTCAAGTAGGAGACATTGTTCTGCTATGGGACAAAAGGCATGAACCTTGAGGAATCCATGGTAAGTTTGATTCCCTTTGGCTTGGTCCTTTTAAAATCAGGCACTTTGCTAGAGAAAATTTGTTCTATTTGGATTACATGGATGGTTCTCCTCTCCCACTTCCTTATAGTGGGTAGTATCTGAAGTTGTTCAAGTCCTAGGTGACTAGGTGGTCCTTCTATATATTATGTATAGTGTTTTGGTTTTTGGTCATTCCTTTGTGTTTTGTTTATGTCTTTCCTTTTTGGTTTGTTTTCTTTTCATGTGTTTTGTCTTCTGTGTTGGTTTTCCTTTGACTCTATTTTCCCAATGGATAAGGCACTAGTTTGCTTTCCTAGAGTTCTTCTGTGGTCCTTGATCTTGCCTCGTTCCTCTGTCAAGTCATCCCCATAAAGAGCCAGTTGTTGTCACCCTCAAAATTCCCCTCTTTTTGAAGTCAAGTTTTGAAATTTTTGAATCAATAACTTGGAGTAATGGATCGCATTGAGTCCGGCATTGTTATCAATTTTCTATTCCATGGAGAAAAATTATAAATTCGGGCATACAGTGGAGTTTTTCCCTTCTTTTTATTTCTTCCCACTTGTCGGGAATGACGGGCGTATCCTCCTTGTAAATGTTTTCCCTAGCATCCATGGGTACTACGTGGATATCTCTAATTGGATGCGGTATAGACATGTTTCAAGTAGTAGAGGAAGCCTCCACGCATCCAAATGACAAAACTCTAAGGACAAGGCCAAAGGGACAATCCTTAAATGAGCGTAGGCTTTCCACGTGTACCAGGTCCAAAATGAAGACATAACAAGCCTAAATCAGCTAAGTATGGAAGGTTCAGTGAATGGCGCCATATGCCTCATCGACGTAATTTCAAGGGTTGAAGCCAAGGGCAGTTCCTGAACTTGCGCTAGTTCTCCACGTGTCCCAGGTCCAAAAAAGAGACAGAGCCGATCGTTTAAATTGACTAAGCATGAGTGGATTGGTGGAAGTCTCCACGTGCCTCAACGTCGTAATTTCAGAAGTGAAACCAAAGGGCCAATACCCAAATGATTGCTAGCTCGCCACATGGTCAGAGTCAAAGGAGAGACAGAGTTGGTCATTGAAAATTCCAAGACCGGCAGAAGGAACCACGCGTCAACTCAGCGTAATTTAGGAGGTGAATCCAAAGTGGAAACTCAAATGAGCATGGGCTCGCCATGTGGTCAAATTCAAAGAAAGGGCAGAGTTGATTGTTGAATCGAGAAAAGTATAGAAGGGTTTGTGGAAGCCTCCACATGTCACCAGTGCAACTTCAAAGGCAAAATTTGGAGGTAGTTTCCAAATGAGCACCAACTCTCCATGTGTCCAGTGGTCGATATATGGCTCCACCAAATAAAAGGGACTTAGTAAAAATGTAGAAATATTGAATCTGGTTGGTAAAGGACATGTGGCCATGTTTCAAGCGTCGGTGGGGAGGTGGGTCCTTTTTGTTTTGATGTCATTGAAAAGTCAAAGCGGGAAAGTGGGCCGTCGAGGTGATTTGAGAATTTTGGATTTGTTTCCATGCCAAGGTAAAAATTCAAATATTAAGGGCCCGCATCAAAGGTCAAAGCGGGGGAAGCGGTCCAAGCGGAGTAATTTTTGTATTTGAGCTGTGTTGAAAAGAAGTAAAATCATAAAAGTAAACCATGACTCGTCCCCAGTCAATTAAGGTCACGTGTCAAGACCACATCAAAAGTGGGTGGGTGGGCCAAAATGTTCCAAAGTGCCATTTCTCCAAAGGGCACAAAATACAAAAAGGTGTCCTCAGGCCCACCTTTGTTTGAATCTTTCCCACGTGGATGGATCACATTTAAAGTTTTCAAGGGTAGATTAAATGGATGCGATTCAATGTGTTTGGTTTTTCTGCTAGACATGGAAATGGCCAAGGCATTGGAGTGACTCAGACATCGGTTTCTCAAATTATTTTTCATTATTTTTGTAACCAAATATAATCTGTTCTTGGAAACTATTTAACATCTTCTCCACACTTTTATTTGGGTTGGATCCTGGTACTCTGTAAAGTAATAGATTTGAAGTAATCAATATAGAAGTTTTCCCCTTTCTTCCTTTGCTTTTCTTCTTTCGTGTCTAAAACTTGGGAATCATCCATCTTTTATGATAGGAAACTTTTTTTCTTGCTTATATGATTTCTGGAACTTTACGTATGTGGAATTATATTGGTTATGAAAGTGAATGATTCTATTCTGCAACTCCCTGGTTCAATACATATAAGGTGATACTCTACCATCTATATTTCCTAAAGGTATTGTTATGTTCTTCCTTCCTCATCTCCTTAATTCTTCCATCCTTTCGTATTGATGATCTTTGGGCATAAAAAGTTTCAAAGTATCAGGAATCCACACTTTGAAAGTTGTACATTTGTATATAATTTTTTTGCTTGCTTTCAATAAGGGAACCTCTCCCATTAAAGAGGAGGGACTTGTTGTCCCCTGACTATGGTTTGTTAAAAGGATCATTTTAAAAACCCAACAAGTGGCAAGGATGGAAACATTGGCCTTAGAAGGCGAAGGCTTTGGTGATTCCAGGGATCAAAGAGATAGATACTTTGGGCCCGTTTTGATTTAAGGCCTTATGCACAAGATTGTATAGTTACGTGAACGATGTCTATTTCATGGAGTGGGGATTTACTAGAAGAATTCCTACTCTTGTTGGATGTTGATGTAGTGTTAGGTGATGGTTTATAAGGTGTTGGTTTAAGGATTTGATGGATTGGTTTGATTATATTTGGATCCGAGGGATGATGATTTATGTTTACGTGTAGAAGCCCTTTGTTAGCAAGGCTTTGAATTATAGCATGGAGGGATTTGAATTCTTTAGTAAAGTGTCCTAGTATTTTATGGTATGCACAAAATTCCTCATAATTATACCAATAGGGTTTCCACCCTTAAGTATTAGATGGATTAGAAGGTGGTAAATGTTATAATGGATGATTGGACAAGATTTTCCAGGATTTTGGTATAGTATCATGTTGTACCGACCGGGATGATGATGGTGGTGAAGGAATTTGGATAGTACTTGATGATTTATGGGATTAAAATATTAGGGTCATATCTTATGTGGCAAGTTTAGGTGTCACTCAAGGGATGAACTTATATTCGTAAAAAACAATCACAAATTTGGATGAAGGATAAGAACCCAAAATGGATGACGAGGGGATGTTTACTTTGTGATGGAGTTTTTGGTGAAAATTTGGCATGGTTTCTACTTTCTAGATGAATAATTTGTGAATTGCATAATTATATTTTTGGGATTTTTATTTTATGTTGGGAGACGTGGTCATCGAAAAATATCTTCAATATTTCAACGACATGTTATGGATATTTTAAAGAGATAATAGGGGAGCATGAAGAATATGTGATGGTTTGTGTGTGTTGTGATCTAATAGGGCTCGTGGTGTCGATTTGATTCGAAGAGTCATGTGATTCGATGGGTGTTTTGGTTATAGAAACGCAATGTACTAAGGATGTGAGTGGTAGATATTTTCTAGTATTGATAGTATGATAGGATCCAATGACATTATATTGGGTTTGAATGGTAGATAAGGAATAATTTTAGAAATTTTGTTTAAACAAATCCAAGCTTTGATTTGGAGGTATGTTTGGATTGTCAAGTTATAATTCACCTTGGTCAATGACATCTCGAAGGAAGTTTCGAATGAGTGAAACCTTTCGATTTCATGGCCTCGAGACTTGATGGTAATTACAATAATAAGTATCTTGATACCATGATGGTTTATATATAGATATGTTAACATGGAGAATGAGAGGGATTTTAATCATTCAAGCTACTAAAATTTTGTCAAAAGCAATGTTATAAGACTCCCGATGGGTGTGTAGTTAAGTTGAGTTTGAGTTCGTTCAAATTCTTACCAGATTTTAGATGCGAGAATTCACAACAATAGCATTGGCCGATCCTTTAGATTTTCATTGCTAGAAGAAGTCTTGAACGAAGCCTTAGGCTTGATTTTCTTAGACCTAGGTTTAAATTTACCATCTTCGAGGCACGAAGCTCTTGCTTCTGGGCCATGGTAAAGGATTCATCAAAATTTGTAAGGATTATATTTGGAGGGTTGATGATATGTGCTTGGTGCAAGATTGAGAAAACAACTTGATCATCTTAGTCTATGGGAGAGGGAAAGAGAGTTGATTGATAATCCCTCATCGGCGATAAAATTTACAACATACTTGTCTTCAAATTTTTAACAACTTAGAGATTAGTGATGGAGATCTTACGAGCGATTTTGATTTATAAGTGTCATAAAAACAATTGTGCAAGTTGTACGAATGAGAAGATATAATGTTATGGGATACCATTATACGAGTTAAAGGTAGGACCAACCAAGGAAATTGGAAACATTCTTAATATAAGGTATTGGTTGTTGGTAATAAGATAGCGTGTATGACGGAAAGCTCTAATGTGTTGTTGTGAGTCCTCATTACAATAGAACTTAATGAATTTTGGAGTTCCCAAGTATGGGGGATAGGCCTTGAAAGGAAGCAGATAACTAAATAGGTTCGGTGTAAATTTTTTCGTATGAGAGATTATTCTTGGGTCCCATGGTGACGGCTTCAAGGCTTGTTATTTTGTTTAGTAAATCATGTATGGGACCGCTTTCGTGTTCTTTGTGTTTGAAGAAGAAAGAAAAGCTTGATTATAAAGATGTGGGTTTAATTGATGATACAAATGATACGGTAAAGGGATATTAGACGTCTGAGGGTATTGGTTGGGATATTATAGGTATGGTGAGATACTAAGGGTTGTGAGTGTTGGATGTATTGATAAGGAGTAGGAATGGAAGCGTTGATAAGAGGTTAGGATGGTTATGGTATATATTGAGAAGGAATGGTGTTGTATTATGAGAGGGGGCGTAGTGGATGCCTCTTTGTGAAAAGGGTGAGTACTAGTGATGGAACTCATATTGATAGGAAGTATGGATGTAGGGATAGATAAAAATATATTTTGGATTGATTATGTATGTTGTTGTGGTAGGATAAATTGAGATGTGATAAGAGGGTCATAGTAATAGGAATGCAAACTGAACTTTTGGGAGGTAGAATTGGAGTAGTGGAGGCTATAGAAATGTATGTGGATGTGGAGGTTGTAGTGTCGGTTTATGGGACCGACAAGCTCAATTAAGTAGTTGATATTATAAATGGTCATTAATTAGATGTGTCTTGTGATGAGATAGTGTTAAACCAAAACTAATTACATGAGTTGATGAAGTAGGTGTCAATATCTCTACATCACTCATCGGGGGTAAGAGGTGTTTTTCTCTATGACTGGTTGACAATCGGGATTGTGGAGTTTAGAATAATCAAAAGTGGCGACTTTAGAAGTTGGACCATGGTAAGGAGCACAGGTAATATGCATACTTTTAGCAAAAAGGTAGCTAGAAAGGGAAATCATATTTGTATCTAATATTTATGTGAAGATGGGGTCACCACTTTGGAAGAATTTAGATGGATCAAGAGAGGGGGATTCTAAAGTTACAGGAATGGATACTAGGAGAATGTGGAGGCTCTAGGTCTGTTTATAAGGGTGGAATTTTTGAATATGGGAGTGAAGTGAGTCTTCCATATTTGAAATATTTTAAAGTGAGACTATAGTCTAGTTAGGACCATGAAATAAAAAAATAGAGAATAAAGCAAGGAAAATGGTTGTTTTTAGAAAATCAAAGACCACTCAATCATGAGAAAGTTATTTTTTTATTATCTTGATGAGAAAAGTGAGAAATGAAAAATGGATGAAGGGGAACTAGGAAAAGGCTAGCTAATATTTGTTTCAAGTAAGTTAATACTGGAGTCCATGTTATACCTAAAAATAGGTGACACCCAACTATGTGTTGGTATTGTTACGAGGAGTGGTATTAGGGCCTGCCCCCTCACTTCATGGTCCTACACGGTGATAAGGGTGTTGGGTGCTTAGCTGATATACCACCCACCATATTGTTTATACTCAGTCGAGAACACACGAGTTAGATTTTCCTCTTAGTGATGAAATCAAATTAGGTCTTCTTTCAAGGACATGCTTAAATACAAGTTTGATTTAAGATGTGGTTTGGTTGTTTGTGAGGGAAGATAGTGAATGCAATTGTTTAGCCCCTAATTAATCTATGTGAACAAGCAAATCTGAAAGTTTGTTTTAAGACCTAAAAATAAATGTTTATTTTGATGAGAACATATAAAAAAAGATACTGATAATGAATAAAAATGAAAGGAAGAACGCACACTGTGATCATTATCCCTTTTTCTATAAAAAAACCACACTTTTTAAAAAGTAACAGAAACACACTACAAGCTGCAAAGTTAGATGATATTGACAATAAAAATAAGATATGAAATATATAATGAAAGGGGACTTGAGTCCCACCAGGGTGTGCCAAAATGTTTGAGGTGAATTTTAGTTAGTCCATAATATGATAAACACCAAAAAAAATTGAAGGACAACATGTTTTAATTATAAATGCACCGATAATGCAATGTCGAGGTGAATGGATGTAAGGTAAAAATGTATTCCTCCTTCCAAATAGTGGGAGAACATGTATGCAAATACAACTAAACAAGATCGATATTGATAAATATTGAATGAGTTTCTTAGAAAAGAACCATCTTAGGAACCAATGGGCTTCCTCAGAGGATATCAACTCATCTTTACAATCAAGTGATATTATATGAAATAATATAATGACAAAGCATAATTAGAATTTGAGACGGATGGAGAGATCTTGTTACGCTTGATATGTTTCCCAAGAAAGGGCTACGATGAATTTGAAATCCAATAATTACTCAAACTAGGCTTGTTTTTGCATCTTGTTTTTACATATCACTTCGAGATGATCCTCAATATCTTTAATTTTGGGTGTGAGGGAAATGGCACATAGGTTGAGTTCATGTACAATGTCAAAAAAATTTCAGTCAAAGGGTTTCTTGCATAATCAAAAGATCATAGATGTTAGTAATGGGATGTGATTCACCTAGCACTATCATCTACAGGGAGACACATCTTGAAAATAGTGATTAGACAGAAATAGAGTGATAAAATGATTAAAAGCATGCAGATGTATTAAAATGATAAAATGACAGTAATCATTGACGACTCGAGGGTAATCGTTGGAAATTCACATAAACACTAATGATTATTGTTAAAAGATGAATTCTTTAATAGAATGCAGATTGGATGTAAAATTATTAAACAAAAGGTTGAGTTTGACTAATAGATGATGTTTAAAGGACTTGATAATGCAAATGACAGAAGATACTTACCTTTGACTATGTAAACAAGTGTACAAAGTTGAAGAAGCCTTGTAGGGATTTATGGATCTCCAAAGGATAAATGATTGTGTTGAAAGTGTCTAGATGCTCATAAAAGTGTCTCCTTGGTTGTGAATGCAGAAGATATTTACTAAGGATGGCCCAAGATACATTTCGAGAGAGTTTTTGTGATCTATTTATAATTGTTAGTGATTCTGTTAGAATCGTCGGTGATCAAGAAATACGGATAAACCGCTTGGAAGTGGTTTATACCACTTCCAAATGAGGTTTCTTGGGTTTTTTTAATTGTAAGTGGTTGGGGAGGTTTTGGGAGGTTAAGATGTTGGGTGGTAAGGATAAAAATGGGGTTAGATAGTTTAAGGTTGGCTATAAAGGTTTAGGATGGGTAAATAGGTCTTACGAGAGGGTAAAATATGATTTTATGGGGTTAGAATCATGGTTTAGGCTAGTGAGATGGGTTGTAGGATTTTGAATGATAGTGTGAGGGGTGTAGCTAGGAAACATGTGTCTACACTACGGACATTAGGTGAGATGAAAAGTGTTGAATTATTTAAATGCCTATAAATATAATGTCCTTTTTATTTATGAGTAACAACTTTATATTTTCCGCAACAACAATCATTAGAAAATGACATACATGACCACGACACCCATTCTAACAAGGATGACGACCTTATATTGAGGGATTTCCTATAAAGAAAAGAGAAAATGGTTGTAACACCCATGTTATGATCATCCAAATTAAGGGAATTTTTTAAAACATACAATTAATGTTATTAATGATTAACATTATTATTTATCTTACTACTAAATAATCCAACATATTTAAATATTCATAAGACATTTGATAACATATGATAACCATGTGCAAGCTGTAAGGCTATATTTAGATCTCTATGATCTCCCTTAAATCACTCTACCTAAGTGTGTATACTTTGTATACTTGGATAAACCTTATACAAGTTATGAGAACTATGTGCATCTTCGAGTTCCTACTGGAATACATTCATTTTGCATTCCATACAAAGATCGACACAAATAAATTAGGGGATTAGTGAACACATAATGTAGTCAGCTAATACATTACTTTGGCTAAAGATTCAAGCATTACTATGCAAGCTTAGTTCCAAGACTGCACACAATTCTACAAAAATTGTCTTTCATCACCGCACAACAATCTCCATACGTTATTTGGATTCCTTTTTGTTGTTTAAGAAGGGGATTTATTTAATCGAGGGAGAGTCCATTATTGGGTCATTTCCCTTATCAGGAGAATCCCATCCATACCATCTTAGGATATCATTGGGAAATATAGGACCATGCAATGATTACCCATCATTATGTCCACTCTACCCTTCTCATAGCCATCGTAAGTTGGTACGAGCTAAGATTAAAGCAAAAATACATAGGATCACTAATACCCAAAGATTACCTTATTTAGGTGAGGTAAAAAAGTATTTCTTAATGATTCATTTTAAAATTGTTGTTTTCAAAATACTAATAGGTTTCCATAAGAGATCCTAGTGACTCATAGAGTTACTAACTATTATTAATACCTCTTGTCGTATTTTATACAACATAGTAATTGTTGTTAGGTGTAGGTTTACTATTCATTTTCCCATACCAAGTTGCTTTATTACATTTACTCATCAAGAATAGTTCATTAATACCAATATTATTATAAAATAATTTAACATCCTTATCTCATTTCTTATGTTTCATTTTTGGTTCATCTCGTTATTCACTTTTATTGATTATTTTGGTGAAATTAATTATATCATAAATAATCACATACTTAAGAGTTCATCGATTCTTGGTTAAATCAGCTTACAAGCAAAATATCTTCATTTTCGGTTAACAATATAAGTAATAAAAACCATATTTCAAATAAGTATAATTATCCCAATATCCATTAATAAGGATGTACAAAATCAACAAGTATAATACATTGGGTCACAATGCATTTTTCTTATAATGTGATAATATTTTAATTGTGTGAACAAATTGTTTACAATAATTCTTTTTATATTTATATCACAATAACTCATAACATAAAAAAATCAAGAATCTAATCCAAATATTTACTTCAAGTATGTCACTGATGTAGGGACCCCTTCATTAGCTTCATTCTTGATTTGTTTAGGAAAAATATTGTATAACACTTGCTCTGGAACTAGTTACGAGTTGTCAAGTTGTCCTTCTTGTCACCTTAAAGGATTTAACCATGTATAAAGTATATTAAAAATTGCAATGTTCCAACAACTCATATATAAATCCAATACATCAATCAACTAGTTCAATATCATGAAGATAGACATAACATTCACATACCTTTATTTGTCTCTGTTGGGCTTTCTTGCATAGCTTTAATACTAGTCAAAAATTAGAATTTTAGTCTTTCCAAACCTTACACCACTTGTCATATTGCATTCATGCTCACATTTTCCCAATATCAACCATTAAGAAGGTTAGCTTTCATCAAGTTATCATCATTTACCAAAACATGTCAAATTCTGCCTTGTCAAGGTTCTTAAGCAACATGCTAGGACAATCATAGGAAAATGAGTTCTTGAGGTATCTATAAATCTTTAAATTCTTCCTAGGTGCCTTATCATCCCTTTAAACATTCTCTCCAATTTTTAAGATCCAACTCCTCTTATAACTCTCTATTCCTCATTTTTGCACTTTCACCTATTAACCCTTAACTAAGACCGAGACAGTACATTTCCAACCATATATTTCATCTCCAAAGGTTCCAAGACAAAATAATACACTTTTGAGGCACTTATTTTCATCATTATCCTTTCTCCAAAGTTATAAAGCCCAATTTCACTCCAAAACCTTAGTCCTTTGCAAATAACACCTACAATTAGGTCTTTGATTGTGAGTTTTATCTCATAACTAGACTAATAAAAATATCTTTCACTTTCCAGGGTGGACTTTAAAATTTTTTCAAGATCCATCTAATATTTCCTTGCACATACCTCCTCACAAAATTTTGGCTTCAAACTCGATGGTTAAGGGCTTCATCTTTCGGGACCTAGTATGCACACTATGAGAAGCGGGAGAGCTTTAAAAGCTTATAAAATGCATTTTATTTAGTGTTGAGGCTTGAGATTTTACATCAAGTACTATTTCAACATTACATGAAAATATTTATTACCAGTAGCATCAATTCAATAACCTAAATCCTTATGAGACACATTTTACCTATTTCCTTCACTAGTAAATCAAGATTTTAAGGGACTTAAAGGGTTTAATCGGGATATTTAGACCTAAGGATTTTGAAAGAACTTGCATCCACCTGTAACAAATCTCTATGAAATTTATAAACATTTTTGAGACATCATCAACAATGAATGATCCCATTAACCTTAAACTACCAAAGCATGCATTGACTATGACACTATATGAGGTAGGGTGTCGAGTTTTAATACATATAACTATGAAGAACAACCAAAATTCAGCCTCTTCCTTTTGAGATTTCATATTCAATATTATTTGACCAATTAGAGAACAATGGAATATGGGTTTACCTAAATAATGCTATATAGCAGCTTTGAAAAACCTCACCATTCACTTTGTTTCCTCTTTCCATGATTCTAGGTTATACAAAGTTCAGGCTTGAAATATGACTTTCATAGTCTCTAACTTTATTGGTGATTTCAAGAACTTCAAATCATTCTTATAGTATGTTCACATGTACATCAACTCCTATACATTGAGGTATGAAGAAAATGCTTGACTATATCCTTAACTCGAAATGCATGTACCCTAACACAAGAATACATGCCAAAAACCAAATTTAATTGAATAAGAGCACATACTTCATAAATAATACATTTATCAAGATTTCCTTGTCATGTTCCTTGAGGATGAACAACAAAATAACTTCTATAATTCCATTACCACCTTTAGATATTAGCAACTATAAGAAACCACACATAATACTTAGCCAATACTACAATTTTCATTCATAAATTTTTCTTTTCGGCCTCCATTTGAGTTCTTATACTTCATTTCTCCAAGAATCCCCCTCATTTAGTTACATTTGAGGATTTTGTATCCTTTGATTACCATCCTTTTTAGGATTATTATCCTTTAAACCATCTAATTACCTTTTCTCATGCTTAAAATACTAACCCTAACTAGACTTCCAAACCCTAGGTCTAATATAATGACACAAATTAGACCTCTTATGAATTATAAGTCCTTATTACACTTATTCCATGCTTTAAAAATAGCTTAGACTCCTTTTACAAGCCAAAATCCTCCATAATGCTCTTTTAAGAATTTAAATTACATTTTGGAGGGAAACCTCCTAATTCAAATTTCCTAAGGAATTAACCTAACTTGAACATTCTAGAGGGACTACAAGGACCCTATTAACACCCCCTAAACCTTATCTAAACTATTTCAATCCAAAATTGCATAATTTATACAAAATCTCAAAATTGCCACGTTGATGAGAAGATGCTCTTGTATCACGACCTTTCCTATAAAAACGTATGAGAGAGATAAATATGGGTCATTTCATATGAACTTATATGAGTCCACATAATCTTAAATATATGTTGTAGTTATAATTAAATAACTAAATAAAAAACTATTTAAGATTATACTTAATCAATATGTTATACTTATAAATTCCTAGTTTACATTAAGAAATCTATCACATAAAAACATATTTATGAGACTTCATAATTATATAAAATCAGCATGTCCACTATCATTGTATGCAACCTACCAAATATGACCTAATCTTATAGACAACAATGGATCATAAAGCGTAACACAATCAACAATTACAATTGTAATAAATCACATTATTTTTCAAATTTCTCGTTATTAAAATTCATCAAGAAAATTTCTAATGCAAGTGATCAATAATGAGATCTATGGAATTCTTAGTCAATAGAGTAAAACTTCACCAAGTTATGAAAATCATTAAAGCTCAACTAGTACCTTAAATACTACAAACTAAAGAATTATTTTCTATTTTAGAGAACCTTTTAGATGACTATAGATATACTCGTTAATTATCGAACTTCACTAATTCCATGCAAGAATGCATTCATTAGAAAAATTAATTAACCACAATGTCTAGTCCCTAGATGGGAAAGAGAATCCATTGTTAATATGCAAGTAATCATCAACTATTTTACATAGCTTAAAATAAGCAATAGAAGAAGACATAACCAAATCATTTTGCTTAATCATCTCAATATCCAAACCTATTTTCATGTCAAAATAAGAAATGATAACAACAAGCTCAAAGTGGGAGCTATGAACTATCTCTATTTTATTTTTACAACCAAAAATGTATCTAGGGAGATAAAATGGCAACAATAATGCTCTATAAGAGAGTTGTAACAGTCTTGTTTCCTTTTCCAATTTCGACAAAATAATCAAACCCAAAACGTAAACAAAATGATAGCAATAATTTTCAAGGAGTTATTTCTAACTCTTTTCTCATTTTCTAAATTCACTAATAACCAAAACCAAAATGTATCTATTTCCAGTTTTATCAAATAAACCAACCAAGTGTATTCATTTCCAAATTCCACATAATATCCCAAATCCGAATATGTATACATGGAGAGATAATGGTAACAATTGAACGCATTGTGAACTATTTCTTGGTGGCATGAGGCACTTTTTATTTAGAAAACTAAAATGTGTTTTCTTCATGTTTCATATATTTTCTTTTCAACCACTTTTCTAACCTTGAAAAGTTCAAATGCAAATGTCTTCGTGAGAGGTCGAGGAATCTCCATATTTATTGCTCAATCAAATTCAGTTTCTTCTCCTTGAGAAGGGGTTTCCTTGACATGCCATGAACATGGATGTTATTTTTCCATGATTTTCAATACGTACTAGGACATCATATTTATGATATGTAAAGATATAAATTACTTACACGTGATGTTTGAGAATATGTGATGATACAAATTACTTGCGCGTGATGTTTCAATATATACTTGCACATGATATTTATGATAAGTAATGATAAATATTACTCGGACATGATGTTTCCATATATGTGTTTAATTTACATATTATATTCCTAAGAAGTGTTTTATTTATGCACGTTGTAAGTGATGATATGGTGTTCAATCCCTTGCAATTAATGAGGTAGCCTAAGGATTTTGATGGTTAAATAATGCATAAATGTTCACATGTATGTATTTATTCATGATGAAATGTATGATATATTATGTTGTTGATATGTGATGGTTTTCATATGCAATCAATTATGTTAACATGTTTAGGCTATTATTTATTGAATATTACAAATGTTAGTGATCATGTTCACATGTTACCTATTGTAGTGTCATATGTTTACTTAAATATTTATTGAATATTGCATTTTTACAGCCTTTTGGGGAAGGGTTCATCATGTGACTTGTCTATTTTCCCTCTAATTATCTCATTTATTATCTTTATTTATTTGGGAAACTCACTCAACACTTGAAAGGATCAACAATGACTATAGACCTTGCATCGAGGAAGAAGAAGAGGGTGGCATAGGATGGCTACAACACTTCAACAAATACAACAGATCTTGATGGAGGTAGGGATTAATGTTTTTGTGTCTTATTGTTCTGCATAATTTAGCTATAGTATTTTGATTTACATGCACAGATTATGTAACTTTTCACTGTCCTCTAATTCATATTTTTGTGTATTGTTTCAGGTTTTCCTATGAATGTTGATGATAAGTAAATTGGTGAAATCATGTGCAAAGTGGAGGAGATTATCATGAGGATCATATGTGAGAATAATGTGGCAGAGGTGGAGCATGTGGGCATGAGGCTCTCATTGGCAATAAAAAAAAATTTATCTCACTAGGGAAAAGTGGTTTGTGTCCAACTTTCTTTAAAATGCAAAGACAACCAATGACAAGATGGAAAGTTTTATAGATTAGAAGAACATTACCTTGGAGATTCTCACCTTGTGAGAGAATGAGGAGTTAGTTTACGAATTTTTCACTTAGGGGTGAGAAGTTGCAATATGAAAAAAGTATTTCCCACAAAACTTACGATGGGTAAATAAATACACTTTGTGGTTACACGAGAGACATATTTAAGATTATTAATGTTAAGTACGATGGCATGAGTGGTACCTATGAAATAAGAGTTGCATTATTGAAATACATAATGTTAGAAGATGTGTGGGAAAGTCCAATGGCTGAGTCTAGGTGATTTTGGCACTTTAGAGAGGACATACTATGTTTAGCAAACCAAAATATATACAAACATAAAAATATAAATAATTTATATTACTAAAACATAATACAATTTCTTTGTTGTTAAGATAGCAAGTAAAAGTAAACATAATATAGTTTTTATGCTTTTATGTTTGTTGCATTTTCTATTAAATACATAAATCTTGGACTAAATGTTTTGTGTATTTATTTTTCATTAATGGTGGTAGAAATAGATTGAATAAAAATAGACATTGTTTTGTATCATCATCAATAATAATAATAATAATAATAATCATGTAATGTCAAAGCTTTGTAAGGCCAATATCATCTTCAATCTCTCACCATTATGTATAGAGTATTGGTTGAACAATATTGCATGTTTTTCCCTTATTTCGTGAACTTATATGGTTTTCATGTGAAGATGTTATCTATTTACCCTATTCAAAATCCCTTCTTCCAAATTCATACCAAAATCAATGATTGAAGGTTGTTGTATTTTCAACTATTTTTACATTCAATTGGTATTTCCAGGACAATAAAGGTTTCCATGCCAAATAAAAGCAAAATATGATGCAAAATTGTCTCACAAAGAGTCAAATTCCTAGCACCAAACCTAAGTTTATAGCTTTGGGTAAACATTTAAA
Organism: Taxus wallichiana var. yunnanensis; assembly: GCA_018340775.1. Taxonomy (NCBI): domain Eukaryota; kingdom Viridiplantae; phylum Streptophyta; class Pinopsida; order Cupressales; family Taxaceae; genus Taxus; species Taxus wallichiana. Next base: position 928,102,829 of record CM031242.1, read on the forward strand.
AAGTAAATAAATATATGCTAAGGATACAACTTGGGAAACATGAATAAGCTTGAATAGTGTCCTGAAACTCATAGAAATGTAGGCATTATTTAATTTTGGATAGGAAGTTTTTAGACCTGATGTAGTCATGTCCGTCTGGATGTTAAGTCATGCACAAACTAATATCTATCATTCTGATTTTAGAATTTCAAATATCCATATTTTTCCTTTTTTAAAAATAAATAAGAATAAGATAATTTAATGTAATATATGCATTCATAAACTTCATATAACGTAGACATTTGTAAACTATTGAAGATAATGTGAAGATTTGTCAATTACCTTCAATAAGATGAATTGAAGATTAAGAAAGATTGTTTATTTATTGCAAGAATGTATTCCTATTTTAGGTTATTCCTCTTGACTCTTCCTTAGCCATGCATCTTGTAGTCACTCGGTTATGTTGTAGGACTTGTGCATGGCTAGCACTAGTATGAAGAAACCTCCATACTTTTTTATTTTTGTTAATTCTAATTTTATAGGTTATTTGAATAGTTTATCATCATTCAAAGAGGTTATTCAAATAGTATGAAAGAAACCTCAACATGGATGAATTTATTCTTACCAAAAATCATTTAGTATTCCATCATACTAAGGATTATGTTATGCCCAAATCTAATAACTATTTGGATGGAGTTAGCTCTAAAAGCACAATTCACCAAAGGAATAGTTTACCAAGTTGATGTTAATCGTTAATCCTATAAAAGCATGCAAGCCTTGATGTTAATCCCTACAAGAAATTGAACATGGTGCAATAAGTGAGTTATTAGAAAATGAGAAAATCTAATTTCCCAAAAATATATCACATCTCTAGAGTGTATATGAATAAATCACATCTATGAAGTGTAATTGAATGGATAATTGAAAATAACCATTGATGGGCTCTCAATATATAATAATATATATAACTCCACAATATGTTAGAGTATGTGATATGAAAGGAATATACAAATGAAATAGTGAAAAAGTATGTTTTCAATGACACCCATAAACTTAATTATATAATACACAACATATCACATATGGAGATATTGGAAGGGAACATAACGGATCAAGACCGCTTGCACCTCCACCAAAAATATTTAGTGCAAGGGAATGCCGAGAGATATTAAATATTTCTACTTGAACTAACTTCAAATTGTAGTGGTTTTGTTGTGAATTTGGATAATGGAATGTACATTACAATGAGAAATTCAACTTGCAAACCATTAGCACATATAATTATTTGAAAAAATTCATGACAAAAATGATTACTAACCTTCCAATAAATATATAATACCATCTTATTCAAATTATTAGTCTACACATACCCAATTGTATACTAATGTCCAGTGTGATGGTTATTGAGAGAAAAAAACATATATCAACATCAATTACATTTTTTTCTAAAACCACAAAATGATTGTTTTGAAATCATTGTAATATAAATATAGCCTCCCATCTAGATAATTAATAGCAGCAATGTAATAAGTATTTCCCATAGGATTACATTGTACTAAGAAAGTGGATTATAACATAATTGTGAACAATGGATTTAGATAGTGGAATGTGCATTGCAATGAGAAATTTGGGCTTGCAAACCATTACCACATAGAATTATTCGAAAAACTTCAAGACACAAATGATTACTAACCTTCCAAACAATATATAATGCGACATTTATGCAAATGACCAGTCTACACATACCCATACTTATGAAATGTAACAAGTATTTCCCAAAGGATTACATTTCCCTAAGAAAGAGGGTTACAACACAAATATGAGCAATGAAAATAATGTTTTCTCTGTTAACCATCTCATAGCTGCACCAAAAGTCAAAAAATAGAAATTGTGTCTTTTGCTAGTATGTCTGGATAAATTAAGCCTCCTACAATAATCAAGATTCAGAAATTTTTGATACATTTGTGCTCATCATGTATCTCGTGTTGATTGTACATGTGATACCCAAAAAATTAGCTTTAATATGTGTTGATTGTACATGTGATGTACATAATTTTAATATCTTTTACTTTACTAACTTCATTATTTATAGTAAGAATAAAGATAATCAAATTTATGTACACCAAAATAGAGATAAGTAAAAGGAAGAACAAAATAAAAAGACATGGGTTGAAACTTGACTTATATACTAAATTAGAACCATGAACATAGATACATATACCTCAAAAATATGCACTCCTCAACATAAATATGCACAAATTATCATTGGATGTTATATATATAAATTCCAAGATACAAGACAAATGAATGAGTTCAATGGATTAGTAACATAGGGACACATTTAATTTGCATTATCTCCATTATTTATGTCACCTCTTCTCTCTCGCATCATCCCCTCCTTAATGAATTTTTTAGATATGTAGGCTTGGGCTGAAAATGGACAACTACACATTGACATCAATAGCATTAACTATAGACTAGATAATGTAACATATCATTTTCTTATTTCACACCCATGTTCTATGACTTTCATTAGTATGCAAGGTGACATGGTAGTCCGAGAATTTGCAAATCCTTAACCCATGAAAGATTTTCAAAAATTTCAACTTTAAAGTTCTTGTAAAATTCATTTTCCTTTCTTATTTATAACCACCGGAAATGTATATAAATGCTTGTGGTTAATTGGTGAACTAACCAATACACCCTTTGATGCATAAAGATTTGAATCATACTCAAGAAATGGTTTTTATATGTATATTATATTATTCTATGGATACTTTAGTTTCTTCCTGACATGTTTGAGGGCATGAAAATACCTTGACCATAATCCAACCATGTGGAGCCAAAACTCCTCGCAATATTCAATAAATTTTGGTTGTGCTCTACAAACGTTATGGCCTCCTGTTAGCCATCTCATCATCAAGACTATGCATTGTGTATCCAATTTTAATGAAAATATCTCACATCACATCATCTTCTCTCACTTTTTTATCGAATTTGTCAACAATGCACACTTTGTACATGCCACCTACATAAGTACACCTCATATTCAAATAAAAATCATGGATAACACAACAAGCTAGTAAGACTATACAACGTAATCATTATAATTGTGCTATGTCTATGCAATGTAATCAACACCTACCTTATTACTTTTATCTCCATGATCACGTCATCTATCATGATGGAGTTTATTTCCCATTCAATATTTTCAAGTGTACTCTTTTTTAAGTAATTTCATCCATTGGGTGAGGTCACTAGTACATGACCTAGACATAAACACCATGATATAGGAAACCCTTGGTGTTTGGAATCAAACACCAACAACGTGTACAATTGAAACTTCACCAAAATATATAACACAAGTCAACTTCTAAGTTCAAAAAGTGAAGTATCAACTACTAGTATTGCAAGAATTAAAAGCATACCTTCATTCCATTCATTCCAAACATTGAATGCATAACCAATAAACTATTGTTGACAAATATCAATAACCAATCTAATTGGTGTGGAAGTTGGATTCCCAATATGAATGGTATTTCCCATCATCCTCAATAACTTTTGATACTGAGCTCCATGACAATTTTCATGCATTCATCAATTTGAAACAATCAATATCATTGACTTCTCAAGGTACTTTGTTTTGTAGGTCTGTGGAAGTAGCCTAGAATGGCTCAAATTTGGAAAATTAGAACTTTCAAGTTAAAACTCAATCCCCAAATACCTTACCTTGTTCCACTTACCTTGTAACATGCCAATTATTTTGTTATGCTGACCAATTTCAATTAAATAAAAATCAATTGTTCTTAATTATCTTCAATTCATCCTTCACTATCTTACGTGTTCTATCTCTCAAATCAGTCAAATCTTAAATTTTTGCCTTCAAGACTCCTTCAATATATTTGTACACTATTTCATTCACTCAAGCCAATGTTAAAACAATGTCAAAGTGATTGAAAACAATAATATATTTCTAACTTCCTCAATTGACTCATTGCTTCTCTTGTTAGGTTCTTAAGACCATGCTTCTACTTAATCTATGGTTGTAAGATTTGGTAAATGCCCTAAATAAGATAAATACTTTTCCTAGTACCCTTTAGGATCAATAAGGTGTGAGAAATATTTTATAAACCAACTCCTCATACTTTTCTCTCAATCCCTCTTTCTCTTCCTTAACTTCCTCACTCTCTCTACTAGCCCTACCTCTAGGTATTTTTAAGACTATATTTTGATTCCTTTACTCATTCAACCCATCTAAAACCTTCTTATTTACAAGTTCTATTAGTGGGTAAAGTTACAAGATTTAGTTTTAAATATATGACCTACTTCCTTAAGAAATTGGCCCTCTCAAATAGGTTTGTCAAAATGTTCAACTTTGTCCTCGACATGATTGTCAAAGGCAATTGAAATCCTACAACTCAAATACTTAAAATTCCTTCAAATTTCATTCATACACAAGGTCAAGAGGCCATATATCAAATTCCAAGAAATTTCCATGGTTCATTCAAAATAAATTGAAGTTTTACTTCTCAAACCTTAGGAGGCTCTGTCTCAACCCGAGAGAGAAACTAATCTTGTAAAATGAGTTGTAATAATTTTTAAATCTTGAATTTTGGACACAATAATGGTTTAAATTATTCCCTTGTTTCTATATTAGTAGTGAATCTTCTTAAATAAGATAGTTTTCTATATCATGTTTTAATTATAGCACTAGGTAGTCTTAGTAGGGTTTTTCTATTCAATATTTAGTTACCCTCGGGATAGATAATATCACATGCATCACTACACTGTTTAACCTCAATAGCATTGAAAGTAATCTTTAAAAAAATATTATACTTTTCTTATTCAATTCAATACTTCATACTATCTTTTCCTAGGATACTCAAATTTTGTAGACCAATACACAGATCACGGTCAAGATAATTGCTTACCTATGTTTTTTAATATTCAATCAAAAGAGAATAGTCTTCTTACACCTTTTCTCAATTCTAATGGTTCCCACGCGCTATAAAAATCATGAGTAATTCATTATCTCAATCAATTTCTCATTGTATCAGTCCACATCCTTTTAGAGATTCATGCATGCAACACAAAATAACAACTTGTTAAATCCTAAATCTTAAGTGGAATAGTTATACAGCCATCATCATGTGGATATTGTTAAAGAAATACTCTTACACATATTCATATTCCAATATACCCAAAACCTTCAGCAATATACATTTACAATTTCAAATAGGAACTTGCATGTTAAACAGAGTGCCCACTACTCAACTTCCATGAAATTTATATTAAAAAACCAATTGTAATTCTATGTACCCATCAATAGAATCACAGAATCTAACCATATCATCAAGGAAAACTCAAAAATGTACAAGAAGGAGATCCATATGCAATGAAGAATAGAGTTTATTTAATATTCTATAGTTTTACATGCAAAATTCTCTCTTTACCTCTTTCCTCAGTTCCTCCTCCTCGAGGAATGATTACTTTAACTAATTCTGCTCAAATTTATCTCATATATCTCCCTTTCTTCAACCCTAACTATCATTTTTATGACTCACTTGACCTTTTACATGCCCATACATACATAAAATAGTCTTATATACTTCATTTCAACACTTCATTAACTCTCATTCCTCTCTAGGATTTATGCCTATGTTTCTAGACACCTATTACACTCTTGAAAACTCTCAATACTTCCCTCACTTCACTTGTAAGCCCATATTCCTCTTAAATAATTTTGAATTACAAAATGGAGGGAAATATAAATTTTGAAATTTTTGAATAGTTTACCACTCTAAATTCCTCTTCTTAGTTTCATCACCCTCTAACACTTTGAGTTAGACCTCATGACCAAGATAATATATGAATTTGCATTTTGATGTCCTTTTTATGATGCTCCTGCATCATACTCCCATGGTGGAGAAAAGAAACCTCGTACCTTTGTTTTGAATACTTGCAAATTTTCTCTTCGATGCTTGGGCTTCCTTGAATTATCTTGCTCTTCCTCCTTCTCTCCCACTGTCCTTTCTTATTTTTGTACCACTTGGGTCCCACAATTGGTTCTTTATTCTTCCATTTCCTTTGAAATTAATTCTTTCTTTCTTGATTTTCTTCTTCATCTCTTCCATCTTCAATCCTTTATTAGTTGTCTTGGTAAAATCAAATACAACAAAAAAAAAAATATACCTTATTCTTTATGATTTAAGATGTTTGTCCAACTCCATATGGCTCTTGATCATCTTGTCTTCATCACTCTCTTTACTTAAATGGATTGTAAGCTTCACATATTCTTTACTTTTCCTCTTTTCATCATCTTTTCTAACCTCGTCAATTGTTTCTTCATCCAATACCACTTCATCATGTGCTTTGTCACTCTCACTTTCATCTTTCTCTTCTCTTTCTTCACTATCTTCCTCTTTCTTGACCTCATTTTTCTTGGAGGCCTCCACAAACTCTTCACATACATGTTTCTTATCTTCATATGTTGTTGCTCTCTCTTTTATTTTATCTCTTCTCCTAAATCTCTCTTCACTTTCCTTTTCTAGTGCTTTCTTGAGCACTATACCTTGTTTGTTGTCCTCAAATTGTAAAAACATATCTAAGGCCTATTATAGGATCTCTTTGTCACCTTCTTTACATGTTTTATACCTTTGAACTGCCACTTCCTTTTTATTTTTCTCATTCTCTTTTACTGCATACTTGTTTTCTTGATTCCGAACAAGAATCTCAGTAACTAACATCATCACAATCATCTCTACTAGACTAAACTCTTTCTATTTAACATGCGATTTACACATATCTTCATCATACACAAATCTATAAAACCTTCTTTCTTCATCTTCTTGGTTATTTACAATCAAGAAACCTTTGTTTTGTAATGGAATTTGATTACATACCTCATTCATGAACGGATCTATTTTTTCTGCACCTTCATTGTCTTCATTCAACCTCTCGAATTCCTTCATGCACAACTAATTTGAATTCTTCTTTCTTTTATTTTCTTACTTGCTTCTTCATGTGTCTTATCTTCTCTCTCGATAACATCTCTCAATGAAATCTTTGTAGATTTGTCCTATAGGCCATTTACCCTTCTTCTCATCACAAATCCAACTTCTATGTCCTCTCTCATCGGTATCTTTCAAGTTTCTCTACATCTTCTCTCAACTCTCTATATCCATTTCTCTTTCCTTCTTACTCTTCTCTTTTTCTTGATTACTTCTCCTTATTTTTATTAGCTTCACCAATGTTTCCACCAACTCTTATTTATCCATTCTTCTTGTTTTCCTTCACAATCACATATTATACACTTCACAACAACTTACACACATTCAAAAATCACTATTAGCAATCAACAAATTTAATCCTCCCGATATTATACCAAATGATGTAGAACTCCATGACAATTTACATGCATTCATCAATTTGAAACAATCAATATCATTCACTTCTCAAGGTACTCTTCTTTGTAGGTTTGTTCAAATAGCCTAGAGTGGCTCAAATTTGTAAAATTAGAAATTTCAAGTTAAAAATCACTCCCCAAACACCTTGCCTATTGGGGTGTGGAGCGTATTATTTAGTCTTACGGAATCAGCATTGAAGCATTGGAGTTAGAGCGGTTAAGTTTGGAGACTTCAGGAGGACTATGCGGTCGTATGGTGTTTTCGTGTTGTGACATTGTTGCGTATTTGTTGTTAACTAGCAATTATTCGATTGTTGTCACAATAACAGATTTTCATCCATGAAAAGTTGAAAGATCATAACTTTCTCAAGTCACAATTTTTTCAAACAAATTTTTCTAGGGTTGGTTATAGAACTTCCTAGAAGGATTTTAATCTTATAAATAGAGGTATTAGGAGCATCCTAATGTATCCAAAGTGATCAAATAGATCTAGAGTCTTAGAAGATCTGGAGAGATCAAAAATATCTAGGAGTCTTAGATGTGGTTTAGCATCTTTGGGAATTCTATTGTGAGTTCATGAGTGATTGTTGTGCAATTATAACTAAGAGAAGACTGTGATAATAAAATCGAGCAAGTTCTTGGTGGACGTAGCCCACATTAGGTGAACCATGTTAAATCTTGTCTTGTCTTTTTTATTTTGTGCATTGTTTATATATGATGTTATATTTCTCGCAAGTACATATCTCTGCTAAATAATTTCCTACTATGGTGATCTCGAGAAATTATCTTCATATATTTATTCTTTAATTCCTAACAACTAGTATTAGAGCTTTGGTGATTTTTCGCTAAAGTGGTGAATCACAGGAAAGTTAGCTTAGCTTCGGTGGGAGTGGGCAAAAATTTGGTTTGTGGAAGATGCGAGATGGAGAATTACTTGTAGATCGAAGGACATCCATGTTCCTTGGCTGGAAAAGAAAAGAAATCTACAGCCATGATGGATGAGGATTGGGAGTTTCTGGATAGAAAGGCACTCGGGGCAATTCGGTTATGTCTTTCATATTTGGTTGCTTTCAACATATCACATGAGAAGACCATTGAAGGTCTCATGAGTGCATTGGGGAATTTATATGAAAACCCCTCTTCCTCCAATAAAATATTTTTGATGAAAAATTTATTTAATATGAAGATATCGATAATGGTTCTTTGTTTATCATTTGAATGAATTTAACACGGTTCTGAGTATGTTAAACTCGATGAAAATTGAATTTGATGGTGAGATCAGAGATTTGTTGATTTTATGCTCCTTTCCCGATAGTTGGGATAGCTTGGTTATGGTTGTAAGTAATTCGGTCTCTAATAACTCAAAGTTGAAGTTTGAAGATGTGATAGGTTTGATCCTGAGCGAGGAAATGCGAAGGAAGAGCACTGGGATTCTTCCACTTCTGGAAATGCTTTGACGGTGGAGATCAGAGGGAGATAAAAGAACAGAGGAAAGGTAATTGTGGGAATTAAAATGATCGTGGAAGGTCAAATTCCAAGAGAAATTTGGAATGTTTGCACTGTGATAAGGTTGGTCATGCTAAGAAATATTGTTGGGCTCTTCGAGATAAGAAGAACAAGAAGGAGGAAACTAAAGAGGTAAATGTGGTAGCATGTGATGTTTTTAAGATGCCTTAATTCTTTCTTTATATAATATTGTTGAGTCATGGGTGTTAGATTCAGGAGATTCTTTCCATGCCACCCCACATAGATATTACTTTAATGATTTTTTTCAAGGTGACTTTAGACATGTATATATTGGTGATTATGAACCATGTAGCATAGTAGGGAAAGGTTGTGTTCGGTGAAAATACGTAATGGTAACACATGACTACTTAAGGACATCGGGCATGTGTCTAAGTTTAGGTGAAACTTGATATGATCGGGTCAACTTGGTAGTGATGGTTGTATGGTTAGTTTAATAGTGGATTCTTGGAAGGTTACCAAGGGGGCTCTTGTGGTTGTAAGAGGTAAGAAAATTAGTACTTTGTATTTAACCGGTGAGTGGTGTTGATTATTGTATTTAATTGTTGCGAGATGGAGATATAACTTTGTGGCACGAGAGAGACTCGGTCATATAAGTCAAAATGGCATGCAAATTTTAAAGGACATGTTTCCTGGATTAAAGGAGTTAGATTTGGACTTCTGTGAGGACTGTGTTTATGGGAAACAAAAGTGGGTGAGATTCCTCAAGGTTGGACCTACCAGGAAGGAGGGTAAGTTAGAGTTGGTGCATACTGGATATATGGGAGCCACTAAGGTAAAATCTATTGGTGGTTCATGTTATTATGTCACTTTCATTGATGATGTAACTAGAAAATTTTGGGTATATGGCATTAGAAACAAATATTATGTATTTGAAACTTTAAAGAGATGGAAATCCTTGGTTGAGAATGAAACAGGTCTCAAGTTGAAATGTCTAAGGTTAAATAATGGAGGGGAGTATTACAGCAATGAATTTCTTGATTATTGTTTAGTAAATGAGATCCACGGGAAAAGGACAGATTAAGAAGACTCCACAAGAAAATGGAGTGTCATAAGAAATGAATAGGAAAATCATGGATCATGCTAGGTGCATGAGGTTGCATGTGGGGTTAACACTCATGTTTTAGGTAGAAGCGATGAGCACAACTACTTACGATTAACAGAGGACCCTTTATGGCCTTAAATGGAGGTATACCCGAGGAGGCTTGGTCCAGTAAGAAAATTGATTATTCATTTCTTAGATTATTTGGATGTGAGGTATTTTTCACTTTGATAAATATGATAAGACCAATTTAGAGGATAATTCTAAGAAATGAACCTTTGTTGGATATGGTGAGGATGAATTTTATTTCCATGTTTGGAGTCTTAAGGAAAATAAAATATTTTGGTCCAGAGATATTGTCTTTAATGAAAAATTCATGTATAAATATCAGTTGTAAGAACAGTAAAGAGGAATCAAAGAAATAATACACAGTGTTAGAGGACATTGTGGATGGCAAGGTGTCTAAGGGGATTCGGGTGTAGCATGTTCAGTATAGCCGGATTCATGAACATACTCATCAAGAAGCCCGAACTCCTGGCATAGGGTAAGAAGTGAACCTAAAATTTTTACTTTGTCTTTGAATTATGTATTGATCACCGACGGTGGAGATCCGAGTTCTTTGAAGAAATAATGGAGGTGGATGCTAGGAAGAAGTGGGAGTAGGCCATGAATGAAGAGCATAGATCTCTTATGGAGAACTGGACTTGGGATCTAGTGGAGCTACCCGAGGGAAAGAGAGCATTGTAGAACAAGTGGGTGTACATAATCAAAGAGGAAGATGGAGGTAGAAAAAGGTACAAGGCCCAGTTGGTGGTCAAGGGATTTACACATAAGAAAGGTATAGACTTTGATGAAATTTTTTTCTCATGTTGTTAAAATGACTTGCATTATGAATGGTCTTGGTTTAGTAATAATAGAAGACTTGCACTTAGAGTAGTTAGATATAAATTTTGATCTGATTTTCCTACTTCCTATCCAGATGAGTGTACGAGTAATCAAGAAACACTAAACAACATCGAGTATACAAGGGCTTAGTACCTTGGAGATGACGATGGATGATATGAGCACAAATAAGATAGATGTATGATATAAAGAAGTTAGATCTACAAAACTGAAACATATAAGATTAGATCATAATATGTGGGGGTTGCTCGGATACAGTGCCGGTTCCAAGAGGATTTTAACTCCCTTGGAGGATGTCAACCCCCGTGTCAGACAAGATAATAATAGATCATGAACAGTAGTAATGGAATATAAAACGAAAAGTAACTAAAATGACGAGGGAACTTAGCTTGTGCTCTGTTATGGAGATGAACCGGACATCAAGATGGCAAGATAATGAACCATGGAAAAGGTTTCTTCCTTAAACTAGAAGAACTTAATTAATATCTTCCTTCTCTTCTCTAGGCCTAGGTATCTCCAAGTCTTCGGTCTTCGGTCCTGAAATATGGGGAGAAACCCATATTTATAGCTTAGATGTGAGGTTAGATTGGAGTTAACAAGTAACCGGGGTTGATTAAAGTAACTCGAGTTAGGAATATGATGTGATCATGTGTGGACCATGGCTTCAATTATTAGATGGAGTGGGGAGCATGATTGACATGGTGGGTGAGATAAAAGATTCCAAAAAAAGGGTGTTGGATGGGTGTATTAATACCCATGGATTAAATAAAATGTGAGAGATGGGGATATGCCAAAAGTTGAATTATCAAATGGGTCTACATGGAGCCCATTTGATAATTAATCAAATAATGTGAGAAAATAGATAGGATTTCATTTAATTTAAGAAAAAGAGAAGCGAGGATGGAAATTGGATGAATGTGAGATGACGGAGGGGCGCTATAACCAAAAATAGGTGTCTACATTTGCCCCTTTTATTGAGTGGTTTGCGATAGCAAGCCATGAGACAAAAACAAAAAGGGTTAGATGAAATATGTGTCCAAGGGTGGGTGAAGACATGACCAAAGGCAAGATGCCCCAGGAAAAAAAAAGGATCGCAATAACAATGAAAAAAAAAAGGATAGCGGTGACTCAATATCACATCAATAGAGGACAATCATGGTCTCAACGGAGACAAAAGACAACATTCTATGACCAATGAGTGGGTGAAGACCACCTGCAGTATGGATGTAAACCAAGATGACCAATGGGTCATAGGAAAACATCAATAATATGTGTAACTAAATGTGAAATATGTGCGCAATCCTTCGTTTGCGAGGAATCGTGTGAAAAAATCATCGGCCTCGCAAAAGGGATGAAGATGAAGATAAAGATGCCCTTAAAGACAGGCACAAGCATGACACAAAGTAAGTATGTGTTGACAAGTACAAGGATAAAAAGATGCCCCAACATAAGACATAGATGGATGTTGAAATAAGATATCCCAAGGGAATACTCATAAATGTGGACATGATGATCATATAGGATAGAAAGGTGAGATAAAATTCCCTAAAAGGGTGATAAATATGATGGCAATCATGTTTTATAGGAAAGATACCTAAGTGTTAGCAACTTAGAAGATGTAAAAGAAAAATAATTTTGTTTATTCGATAAGAAGTCAAGATAATTTTGTGACAAAACAAAAGTAGAGCAAATATTCATGGAAGAGAACAAGATCGAGATATGTGATGGTCGTGATGGTATCTTCCAAGACAAAAACATCAAATTAAGATAGGAAGAGATTCTTAGAAATGGATATGATGATGTCCCTACAAGTGGAAGGGTGAAGATAAAAGATGTGACAGGGTTCTCAAAAAGAGAAGAGATCAATGCCAGCAGAGAAGAACAAGAACGGTAATGAAATAGATTGGTGGTGGTGGTAGATAAACAAAGTAATATATGCGGTGTAGATGGAGAGTGTAAGGGAAATCCTTAATTGGGATTCCCACGTGATGGGAATGATGATGCAAGAGTTTTAAGTGGAAAAGGGGGAGCGGAAAGATGTTTTTGGTGGTGATTGTTGTTTGTTGAAAGAGGAAATGGTGGAGAAGCTTCTACAAATGGGAGGAACTAAGGAAAATATATACCTTAACTAATATTTGTTAGTTGTATGGATGATTAAGTAATATTGTTAAATTGAAAATAGAATATTAGGAAAGACAAGTAAGATATTTGGCATCGTGCAAGGGGATAGAAAGGTGAGAAGGATGATGTGGAGACAAATGGTGATGAGTGGAAATGGAGATCGATGAGCAATGGATCAAAGATGTCGTTAAACATGTTAAGAGATAAGGAGCTACAGGATAACGAACTTTCCTTGAGAAATACCCTCAAGTAGGATTCACAAACTGCAATGGTGATCAAGTAGAATTCACAAACCGAAAAGTGTATTTGTAAATGCATTCATGGAGATGATGGATAGATATAAAATTCATAGTGTGAAATTTGATGTGATTTTTATAAAATATGATCTAGATGAGATGAACGGAACATAGTTATAGCAAGGGCGTACAGGAAACTATGTAACGAACTAGATTAGAGATAAACAAAAAAGGTTACCACTCAAGGCATTCCATTTGCTGCGATAGCAGGTGTTAATACATAACCAACGATAGTTATTTATACCAAAAGATCATGAGGGAAATATGGATGAAAGATGCATGTAATCCTAATGTTGACATGACAAAGGGATTGAAGATGTGACTTGTACGCGGGAAGAGGGATATCCAAAGGTGGTGTTCCTTAAGTCTATGCCCCAGCTCTAGAAAAGGGAAAGAAAAATAGTAGAAAGTTGATCAATGCGGGAAGCTTTCGGAAAATGTTGATAAAAGAAGGTTGATCAATGTGGAAAACCTTCCAGATGCCATAATAACATAGTAGCCATCCTTCGAGGGTATGGTCTACTTTATACATAATAGGGATGGCAAGAATAATAAGATATTCTTCCTTCAAGGATTGGTCTATTTCTTTTGATTTTGCTTTGATTTTGATTTGTATAATTTTCTTTTTTTTTTTTATATTTTTCTTTGCATGAACAGCTATCCTTGAGGATCGTCTATTTTTGATAACTTTTATTTTTCCTTTTACATACATGAATTTGAGCTTCACATGGGGAGAGCTAGGAATAGCTAATTAAACCACTTAAGAGGGGATAAGGAATGTACAAGAGACACCCTAGACCCTTCGCATGGCTGCAATAGGATAATGAGAAGGTGATAGATGTAATGGTTACGTGATCACATCAAAGTAGTGAAGGTGGACCACATAATTTATATTATTACAATGACAAATGGAAGGGGATAAAGATGGAAGAACAATCTAAGGATGTAACTAAGTTCTCATTGGTAGATATGCTAACAATAGACTGGTCGCAAGTGCAATGTATTAAGAGATTCTATTTCGGATTACCACCACGAGAGGGAAGATAGTGTAGTTGCAATATGATGAGATGATATCCAGGTAGGAAACAAAAAATACACCCTGAAGGAAATGAACATATGACCACAATGGTGGATTTAGATGAAAATAAATGATGCCCTAATAGAGACATAAACATAGAAGGACAATCATGGCCTCAAAGGAGGGCTTGATGAAATAAACGGTGTCCCAAAAGAGACACACATATAGCCACAATGGTGGACTTCGAAATATATGGTGCCCCAGAAGAGACACAAATATAGCCACAAAGGTGGACTTGGAGAAAAATATCCCTCAATGGAGAAACAAACATGGCCTCAGAGGAGAGATTTGATGAAAAAGATGATACCCCCAAAAGGAGCATAAACATAAAAGAAAAATATGGCCTCAAAGGAGGACTTATTAAAAAAGCAGTGTCCCACAAGAGACACAAATATAGCCATAATGGTGGACTCTCAAATAGATGGTGCTCCAGAAGAGACACAAATATGGCCACAATGGTGGACTTCAAGAAAATGGTCCCTTAATGTAAGAATAAAGATGGCCTTTAAGGAGGACTTAGAATGAGATGAGGATTTGGATATAATTAATTTAGATTGGATGGATGTGTAGAAAAGTAAACAAAAATGTCAAAGAACAAAGTTCCCTAAGTAACAAGGATTTGTATGGATGATGTGTTCAAGGGTGATGGAAGGCCACTCCCTCGGAGGTTAAATGTGAAGGAGTTAACGGATGTCAAAAGAGTTTAGATGATATTTTTTAGATTTGGATGGGATAAACTATTAGAGACCACAAGTGTGTTTAGCAAGATAAGCGGTATTGATGAATAATGGAAGACCTTCCTTAGGAGGAATGTCGTGGGCTGGTTGGATATTAAGGGATGATGTGGATGGAGGGATCATGGGAGATCCGACAGATGGGATATGGATTGGATTCAAGGTATATGGAGAAGGAACTTTCCCCTGAATGAGGAAATCATCTTTCTCAATAAGGTTGTGGACGATTAACCGAAAGGCCTTACAATGTTTGGTGTCATGACCTAGGGTACGATGATAAGTGCAACTATAATTAGGATTGAACCATGATGGCTTGGGACCATAGGGATTAAAGGCTTTAATAGGAGGAAGTTTGATGGCAGATGTTCGAGTTAAATGTCGAAAGATATCTATGTATGACCCCATTGAAGCGTCATGGGGAAGGTAACTCTTATGGGTTTTGATATGATGTCTTAGCTTGGAGTTGGGAGAAAAAGTGGATGTAGATTGGATGGGTGAATTTCATGATTTAGAGGACAAATCAAAAAAAAATTTAGGATTGTATTGTTCGGATGTGGATTGATTATTACAAGATGTCGAGATGGAGAAACCGATCTGAAATAGATATTGTGGCATTGGATTTTGAGAAAATAGAGAATCTAATTGTTTCGAGGATGCACGCGAGGGACCTGTATCGAGGATGTTTTCTCCAAGCCTTAGATTTCAACCGAGGATATTTATTCTTAGCAGGATGACAATAATTCCAACCGGAGGATCGATAGCGGTTATGTGGTTATTAATGGAGAAACTATCCTAAAACAAGACGAAGATGTTAATGGAGAGATAGGTGTTTGTATGATGTGATTAATGATATCTATGTGAGATGTAGATTGTTTCGATTTTGACATGGGAAGAGTTTATTTTTAGAGGGAGAAGGTAAACCATCTTTCTTTGATTTAGGTGGATGTGTTGGTACAGTAGGTGATTCAAGGTTATATTTGATAGGGTTACAGATCGAGAGGATTGGGTTGGTGTGATAGAAGGATTAGGTAAAGAGTATTGGGGTAGACTGGATAATGTGGCCATGGGTGAAGATATAGGTACATATGTCAAGGTCGGGATAGGTGGATTTGTTGATATGATAGGTATAGGGGTCGTTGGCATAGATAAATATGTAGGCATTTTTGGGATATTTTGAGATGTGGGTGATGTGATAACCGATGGAGTAGACATCATGGATAATGCAACAAATGCACGAGTATTTTGGGCATAGAAGTAGAAGGAGGATTTGGTTGTTTCATAAATTTTTGAGCGGTGATAATGTTATGTTTGCTAAAGGGATTAATGTTGAATATGGGGTTAAGGGTGCATGTAGTAGAATAGAGTTTAGTTGGGATGGTTGTGAGCAATGTAGGTGTAGTAACAGTGTATTTGATGAAGATGTCGGTGATTGAATAGGTGTGAGAGATGTAGGATTATGTGTGGATACGAGTGGGGCCAAAATGACTACTAAGGATGAATCTAATGTGATATATTCGGTGTGTTTGAAGTGGTGGAAATGGATGATATAGTTGAATTTGATGTGGATGTGATAAGAACAAGAGAAGGTGTAGATTCAAGATAGGTAGTAAAAGTCGATGTAGGTGTGACAGCTCTAAATAAGGGATGGGAATAATGTCCACTATGCGAACATGTGGAGTTGGTGATAAGATAAGATCTTGATTGATATTGTCAATCACACAAGCGTTTGATATTTGAGATGTAAAGGGGTGACGTGATTTTTGGTGGTTGATTAGTTTGTGCGGTGGGCGTATCAATTTGGATATCCCCTTGATTTACAAGTTGTTGGACACATTCTTTGAAGGAATGACATCTCTCAATGTCGTGACCTTTGACTCAATGATATTTACAATAATGGGCTTCGTGATACCAAATAGGCTTGGCTTCATGAGTTGTCCACGGGTCGTATGGGAGGAATTTGGATAGATTTTACGCTCATCAACTTATCAAATGCAAAACTATATGATTCTCCTAAAGGATTGTAGTTGGTTGTTGATTGAGGAGATCGTTGTTGAGACCATGTGCTTGATGTAGATGGGGATGAGGGTTCAATGACCACAGTGTTGGCTATAGCCTTGAACTCCCCATTATGTGTGAATGGTTTGGTGGATTTAATTTTTGGTTTAGTTGAACTTGGTTTAAGATGACCCGCTTTCAATGGCACATGGTTTCGAGCTTGTGAGCCATTGTGAAAGATTCATCAAGGTTGAGAATGATTGGATCTACAAAGTGGATGATATATGTTTGGCACATGAACGTGAGAATAAATCGATGAGTTCGGTTTGTGGGATAGTGAAGGCTAGTTGGTTTATAACATCATGCCATCATGTGACGAAGTCGGCAATGGGCTTGTTTTCAAACCTGTCGAATGGTATATAGATCAACGCTAGTGGTTTTTCATGTGATATTAATAAAAAAGTGTTCTAAGAACAACTGTGTAATTTGGGTGAAAGAGACTATGGAATGTCACAGATACTATTTTACCAATCCAACTCGGGACTAGACAAATACATGGGGAAAGTGCGAAGAAGTAGATCATGATCATGTGCAATAAGAAAACATGCGTGTTTAAATGTGAGGAGATGTTGTTGGAGATATTATTTTTTTTTGAAATTATTAAACGTAGGCAATGAGGGAGATAACGTTTGATTGGAACCAAGGATGAATCGGTTCATTACAGATGTGCTCATAAGATAAGGTGTTTTTGGAGGTAAGGGTTTCTAAACTAGCCAACCGATACATTGAGGCATGAATTGAATCACTCGAGGTGTTGTAAGGTTGATATTGGATCGGTTGTGTGGTTTGAAAAGTAGTTCGATAATGGGGAATGATGTGTTTGTGAGTGTGTGGGTAGTTGGGGCGCGTCGATAAGGTGGTTGATAATTTTTGGATAGGACGTTTGTGGAATGGTTTGATAAGACAGGTTGGTTAATTTGTGGATATGTAGGTGTTTGGGAGCTTCTTGGTAAGGACCGACATGTGTTACAGTTGGGATTGTTATATAGGCTGATTTTTAGTGATAGGGGCATGACAATAAGTGGGAATATGTGTGTTAAGAGTTTGAGATGGCTGGAAAAGCCTATTAATGGAATGTTCAAAATGGGATGTGGGTGGAATACGATCCACCAATTTAGGAGATTGGGATGATTGAGAGATTGTAGGATATTTAAAGTAAGAAGCATCATGTATGGGGTTAGGAGGAGATTTGAGTGTATCTAAAGGAGTAGGAGATGGTGGTGCGATCGATTTAGGAAGACTAGCTTGACGAGGGATATGAGGGTTGGTGTCAAGGTGGGGAGAATTTTG
Organism: Taxus wallichiana var. yunnanensis; assembly: GCA_018340775.1. Lineage (NCBI taxonomy): Eukaryota > Viridiplantae > Streptophyta > Pinopsida > Cupressales > Taxaceae > Taxus > Taxus wallichiana. The sequence goes on from CM031242.1 coordinate 928,121,256, forward strand.
TATGACATGGTTCTCATGAGGTGAGACCATGGAGACTAGAGATTGAGTGATTGAAGGCGTGGTTTTGAGTTTAGAATCTTGTTGGGTGAGATCATCAGAGGAAGTAACTTTATTGGATAGAGTAGATTTTTTTGTCTCGATTTGAGAGAGAGCAACAATAGGTGTGAAATAGAGAAACATTTGTTTATGTATGTTGTTGACAAACAAATCAAGCAGAATATTTTTAGCCTCATGATTAATTTATAGGATGTGAACAGAAAAGAAAAGTAGGTAATGAAGGTGCCTAAAGGAATCTAAGGCTGGTTTCATGTAGTTATGGATTGGGAGATGTCTGAGATGGTTTCTATTGGGTGTTTAGGTCCCAATCAGTTAACCAAGTGAGAGGAATGTTTTGATGTGTTAATTGTGTTTTTGCATTCTCAGGCAGTGTGAGATAAGTGAAATGCAAAGAGTTAAATTATTTACTTAAGCCATGTGATCAAAGGCAAGATGCGAAGGTTCATTTTAGACCAAAATGAAATGTGATATTTGATGCGGACAAACACTCAAGAAAGGGAAAGTTTGATGCAGAAAAGAGAAAATAGAGAAAAATAAGAAATACTTGGAGAATCACTTATCGGTGTTATTTGATTACACGTGTTTAGAGGTATTTTGAAAGTGCTAGTTAGTGGCTTAAAACGCCAGTACCCTAAAATTGCAGCATGAACAACCTCGGATGGGGTCGGTGATAAGAGATCGGTGGCGTGATAATGGTTTAACAATTGATCTTTTGACACAGAACTCTATGGTCGTAGTATCGTAGATGTCACTGCAAACGAACATAAGATAATTAATTATTATAAGAAATATACTTTAAAAATAATAATCTAATATTTACAAAAGAAATTCTTACGAAGAAAATAAAAAATAAAAATAAAATAGTAAGCTAAAATAAAACAATAGTGAAGTAATGTGAAATAATGTGAGTTGATCCACAAATATTGACTATATCAATAATAATAATATTAATCATGCAAATATAACAATAATGCGAATATAACCAAACAATGTTAGTTATGGATGCAAATAGACAATGCTAATAATACAAGAAAGAAACAAATGAGGAAGTAGGCGCTAAGTGATACGTGATTTGTGGATGAAAATGTGGTGCTTTTTTTTAATTAAGACATGCTCCACAAAAAAAAATTACATGGGGTCGAGCTATGTGAAATGCACATGGAGGGGTTGTCATGGTCGGGGAAATTATGCATAGAGAGGAATGAAGACCACGTGGGTTGGTTTATGTCGGTTAGAGGTTGAATCATGACCGAGAAGGGGTGAAACAGAGGGTTGTTGGGACGAACCGCGGAAGAGGATAGGTGGAAAAGTCGGTGGAGCCGAGTGGTCGGGGTAGGTTGAGGATGGTGATAGGGACGTGGAGAGCTTAGATGGACAGTGGGTGAAGTTGGTGGAGGGAAGGAGCTGCGTGGAGGAGTTGAAGGAAGCAAGAGGATGAAGATGGGGTACGATCAAGAGTATGGATGGCGAGAGGATGGCTCGGTCGAGAGCCAAGTCAAACAACGAGGATCATGAACAAGGAGTGGGTTGAATTCACAAGCCCAGACTATGTCTTTGCCAGATTATATCGATTAGGTCTATAGGTCATATAATATTTGTGCTTTCCACAAAAGACGCTAAACTATCTTCAAACAGAAATCGGAGGTTCTGGTCTCAATTTACCGTCAATATAAGGGTTCAAAGCGTACAAACTTGTATAATTTCCCTGTTGCTTTCTGTATCGGTATGCTTTGAGATTTCATGGAGGTAGAAATAATGGAGCCAAACTTGAAGAAATTGAAGCGCATGCCGCATATATTTTCTCATATGGTGGTGCTTCTTGTGCCTACGGATGCTCCTATGGAGAGCGAAGAGACGGAAGAGGCGTTCAAGTTTGTGATAGGGGATCTCGGGTCGAGGTCCAGTGGTGTTGTAAAAATGGGGGTTGTGGGAATGGAGGTAGCTCGGGGTAGAGGAGAAGGTGAAGGAGTCTACAACAAGGGAGTCAAGGACGTGAACGAGGCAAAGGAGATGAAAGGTCACCAAGCCGAGAAGGGTGATGGTGTAGTGGGATGGGGAGATGGGCTCAATGCAGGGTTGGAGGATGATGAAGCTATGTGGGAGATGGCTGTGATTGGTGTGAGTTCGACAGAAAGAAATGTCAAGCTAAGTGGATGGTGGGAGTTGCGGGAGAGGTGGTTAAGGAGTAAGGGGCTCGGCAAGGTGGAGAAGGATGGAGAGTTGGAAGACTCGGTGGGAGAGCTACTCGATGAGGGAGTGGGAAGTGTTGAGTCGGTGAAGAGAGGGGGAAGGTAACGTGTTGGGAATGGAGGCTCGGTGGGGAGCGGTGGGGTGAGATGGTTGAATGGTTGAGTGGCCGAGGAGAGAGGTGGTGGATGGGTCGTGTGGGTTGAGAGTTGGGATGTGGGGTAGGGAGATGTGAAGGATGGAGTGGATGGGTTGTTTAGATTTTTAGAACTTAATAAAATTTTCCATTTTTAAAAAAATTATTATTATTATTATTATTTTCTAATAATAACCATATAAATTTATACCAATTATAAATAACTGGATCACAAACCCGTGAAAAATAAGAAAATCACATACCTCGAAGGCAACCTAAACGACTAAACATACTGAACCTGGGAAGTCAATACAAAAACCTTGTAAACAGGTGAGTAAAAACAATGAAAGATGCAAAATATATATCACATGACGACAACTAGGTAAGTACAGTTAATTTCTGGATTCCTATCCCATGCGAGTAGATTTCAACAGAAAACAAGAAGAGCACGTACCTCCTGGTGATTTTGATGAGTGACCGTACTAACCTAAAATCGAAAAATACTAAGATATTGCAAACAAGCAAGTTAGAAAAGATGAGTAAAATAACAAACAAAATGACCAAATCTAGGATCTGGTCCCCCACCAGACGTGCCAAATGTTGATCCGAGTTTCTAGCTTCCTGTCCAAATGAGTGTACGAGTAATTAAGAAACATTAAACAACATCGAGTATACAAGGGCTTAGTACCTTGGAGATGATGATGGATGATACGGGTGCAAATAAGATAGATGTATGATATAAAGAAGATAGATCTGCAAAACTGAAATAGATAAGATTAGATCACAATATGCGGGGTTTCCCGAATAGTGTCGGTTCCAAGAGGATTTTAACTCCCTTAGAGGATGTCAACCCCTGTGTCAGAAAAAATAATAATAGATCATGAACAGTAGTAATGGAATATAAAATGAAAAGTAACTAAAATGACGAGGGAACTTAGCTTGTGCTCTGTTATGGAGATGAACCGAACATCAAGATGGCAAGATAATGAACCATGGAAAAGGTTTCTTCCTTAAACTGGAAGAACTTAATTAAACTCTTCCTTGTCTTCTCTAGGCCTAGGTATCTCCGGTTCTTCGGTCTTCGGTCCTAAAATATGGGGAGAAACCCATATTTATAGCTTAGATGTGAGGTTAGATTGGGGTTAACAAGTAACTGGGGTTGATTAAAGTAACCTGAGTTAGGAATATGATGTGATCATGTGGGGACCATGACTTGAATTATTAGATGGAGTGGGGAGCATGATTGACATGGTGGGTGAGATAAAAGATTCCAAAAAAAGGGTGTCGATGGGTGTATTAATACTCATGGATTAAATAAAATGTGAGAGATGGGGATATGCTAAAACTTGAATTATCAATGGGTCTACATGGATCCTATTTGATAATTAATCAAATAATATGAGAAAATAGATAGGATTTCATTTAATTTAAGAAAAGAGAAGCAAGGATGGAAATTGGATGAATGTGAGATGACGGAGGGGCGTTATAACCAAAAATAGGTGTCTACAAAGAAAGACTACATTCCTTCATGGTGATTTGGAGGAGGAATTGAATATGTAGCAGCCACAGGGTTATGAGGTCAAAGGGAAGGAGAGGTTAGTGTGCAAATTAAATAAGAGCTTGTATGGCACAGAAACAAGCTCCACGGCAAAGATGGTACAAGAAGTTTAACGATTTTATGCAAGAGTAGGGTTACTCCATGTGTCACTCAGACCATTATGTGTACATCAATAATTTTCTTGATGGTAGTTATATTATGTATGCCTAGATGTGGATGATATGCTTGTTGTAGGGAAGAACATGCAGGAAATAAAGGTACTCAAGAAGCAGCTAGGTGAATCCTTTACTATGAAGGATTTGGGGGCAGCAAAGCAAATCCTTGGTATGAGAATAACTCAAAATAGGAAGGAGAGGTAGCTGGTATTATCTCAAGAAGAGTACATAAAGAAGGTCTTAGAGAGGTTTAGTGTGTAGGATGATAAACTAGTCGGTATCCTTTGGTAGGTCACTTTAAGTTATCAAAGGGAAGAGTCCCAAGACCGAGGAGGATATAATCTAGATTTCTAGGGTACCGAGTACTCATTAGTGGTTGGCAGATCAATATATGTTATGGTATGCACTAGGCCTGATATTTCCCATGTAGTGGGAGCAAGTGATCAGGTTTATGAGTGATCCAGGTAGAGAGCACTAGTAGGTAGTAAAGTGGATCCTTTCGTATTTGAGAGGGACCATGGGAGAAGCATTGTGTTTCAGTGGATCGAAACTACATTGCATGGTTATGTAGATTCAAACATGGCGGGAGATTTGGACATCAAGAGGATCATGACAAGTTATGTATTTAGAATTGGTGATACATTTGTGAGCTAGATTTCAAAGTTACAAAAGGTTGTGGCTTTGTCAACAACAGAGGCTAAGTATGTTGCTTCCACATATGTAAGAAAGGAGATGATTTGGTTACAAACACTTGTTTGATGAGTTAGGGCATAAGGAATAATTTAGGAGACTATGTAATGATAGTTAGATAATTATTCATTTGGTGAAGAACTCCACTTTCCACTCTAGGATGAAGAACATTCAAATTTGAGATATTATTTCATCAAGGCCAAATTTTGAAGAAGATAAGTTGAAGTGGAAAAGATTCATACCATTCGTAATCATGTGGATATGATGACCAAGGCGATCCACAAGGAGAAGTTGAAGTTGTGTTCAACTTTGGTTGGCCTTCATGCATGATAATGAAGGGTTGAGAACTTTTCTCAGTGGGAATAGTCTCCAAGTGGGAGATTTTTGGGGTGTGGAGCTTGTTTTTAGTCTTCTGGAATAAGCATTGAAGCGTTGGAGTTCGAACGGTTAAGTTTGGAGACTTCAGGAGGATTATGTAGTTGTCTAGTGTTTTCATGTTGTGACATTTTGTGTATTTTTTTAACTAGCGAGTTATTCAAATTGTTGTCACAAGGATGTGATTTTCATCCAGTGAAAAGTGAAAGATCACGACTTTCTCAAGTCACGTTTCTTTCAAGCGAATTTTTCTAGGGTTGGTTATAGAACTTCTTAGAAGGATTGTAATCTTATAAATAGAGGTATTAGGAGCATCCTAATATATCCAAAGTGATCAAAGAGATCTAGAGTCTTAGAAGATCTGGAGAGATCAAAATGATCTAGAATTCTTATACGTGGTTTAACATCTTTGGGAATTCTATTGTGAGTTAATGAGTGATTGTTGTGCAATCAGTAACTCAAGAGAAGACTGAGATGATAAAATGTGAGCAATTTATTGGTGGATGTATCCCACATAGGGTGAACCACATTAAATTTTGTCTTGCTTTTTTTTGTGCATTTTTTATATATGATGTTATATTTCTACAAGTACATATCTGCTAAATAGTTTCCTCTTTGTTGTGATCGAGGAATTTTTCCACGTATTTATTCTCTAATTCCTAACATTACCCTATTCCACTTACCTTGCAACATGCAAATTATTTTGTTAGGCTAACCAATTTCAATAAAAAAACTTAATTGTTCTTAATTACCTTCAATTCACCCTTCACTAGCTTCTTTGTGCTCTAGCTCTCAAATCGGTCAAATATTGACTTTTTGCCTACAAGAATCCTTCACTATATTTTTACCCTATTTCATTCATCCAATCTAATGTGAAAACAACACCAAAGTGATTAGAAACAATGATCTCTTTCTAACTTCCTAAATTGACTCATAGTTGCTCTTGTTAGGTTCTTAAGACCATGCTCCTACTTATTTCATGGTTGGAAGGTTTGGTACATGCCCTCAACAAGGTAAATACTTTTCCTAGTATGCTTTAGGTTCAACAAGGTGTGAGAAAACATTTATAAACCAACTCCTCATACTTTTCTCTCAATCCCTCTTTCTCTTCCTTAGCTTCCTCACTCTCTCTACTAGCCTTGCCTCTAGGTCGTTTTAAGATGATATTTTGATTCCTTCACTCATTCAACCCAAATGAGACCTTTTTATCACCCATTTACAAAGTTTTTAGTGGGTAAAGTTGCAATATTTAATATAAACTCTATGACCTACTTCCTTAAGAAACTGGCCCTCTAAAACCGTCATCACTATGTTCAACTTGTCCTCTACAGGATCACAAAGAGAATGAAATCATTCAACTCAAATACTTAAAATTCCATTCATGCACAAGTTCAAGAGGCTATCTATAAATTTCCATGGTTAATTCATAAGAAATTGAAGTTTTATTTCTCAAACCCTAAGAGGCTCTATCTCGGCCTAAGAAAGCAAATAAACTTGTAAAATGAGTTGTAATAATTTTTTAAATCTTGAATTTTGGACATAAGAATGGTTTGAACTATTCCCTTGTTTCTATATTAGTAGTGAAGTGTCTTACACTAGATAATCTTCTAGATCACGTTTGACTTATAGCTACAAGTGGTCTTAGTAGGGTTTTTCTATTCAACATTTAGTTACCCTCGGGATAGATAATATCACATGCATCACTACATTGTTTGACCTCAATAACATTAAAATTAACCTTAAAAAATTTATACTCTTCTTATTGAATTCAATACTTTATACTATCTCTTCCCATGATATTCAAGTTTTGTACACCAATACACAAACCACAATCAAGAGAATTTCTTACCTATGTTTAATATTCTTGAAAAAGGAGAATAGTCCTAAGAATATTCTTCTTATACCTTTGTTCAAGTCTAATGGTTCCCACACACTTGAAAAATCATGAGTAGGTCCTTATCTCAATCAATTTATCATTGTATTAGTCCATGACCTCTTAGAGATTCATGCATGCAACAAAAAATAACAACTTGTTCAATCCTCAAGCTTAAGTGGCGAGTTCTACACCCATCATCACATGGATATTAATAAAGAAAACATCTTACACATATTCAAATTCCAATATACCCAAAACCTTCAACAATACACATTTACAATTTCAAATAGGAACTTTCATGTTAAAATAGATTGCCCACTACTCAACTTCCATGAAATGTCTATGAAAAAAAAAAATTCTATATACCCATCAATAAAATCACAGCTTCTAACCATAACATCAAGGGAAAACTCATAAATGTATAAGAAGGAGATCCATATGCAATGTAGAACATATTTTATTTAATAGTCTATAGTTTTACTTAAAAATTTCTCTATTTACCTCTCACCTTGGTTCCTCCTCCTCAAGGAATGAGTCTTATAACTCATTCTTGCTCAAATTTATATCATATATCTCCCCTTTATTCAACCCTAATCTGTTATTTTGATTACTCATCATGAATCACTTGACCTTTTACATGCCCGTATATACATAAAATAGTCTTATTTGCTTCATTTCAACACTTATTAACTCTCATTCCTCTCTAAGATTTATGCCTATAGGTCTAGACACCTATTACACTCTTGAAAAATATCAAGACTTCCCTCGTTTCACCTATAAGCCCATATTCCTCTTATATAATTTTTAAATTACAAAATGGAGGGAAATATGAATTTTGAAATTTTGAATATTTGACCACTCTAGATTCCTTTTCTTAGTTACCTCACCCTCTAACACACTAAGTTGAACCTCATGACCAAGATAAAATGTTAATTTACATTTTGATGATGCTCCTGCATTAAATTGTTTATTATATCCCTGATAGAAAATCACTTCTCCATATTTTCTAGTGTCCACTCTGGAACACTTTCGACATCATTGGGATTAAACACATATCACAAATCCTTAATTTAGTGGTCTATGTTAAATATGTCTTTTCTACTTAGGAAATCATCACGTTCCATTTCACTATTTAATAGTAACCTTCTCACGCATCATATCATGGTACTTAAGGTGGATAACATCAGCAAACATATCGAACAAAAGTAGCCTACTAACCCACTCATTAAGTTATGGGCTAATCAAAGGCGTAAAAAAATTCTTCCCGTTCAATTATTCATATTCCTGGTCGTGGAAATGATTTCCTTCACTATCAACATGTTCTACATGATTGTAGGTGAGAAAAATTTGATCAGGCCTATTGACCATTCTACGGGTGTTGAAATGACAGTGACAACCAAATCTGATATGTTTTCGGCTTGGTCAGTTGTCTTTTCCCTTCTTCAGCAATATCAATTTTCTGAAAGTCCTCAGGCCTGTATGAACACCAACATATGTGCATAAATGCTTAACATATTATCACATGCACAGTCAAACATGAAAATATAAACATGTACTTACATACTCAACATTTAAAAGGAGAGGCTACTTACATCACATATTCCTAAGTATTGCTAATTTTTGTCTTCTTTCCGAGAGTAGGTGATGTATTTTTTATGATGTGAAACATGAAAGTTGGTTAGGTACAACTTCCTATTTGATTCTCCTTTCATGAATTCCACTCTATCACTCTCAATTTATGCAACCAAAAATGATCGTAATTGATGTCAGAAAATATTTTTCACTTTAGATTATTGCATCTAAATAAACCCTTAGTTGGGTTATGAATTAGAAAGAATAGAAGTTCATACCACAATCCTGCGATCTAATCCAACCTATGAGAAAAATGTGCCATTACATTAAACCAATACATAGTACAATATGTAAATGAAGATGGTGTAATAAAACCAACATCATTAATCATAAGTTCAATATAGATCAACAGAAAAATTGCATATCTATAAACAATAAATACACTTTAACTATTTCTATAATCATCAACATGAGTTACAATCACAATGGAAGTCTAACTAGAATTTTTATTAATCACATTTATATTATTCCCTTCCCCATTACTCTTATTCATGCCAAAAATACTCACATACCCATTGATAGTCTATGATGCTACATTGTGTCCTTTTACAAACACAAATGCAACAAACAATATACCCATTGAAATCATTATTTCTATTTACATTGCTTATGGCACCAACATTAGTAGATACATGCTGAAACTATAATCCATTTTTTCCCGAGTAGTTCTTTAGGCTGAAAATTATACAAAAATTCCCTTGATTCTCGCTTGAGGAAACCTTTCTCATCCCCTCAAGAGCATATGACCAACATTGTTCATGAGGCTTCGGTAAAATTTTATATAGCTTGTAAAGCGTCCTTAAAAATGACATTGTATAGGTAGGGTGTTCAATCCTTCTTACTATAGCATGTAGCAACAACCTTTATTTATAAGATAGGACTCTAACATTGACAAGTTTGCGATAAGATCATAATGTTGAATATAATTGATGCATATCCAAAACATGTATATATGCATGGATCTATCATTGATCTGTAATTGGTATTATGTTATCATGAGTATGGTGGTATTATATGTAGGTAATTATGACTTCCATATTGATGGAAATGGAGAGCATCATCCCAATAAAGAGAATGAGAAAAGTGAGGAATGTTTGCTAGTAAAAAATGATGCAAGGAAGGAATGAGTTCAAATGGTACTTAAGAGAACAAACAAAAATTATATCTACCTTTCAAAGTGCCTTCTTTTGAGGCCCTTGGTTGTCTAATTCCAACTCCTTGCTCACATTCTATGCTCGCAATGCTAATGTGATATCCTAAACCAACTTTACTATAAATAACAATATTGAAATTTGGAAGCAAGTTGATCCAAACGTGAAGGATCTTTGAATATTGGATAAATATAATATCAAGAGGAAACATGTGATTAAGGAATGCATTTATGAGTATATGTGTTGTGAAAAAAGTCTCAAATAAAGAAATTGAGGCATGCATTTGGAGGTATTAGAGCAATGTCTTAGTAAGGAAGGAAAATATGTATGTAGAGATATTTGAAAAATGTTTTAGTTCAATGTTTATGTGTATTTGTCATTTAAGACAAATCTTAATAAAACATGTATCTAGATATATTATGTAAAGTCTCGGTAGTAAGTACAAAAGAACACGTGTATTTATAAGTATTTTAAAAAAACCCTCAATAAGCAAAGCATGGACTTAAAAGTTTAAATAAAAAATCAGATCATCAAAACTAGTTTAAAGTGACTTTGTGCATCATAGACAATCATCAACAATTTAATTAATACATATATTAGTTGGATAGTAGATTATTAATGGAAACCTCACGAAATTGGAGAGTCATTAACATTTCCTTATTCCCGACCATCAAGTGCAACACAAGATGCCACTTACTCCATCATGAAGAATGGCCTCAAATTTTTGTTAAACCAAGTAATCTCTTTACTTGATAAGGTGGATATTACTCTAACTATGACACAAATAGACCTATAATCTAATAAATGTTCACTCTGGAAATTTTATTAGTTTGAAAAACCTAACCAAATATTGGGTCATATCTCACCTACATGAACATCAATCTTAGGTGTCAAATGAAAAACCTTGCATTATAAAAACATATTTTGGGATATCAAGTGGGAAATACTAGTGCAAAAATGTAGACTTACAAAGCATGTGAACAAAAGAAAGTTGATATACAAGTGGTCGATTTGAAATTTTTACATAGCTCCATGAATTCTCCTTTGACGAAAGCATCTTCTCCCCGAAAAGCACATGTCCAACATAATTATTAAGGATTCATGGATTTAGTTCAAATCAATAAGACTAACACATACATTAGCAATGTAATGCAATATTTTTTTGAATTTTATTCCATGCTAATCCATAGTCCATGATGCTACATTTTATCATTTTATAAGAAAAAAATGCGAGAAAATAATATACCCATTGAAATCATTGTTTTAATTTACATTTCTTCTCAGTAGCAACATTAGTAGCTACATGATGAAACTATCCACTTTTTTCCCAATAGTCCCTAAGGCTGAAAATTGTACATAAAAAATCCCTTAATTCTCCCTTGAGTAAAACAATATCCTTCCCTTAAGAGCATGTGTCCAACATTATTCACAAGGATTTAAGGATTTAGGACGCATAAATAAGAATCGCATATCCTTTGACAATGTAATGCAATCAATTTTTTAATTTTCTTTTATACTAATTGACAATCTATAACCCATTTTTTCCCAATAGTATTTAAGGTTTACAATTGTACACAAAAGTCTCTCAATTCTCCCTTGAGGAAAAATTTATCCTCCCCTCAAGAGCATGTGGCCAACATTGTTCATGAGGATTCATGGATTTAGTTCAAATCAATAAGACTCACATATCCATTGACAATGTAATACAATCAATTTTTTAATTTTATTCCATGTGTATCCATAATTTATAACCATTTCCATATGTTTAATGTTATATGTAATGATATTGATAAGTTGAGTCTATATAGTATATTAATTGAAACTAAACAAACTAGATTATATTATTTTAAATGTGTGTGTGGAGTAAGTCTTGACATGTTTTTGCTAAAAGATTATCAAGCAATTAAAAATTATGGACATAAATTATTTAACAAAATATGATTATTAAATCTAAATTGAAGTGTCACAAATTATTAATAAATGTTACAAATACAAAGTATATATGCTTATAAAATAGAAAACCTAAGTGCAAATAAATAAGGAAGAATAAATTAGCTAATACTAAAAAAATAAATAATGCGAATGGGGTCGGACTATCCACAATGGTCATTTGAATCGAACAAGTGAACTTACAACCAAGCATTGCACTACATCTCAAACTCAATGTAGTTCTATGTGATTGTGTGTGCAATAGTGTCCTTAGGTTTCCCTCGCACTAATGACACCAAGATATAGTAGGCTACGACTAGATAGAATGCAAAATGTGTGGATGGAACAAAAGAAACCCCTCTATGTAGTGTATGTAGATATAAGAAGCCCAAAGAATGTAGCCCTTTGTATGTAGATAGCCCTTGATAGTTTTCATCCCCTTAATAATGGTATGTATGATGTGTATATATAGGGATCTCTTGTTTAAATTTTGACACTAGTAACATGACATGTGCCAAATAGGACCTCGAGATAAGGGTAAGATAACCCAAAAAAGACAACCAAAAATGTCAAGATAAAAATAAGAAATAAGTAGGACATGAGAGTGCCCAGATGGACACAAGCAAGCACTAGGGTGCTAGTTCAGGGTGAGTGCTAGTGTCCTAGAGAAAATGACAAAAATGTGAAAATACTGATAGACAAGGATCCTGTGACCTGACCAAAAAGAAGTGTGGGAGAGACAGATGTAGAAGAAGTGATAGATATAAAAGAGAAATACAAAAAAGAAAATGAAAAAAAAGGGATGGATAGGGGATGTGTTACTAGTGAATACTTTTTTTGCTCAAGATCCATATATATAACATCATACTTGTTAACATAGTAATGTAGTAGTAAGTGTGTGATTTTGTGTCTACATTTTCCCCCTTTATGTTATTTGAATGAAATTCAAGTAGTGTAAAGGAAGTAAGGAACATACCTGTGAGAAATCTAGAGAATCCATGTTGTAGAAGTATGCATGTAAAATAATATGTAGCATGGTGAAAACCATGGAATCAACGTGTGTGATCCATGTGGAATAAATAGAGAAATAGAGATCCATGATAAGGAGCACTTTGGAGAGAATTGATGATTTTGATTTCAGAGAATTTGAATATTTTGATTTTTGTTGTGAAGTAGGAGATTTTGAAGGGGGAAGGGAGTGATCAGTTCCCAACCCAATTTTGTATGTTGTTTGAATAACTGAAGGATTTGGGCATCCTTTCCACTAGAGGAAGAGTGTTAGGGAGAGAAGTCTAGTTTTACTCTCAACTATGACTACATCCTCAAGAGGTCCAACCACTGTAGATGGTATAAAGACCAAATTTAGTTCCATTTTGATCCATTTGATCATGTTTGAATCCATGTATAGTTGTGTGTTTGAATGGCTTCCAAGTTAGGTCATCTGGAAGTGATAAAATTGTAGCTCCCAAGTTAGGTCATCTGGGAGGAGTGATAGAATGTGCTTATTGTATTTGATTGATGATAGAAAATTCATTGATTGATTGATTTGATTGAAGTAGAATACTCATAGAGAGATTTTTCACTTGTTTCCCCATATTAGGTCATTAGGGGGAATGAATTTGATGTGATTAGTAGAATATTGGAGAAATTTTTGCTTGTTTCCCCATCTTAGGTCATTAGGGGAATGATTTTGACATGATATAAATATACTTGAATGATGAGTAGATTGAATTATTCATTTTTTTGAATAAATTAGAGAAAGAATTATCATGGTGATATGCCAAGATTGTCGATTGATTGTGTAGAACCGGAGAGGGATCATGAAGTGATCTGATTATATGACCCCCTTTTAGAAAAAGGGAGAGGGATCTAATAATGAGTCAATTAATGAAAGTAAAGATGTAAAAATGATGAAAAAGTGAGTGAGCCAACAATAAGATAGAAGATGTTTGTAAGATTGTTCAAATATCGGTGAAACTTGTGTGAGGGTAAATATAGTGTTATGAAATGTGTATGATGTGATAATAGAAGAAATTATGAACCAAGTTCCATAAAATGGGGATGAAAAAAATAGAGTAAGTGAAGCTCAAGATATGAGTGAAACTGTATGTCATGTATTAGTTCAAAGGTGGTGAGCACAAATAGTAACTATAGTATAGGAAAAATTGAAAGTTACTATATATAGTAGGAGTAAAAAGTGAATAGTAACTTTATTTGAATTGTGATTGAGTTGAAAATTGAGAGCTCTGGACTTTGAAGATGTCACAAGATTAGAGAAGTGAGGATGACTAGGTTCGAGAGGGTGGGAAGAGGTCGTGACAAACATAGATGACCGATGAGCTAGTAGTACGTATGAGTATTTTTGGAAATTTTGATAAAATATGTCTTGTTTTTCAAATTTTTACAAAATTTGGGTGTTTGAATTTTGGGTGCATTTTAGACCTGGGAGGTAGTGGTCAAGGTATAGAAATCCTTTGGGACACTAAAAGCCTATTTCCAGTGCTAGGTCCTACCCCCCCAGTGCAGTAGTCCTCTCTCCTAGGTGTTGTAGTCCCAAGAGAGTTGATTTCCTATGTATTGTGAAGTTTTGATTTTTTGATGCATATATGTGGTGTTTGTAATTGGTTTTGGACCATATATGAGGTGCTAATGTCAATATTTTGGTTGTATTTGTGTTGTGCAAGTGAGATATCCATTTGAGGGAGTTTTGTGGAGGTTGACACTTGAGTACATTGTTGACTTTAGGGTTGTCGATGGTGAGTGGGATGTTCTAGACCATGTGGGTTATACAACACACATAGTGAGATTGGGGAGGTGCCCCATAATATTCCCATGATTACAACATTATGTAAGAGATGGTGTGTAGATATGTGCACATTTTGGTTTCCTATAAGAGAGAGATGACCGTGACCTTGGAGGATGTGTATCACATATTGTGATTGCTAGTAGTGGGGGAGAGGGTATAGGTTATGGTAGTGGAGGATGCTATGAGGTAGATGTGGGAAGCTAGGAGGTATTTCATAAGGACATGGGTTTAGACAGAGACCCATATTATCCTGGATGCCATTTTGAGATCAGGTGTTCCATGATTGTGGAAAAATTTCATCACATCATGTGATTGCTTCATTCAGTGGTAGTAGAGGGTGGTGGTGTAGGCATCTTGTATAAGATGCATTATATATGTCATGTATCGAGGAGCATGGTATGAGGTTTTCTTGGGTGAGATGTGTATTGGCCCACTTATATAGGGACTTATACAAGGTTTACACATGAGGAGCATGGGGGTGGCCTTGGAGCCACCACATTACTACATGTATGGGCTTATGAGCATATTTCTATTGAGGCCACTTGGTGGGCCATGCAAAGTGGGCTAGACTAGAGATATTTTTTGTGAGATGGGTAGGCATCTGGAGTAGGTGGATGGACACTACGACCTATAGAGCCATGTTAGATCGGATGGGTAAAGGGTCATGATATGGAGGCCATATAGAGAATATGGTGGATGGGTTGAGGATGTAGTTGAGTTGAGATGTATTCATCATACTATGTGGTTAGAGGATCACTTTCCTAGGGTGGCTGAGCTATTTAGGAGAGAGATGAGTATCGAGAAAATTTTGGCATATGGCTCAGGATGTGCCCCCGGAGCCATATGTGTGGGTGAGGGCCATTAGAGCACCGAGGTGGCCATGTGTGAGACCGGGCCCCGATAGAGAGCAACTAGTGCATCTAGGTCTAGATGAGGTGATGTGGCCATTGAGCCGATAGATAGATGTGGATGATGTGGGTTGTACTCAAGCATATATTGATTGGTGGGCCACTCATAGGTGGGTTATTTTGTTTCTGTGATGGTAGATGTGGCGGGTGGGCCACCAGTAGGAGGAGGAGGAGGAGGAGAGGCTCCTACCCCTGATGGAGATGTTGTAAAGTGTGATGAGCCAAATGTGAGTATGATTTGTTATTATTTGTGATTTTTTTTGGTTTTTTTTGGTGTTGTGGTATGTGTAGTGACAAATGCATTGTTGTGTTGTTGTAGGTGTGTGTATTGGATGTTGATTATTGATACCTGATCCACATGTTGATGTAGAATGTACCTCTGATGTGCTCCTAGGAGGTGGGCTATTAGAGTGAGTGGATGTGATTGTGGGTGAGCATGCCCATTTTTTGAGCTAGGCATAGTAGTGGCCACATGTACTTATCTTTTTGGGTGAGTGTGATGAGGCATGAAAAGAGATGAGATGAGAGTGAGAGAGATCGTAGGAGGTAGAGCTTTGGATCGGGATATATTTTCTATTTGTGGATTTACAACACCAATTATGATATAGCATAGAACATTGGAACTTTCTTTGGCAAAATCCATTGAGAGTGATATAGAGTCATGATCAATGACATAGATTGAGTGAAGAGAAGCATCTAGTTCTAGAGCTCCGTGATTTATATAGTGATGTGATGATGATGTATGTATGATGATATTGATTATATATTATATATATATGTATCGAGGCATGTGGGGCTTTCCCCCAGCAATTATATATTTTGAAAATGATGATTTTGGTTGATATATATAGAGATGGATGTTTTTGGTGTTATTGCATTTGTGTTGATGTTATTGATGTGTAATGTGATGATGGTTTTCCTATATTGATTTGTGATGTGTGATGATATGATTTGATTTGTGATTTTTTTTATTTGATTTTATTGATGTAATGATGATGATATAAAAATGAATGATGATATATAGCATGTGATAGATAGATGTATGTGATAGAGATAGAATGAATGAATCATAGTAGGATGATGGTAGTAAAATGATGTATGACTAAGCGTGGATTGAAAATAATGTATGGAGTCATGCTTAAATGATGATGAGAGGGGGAAGAAGAGTGATTCCCCCAACATATGTGTAAGAAAATAGAAATGAGGTTCATTTATATAAGACCCCTCAACAATCAAGAATGAACCATAGAACAAGAGTGCATCATCGAGAAATGGTTTGATAGTGCATGCATGAGAAAGATAGAACATGAAGCAAATGCATGTAGATAGTGAGTGATGTGAGGTTATTATTGTATATATCCCTCAACAGTCATGTAAGAACCTTAAGAACATGAGTGCATCATTAGGAAATGAGGTGATCACACAAAATATCACCTACCAAAGATGGAGAGGTCAAAGAGGCATGGTGGAAGCATGTGAAATGGTATAGCCTGAGCATAAGAACCAAACTGAATGTCTAGAAAAGTAGCAACAATGAATGGAGATGTGGTAGAAAGAAATGGAGATGTTGATGGCAGATTAGGAAGCCAATGAGAAGAAGTAGCATCATGTGATGAATGAGATGGTGCAGTAGTGGATGAACTAGGTGGAGGATGAATAAATGAAGAATGACCTTAGGTGGTGGATGAGAAATGACCTTAGTAGAAGTAGGTGATGGAGAAGTGAACTGAAATGAAGCACGCTTATGTGGAATAGGAGACAAATACCACTCATGAGAGTGAGGGCCAAAGGAAATGACACCTTGATCTTTGAGTTGTTGTAATTTATCATGTAGAGCACAACAATCATTGTCTCGATGGCCATTGATGTAGTGAAAATTTAATATGGATGATCATGGTGATGTAAATGATGAGGAGGATGGTGTTGATTAGATGGAAAGAAAATTAAGCACTTATCTAGTAAAGTATACAGCACATCATGAGGCTTGGAAACATGTGAAAATTACAATGGTTTCATGAGTAGAGTGGAAGGAGTCTTTTTTGGAGACCTATGTGGTGGTGGAGGAGATGGAGGACATTGATTGATGTGGTGGATGAGATGGAACACACTTGTGAGGTGGAGGAGATGGAGACCTAGGAGGACACTCAACTGATGGAAGAGGAGAAGAAGCCTTAGAAGCAAAAGTAGAAATAATAGAGGAGGATCTATAACACATGCAACAATCAAGTCTTGTTCTAGATCAAAACTCTATAGCATAAAAGTGTAAATGATTCACATGTATCATATTGCAATTGTTCTTTAAATGTAGGAATCAAGCCTTGACAAAAGATAAATTATTTTCTAAATCAATTGGCTGAAATAATAATTGATGCATGCAAGAATTGAAGCATAAGATATAGTCTAATATAGGTTCATTCTTTCCTTGATGTAGGCTAGGAAAGTGATCATGAGTGATTCTAGGACCATTGTTAAGCATGAATATCCTAAGAAAAACATCTTCCATGTCATAATATGTGCTAATAGACCCAAAAGGTAAATGTGTATACCATTGGAGAGCATCATGACAAGGCTATGGTGAAAGGATTTGAGTAGTAATCGATCATTAGAATAGGAATCCATAGCTAGATGATAATGCTTGAGATGTAAGTAAGGATTTCTTGTTCCATCGAAGAAAGTGAAAGTAGGCATGAAAAATCCTTAGGAAAAGTTGAATTATGAATTTTCTTAGGAATAGGATTGCCATGAAGAGAATTTTTATCAATAGACACATAGTAGGATTTTCTTTCTAGAGTGAGAGATTGGACCTGAGATTACAATTGGCCAAAAACATGCATGAGTGATAAGATATCATGTGATGGAATGGTAGGTGAAAGAAGAGGCACATTGAGTGGTTGAACCTTTAATACAACAATCTTCCACTTGGAAATTAATTACTTTACTGCACCATACCTATACAACATCATTCTTGGATCCTTCCTTAGCTTTGTTTCTTCCTCTTCAAGTCTCAAACTTGAAGACCAACAGAAGTGGAGTGTAGCTCCAACTTCTCCTTTGTTAATGGCTTTGTTAGCATATTTGCAAGGTTCTTGCTCGTATGAATCTTTTCTAGATTCAATTGTCCATCCTCCAATACCTACCGTATGAAGTGATACCTCAACTGAATGTGTTTCATTCTCAAATGAAACGTTGAGTTCTTTGCCAAATGAATTACACTCTAACTGTCACTAAACAGTTTACAATCACCTTGCTTCTTTCCCAACTCTTCCATGAACCTACTCATCCATATCATCTCCTTGCTAGCCTCTATAGCTACAACATACTCTACCTCTGTAGTAGACAAAGCCACAACCTTCTGTAATCTTGAAATCTAGCTAACTGTCATTCCACCTACTTTGTGAAAATATATATCCAGTAGTGCTCCTCCTACCATCCAGATCTCAGCCATATCCGAATCAACATAGCCACGTAATGAAATATATAAACCTCCATAGCATAATGGCATGCTAGATGTCCCTTTAAAATACCTAAGTATCCATTACTGCTTTCAATGCTCTTTACCGGATTGGCCATATATCTACTCACAATCGCCCCGCTATGCAATGTCTCGGTCTAGTACAAACCATAGCATATATGATACTTCCAACTGCTGAAGCATATGACACTCGTGTCATGTATTTGACCTCCTCATGTGATTAAGGACACTGATCTTTGCTTAATTTGAAGTGTCCAACTATAGGTGTACTAACAGGTTTTGCATTATGCATGTTGAACCTTTCTAACACCTTGTAGATATAATCCTCCTGAGACAAATACAATTTCTTATTTTTCCTATCTCTATGTATTTGCATGCCAAGGATTATTTTTGCAGCTCCTAAATCCTTCATAGCAAATGTGTGAGCTAGCTTTCTCTTAAGCTCACCAATGTCCTACATACTAGATCTGCAATAAGCATATCATCCACATACAATAACAAAATAATATAGCTCCCATTTTCAAGCTTCTTGAAATAAACACAATGGTCAAATTCACATCTCAAGTAACTATGCTCATGCATAAAACTATCAAACCTCATGTACCATTGCATTAGAGCTTTCTTGAGCCCATATAGGCTCTTTTTCAACCTGCACACTAGTTTCTCCTTACCCTTGACTTTATACCCAAGCGAGCTCTTTGCATATAAATCTCTTCATCCAAATTACCATGAAGGAAAGCCATCTTCACATCTAGTTGCTCTAAATGAAAATCTTCTACTCTGAACTAAACTCAATACAATATTGAATAGAATTCATCTTAACAACACGAGAAAATATTTCACTAAATTCAATACCTACTTTCTGTGCAAATTCATTTACTACAACCCTTGCCTTGTACTTTTCTCATCCACCCTCTTCTTCCTTAATCCTGTAAACCCATTTGTTGTACAATGTTTTCTTACCTACTTGGTAACTTAACCAAATCCCAAGTCTAGTTTTGTTCCAAGGAGTCCATCTCCTCATCCATGCCATGATGTGGCCATGATCCCTTTGAACGTGAGTCTTATCTGCATTACTTCTTCAAAGCTCTGGTTCACCATTATCAGTCAACAATAAATAAAATAAAGAAGGTATAAATATTTCTAGAAGTTTACTTACCCTTTGTGACCTTCTTATAGGATTTTGGGGTATTGGAGGCTCAATTTGGACCTCCTAGACATTCCTATCCAAATTTGATAGTGACCAACTGGTCACCTCTAACCGATGTTGGTTTTGCTAACCGATATCGGTTTAGATCCTCATAATCGATCCGGTTCATCTGACCGATGTCGGTTAGGGGTCAACCAACACCGGTTACTGTGTAACCCTGTCGGTAATTCTTTTAAATATGATATTTCATTTTCATTCACAAACTTATCAACTAGTTCATCCTTGGGTACCAAAATTTGATCCATGTACATTCTCTTTTCATTCCATTCAACATCACGACTCTTAATAATTTTAGAATTCTCTAAATCCCAAAAACAGAAATCAAAATCACCTAATCCATAACCAATGAAAGTACACCTCTTAGATTTTGCATCCAACTTCTTTCTATTTTCCTTATCAACATGCACAAAAGCTTACGAACCAAAAATTTAAGAAAAGAAAGATCCACCCTTTTTCCGGTCCAAGCTTCCTCTGGTATTCCTCCATCTAGTGAACTTGAAGGCCCATGGTTAATCAAATAAACCATTGTATCAACTGCTTCTGCCCAAAACTGCAAGGGAAATCTAGAATGTATCATCATACTTCTAGCATGTTCCATGATTTTCTGTTCATTCTTTTTGCAACACCATTCTCCTCTAGTTTTCTTAGAACCATTCTTTCTCTACGTATCCCATTCACTTTGAACAATAATCATTGAAAGCCTTGCTACTAATGTTCACCACCATTTTCAAATCGAAGGAACTTTAACTTAGAATTTGAATCATTATCAACAAGGGCTTTCCATCTCTTTAAAAGTCTCAAAAACATCATATTGACGTTTAATACAATAAACCCATACCTTTCTTATAGCATCATCAATAAAAGTAATATATTCTGGGATCCTCCATGAGAAGCTACCGAGTTGCTCCCCACACATCCGAGTGTACAAGCTCCAATGTTTTCTCCTTCTTATTTGCCCTGACTTTGATAAATCTCACTCTCTTTTATGTTCCAAAGATACAATGCTCACAAAATCAAGATATAAATCTTTCAAATTTGATAACTTACCCTTAGCCTTTAAGATCGGCATTCCTTTTTACTCGTATGACCCAATCTGGTTATGCCACATGCATGCATCTGAATCTGAAGTAGATAATAGAGAAAAGGAATCAATAATACAGGTAGATAAATATAGTGTTCCTACCTTCTTACCTCTTGCCACAAAAAAGCACCCTTGGTGACTTTCCAAGAGTCTCCTATAAAAGTAACCATGCAACCAGATTCACCTAGTTTCCCTGTAGAAATAAGATTCCTCTTGAGGCTTGGCACATGCCTCACATATTTTAATACCCATGTATTTCCATTCTACAATTTTAGATGAACTTACCCTTTACCGATATCTGCAAGGTTCATATCACCCAAATAAACATGCCCAAAATCACCCTGGACATAATTTTGAAATAACCCTTATTAGGGGTTGCATGGAAAGAAGCTCTGAATCTAAAACCCATGATTCAATTCTACTATCTAAAGAAATAATAAGATCATCTTACATTACCTCGATGATGCAGCAAGATTTGCTTCTTTATCTTTGTATGCGGGTGTTGGTTTCTCTTTTCCTTTGACCAACAATCTTTCTTTGCATGTCCTTTCTTTCCACATTTCCAATAAGTAATTCCCTTACTTCTCGATTTAGATATGTTATCCCTTGACTTTGATTTCCCATTACTCTTCTTACTCTTGGATCTCTCCTTCGCTTGCCCATGTTTTCTACATTCAAAGCATTTCAGATGATGATTCCTCTGTACTCTTCCTGTGAATTTCTTCATTCAAGATTATACTAACCACATCATTATACTTCAAAATATTATTAGCAGATGTTGTATTACTAACATGACCATTACCAAGTTATCCTAACTATCGGAAAAGAACATAAGAATAAAAGTGCTTTTACTTCATCATCAAATGGTATAACAACCAATTTTAAGCGATTTACAATAGATCGAAATAAAAGTGACTAGATGCGAGATCCACCTTCATGCATCTTAGAACTAAATAGTTTCTTCAACAAATAAAATTTATTTGAAGCACTAGGTTTTTCATATAAATTAGCAAGATATTTCATTAAATATATCGTAGAAGCCACTTCTATAATATTGGAAGCCATAAATGCTTTTGCCACGCTCAATCTTATAGATCCCAAATTCTTTCTATCAAGAATCTTCCATTATTCATCAGTCATCTTTATAGGTCTAGACTTCTCATCCAACAATAAATATAAATATCTTTAATACAAATAATCCTCAATCTGCATCTTCCATAATTGATAATTATGACCGTCAAATTTCTCTACCTTGTATTTGTTTTTCTTTTTGTCATTGTTGTAGCTCCCTCAATCGAGAAAACCCTCTGTGAGTAAATGTCAACACACAAAACCTCAAAATAAAGCTCGATACCAATTGTTGGGGGTAGCACACGGTTGTATGAGATAATATATCAAATCTAAGCATACATGCAAATAAAAGTGGATATTCTACCAAAAGAAATATACAAAACAAGAGACATAAATCAACACCGATTTAACGTGGTTCACCCAAAGTGTGGTCTATGTCCACCAAGAAACAAGCCAATCTATTATCCAAAACTTTGACAAGATATACAATGAAGATTTACAATCTTCCACACCTCTCAGATGTACAGTACTTTATTTCTCTCAAGATTTTGCTTCATCACAAGAATTCTCTCTCTCACCAATTTTTTTGCAAGTTATTTCTAATTCTTGTTAATCATTATTACTTCTAAACCCTAGCTTTTATGCTTATATGGTTGTTTATAGACTTAGGGAACTTAGCCATGCAACTACAATCAATATAAATACTTTAATGATAAAAATAGATCTAATTCCCGAGAGTTAATTAAAACATATCTTAGGCACAGTAACCGATGCCGGTTTGACCTAACCGCTTCGGTTCCTCCTTTCCCGACCGATGCCGGTCCGGCTAATGCAATCACGGGTGGTGATGCCGTTCCCCTAATCGATGATGGTTACTATATTTTTCAGCAAGTTTCCATTGCATGCTAAACTAAAGTAATTGAGCTCCAACTCAACACCTATGGAATAGTAAGGAGAGGATCGTGTTCAATTTTTTTCAGGTGTAACTACGCAAAGACCATACTCATTAGGAGTAGTAGAGAGGGAATTTGAGAAGCAAGCAAGGATATCACTTGAACTTCATTATCAATTTGAGCACAACGATAAAGAGCAATAAGCTTGGCCAAAATAGCCTCATCATCAAGGATAGGCTTCACACTTTCATAAGACGTGGCTTTCTAGGAGAATAAGATTGATTCTTAGCCATGGAGAACTAGGGCAAAAATTTTACTAAGTTCACCAAATGATTTAACAAAATATGATTATTGAATCTAAATTATAGTGTCACAAATGATTTTAAATGCTACAAATACAATTAGATAAGCTAATAAAATATAAACCTTGAGTGTAAATAAAGAAGGAAGAATAAATTAGTTTATTTGCTACTAAATTCTCAGAGTGTCGATCTTTAGAAAAGTGTTAAATAGACATAATGATTGTCACAATTCTACAAAAAAATTGTAGAGATGTGGAATGTGGCTGGACCAGGCACTTGGGTGGTACTATGGCCTAGGTCTTAGGATCCCTATCTAGGCTTGAGGTATACTCGGAACCTCGGGAGAACCGATTTCCTCGGGATCGCAAGGGTGGCGTTGATCTTCACTTCTGTCACTATTATGTCGCATGGCTCCAATTGATGTTGTGTGTAACTTGCAAGACAATATCCACCTGTAAACCCCCAAAATGCATCAAATCCTACAAATAAATAATGCAAATGAGGGGTTGGAGTTTCCTTGGCTGTCAAAAAGGTAAAATTACGACCGAGTGTTGCACTACATCTCATACCCAATGTAGTTTTATGTGATTTTTGTGTAACATTGTCCTTAGGTTTCCCTCGCACCAATGACACCAAGATAGCGGGCTACGGCTAGATAGAATGCAAAATGTGTGGATGGAATAAAAGAAACCCCTCATATGCAATGTATACATATATAAGAAGCCCAAAGAATGTAGTCCCTTTGTATGTAGATAGCCCTTGATAGTTTCTAGCCCCTTTAATAATGGTATGTATGATGTGTATATATAGGGATCTCTTGTTTAAATTTTGACACTAGTAACACGACATGCCGACTAGGACCTCGGGATAAGGGTAAGATAACCGAAAATACCAACCACAAATGTCAAGATAAAAAGAATAAATAAGTAGGACATGAGCACCCGAGATCTGGACATAAGTGCGTGGGCACTAGTGTCCGGGACAGTGCTAGTTTCCTAGAGTGAATGACAACAAATGTGAAAAGACTGATAGACATGGATCCCTATGACCTGACCGAGAAAGAAGTGTGGGAGAGACATATGCAAAAGAATTGACAGCAATAAAGGAGCAATACAAAAGAAGACAATGAAATAAAAAGGGGGCGGACATGGGGATGTGTTACTTAGTGAATATATTTTTGCTCAAGACATATATATATATATATATATATATATATATAGTGATATATATATATTTATATATATATATATATATATATATATAACATCATACTTGCTGACATAGTAATGTATTATTAAGTGTGTGATTTTGTGTCTAAAACAAATAATATATTGGTTTCATTCCATGTGTCATTGGTGGTACTCCTATCAAAGAATAGCATAAATGAACCTTCCTTTATAACAACGTGGGTAATAGAACAAAGAAAAAGTTCTTGGATGCAACAATGGAGGTAATGTTAGGAATATTCCTTGGATTAGTGCTCACATTATTGTTTGTAATAGTTAAATGTAATATTCATATATTACATTAGTAATTTAGTGTGTTAGTAAGATATTAATATTGTTATATTAATATCATATTTGTGTGAGAAAAATAAAATATTGTAATATTATTAATATGAGTCATAAAACAACTCATTATTAATAATATAGGATATTGTATTAGTTGTTAGTTTTTGAATAAACAACTCATGTAGATTATTGTGTGTGGAGATATTGGTGGGATATATGAGAGAATAGTGGTGAGTGACCATAGGAGAGATTATCTAGGAGAGATTAGTGGGATAATATTGGTAAGCCTCATCTCTTTGTTTATAGGAAATGAAAAGGTTATATATTGTAAGCTCTCTCATCATGTAATTGCTCCATTCTATTTACATTTGGTTTCTATCTTCTGTAGTTTTCATTTCATGTGTTGATTTTAATTAATTATTGCTTAATTTATTTATGCAAATCTAGAGATTTATCATCATCTGGTATTAGAGCAGGTTAGGAAGATTTATGAGAGTGATTGCAGGACAAAACCACAGCCTCAAGGATGCATCTGAGAGTTTTAAAGCTTCCATCGCCATTTTCTGGATTCTGATCTTAAAAAAATGACTGGTAATTTGTGTTTTTCTCAAAAACCCAGATTCAAAATTCTATAATTTTTGGGTTTGTTTATTTGTATTATGGGAAACTTCTATCAAAATATTACGAAACCCATTTTGTATTTTAAGAGAAATCATGGAAACAATTTTGATGTTTCTAATTATTTTGTAAAAAAATAGTGAGTGATTTCCAGAAATAAAACTTTGATATGCTTTATTATTTTGGTTAAATATAAAGTTGGTTACTATTGTAAGGGTGCATTATCGATTGAAACTGACACCTAATAGAATTGTAAAATGAGTCTCAAAGAAAAATTCAGCTGAGTTAGCATCATCATGATGGAGGAAGGAGGCAACAGAGGAAGGAGGTTAATCAGTGACCTCTCGCCTTCGGCCCATGGCGAAGGGGCCACACAATGAATTTGTGGCATTTGTTTTTGTTGTGTTTAATTTTCATTGTGTGATGTAATAAGAACAGATGATTTATTCATGTTCGCTCTTGTAATAAGTGAGCTCTTGCATGAGCAATATTTCTTATATTTTCCCTTGAATGTAAAGACAGGGGTGAGGAAACATGTACGTTGCTATGAAAGTGGTTGGTGGTCCACTAGAAAACCAATTTGAGAGTTTGTGAATCTCTTAGAAAATCACATACATAGTGGTTAATGGTTCCACTAGAAAACTTGTTGGAGTTGATGGTACTCTTTGAAAACCATCGGATTGTAGAACATGAGCAGGTACTAGACAAAACTCACCCATGTTCACACTAAGGGGGAATGTTAGGAATATTCCTTGGATTAGTGCTCACATTATTGTTTGTAATAGTTAAATGTAATATTCATATATTACATTAGTAAGTTAGTGTGTTAGTAAGATATTAATATTGTTATATTAATATCATATTTGTGTGAGAAAAATAAAAGATTGTAATATTATTAATATGAGTCATAAAACAACTCATTATTAATAATATAGGATATTGTATTAGTTGTGAGTTTGTTGAATAAACAACTCATGTATATTATTGTGTGTGGAGATATTGGTGGGATATATGAGAGAATAGTGGTGAGTGATCATAGGAGAGATTCTCATGAGATATTAGTGGGATAATATTGGTAAGCCTCATCTCCTTGTTTATAGGAAATGAAAAGGCTATATATTGTAATCTCTCTCATCATGTAATTGTTCCATTCTATTTACATTTGGTTTCTATTTTCTATAGTTTTCATTTCATGTGTTGATTTCAATTAATTATTGATTAATTTATTTATGCAAATCTAGAGATTTATCATCGGTAATCGTGTCCTAAGGCCTCTTCTATGGTATCAAGATGAAAGTGATTCTCTCTCCCGGGAATATGTTGATTTTTACCAATAAAATGTAGATAAATTCATATATTATGTTGGTTCTAATCTATAACTTCCCAATATGTTTTTCAATCAACTAAACCACAAATTTATTTTAGGATTTCTTTTTTAATTTGCATTAATTTTTGTGGTGGAGAAACAATGGAATGTCTAAAAAAACAAGTTTATTTTTGGATCTTACCTAATCTTGTCCGAGAATAGTTTTTGTATAAATAAAAACATTTAAAATGGTTTACTGATTGAACTATATACATCAATTGAGGGCTGATAACTAGTTGTTTTATGGAAAATGTACTTCAAATAATTATGTATTTTCACAAGAAGATTGATCATGCAAGTATAAAATCATATAAGTATCATCTCCAAGCCCTATATTCAGTCTCATTTTATCGATAAATAAGCTTTCTATATCCAAAATTGATCCCAAAACAAGGGTATATAATTTACTTCTTGGCCTAAAAATTGTTAAAATATGTCCATATGATGAATAAGCGAGAAAACACAAAATAAACTTATATTTATGGCTTAATAGTTTCTCACCTTAAAATGTGAGATATCTTTAATACATATTAAAACTCATACCTAAGCACAACCTTACTACAAACATACATAGTATCATATGCACTAAAACTATGTGTTTACTTATTAACTAGTTCAAAACATGTTTATGAAAGACAAAGCAATAGCGGTCAATAAACAAGTCGTAAATATTTTTCCAAAGCATCATATTCCACTTTTGCGAAAGATATTAGGACTTAAGGTAGATGAAAAATGCTAGTTTAGGCATCCCCACTATAGTCGTTGTCACACTTATAAGTGTCATGATGTGTTGCTCTCCACTCATCTAGTTTTCATTGTTCGATTTTTTTCTAGATGGAGGTCAACATCATCTAGTTTTCATTGTTCAAGTTTTTCTAGATGGATATCAACATCATCCCACCATGCAAGGAGGTATTTGGATAAACCGGACGGTGTCATACGGAGGTGGGTGTATGAAAAGGGTGAACTCATGATATAGTCCAAGTAGGCTCTCCATGGAATTGCAGGGAGATTTTATTGGATCCATTTTCCTATGATGACATATGTACTTGTGATTCATGAATCCATGATGAAAAGGGCTACGATGTCGGACATAATAAGCATATATGCACCTTCCATATGTTATTATGAAAATTTTCCATGCAAGATTTGCAACATTGGTTGATTTTCCTTATTAAATGCAATTGAGTATGGTAGTGAGGGCCTCACAAAATTTGGGAGAGAAATGCATGTATTTGAAGTTGATCAACATCCATTGTTGGGATGTTACATAAGAATGTCCACATTTTCTATTTCCAGTAACCATCTGCGCATAATATCAAAATAAGAGGCGAGGAAAAACATCATATTCATCGAAACATTTTTTTGGCTTAATCTTGATGCAACAATTTATTTTCTTCAACAAGAACAATGGAATTTTTTTTTAAAATAAGGGATTTGAAAATGTGGTTATCTATGTACATCATATACCTAAATTAGATTTTTTTACTACTACATGTATGAATAGGTATCATGGGTACATAATTGCACATAATTGCAACATTCAGGAGTTTATGCAGTTTATGACATTGAAAAACACGATGTCATTCGGGTTTATGTACGATGTCATTCAAGTTTATGCATGTACTAGATAAAGTGCTCCCTTCGGTCTTGCTACTTCTTAGTCATATCCAAAGGAGAAAAAAAGGTGGAGAAAAGAAGAATGTGGAATAATATCTTGGGAAAAAGGGAATATTGTGAGTAAAAGGGGGATAAATAAGGTTGGGAACGAAGGAATTTATAAAGGACTCATGAAGAATGACTATCATCAAGCGTTTTCAATCCTTTGTCTATTTTGGTCACTAAATTTATCAAGGATTTGATATGGGAAAAGAATCTAAACGTAATTGATAAAAATGGAACCTAAAAATGTTCAAAAACCTATTCGAGATGAAGATTGATGAAAAAATATGATGGGATGAGCACAAAAGTATATCATCTTCCTGTTCAAAATCATGTGAATCAAACATAAAAAGAAATTTTAAAACTTATAATAAGTGAATTCTCACAACACTTTAAGAATTTGGATGGAAACTAAATACGGTTCTAAAAAAATGTGTTCTTGCTTCTAGACTAGGGAAGCTTTTAATATTGGGAATGTGGTTAAACCCCTTAGCGGCCCTATTAGGATTATACTAGTTGTATAGATAAACAAGCATGCAATGAATAATGTAGAAAACGTAAAACAGAAAAGAATGCAATAAAACAGAGACATAGATTTAATATGGTTCACCCAAAAATGGGCTACATCCACCAGAAACAGCCAATCCTTTTATTCAGTCCAGCCAAAATCTCTCTCACAATGCCGCCACTAATACAATGAGCCTCATACATAATGACCCTTTAAAGATATTAGGGTTTTTATCATTTCGGGAAACATAGAAAACCACCCGTTAGATCTGTGACCTAATAAGGAACGGTCCAGATTTCACAATGCATAAATACATATAAAATGTGGCTTACGGGGTGGTGCCCCGAACCCCTATTGGGGGCCATCCCACAGGACCCCGCAAGGAGGCAAAGCACCCCTTGCAACACCCTTCGCTATCAGACTCCACAACCAACAATCTCCCACTTGGGGCGATTGTTGTAACTCCACCACTACAACTCTTGGTTGGACTTTTCTTTTGGCTTGTTTCTTCCACTTCAAGATCAATCTTGAAAACCCACGAATTTGAATGTAAATACAACTTGTTATTTGTCATTGTCTTAGTAAACATATCAGCGGGATTATCATCTCGTATGAATCTTCACCAAATCAAGCTACCCATCCTCCAACACTTTGTCGTATGAAGTGATATCTTAATTTGAATGTGTTTGGTTTTGGAATGGAAGGTTGAGTTATTTTCCAGTGAATTGCACTTTGACTATCACTATGTAACTTACAATCCCCTTATTCCTTACCCAACTCCTCCATGAACCTGCTCATCCATAACATTTCCTTACTTGCCTCATTCGCTGCAACATATTTTTCCTCTATAGTAGATAGGGAAACTACCTTCTGCAACTTTGAGATCTAACTCACTGCCGCACCACCAACTGTAAACATGTATCCAGTAGTGCTCCTCCTGCTATCCACATCTCCTTCCATATCTGAATCCAAAAATCCATGTAAAGTATAATCTAACCCTCCAAAGCACAAGTTCCTACTATTGGTCCCTCTCAAGTACATGAGAATCCATTGGACTGCCTTCCAATGTGCTTTACCCGGATTTTCCATATACCTACTAACAAATCCCCTTTGCTTGGGAAATGTCGGCTTGGTACAAACCATGGCATACATGAGGCTCCCAACTACTAAAGAATAAGGAACTCGTGCCATATAATCTTTTTCCTCTTGTGTTTTTGGGCATTGCTCTTTACTTAATCTAAAATGCCCAACCAATGGTGTACTAATTGGTTTTGCATTCTACATCTAAAACCTCTCTAACACATTTTCTACATAGTCCTCCTAAGACAACACCAATTTCTTATTTTTTTGTCCCTTTTGATTTGCATACCGAGGATTTTCTTTGTTGCACCCAAATCCTTCATTACAAATTTTTGTGCAAGATTTTCCTTAAGCTTTGCAATTTCCTACATATTAGACCTTGCTACAAGCATATCGTCTACATATAATAGAAGAATAATGTATCTCCCACTATCTAACCATTTAAAGTACACACAATGATCTGATTGACATCTAGTAAAACCATGCTCATGCGTAAAACTATCAAACCTTAGATACCATTTCCGGGGAGCTTGCTTGAGCCCATATAGGCTCTTCTTCAACTTGTAAACCAATTTCTCCTTACCCTTCACCTCATATCCAAGTGGTTGCTGCATATAAATATCCTCCTCCAAGTCACCATGGAGAAATGTCATCTTGACATCAAGTTGCTCTAAGTGTAAATCTTCAACAACAACTAAACTTAATACAATATGAATGGAAGACATCTTTACAACAGGGGAGAAAATTTCATCAAAATTGATACCTTTATTTTGTTCATACCCCTTCACTACAAGCCTTTCTTTGTACCTTTTCCGTCCACCTTCTTCTTCTTTCACACGGTAGACCCATTTGTTTTGTACTACTCTCTTCCCAGCCAACAATTTGACTAAATCCCATGTTTGGTTCTTCTCCAAGGAGTCCATCTCCTCATTCATGCCACACTCCCACTCCTTAGTGGACTCCACCTACATTGCATCATCAAAGCTCTTTGGCTCACCACTATCTATTAGTAACAAATAATACAAAGTAGGGGAAAATCTTTCTGGAGGTCTACTAATACGGTGTGACCTTCTTACCAAATATGGGGGTGTCACGGGATCATTATTTTCTTTCTGCAAATTTTCTTGCATTTCTAACAGATTTGTCGATTCCGACACTATTTGTCATTCTCGGCCTATAGAAATGTCAACCTTGGTACCTGTAGGTGGATATTTTACACCCGAGAATTCATTTTTAGGAGCTATATCCTCAACCAATTCTTCCTTGGGATTTTTGTAATCTTGTACATGATCCTTGTACATTCTATTTTCACTCCAAACAACATCACGACTCCTAATTATCTTATATTCGTCTAGATCCCAAAACCAAAATCCATAATCACCATTGGAGCCATAGCCTATGAATGTAAAAGCGTTTAGATTTTGAATCCAATTTCTTCTGTTTTCTTTATTAACATGCACAAATGCCTCACGAACCAAATACTCTTAAAAATGAAATGTATACCTCTTTCCTAGTCCCGGCTTCTTGATAATTCCTCCATCTAGTGCACTCGAAGGCCCACAGATTGATTAAGTACAGTAATATCCACAACCTCTACCCAAAACCGAAGAGGCAGCCCCATGTGCAATCTCATTGACCGTGCATGCTCCATTATTGTTCTATTCATCCTCTCACTAACACTATTTTTTTGCGCAGAGTCTTGGGAACTATTTTCTCTCTACAAATCCCATTCAAGGAACAATAATTATCAAATTTATCACTGCAATACTCACCGCCATTATCGGATCTCAAACATTTCAATTTAAAACTACATTGATTCTCAACAAGTGCTTTCTATTTCTTAAATGTATCAAAGACATCATACTTACGCTTAATGCAATATACCCATAACTTCCTTGTGGCATCATCTATGAATGTGACATAGTACTGAGAGAACCACCATGAGATGCAACATGGGCTAGTCCCCACACGTCTGTATGAAATAGCTCTAACTTTTTCTCTTTCTTGGTATTCCCGCCTTTGAGAAATCTAACTCTTTCTGTTTCCCAAAATGCAATGCTCACAAAACTCTAAGTCCAATTGCTTCAAATTAAAAAGCTTACCTTCTTCTGCAGAATTTTCATGCCCTTCTCACTCATATGTCCTCTCTATTGTGTGCCACATGTTGGCATACTCATCTAAAGTAAACAATATGGTAGAAGGATTAGATATACAAGTAGACAAATAAAGAGTGCCTACTTTCTTACCCCATGCCACTACCAAGGCACCCTTGGAAACCTTCCAAGCATCTAAAGTGAATGTGACTATGCAACCTTCACCACCCAACTATCCTGCAGAGATGAGATTTCTCCTGAGGCTAGGTACATGCCTCACATATCTCAATATCCATGTATTTCCATTTTTAATTTCAAGTGTACATTGCCCTTCCCGACAATGTTGCACGGCTCATCATCGCCCAAATAAAAGCTGTCCAAAATTTCCCAAGACATACTCTTTAAAATAGCCCTTACGGGGTTGCATGGAAAGAGGCACTGAATCTATTACCCAAGATTCTACTCTAGTATTAAGAGAAAGTATAAGAGCATCTGAACAATATTACCTGCCGATTTTCCTCTTTAATACCTTGAGCTAGTTTTCTTTATTTTCTTTGAACCAAAAATCCTTTTTAGCATGTCCTCTCTTTCCACGGTTCCAGCAAGTAATGTCTCTACTCTTAGATTTGGATCTGCCCATCTTTGATTTAGATCTCCCACAAGCCTTACTCTTTGATTTCTCCTTGCTCCTCCCTCTACTCTCCATATTCAATTCCCCTGTACTTTTCCTACACATTTCCTCATTTAAAATGACATTGACTACATCTTCAAATTTAAGATAAGTAGATGATGTATTACTAATTTCCATTACTAAATTGTCCCAACTTTACGGCAAAGAACACAAGAATAATAATGCTCTAACCTCCTCATCAATTGGGATATTTCTTGAATCTAGCTAATTTACAATAGTGTGGAAATCATTAATATGGCTAGATACAAATCCACTTTCTTGCATTTTTAGATTAAATAATATTTTCATTAAATAAACTTTATTGGATGCACTAGGTGTTTCATATAAATTAGCTAGGGTTTTCATCAACTCTCTGTAATCTTCACTGTGAGATATTTGAAGCTACGGAAAATGCCAGACTCAATCAAATCACATGGAGATCCTTCCTTTCCAAAACCTTCCACTCCTCATCAGACATGATTGAGGGTTTCACTTCTTCACCTCCCAATGGTAGGTATAGATCCTTTTGATACAGGTAATCTTCCACCTTCATTTTCCATAGCTAGTAATTTCGGCCATCAAACTTCTCAACTCTAAACTTATTCTCCTTTTTCATTACTGCTTCTCCCACTCAAAAAGAAATCCCTCTATGAGTATACTACCAACAAATAAATCTCAAACGTGATCGATACTTGTTGTTGATTATACCGATTATATAGATAAATAAACATGTAATGAATAATGCAAAAAAATGTAAAAACAGAAAAGAATGCAATACAACAGAGACACAGATTTAACTTGGTTCACCCAAAATGGGCTAAATCCACCAGAAACAACCAATCCTTTTATTCAGTTTAGCCAAAATCTCTCTCATAGTGCTTCCACTAATACAATGGTCCTCATACATAATGACCCTTTAAAGATATTAGGGTTTTTATCATTTCGAGGAAACATAGAAAACCACATGTTACATCGTAACCTAATAAGGACCGGTCCAGATTTCACAATGCATAAATACACATAAAATGTGGCTTACGAGGCACCGCCCCGAACCCCCCCAGGCGCGGCGCAGACCTGCCCCACCAGGGGCCATCCCCAGAGACCCAACAAGGGGGGCAAAGCCCTCCTTTCAACCCCCATCACTATTAGGCTCCACAACCAACAAGCCCTTCTATTTGTGTTCCTCTTCTAAATTTTGGAGAGCCTTATCTAGTATGCAAAGAATTGTTACCCCTTAGAGAGAAACAACAAATGAATCTAAAAAGCCATCTATAAGAGTTAATTTAAGTAAAATAGTAGTCATTTTGTGTGTTGTTATCTCCAAATAATTGGACAAAAGTATTGAGCTTGTCTTATTTCTCTTCCTCATAATACTCTAATTTTTACCATTGGAAAATATGGGACTCCCAAGTTTTTAGCGAGATGTCTTCAAGTCCCTAGACTTAATGCATATGAATTTAAAATTCCTATTGCTAAATGTGTTATTTTCAAATATTTAGTTCTACAAAGCATGATAATGACCAATATCGGATATGTGTTTACCCAAAGAAATCATTTATCATGTTTAAAACCAAGTAGGGGAGAGGGGCCAATACGTGAACATGGTCAATAGTGGACACGAGTCTTGATCACACAATACCCAATAGTTGTTATAGTACAACTTCATAGTTTTCATAGTTGTCATAATGGTTATTTATTTTTGACATAATAATTATGTAGAGTAGCCAATCACATCATGACATGTAAGACCTCTCACTCATGTACAAGTATTAAAAATTCAATGTTCAATCATTATCACCCATGTTCAAGTATTGGTTTCCACCATGGTTGTAGTGTAACTCAAATTTACTATTTTAAATCAATTCAAAATATGATTTTCCCTCCAATTAAACATTCCAAAGAACAAATATAAGTTAAGACAAATTTGAACTACATATTGGTGAAAAAATCATGACCCCACATGATAAACAATTGATTTTGTGAACCCTTTAACTGAGGGTGTACCACTACTAGCCCCTCTCCCTATTAGAATCCTACTCGATTAAGGATTACTAATATGGCATGTGTGTTATTGACATATATACTTGAGAAGGTGTCTCTAAAGACTTTAATCATGTCATTTCTTAAGTGGTTGCTTTTAATTTTGTTGGTTTGGTTCTTCAAAATTTTATTGGGTGATATGTCTATCTTATATATTTTTTAAAAAAATTATCATAATATATGTAGATACATAATTTCAACCGCACAATTTTAATAATAAAATTACAATAATTGTCTTCTTTACCCTCATTTAATTATAATAAGTGATTTTATTCTAATTAGCTAACATTCCCCTTCATCTCTTTCAATTAACAACACTTCGTTAATTAACTAGCCTCATCCCTCATCTTAGATACTAATTAACATCGTTGCATTAGTTAAAATCCTTTAAAATCCCTTTTATTTAATTAATTAACCATTATTAGTCAACAAGGTTTTAATTTGGTATTTAATCAATAAACCATCTTATTGGTTGAATCCCCCTTTCAAACCCTTTAAATTCTACTAATTTCCCTCCAAATTGCTTTTATAAGCTTAACTTGTCCTATTAATTAATCCTAGTTGATTAATTAAACCTCACTAAACTCCCATGAGTTGTGTTATCCAAATAACTCTCCTAGTTATTTGGATAACTTATATTTTATCCTGACTTTGGTGTTTCACATTTTAGGTTACACGCACTCAAGATTATTCTTTTAACACCTTGGCACAGTTGTAGTTCCTCTGCGCGCCCTTGTGTGCCTTCTGCTCCCCTTTGCATTCTTCTATCTCCTTCCATTTTCCCTTACGCACCTTCCTCATGCGCGCCCACTTTCTTTCCTATCCCGTCATGCACTCCTTGTGCACTCTTCTATAGACTTGCCTTCCAATCAGCTAAGTCCCTGACATTCCTCTTGTGTACTTACATAGACTTAGTTCCTTCATGCACCCTCTTTTCTTCCTTCCTCTTACGCGTGTGCCATCCCTCTATTTCCCTTTCGCACGCTTGCTCTCTCCCCGTATACATAGCACACACCCCTCTTCACTTCTTTCATCCACTTCTCCCTTGAGCCCACATTATGCACATTCACCTTCTTTCAGTTAGCTAGGCACACCTCCAAAAGCTAAATCCAAAAGGTAGACCCAAAGATGCGTGAGGCTTCCATGTGTCCGAGCTCCAAAATTTGTACCGGTCATTGAAAAGTCTTCGAATCAGTGGAAGGTGCTAAGTGTCAACTCAGTGTTATTCCAAGATGGGATCCCAAGGTGGAGACTCAAACTTGTGCTAGCCCTCCATGTGGCAAATGGTCAATAGAGGTCAAAAAGGAGAGCGGGCCCAAAATGACTAAGTATAGAGTGCAGGCGGAAGGCACCACGTGTCTTAACGACGCTCCTTCAAAGGTAAAATCCTGAGTGGGTTTTCAAATGAGCACGGGCCTTCCATGTGTCCCAATTCCAAAAAGGGATAGAGTCGGGGATTGAATAGTCGAGTAGAGGCGGGATAGCGGAGGCCGCCACGTGTCGATCCAACGCTATTTCAAAGATAAAATTTGGGGTAGGTTTCCAAACAAGTGCTAAGCCGCCACATGTCAATCTGGTGCATTTTCAAAAGTGAAAGGTAGGGGTCGAATCTCCAAGGTGCACAAGGCTACCACATGGACCCGGTATGGAAAACTCTTTAAAATATTACGCGCCCATGACCCAAATATTCAAATGGCCATATCTTTTGACTGAGAACTCAAATTTGGGTGGGAGAAGACTTTTTGGAAATGTCTTGATGCCCTCTATGCCTTGAAAACATAAAATATCATTCTTAATAGGATTTGGTGGGTGAAAATGGGAAAATGTCTATCAGGCCATTAAAGCATAATCAGATTTCTTCAACCACCAGATCTGATTCGATTCGATCCACCGTTCCTCCTCCTTCGAGGTGCTAAACAAGTAATCGATGCAAACATGATAGATTTTGGGTGGATTTGCGAGGAATTTATCGCTAGTTATTGGTGGTTGAAGATTTGAATCCGAAGTTTCCCTCCCTTTCTCCTTCTCTTCTCTCCTTCTTCTATAAATAGTAGAGTTCTGCTTTGTAAAATGATCTCTCCTTGTTGTAACGGCACCATGCCAAAATGGTGGCCAACTTCCCATGGGTCTCAAACCTTGGCGTGGTCTCTACAATGTTTTCTCACCTCTGTTGTGAATGTAAATGATTGTGCATCCCTTAAGCAATAAAATCATGTTTTGTGGAACTCTTATCTTCCCTCTCTCATTTTCATTACATCTCACCTCTCTATTTGCATTTTCTAGACATGTTGTGCGTACTCCTATGCTTGCATTCCCCATGTTCATGTGTTGCATTGGGAAGGCAAAGCCCGTGTGTGTTGATCGTGCGCGCGCCATCCTACCCTCTTCTCACGCACCCTCTCTGTCTCCTTTGCCACTTGTGGAGAGAGATTAACCCTTTCCTTCTAGTGCTATCGCCTTCCTTAGCTTAGGATTTCCCCTTTCTACACATCCTTTTATCCCTGGTCCCTTGGCATGTTTAGTCTAGGATTTGCATTCAACATTAGGAGTAGCAGTAGCGTTAGAGGTAGGTAGAGGAACCAGCCTTCTCCGAGAGATCCATCCTAAGCGCGCAAGGTCCCACAACTTGGGGATGGTTCCATTTTGGTCTCAGACACCTCGACCCCTTTCGAGATCCGAGACGTGGGTGCACGTTTGAGCAACCAACAGTTTTTGGCACGCTCGGTGGGACCAGAGTGAAGAGCTTTACATCTTTATCTTAGCAAGTTGATGTGTTATTTGTTGAGATCCAGCCTTTGGAGGAATTTTTCAACACATCTGGTGACTCCATTGATTCAACACACCCATTATCTCATGTGCAGACTAGTCTCCCCTCATTCCTCCATTCATTTCTCCTTTTTCACCATTCCACATTCCTCTTTTGAAGTTGTGCAATCATGACTTCTTTCCCGCCATGGAATTCTCATTTGCAGTAGTAGAACTATTTCCCTCCATCCCCACAGTTTCAAAATCCTCCTCCAAATCAGTTTTATAAGCCCCATTATCCCGAAAATGCATACAACCCACCTTTTTCTAACCAAAATGTTTATGAAGAACAGGTTTATGTAGATGATGGTGGTGACTCTTTGGCCAAAGCTGATTTTGAGAGGCAAGTGCTAGAGACGGAGATGGACATGATGCAACTCAGAATCAAGTGCTCCATAAAGGTAGCTGAAGTTGGCTACAAGGTCCCTTGTCCATGGGTCGGCCCTGTACTAGGCTAGTTTAGCACCAGCAGAAGTTGTACTTCATCATTAAGATGCTGCCTAAATCACAGATTGGGTGGAAAAAATTTGGAGGCTCAAGAATCTAGCTCGCATGGAAAACCCTATCAATGGGGCAACCCTACACTACCATCCTACATCCCTCCCACTCCTCCATGCCAACTTACATCATCTCAACCCGCTGTGCATGTTCCTAGCTTCTTGCACATTTCCCCCATTGAGAATTCCATCCCTTCTCCCTCGCTTTCATCTCACCTTCATTTCTCTTCCATTCCCCTTCCTGCGCGTGCCTCTTCTCCTCTTGCACGTGCACCTTCCATCCCTTCTACGTCCATCCTCCCATTTTCTTCGAGTCCCCTCTGTCTAGTTGTACCACAAATGAATAGCCCCCACCAATGCACCTCTCCCAACCAATGTCATCATGTTCGATGACTGCAGGATAATTGAAGAATGGCGTGACTCATGTGACTCCGACTGGGAAGAGGAAATCATACGAAAAGTACTGTTTCAAAGGAGAATCGGTTAGCTCCAGAGGGTGTAATTTTACGGAGGAGGACCATATGATTTCAAAGGCCCTAAGTTTGGATTAGGCCACAAAAGAACCTTATGTTATTCTTCCCACTTCATCCCCTTCAATCCTTGATGTTGAAGAAGAGTTTGAGCTGTTAAACTTCATGTTTGAGGATCGAGGAGCCATGGTGATCAAGTTATAGATCGGGAGGACACCATGGAGGAGGTCGAACGAGGACAACAAGGAGACATATTTGATGTCTAACTTGGAAGATTTCTTTGATGGAGAGGAGCCCATGGATATCACATCATTTTCTCCTCCATCATCCACCTTCTAAGCACACAAGCCTGTTGCCATGAAGGAGAGCATTCAAGGACAACAACCTACACTTCATGATAGCCCTCTGGAACCAAGGTTGGAAGATCATAGTCTTCCATGTTCTTCACAAGAGAAGGAAGGAAAAGGGCAAGAGGATGTCATCATCTCTCTCACACCATCCACCCGGAAAGTTCTGCAAGAAGATCCCATCTGCGGGATTGAGCTTCAAAGTAATGGGAAAATCACAAGGATTAGA
Source organism: Taxus wallichiana var. yunnanensis (assembly GCA_018340775.1). Lineage (NCBI taxonomy): Eukaryota > Viridiplantae > Streptophyta > Pinopsida > Cupressales > Taxaceae > Taxus > Taxus wallichiana. The sequence goes on from CM031242.1 coordinate 928,160,641, forward strand.
CCATGCCCAATCAGATATCTGGCTACCCTAGAGCCAAAATAGAGTTGCCACTAGTCATGCTCATTTTAGAGCATGAGGTAGAGCTTCAGCGCACCAAAGGTCAGCAGTAGCACCTCCCAGATCTAAGTACAGAACAACTCCAGGAGGTGTATGTTATGTTTTTGATACTTTGAGGAGGGAAAAACACCATCTACAAGGTGGTTTTTCACTCTTATTTCTGACCATGTTCAACACCAAATCAACTACATGGTCACAATTTGTGAGGAAGGGAAGCTACTTCTCCCTGCCTGTTACAAGTTTTACTTGAGCACCCCTTGCCTCTGGTTAGTTTAGGTTAGTTTAGGTTTGCTTTCAGTAACACAAGTGCTTGCACACACTCTGCATGTTCCAGTTGGGACATGTATGATTTTCAACTTTTGTACATAGTGTTGTGCTTCTATTTTGGTGCACTCCCTCTGGCACCTTTCCTTTCTTGTCACACCATGCTGCACCCCTTTTGTTGCTTCTTGGGATGACAGTTCAATTTTGGTAGAGGCGTTCCAACGGTTAGTGCATAGCTTCCACTCTCATCAATCCAATTCAGAATATCTTCATATGAGAGAAATAGATTCGATTAGAGTTTAGAGACAGAGATTCAAGTGACTCAGGGTGTTCTTCAAGTTGTAGACCAAATCTTCAAAATTAAGCACCCAAATCCATGCCCAATGGACTTTTAAGGCTACTGGTCTCTTCATCTAGCAGAAGATCCCCGAAAGTTGCCAAAGCATTATCCAAATAACTCTCCTAGTTATCTAGATAACTTATATTTTCATCCTGACTCTAGTGTTTCACATTTCAGGTTGCATGCACTCAAGATTATTCTTTTAAACACCTTGGCATAATTGTAGTTCCTCTGTGTACCCTTGCATGCATTCCTTCTCCCCTTTGCATTCTTCTATCTCCTTGCATTTTCCGTTGCTCGCCTTCTTCCTGCGTCACCGCTTTCTTTCCTATCCCCTCGAGCACTCCTTGTGTGCTCTTCTATAGACTTACCTTCCAATCAGCTAAGTCCCTGGCATTCCTCTTATGTGCTTACCCGAGACTTAGTTCCTTTGCGTGCCCTCTTTTCTTCCTTCTGCATGTGTGCCACCCCTACACATTGTTTCCTTTCGCACGCCCTCTTTTCTCCTTCCTCCTACACGTGTGCCACCCCTCTATTTCCCTTTCGTGTGCTTGCTCCTCATCTCCCCACACACAACGCATGCCCCTCTTCACCTCTTTCTTCCACTTATCCCTTGTGCCCACATTTTGTGCATTCACCTTCTTTCTAGTCAACTCGGCGCACCTCCAAAGGCTAAATCTAAAAAAGAGACCCAAAGATGCGCGAGACTTCCACATGTCCCGAGCTCCAAACGTTACACCGGTCATTGAAAAGTCTTTAACTCAATGGAAGGTGTCAAGTGTCAACTCAAAGACAATTCCAAGATGGGAGCCCAAGGCAGAGACTCAAACTTGTGCCATCCCTCCATGTGGCAAATGGTCAATAGAGGTCAAAAAGGAGAGCGGGCCCAAAATGACTAAGTATAGAGTGCAAGTGGAAGGTGCCACGTGTCTTAACGATGCTCCTTCAAAGGTAAAATCCTAAGTAGGTTTTCAAATGAGTGCGGGCCTTCCACATGTCCCAAGTCAAAAAAGGGATAGAGTCGGGGTTGAATAGTCGAGAGAAGAGCAGGCCGGCGAGAGAGACCGCCACGTGTCAATCCGGCGATATTTCAAAGATAAAATTTAGGGTGAGTTTCAAATAAGTGCCAAGCCGCCACATGTCGGTCAGCACGTTTTCAAAAGTGAAAGGCAGGGACCAAATCTCCAAGGTGTGCAAGGCTACTACATGGACCTAGTACAACAAACTCTTTAAAATATTGCGCGCCCACGACCCTAATATTAAAATGGCCATATCTTTTGACGGAGAACTCAGATTTGGGTGGTAGAAGACTTTTGGAAATTTCTTAACACCCTCTACACCTTGGAAACATAAAATATCATTCTTAATAGATTTGGTGGGTGAAAATGGGAAAACATCTATCAGGCCATTAAAGTAGAATCAGATTTCTTCAACCACCAGATCTGATTCGATTCGATTCTCCATTCCTCCTCCTTTGAGGTGCCAAACAAGTAATCGATGCGAGGCGTGACAGATTTGGGGAAGATTTACAGGCATTTATCACTGGTTGTTGGTGGTTGAAGATTTGAATCCGAAGTTTCCCTCCCTTTCTCCTTCTCTTCTCTCCTTCTTCTTCTATAAATAGCAGAGTTCTGCTTTGTAAATGATCCCTCCTTGTTGTAACAACACCATGCCAAAATGGTGGCTAACTTCCCACGGGTCTCAAACCTTGGCATGGTCTCTGCAATGTTTTCTCACCTCCTGTCGTGAATGTAAATGACTGTGCATCCCTTAAGCAATAAAATCATGTTTTGTGGAACTCTTTTCTTCCCTCTCTCATTTTCATTGCATCTCACCTCTTTGTTTGTGTTCTCTAGTATGTTGTGCATACTCCTATGCTTACATTCCCCATGTTCATGTCTTTGTACACGCCTGGAAGGCGAGCCGTGTTTTGATATGTGGTGCACACCATCCATCCTCTTCTCACGCACCCTCTGTCTCCTTTGCCGCTCATGGAGAGCGATTAACTCTTTCCTTCGGTGCTATCACCTTCTTTAGCTTAGGATTTCCTATTTCTACACATCCTTCTATCCTCGTCCCTTGGTATGTTTAGTATAGGATTTACATTTAGGAGTAGCAGTAGCATTATAGGTAGGTAGAGGAACTAGCCTTCTCCAGAGATCTGTCCCAAAGCGAAGGTACCACAACTTGGGGACAGTTCCATTGTGGTCTCGACACCTCGGCCCCTTTCGAGATCCGAGACATGGGTGCACGTTTGAGTAACCAGCAAGTTGTTAACATATAATTAATCTCTTCTAATCATATTTATCCCTTTCTAATTCTACATTAGGTAGATTGTAAGCTTCTCCTAAAATGGAAATCTATATAAGAAACCTAGTACACCTTGTCAAACTTACACCATGTCATTGGTGACATTATACTTGAGAAGAGCATTTCATGTTATTGGGCGCTTGTTGAATATCCCCTCTTTCTACTTGCTAAAGAGTAGTAAGAGAAGAATCAAAATTTCCATTAATCCATACTTGATGAGATATCTTCCTATTTGCTTGAGAAATCCTTAATCATGTGTGGTCTATGTTCGGCTCACTAAGGAAGTACCTACATCCAAAGCACATCCAAAGATCAAAATGAGGTTTGCACTTAGTATAGATTCATATTTTTTGTTTAACTAGCTTCCTTTTCCACTTTATCATGATGTATTTGCTTGAATTTAACTAAGTTAGGATCTACTTGGTGTTAGGTTCTTTCAATTATCTTAGTTTAAAGTTTAGCATGCATACATATGGCACGCCTGGTGGGAGACTCCTTTGTCTCATGCACATTCATTTATTTTCTTAGTTTAAAGCTTCATTTTACCATTTTACATGTAAGTTCTTTCAATTTGTTAAAATTTCTTTGTTTTTGAGCATGTATGTTGGTGTTTGGTAGTGTTGAGTCTTCTTTGTAGGTATAAAGGAGGTAAAGTGCTGTCAAAATTGAATCTTGATGGGAAAATTTTGAGATTTTTACTTTTTTGTCATTTTTTGACATCTTTTTGTACGTACATGCTTTCATATGCTAGTGCATCACTACATGCACTAGAGCCTTTATTCATGTGCTACCATTTTTTGTTTTGTACTATTGCACATGCTAGCATATCATTGTACACACTAGCATCTATGTTTGTGTGTTACCATTTGTTCTATTTTTCTTCACAAGCTAGCGTAGCACTACATGTGTTAGAGTTTGTCTACACGTTACGATTCACGATCATCATTTTCTTCACATGTTTGCATTTTCACCACCTATGCATAATTTTCTTTAGACTTGCACTAGCGTATTTCTTCACACGGTTGTGTAGTTGTTCACTTACTACCATAGTGTTGTTTTCTTTTTGTACACACTTGTATAGTTGTTCACCCATTACCGTAGCCTTGCTTTCATGTTTCACGTTTTACGTACATGTTGTTATGCTAGCGTAACTCTATTTTGGTTCCATGTGCTAGCATCCTATTTCATATGCTTTTATTTATGTTCATGCATTAGTGTACATATTTCGCTTCATGTACTAGATTATTAGTATACGTACTAGCGTGTTGTGTTAAAATTTCACTCAAATTTCATATTTTCATCTTTAATTTCTGTTGTTTTATATGTAAATCACACTCTAATATGTAGGTTACTTATTTAAAAAGGGTGTTAACACTTGACATATTTATTTAAGATTCCATTTGTTTGATTTGATCAACACCATATATGTTCCTCTTGCACTCTCGAGTGACCTTGAGAATCGAAATGACCACAATCATAAATATTTTTCTAACATTGAGGTTGTATGGAAAATTCTTGACCATTTGTGTGTAGGACCATTACAACGTTGGAAACATTTTACCACACAATATCAAGAAGCAAATTACTAACACTTTGTTGACCAATTTTATTTGTTCTTGTTCGATTAGTGAGCTAGTAATAAAGAAAACAAGTAACTCTAAAACATGAATGGTTTATGGTACCTTGGGATGATATAATGATGTAGACAGTGCAAATGGTGGATTCTTCTCTCGCAACGAGCTAAGTGATCTGCAAATCAAGATAACTCAACATAAAAAAATTAGATTAGTAGATAGGATGAGAGGGTTTCTGACAAAGTTAGTCCGGATAAGCAAGAACTTCCTAGGATGTATGTTAACCCTTGTGTTTGATAAACATAGTTAAAATAAAGATTTGATAAATTGATGTAGTGTATATGCGAGAATCTGAATTAAAATAGAAGCTAAAAGCTAGTTCTAAGATGATAAAGTAGATATGATCTAAATATGACAAAATTAATCAAACCTAGTAGGTGTAGACACAAAATCATGCACTTTAGACATTATTTAGTCTCGAGTCTCATACTACTATTTAGAGGGTTTTTGAGTGAAGAAAGTACTAATTAACCCCGTCTCTTAGCCATTTTTATTTGATTTCTATCATCATTCTGACCTCCACCACACACATGCCCAGTCAATTTTCATCATCTTCCATCATTTTATCCCCAGACTGGGCACCAGGAGCTAATCTTCAGCACCCATGGGCACCTTGGTCCCACCATGGGCGCCCGATCCTTCTTGAACTTTCTCACCACTTTTTGGGCTCTTTCTAGCCATTTGAGGTCTTTATCTTTTTGGTGGTCAGCCATTTTGGGGTTAATTATGAAATTAGATCAAGAGAACCCTATAAATATAAAGTTATGAGACCATAATGAAGGACCAAGCACTAGTCATTACTATCATCCACCTAGAGTTCCATCCATCTATTGCATTGGAGATCACTTGCATCCACATAGCTCCATCGCAAGGCATAAGGCTAGGACATCTACATCACACACAGCATAAGGGGGATTCTATTATATTCCATGCACCATATATTACATTTTTCTACACATAGTTAGCTTGTTACATAACAAAGTGTGTATGATGCAAGAGCAACCTAGGGCATGTTTCATACACGAGAGAAAGAGAACTACATTTGGTTTTGGAATGTAGTGCAATGCTCGATTAGTAAGACTACCATTATGGCAATTAAGGTCGATCGACCCTATTATATGCATTTTTCTTTTTTAGGGATTTATGTTTGTTTAGAGTTTTATAGGTCTTCCTTTCATCTTGGATTATTGCTGCGACACCTAACGTAGTACGAGAGGATTTGATACGAGGACATAATGATGGTTTCAAATCACTTGCCAAACCCGTGAATATCATTTACGAAGTTATTACACAAACCAGAGTGCCCATTCTACTGAGACCAAAGCACTGTAAGCACTGGTCCTTCTCTAGATGCCCGATCAGGATGATCAACCTAGATCCTTCATTTTTGGGGTTGATGTACAATCGTTCCTACTTCCAATTCTCTAGTCACCTCGTGACACAGCGGTTCCTGAGCATCTTCTATTCAAATAAGTTATTTCCTATTTTCTCTTGCACATTAGGGTTAGAATTTCCCTTTTCATAGTTGTTTAGGTCATCTTTACATTTATTTGATTGCTCATAGCTTAGATTAACTAGTACCTATATTACATTTTTAGTTAATCGAAATGGTCGACGGTGACACGATCTTGTAGTGGGCCAATCGAAAGCAACCAAGGATGGATGAGGAGAAAATGTAGAAAAAGCGAACTGCAAGTATTCTTATAAGCTGGATTTGGATCTAATAATTCATTGTGTTGATCAACAAGAACCTACGAAATTCTAAAACAAGAGGAAATAGAAAGGATGCAAGAAAATTAGGAAAACATATGGTAAATGATATAAAATAGAGGTGAGTCGATGGAAATTAGGTTGGATCGTGTGGCAAGGAGGGCAAAGCGAGAATGGATCTAAGATGGCGAGATGAAGTAGAATGACCGGATCTAAAAGCCGAGATGGTTGGGATCAAACATGTGATGGTATTGGTGACTAGGAAACAGAAATATAGAGGTGGATCGCGAAACTTGAGTGGATCGATAGCGAATAGAGTTGATTTGGACTTGGTTGAATGAAATAGGAAAAATAATAGCTTTGTAGATGAAGATGGAGGTGATTGGATACAAGAATGAGTCACTGGGATGACTACTGAGAACTGCAAACACAATGAAGATGACTACAAAAAGTGATTATTATGGATCTAAGAATGCAATGAAAAGAGGACTCCAAAGATCCCAAAATGAACACAAGATCTCCAAGATGGCTTCCAAATGGCTTGGAAGCTACAAAAAGAGGTCACAAGATGAAGGCAAGATTGCAAGAGCTCAAAAATATCAAAATTGCATCCTTGAACAAGGAGGGGTGAGGGTAGCTTTATAGGGTCGATGGCGGCCGGATGGGTCTCGACCATTGTAGGGACCCATCCATTTGCATAGTCGAAAGATGATGGGCTTGAGGAAAGGATCCCATAGGAAGCGCAGGATTGGGGTTTAGGTGGATAGAGATGAGATAGGGTTACATATGGAAGATAAATGGGTAGGTGGATGGTTGAAATGAGTAAATAAAGGCCATGGGTGGGTAAAAACATTAAATGATGGCCTAGAAAGAGAAAAATTGAGGATTTAGAGAGGATAAAATAAATTAAATGAGGATTAGGGATGATTAAGGGTGATTAGGAATGATTTAGGGAGAATAAAATAATGAGATGAGGATTGGAGCTAATTAAGAATAATTAGCATAAATGGGATGGGATGGTGGAAAATGGTGGTTAATGGGATACAATGAATTTAGGAGCAAATACAAAATTTGAATGGGTGACTATGAGGAAAAATACCGGAGACTTATTTGGATGTGGGGTGAAGGGTAGTGATACCAAATTTTGGTGTCTACATTTTCCCCTTTTTGATGAGTGGTTTGCGTTGGGCAAGCCACGAGACAAAAATAAGAAGGATGGAAAATATAATTGATTGGGTGTTCCCCTCAAACTAGGGGTCGATGACATAAAGGAATTCGATCGCGAGTTTGAATGGGGTATATGGTGAAGGGTGGAAAGGATGAGAAAATAATATTAGGGGATAAGATATCCCAGATAAGGATTGAACAAAAAGTAAAAATTAAAATAAAGATATGGCGGTGATTTGAGTCACTTCGGTGGGGATCAAAGGATATTCTTCAAAGAGACAATGAAAATGTCCTACGAGCTTGTGATTCGGAAATAAACACTGTAAAAAGGAGGTAAACCAAGAGGAATCCACTCAAATGGATACACAAGCCATCCAACCAATGGGTCGAAGGTAGATGTTGAGTATGTGCAAACAAATGTGAAAATGGTTGAGACAAAAGTCACACAAAAGGAGAAGGGTGGGACAAAAAAATATGCGTCGGGGTGGGACAAAAAAGGGATATAAAATTATGGTGCCCTAAGAGGGAACACAAGGATGGCCACAAAGGCAAGAGGATGATAAATATGCGGTATATAAGGAAGCCCAAATGGTACATAAGAAGGATGTGAAAGAAAACCCTTTTAAGGAAGAAGTGGAAGAAAATATCATTTTGAAAGGAAGGATTGATCGAAGAGAGATAAAATGGAGATTGTTGAAAAATACATGGTCGGAGTCGATGATGACCAAACACGGTCAATGGTGACTAAAGAAAAGTGGCAACGACCCAAGAGGGGTCAACAAAAACTATGTTTGGTGGGCTATAAAATCCCATGGGGTCGTTCGAATATGCTCATTTGGATGGTGTGAAGTGACGATTGAGAGCTCTAGGCTATAAAGAGACAATGATATTTGGAGAGAAATGGAGGTTGAAGGAGTTAGAAGGAAGCACTAGAGGACCCGTAGGATGGTAAGTGCCTAAACCCTAGCTTGGTTTTAAGAATTTTTGTGTTTTTCTATAATTTTTTTCATTTTTTCAAATTTTTATCTCGACACTAGGGGCGGTCACTGCAACTAGACACGGTCATCATCGACCACGACTTGGATGCATTGACCCATCATGATTGGTGTCAATTGGGGATGGAAAGATGGATTTTGGATTGATTTTGGTTTTGAGGAGATTTGGATGATGTTAAAGTTGATTTTGTGTGTTTGATTGGTTTTGCAGGCTAGAGAGACCCTATATTTGAGAGATAGAGTTTTAGCCCTCTATGAGTAGATTAGGGGTGATATAGCAGATGTTGAGTGGGATCACTTAGTAGTAGTTGGTTTGGGTGGATTTTGCCACTACCAACGGATTCTATGAGATGTGGGGTTGATGATTACACTAGTGGAGAGGTGGGATGTGTGTACATGCACATTTTGGTTTAGGACGGGTGAGATGACTGTCACCCTAGAGGATGTATATCGCATCTTGAGATTACCAATATAGGGGAGAAAATAGTTCCCATTACAGTGGATAGTAGACTGGAGGTCCTGACATGGCTATTTGGAGTCAATGCCCCACATATTACATTTTTAGGGGCATTTTCATATGAGATGAGATATGATCGTGGGGTACCTCGGAGTTGATTGATTTGTTTAGTGATGATGGTGATATCATGCTACACACTACCAGATTCAGGGGGTGCTAGGTTTCCATGGACAATACCGGGAGTTCTAGAAGATATAGTGGACCACAAGACTGTATTTTCATTTGGGACAACATTACTTATGCGGGTGTATCATGAGTTGTCGATGTATATATTGAGGAGGAGGATATGACTTGATATAGGGTTTCTCCTACATTATTGGGCCTATAAGCATGTAGTATTCATTAGGCCACCAATAGTTGATCATATTGAGTTGTCAGTTGGATTTTTGAGGTGGTGATTTGATCGAGTTCATGGTGACAGAGTTAATAGGGATGCAGATTGGTATGGTGACATATTTGTGGAGCTAGAGATAGAGTAGGTGAGGTGGCGGTTGTACCAAGACGTTCTGCATGACACTGGAGTAGATGTGGAGTTAATGGATATGAGGAGGAATAGGTGGTTATAGTGGCACAGGCTTGAGATGATCGAGCTCATGTAATTTTATAGAGTGAGACAACGGTTTAGAGTGGTACGAGATAGTGCCATGAGATCCCATTGTATATAGGTGGGATGAGTCGGATAGAGATCTGTCAAGTCCCGACATGGTAGAACCATTGGAGGAATAAGGGGTGTCATGGGACAATGATGATTATGTCAAAGTTGGTGCAATGTTTAGAGATTGGATGACCACTACTTGGATTATTCGGATGGCTTATAGGGAGCTAGACAAATGGCTCCTCTAGGTACTATGCCTTTGATTTTATACATGGCACTAAAGAACAAAGGTGAGATGTTATGAGAATATTTTTATGCATAAGATGCCACAGACATTGAGATATGTAGAGTACCTAGTGGCACGACAAGCTAGAGGGGGTGGAGCAACACCATCTAGGATTACCGTGAGCATGGCATAGCCACCACGAGATGTGGACCACGATGGAGGTGGTGGAGCTCGAGGATTTATCCCAAGGCCTCTCTAAGGGGTGAGGGATTGAGATTGTCGATGTACGGTTTACCAATTTTGATGATGTATCTACTTTGAGATATGATCCTTAGAGGCCTCCAGACATATGATGTATCGATGTACTTTGGACTCGTGATATATATATATATATATATATATGATGAAAAAATTGGATTTTGACTCATGATTTATTAGTGCATTTATGATACTATTTATAGTTTTGGTGATGTTAATTGTTAGATATAGATGGCTAATTTTGATTTAGATGATGATTTGATGATACATATACATATACATACATACATATATATATATATATAATGATTTTCATTTTCAGTTATGATGTATGGTGTTAATGATGAATTTATGGGTTTTTATTTATATGCATATGCTTTGATATGGATTAGATATAGATGCGTTGGTTTGTGAAAATTTAGATGTGAATATGGCATGTTATGTGATGATGTAGATATGGATGAGAAAATTTGATTTATGTTATGGATAGATGGTTATTAGTGAGTGAAAGTAGATTAAAGTATGGTTATAGATGGCATGGTTTATATTAGGGCTGATATGTTGGTGTAAAAGAAAGGATGTGATTTTGATTAAAGGTGACCAAAACAAGAGAAACGACACATAATCGTAGCAAGGAGTGCATGAGGAAATGATGCTTCAAACCAGATTGGAGGTAAACAAAATACGGAACCACTTACACTTGTAACCAATAGCATGTGTTAACACATAACCATCACTAGTTAGTGATCCTAAGAGTCATAAGGGAGAGTATGAAGGGTAAGGCGATAGACCTAATGTCGACACGACATAAGGGGTTTAAATCAGCTTGTATGGGAAGATAGTTTTCCATAGGTAGTTGTTCCTAGGTCTATACCCTAGCTCTGGGTAATGGGATGCAAACTAATCAATGCGGGAAGTTTTCTATAAATGATAAATTTGATCAATGTGGGAAGCTTTCTTAGGGTGCTTTCTTATGAACTTTAATATTTTTTTCTTTTGAAATATAAGTTTGATCAATGTGGGAAACCTTCACTACCATGATATATAGGGAGTAGCCATCCTTCGAGGGAGTGGTCTACTTTTTTATTTTATGCTTCCAAAATTTGGATTTTGCTTTTTATAAATGGCAGGATAATATATGCATGATAGTTGTCCTTTGAGGGATTAGTCTATACTTTTGATTTTTTTATGCTTTTATGAACAACTTTCCTTTGAGGTATTATTTGGTTTCCTTTTGATTTTATTATGGGGAATAAGCTGGGGATAACTAGGTAGACCACTTAGGAGGGGATAATGAATGTAAAAGTGACACCCATGGACCCTTAGCATGGTTCCAATAGGTGAATAAGAGGGTAATGGATGTAATGATCATGGATTTCTCACCAAGAAGGAATAACCTATCCATAAGTAATATGTTATGAGAAGAGCCGTGGAGCCCATATTCAAGGTCATATATAAGGAAATTGATGGTAGACTGCATAATTCCATATCATTACAATGAAAGATAGAATTGGCTAATGATGGATGGATGACCAAGACGATGACTAACTTAACAATGGTAGCTTTGTCAAAAGTAGAAAGGCTAAAAGCGCAATGCGTTAAGAGGTTCTATTTTTGATTTATCATCAAGGAAGTCAAACGATAGGCCCAAGACCCATAATTATGCATGATAATGTAAGGTCTAATCTAGTTGGGAGAAAATTTTCCACGTTTTCTCCTTTCTAAAATAGTGACGTTTTGATTTTCCTTAAGGACAAGGTCACCGATGTTAAAATCACATTTCTTGATATGTTTTTATAAGCACATTTGATGCACTCTTAGTAGACGTGATGGTGCTCAAGAACAAGAAGGTGACGTTCATCTAACAACTCAAGTTGTGCTAGATGTTCTTGATGATAATATTCATTAGAGATAAAGTCACAAAGATAGACTTACAAGGATGGGATTTGGGCTTCAAGAGGAAGAATGGCCTTAGCATTGTAGATCGAGAGAGAAAGGATTAGTGCTGTAGAGGTGCCGGTGCTAGTCCATTATGCCCAAAGAGTGAAGGGAATGTGAAGATGCCAATTACAACCAGATTTATCAATAGTCTTGGAAACGATGTTGCAAATAGTTTTGTTAATGGCTTTGGCTTGACCATTAGCTTGAAGATAGTATGGATAAAATAAGCTAAGTTTGATGTTAAATGAGTCACAAAGCTTCTTAAGGTATTTTTAAGGACTTTTTGTTGTTTGTGATGATTTTGTGAGGAACGCGAAACAAAAAATGATGTGCTAATAGACAAAATTAACAATTTGATTAGCTTTGGTTGATGCGATTGGAATTTCTTCCACCCATTTGGAGAAATACTCTATGGCGGTAATACTAGAATGATTGCATTGAGAAGAACGTGGATTAATGAGGCCAATGAGGTCAAGTCCCCATTGTGAGAAAGGCCAAAGGTCCTAAGCCGGTTGTAAGGGCTTGACTAGTAATGTGGATGAGATTGGAATGCTATTGGAATTTGACACACTTTTTAACGTAATCACGGTAGTATTGATTAAGAGAAGGCCAAAAATAACCCATGTGAAGGACGCGCGTTTGGCGATAGCCAAAGTGCTAAAATGGCCACCATGGATACCATTGTGGACTTCTTGGATAGCTCGAATGGATTCGTGAGACCTAAGGAAACAAAGAAAAATGTTGTCAAATCCACGTTTTTAATGGATGCCGCCAAGGATGACATAGCGGTTAGCACATTGAAGAAAGGACCTCCTACCATTTTTAGATAAGTCAGAGGGGATGATGGATTGAGATAGATAGTCAAAGATTTGATAATACCAAAGATCATGAGGGTTAGTATCAATATGGATGATACCAGGGAGCTCATGACTATGAGATGGTTGATCTTGACACTGAACAACAACAAAAATCTTAGATTCTTTAATTGTCAAAGGGATGAGAGATGCGAGAGATGCCATAGTGTTTGTGAAATGATTAGATGAATGAGGAATAGTCGAATGGTGTAGAAATCGAATTCCTCAAGGAGGAATTCAACAATGTCCTTATACTTTTGAAGGATGTCATTTTTACATTGATAAACACCCTTAACTTGGTTGATGATAAGTTGATAATCCCCATAGATATCAAGGACTTCAACGCCAATCGGATGGTACTTTTAATACCTAAGACTAGGGCTTCATGCTCATCCATGTTGTTAGTGCATTCAAATTTAATCTTGTTACCGATAGGGATAGGAGTGTCCCAAGGAGGAATGATAATCATGTTAGCACCTCCCCCTTGCTAACACTTAGATCCATCAAAAAGAGAGTCATCTTGAGAGGATAAAATTCACGTCATAAATTATTGATAGAATCATCTAGAAAGTGTTCACAAGGAAGGTGATTGTCAAAAAGAGGGAGTTGTCTAGTTGATTTGTGAGAGCTTGGCCCTTGATTGATTTTTGAGAGATGAACTCTAGGTCAAACTCGATCATGAGCATGAGCCATCGAGTGATGCAATCACTATGATAGGGTTTAGAATGCATGATTTTGAGGAGGTGAAAGCTAGTGACAACATAAGTTTTATGATTGATAAGATAGTGATGGAGCTTGGAAGTAGCGAAGAAAAGAGTGCAACATGACTTTTAGCTTCATTGTAGCGAGTTTTATAATCATGAAAGTGCGACTAATATAATAAATTTTCTGCTCTCTTCCTTTCTCATTGTAATGTGCCAACATGGCGCCTAGAACATGGTCGAGAGGTAGAGACATTGAGATAAAGGGATCCCCCTCACATGGAGGGGTAAGCACAAGTGTAGATAGAAGATACCGCTTGAGGTCATAAAAGGCTTTCTGGCGAGTTATCATCCCATCTAAATTTGAAATCTTTGCAAAGAAGATGATGAATGGGTTGGAAACGATAGCAGATTTGTGAGATGAAATGATGAATAAATTGAAGGTGACCTTGAAGACTACAAAGTTGCTTCAAGTTAGAAGGAGGGGGCATCTCAAGAATAGCCTTGATTTTGGTGGGTTCAACTTCAATACCCATGATAGAAATGATGAATCCAAGGATTTTTCCTATAAGCACTCTAAACACACACTTAGATGGATTAAGATGGAGGAAAAAGCATATATGGAACTCAAAAAGGGTTTTAGGATGGAAACATGGTCACGTCGATGCTTGGATTTACCCAAGAGGCCATCAACAGTATTCTAAAATTTTATGGATGAGATCATGAAAGATGTATGTCATGTCTCGTTGATAAGTGGATCCAGCATTTTTCAAAATGAAGGGAATGACATGATAGCAAAATGTCCCCAAGGAGTGATAAAATAGTTCTTTCTCTAGTGCGATAAGGATATTATTATAACCAGAAAAATCATCCATAAGAGACAACATCTCATGGCCTGTAGTGAGGTCTAAAAGTTGATCAATGTTAGGGAGAGGAAAGTCATCTTTAGGGAAAGCAATATTTAGATCTCGAAAGTTGGTGTAGATGCGAAGCTTGCACAAGGCTTTAACAATGGGTATAATGTTGGAAACACATTAGGGATAGTAAATGGGGAGGATGAAGTTAGCAGAAAGGAGAAATTGAAAATCATCTTTGACAAGGATGGAAACTCGAGGGTGCATATGGTGAAGCTTCTTATTAACTAGCTTAGCATTGGGAAAGGTGACAATATTATAGACAACTATGGAAGGGTGCATCGACACTAAAATTTTCCTCCATAATTTCTATTTCATTAATGTATGTATTAGGAATAGGATGTTGTTATTAATTGTAAATTTTCTCCCATAGTCTTGTTGAAGTACCTCATGGGTGAGATTGTAACAATTTCATGTTAATATTATAATTTACTTTGATATATCATATTTGTCATCATTCCGTCTTATCATAGTCGATGGTATTCTTGTGTTCGGTTGTTGTTTTGTTTCAGATTACATCCACCAAACTAAAGGTGTGCATTAGTAAATAATCATAGCACGAGGAGGTCCCGGTGAAGAATTATCATAGTGCCGGATTGGTGATGACATTTTGGTTCCGTTGCAGGACCATTCCTCGTTGGTGGATTTTACGGAGAGATATTCCCACTTAGTCAAAAATCAATTGGAGGGTAACCTTGTTTTTCTTGCATGTAGTAGTTACCATGGTAAAGTCATTTTTACCGTGAATAGTAGTTACCATGATAAAGTTATTTTTTTTGTGAATAGTATTTATCACAAGTAAAGTCACTTTTTACCGTGAATAGTATTTACCATGAAGAACTTCACTTTTTACCGTGAATAGTGTTTACCACAAGTAAAATCGTTTTTACCGTAGTAAGTCAAGTTTTACCATAGTTTACCATGGTCATTTCTATAGTAATTCCAATTATTTGTGCACATAAGTCTTGTTGATTGTACTTGTGGGTTGGTATTTCACGGTGGTTACTTTTGAAAATGGGAAAGATTCTGTTTTTTCAGCTCAATCTAATGAAGATGTTTCTTCTTTCATTCAAGAGTTTAAGCGATCTCGTATTTGTAATGGCCTTATAAGAAGGGAACAATGGACTGAATTTTTTCCTACCTTTTTAGATGGTTCCGCACTTAGGTGGTTTGAAACACTAGGTGATAATGTGAAAAACTCATGGGATTTATTAACTGAAAGTTTTCTTGAAGAATTTGGTGAACAACAGAGATATGCAGACCTCATGATCGAGATCACAAAGCTATCCCAAGGAGAGAAGGAGAAGATAAGGGATTATCATGCTCGTGTTCTAGAGCTAAGGAGGAAGCTCGATGCCTAGATCCGGAAGGAAGGACTAGTGGATGGGTTGATGAATGGCGTGGATAATCTCCTCTGTAAGCACTTCATTCTTGGGATGAAGCCGGAGATCAGACAACGAGTGAAGTATGACCGCCCAGCTACCATTGAACAAGAAAAGGAGATTGCAAGAAGGCAAGAAGAAAGCATGGAAGAGGAGCCCAAAGAAATTGTTGTTAAAGTAGAGCCTACACCAGCACCTTTGGTCCAGAATCCACAACCACTCCCGGTGAGCACAAATATTTCTCCTAGTACATCTACTGAGTATGAAGATCTGCTTAGGAAGATGGGCTAGTTAACTATTAATCTTCTTCAAGGAAAGGAATTTAGTTCTCAGGGAGGAGATAGAGGTCCAAAAAGAAATATTTCTGAAGTTGTTTGTTATGGTTGTTATAAAAAGGGTCATTATAAGTATAATTTCGAGATAGAGCTTCTACATCACGGTACAAGAGATAATGATAAAGGAAAAGCACCTGTGAATTCTCTTGATGTAGTAGATAAGAGTAGAAATAATGAAGTAGATGTGTTTGTAACAAAAAGAAAGAAAGAAAAAGATAATCAAGATGGAAATGATCCTAAGAAGATGAAAGAAGAAACTAGTAAGAAACATAGGAGAAGAAAGTTGGGTGTGCAGGATTTTTGATTTCACAGGCAAGGACCATACTCCATCTTGGAAGATTTGTCCAAAAGGCCTGCAAATATTACATATGGTCAACTCTTGGCTATGTCTTTCGAGAAGAGGCGGGAGTTGCGAGGTGGACTCAATGCTTGAAGAAGGAAGGAGGTTGAGGTCCCCTGTTTTGGAGGCGAGGCAGATCCCTATGCTCCACAAGTGAGGTATTATGTAATGGTATTTCAATTCATGATGTCTTAGTTGATGGAGGTGCTGCGATTAATGTAATGACCGAGTCCGTAATGAATATGTTGGGTTTAAAATTGATCACCCTTCAACACTTATGTTAAGGTCATTAAATAAAGGAAAAACTAAACGAGAAGGTGTAGTTTCAAATGTGGCAATATCTGTTATGGGTGTGGTATGGGTGGTAGACTTTCGGAGTGATGAAAAATGGTACTGCATTGCACCCAATCTTCTTTGGGAAGACCATGGCTAAGGAGAGTTCATGCAAGAAACTACTGGAATAAAGGTTTCATGACACTTGGACGTGGTAGAGAGAGGGTGAAGATAAATGTGATCCCTTGACATCATAAGGCGAGAACTGTGAATTCAAGTGATGAAACCGATGATTGGACATCCTCTCGATTACTCTAGTACCAGTGAAGTGGACACTGAAGATGAAGAAAGCGAGGTGGATGTTTCAAGTCATGGATATCCTTCTAGTCACACCAACTCATGACCCCATAAAATTATCTGAAGAAGAAGTTGATGATCGTCTCCAACAAATAAAGATTGGTGATGCTGTGATGGAGAGTGAGAAGGAATCCTACCTCCAGCTCTTTCAAAGGTACATACACCTATTCACTTTTGATTACAAGGAACTCCATCAAGTAAGTTGGGTAGAACATTGTATTGAGCTGGTAGATGGTGCTAAGCCCATAAAGCAAATGCCATATAGAATGAATCCTAATTTTTCCAAGACTGTAAAAGAAGAAATAGATAAGTTGCTTGATGCAGGATTCATATTTGCTGTGGAGAATTTAGAATGGGTTTCTCCCATTGTGATCTCAATAAAAAAGAATGGGAAGCTACGCATTTGTGTTGATTACAGGAAGCTCAATAAGGCAATAAAGAAGGATCATTACCCTCTTCCATTTTAGATCAGATCTTGGATGAAGTAGCTAGCCAGGAGTGCTATAGTTTTGCTTATGGATATAGCGGCTACAACCAAGTTCGTATAGCAGAGAAAGATCGGTGAAGACCACGTTCACCACTCCTTGGGGAACGTTTTCCTATAGAGTTATGGCTTTTGGATTGTGTAATGCTCTAGCAACATTCCAAGCATTTGATGAATAGGGTGTTCGAACCCTACATTGGGACCTTCATCGAGTATTTACGGATGATTTTGGATCTATGGGAGCAAGTTGGACCACCTGCACCAGATGGAGACAACATTTCAAAGGTTAGATGAAGCACAAGCCTCACTAAACCCTACAAAGTGTGTCTTTGGATGTTCTAAAGGCGTTTTGTTAGGGCATGTTGTATCTAGAGATGGTATTGGTACTGATCTTGATAAAGTTTCAAAAATCAAAGATTTACCATTTCCTATGAATAGAAGTAAGTTGAGATCATTTTTAGGCCATGTGGGTTACTATAGAAGGTTCATCAAGAATTTCTCAAAGATTGCACTGACCACTAACCGATTCTTGAAGAAGGATGTTACTTATGAACCGGGAAATAAGGCGCATGAAGCTTTTGGACAAGCGAAGGAAGCCTGGCGCCTGCGCACTATTTTGAAGAATCTAGATTGGAGCAAGCCATTCATTGTGTACACCGATGCCTCGAGATGCAGCACTAGGAAGACTTTGAGCCAAAAGGATGAAAATGGGAATGAACATCCAATTTACTTTGGGAGCGAGACAAATGAGCAATCTTTGAGGTAAACTATACATGAATGAAAAAGAGGCTCGCTATCATTTTCTTTGTAAAGAAGTTTAGAAATTACTTGCTAGGGCAGAAATTTATAGTTGTAAGCAGATCATCGGGCTCGAAATATATTGTCAATAAGCCTAACCCATTAGGGAGGATAGCAAGATGGATAATTTTGCTACAAGAATTTGAATTTGATATTATAGATAGGCCAGGAAAGAAGCATGTCAATGTAGATGCACTCTCTCGAGCCTATGATGGTTTAGGATCATCTTGTGATGATGATGATTTTCCGATGCAAAGCATTGTTCTCCTTGACACAATCCCTAGTGAATACATAGATATTTGGAATTATCTGAATGAATTCAAGTTTCCTGATGGTGCCAATGCAAAGACTAAGAGAAAGATTACTCAAGCTAGTCGTCCATATTCTATTCTGTATGGAGTATTATTTCGAATAGGACGATGGGACGATCTGATAAGAGGGATTGGACGTGATCAAGGGAAGGAACTGCTAGAAGAATTCCAAAATGGTACATGTGGAGGGCACTTCTTTGGACAACTTACACAAGAAGGATCTTGGATGCGAGTTATCACCGCCCACTCTTTTTAAAGATTGTTATAATTATTGTAAGGCATGTGATATTTGTCAAACACATGGTAACCGTAAGACTTCATCACTCCATTATGTCCTATTCTTCCCCTTGGTCCCTTTGAAAAGTGGGGAATAGACATTGTAGGTCCACTTCCAACTACATCACGCCAAAATAAGTATATTGTAGTTGCCACATTATTTAACCAAGTGGGTTGAAGCTAGGCCATTGAAGACGGCTTACATGGATGAAGTGGCAAGGTTCATATATGAACGTATTGTCACCAGATTTGGTTGTCCATTAGAAATTGTAACAGATCAAGGAAGCCACTTCATTAATGAGGTAGTAGAAGCCCTAGTCAATAAATTTTCTATTAAGCACAGGAAGGCAACAACATACAAGCCAAGTACAAATGGACAGGTGGAACGAACCAATTTTGTGTTGTGTCAAATTCTAGCAAAAGATGCAGCCTTGCAGGTACATAAATGGGATAAGAGGATTCATGCAGCATTGTGGGCATATAGGGCAACATCAAAGTCAGCAACAGGATACTCCCCATTTCAGTTGGCCTATGGCATTGATCCAGTTCTTCCTATTGAGTTTGATATTCCCACTGTGAGAGTTATGAAAAATGAAAGGATGGATGAAAGTGATTCAGTAAAAGAAAGGTTGGTACATCTTCATTTGCTAGAGGAAATGAGGGAAATAGCAAAGGATACAAGCCATAAGAAGAAAATGAAGCAGAAGGAGTACTTTGATCAAAATATCCGGTGGTCTCCATTTCATGTGAATGACTTGGTTCTAGTATATGATTCCAGATACAAAAAAAGAAGACAGAGAAAATTTCTTCCAAAATGGATGGGGCCCTACAAAATAGCAGCTATGCATGAAAATGGTACGTACCGACTGGAGGAATTGGATGGCACTCCCATTACGAAATGGGTCAACCACGACAAGTTGAAGATTTTCCAAGCACCAGAATAGTCTACTCTGAGGACGGAGTAGAAGCTAGAAGGGGAAGATGTCAACACTAAAATTTTCCTCCATAATTTCTATTTCATTAATGTATGTATTAAGAATAGGATGTTGTTAAGTATAATTAGTAGTAGCGTCTGATAGAAGATAACGGCGCCATCAGTATGGTGTCGCCAATAATGTGGAGTATGGTAACAGTCAAAGTACAATAGGAATGTTGTAAAAAGTAAATATTTGTCGTAAGTGGTCGGTAATGTTAAAATGTCAAAGTTTGGGTAATTAGAGAAGTAGGGTCTACATGATTAGGAATTAGAAATATTATATTGGTAATAAGGACAAGGAGTGAGGTCATAAATATTTTGTGTATTTTATTTGTAAAAAGTCTAAAAATGTGGAACCCATGTAAAATGATAAGGTTTATCTTATCTTAAGAGATAAGCTTACATGTACAGATAAGAGTTAAGGTATGGAATATGATTCGTCATAGTGGATTTCTTATCCTATCTTAGAGATAGGATGGATAAGCCTGGAAGTTCTATAAATAGAGAGGCCACCCCCCTCATTTAGCATAGAAAGAAGTAGTGAGAAATATTGTAGGAAGTGTGCAAAGGAAGCCATCAGTTAAAGGTGTGTTGAAGAAGCCATCGAGAGGTGTAATTGTAAAGTTTCTCCCATAGTCTTGTTGAAGTACCTCATGGGTGAGATTGTAACAATTTCATGTTAATATTATAATTTACTTTGATATTTCATATTTGTCATCATTCCGTCTTATCATAGTCGATGGTATTCTTGTGTTCGGTTGTTGTTTTGTTTCCAGATTACATCCACCAAACTAAAGGCTGTGCATTAGTAAATAATCATAGCACAAGGAGTTCCGGTGAAGAATTATCATAGTGCGGATTGGTGATGACAGTCGAGGCCCAACATATCGGAATACGACCATTTGAAGTCATGAATATGTCGAGAAAGAAAGTGGTGAAGGATTTAAGCTCATGTAGATCAAGGGTTGATCCACTTTGAGAGTGCGAGGCTTATGAGGAGTCCCTATATTGATGTTAATGGTGGATTTGTTGAGAAGGGTGGACATGTTAGGTGGTAAGGAATTATGAAGATAGGAATCCTCTACCCCATGTGAGAAATGATGGCGTCGTTGTCGGCACATTAGATAATTTCGGTGGTAGGGAAGTCTTCCTCTATCATTTCTAGATGTCAAAGAGGGAGGGACCTAAATTCATTGTCACGGTGACAAGTGACCGGTCCCAAGGTGATGGTGGAGACTAAAAAAATTGAAAGCGATGGACACAATGTCATCTATATCCATAGCTACATGGGATGGAAAAGATGGAGGGTCGATGTCCATGAGCATCATAAATGATGGAAGAGGGTGCAGCAGATTGTTCTTTATAGCCTAGACCAAATTTTTCATGGGGTTTACGAGATTGATCAATGAAATATTATAAATACAGCCAAATCCATTGGTGTATGGTTTGGTGTGTGGTTAAATGTCCATGTGTGAGGAAGGGTGATCAATTCCACCATAGGTTTGGTGCGAAGATAAGGTGGACCAAAAGAAATGATATCCCCAACATTAGGTTGATACATTGGAGCTTTTATAGGTCTGCCAAGTCTTTGAGGTATGGGAATGGTGTTAAGTGTGAGAAGGTGATACTCCCCTAGCGAGAGGAAATCCATTATTTTTTCTAAAGATTTATCATTAGGGAGCTTAGGCAGAGAGATGGATGAGTTAGTGGATGCTTGAAGGGTCATGTTTAGGAATGAGGACGTCATTAGGTCGATAGGTCATGTTACATTCTTTGAGTGGTGGAGTGTCCAAAGGGAGGGTTAGAATTTTACCCTCATGTTTGTACTTGATGCATCGATGGAGGGTGGAAGGAACACAACGAATGGCATAAACCCATGTCGCCCTAGGAGGACATTATATTGAAATCATGGACTATTTTTTCACCAATGTGGATGGGAAGAATGACCGTGCCTAAGGTAGGAGCAATGGCATCGTTAAATGTGCAAAATACCATGGGTGATTGGGCAATAATGGATTTAGGGAGATTCAGTTGATCAAAAGTGTGGGATGATATGATGTTAATGCTAGCTCCATTTTCAATCATAGAATGAAGAATGAAGGTGTCATTGATACAGACCATGATGAAAATGGGAAGGTCATGTTCCTCGGGTGTAATGTCTAGAATTTTTGTGTTTTCAAAGGATATGGAGGCTAATGCGGCTAGAGACCCAACAAGAGATGCAAAGGTTTAAGCCTCATCACTAGGAGTGGGAATACGCTTAAGAGCTTCAATGAGAGCCTATTTATGATCTAGGTATTTTTCAATATATTCGTAAAGCAACATCCTAACCTGGGATTTGGTGAAGTTTTTCATAACACTCCATTCAATAGTACCATTATGATGGGTAGCTAAGATAAAGACCTTATGTTTTGATGAGGAAGGTGGTGGACTAGGCTAACTAGAGGGAGTGATAATAGTGACTTTGGATTGATTGAGTGGGTGATTGGAATTCATGGGGATGGAAATGAGTTGTGATTAGAATAACATCGATATAGAGTGGAGGATATTATTTGGTTGAATTAGAGGTTAGAGGTGGAATGCGACATAAATCTTAGATGAATTAGGGGATTTGGCTATCTTAGTCGATGAAGGTTGGGATGAGGGATTTGATTCGATTAGTGGAATATTTGGTTCCTCCTCAATAAGAAGGTCATCATCATTGATAAGGCTATGAATTATTGTTTGAATATCCCTACGGTGTTTTGTGTTGTGTCCTAGTGCATGATGGTATGCACAAATGAGGTTAGAATCAAACCATGAAGGTCTTTGGGAATTTGGATCAAATGGTTAGATAGGTGGAAGATTGATTGCGAAAGCTTGGAGTAATTGATGAAACATTGCCGTGTAATACCCTATGGGAAAGATGGAAGATGAAGTGGTTTCATGAATAACGGATGAAGGTAAGGATCGTTTGGTTTGAGGTGGTTTCATAGGAACCTTTTATTTTGTCTTGGTCTTAGAAGAAGAGGGATATGGTTGGATTTTAGTCTTAGTTTTGATTGGTGGTGATTTGGAAGGTTTGGACTCAAATTTTATAATGGAAGATGTGGATGATTTGAAAATGGTACTTGATTTAGGTGAAGGTTTAGGTTGCGTTGACTTTTTGATAATGGGGGTTTTAGAAGAAGGGGTTGGTCCTAAAATGGAAGGATATGCTCCTAAAGATGGTGATGTGACACTAAGTTTCTTAGGAGGATTGGTCTTGGGTGAGCAGAATGTCTAGCCTTTTATGTGGATGTGTAAGATATTTTGGATGGGCATACCAAGGTTTTTAATTTTTATTGTGAAGGTTTGGCCTTGATAGAACCATTGAAATATTTAGTTGGAGAATATGTGGTGGTAGGAATTGGTATTAAGGTTTTTAATATTGAAGGTAGGAGTAGTGTTTACATGATGTGTTTTACAATATCTAAGGGTGTGGTAAATGGCTTAGGTTTAAGATTGGTTGGTGTTTATGTGATTGGACTTATAGTTGTGGTGGAAGTGTTAGTCATAAGTGCGTTGATCATGGGGGTTTGGATAGTAGATGATTCAAGAGGTGGTGTAGATGTAGGTGTAATCCTAGATGTTGATGTGGGTGCATTTGTGTTAAGAGTGGGGATAGGTGTAGATGTTGAGGTTTGAGTTGATGTTTTTATAGGATAAGGTTATAGGTGATGTAGATGGAGAAGTAGTTATGGTTAAGTCGATGGGGATGTTATGTTTGTGGTTGTGTTTGTTGTTAATAAATTTGTAATTTTGGAGGAAGAATTTGAAATAGAGGTAGATGTAAGAGGTTTGGTGTGAGTCATAAATGGTGGTGTTGGACTTTGATCGATAGTGTTAATGATATGGGTATTAGGTGCCTGCAATGTGGAAGGTTGAGTTTGATTGTTGGGTGAATGATTAGGGAATGGTTATTTAAAAATGTCCAAGGGTTGATTGGGTTTCTTTTTAGGGTTTTCTACTTGAAGATCACCAGATTCTATAAGATTTTGGACAAGATATTTGAATGTGTGACACTTCTTAATGTCATGGCCACGAGACTTGGTGATATTTTCAATAATTTTCTTCATGGTACCATGTTGGTTTAGGGCATGTTTCATCATATGGTCATATTGGGGTAAGTCAAATAAGGTTTCATCAACTTGTCAAAGACGGATTTATAAGATTCCCTAAGAGGGGTGTAGTTGGGGTTACGTATATGATCTCTTTGTGGGGGCTTTGTGTGTGAAGTGGATATAGAATTGGATGATGATTTAACCACTATTACATTAACAACACTTTTGGATTTATCATTGTGCATAGAGTATTTTGTGAACTTGGTTTTAGGTTTGTTTGATCTAAGCTTAAGGTGGCATTTCTCAAAGGTGCGGAGTTCAATTTTACAAGCCATTGTGAATGCCCCTTCAAAGGTTTAAAAAGATTGAATTTTAGGAGTTGAAGAGATGTGCTTTGCACAAGAACATGAGAATAATTCAATAAGCTCGGTTTTGGAAGGAAATGATAATTGATTAATGATGTTGTCCCATCATCCGTGGAAATATGTGATGGATTCTTTGTCATACTATTGAATGGCATAAAAGGTCGGTAATGGTAATCTTACACACAATGTTGATTGAGAAGTGTTCAAGGAATAATTGTGCAAGTTGAGTGAATGTGAATAGTGAGTGTTGTGGGATACCGTTGTACCAATCTAATGCGGGACTGGAAAATGACATGGGAAATGTGTGAAGCATGAGATCTTGATCATGGGTGATAAGATAACATGCATGTCTAAAAGCTCGTAGATGTTTTTGGGGATCCTCCTTACTATTGAACTTGGAGAACTTTGGAAGTTCCCAATGAGGAGGATATGGTTTCACGGGGACAGATGGATTGATGGGTTCATTATAGATTTGTTTGTATGAAAATGTGGTCTTAGATCCCAAAGTTGTGGCTTCAAGGTTGGTCATTCTACTCAATAAATCTTGTAAGGGATCATTATATGGTTGAGATGTTGAAGGATGAGTTTGAGATGCATATGAGGTGGATGGGTTAGGTTGTTGGTATGTTTGATAAGTTTTGGGATGAGTTGGCATTGGTGGAAGTGGTTAATAAGGATGAATATAATTGAGGGGTTGTGATTGAATGGGTTGAGATAAAGCTTGATGTTGAGATATGGGGATATGGTAAGATTGGTTTGATTGAGTTGGTTGTTGTGAGATGGGCACGTTCGAGGGGTTAGTTTGGATGTAATTAGTAGGTGGTTGGGATACTTGAATTGGTTAAGTGAGAAGCATGTATTGATAAACACTTTGAGGGGTGGTTGATAAGTTTTCATTGATTTAGATGGTTGAGGTTGAGAGATGATTATGTTGGCATGAACATGTGAAGTAGAGATAAGGGGTAAGGTTGTGTGATGTTGTTCGGATATGGGAGGAAGAAAGTGCGATTCTTGAGAAGATTGAATGGGAAGGCAAGTGATTTTGGTAGATGATGAGGTAATCAATAGGAATAGAAGAAGGGATGGTATTATTGAAATGAGGCAAATTAGAGGGATGGGGACAACTAATTGGCTATTTTGATGATTGTGAGGATGAATGAAGATGATTGACTAGGATCAAACTCATGTTGGGCCCTAAAGCTCACTCATGGCTCTAGGAAAGAACACAACAAGTTGGGAGGCAAGCACTTGGGTGGACTCCAGATTAGAATGATAAGCATAATTTTTTTGCAAAGAGAGGTCCATAAATGGGAAGGTTAGTGGTTTTTTGAAGGAGGTAGTCATAGATGATAACTAGATTTGTGTCAATAAGCTCCTAAAACTTTGCAGGCCCATGAGGGATAATAGGAGTTCTAAAACCACCAATAGAGGTGACTTAAGGATGTGTGGCTGGTCTAGATGGGATAGAATGGTGGAGAAGGAAAGGATTGGTCTCGACATGAGAGTTTGGTTGGTTCAATTGAGTTTCTGAAGAGGTGGGATGGTAATAATGTGTTGAGTAACCATGGTAGGAATGACTAAAGGGGTGGAGGTAAGAATGGAAAGTGCAGAAGTTTTTTGGAAGGTAGCGGTAGTGGGAATTGAGGTATTTTTTGATGTCATGTTTTGTTCCATTTTCTTGGCTTGAGATCTTGTAATAACTAGCATGAAACAAAATAAAACTATGATGATGTTTGATTAAAAAACAAACAAGTCACACAACAAAATTTTGATTATCTTGGTTATTTTAAGATGTGAAAAGAAAAGAAAAGGGGCTTGAGGGGTACCTAGGAAATTGTAAGTTGTGGATGGTTTTAGGTGATTTTTGGTTTTGGAGGCCTCGATATGCCCAAAGGTATGTGAGGCCTAAATCTCTATAGAGTTTCTAACAAGGCCAAAACATCATACGAATTTCCTATTGGGTGATGAAATCCCAACAGTTCCACCTAGTAAGGAGTGTTTGGATGTGTAAGTTGGTTTGTGTGTGATGAGGTGAATGCAACATGTTAAACCCCTATTAAACTAGATTTCTAAGAAAGGATGACAAGGTTTGTTTTTAAATCCAAAATGAAGTATGAAGATTTAACGAGGATAACAAACAAGTGATGTAGTGTGATAAAGAAAAAGATGGGGAATAAAAATAAGGAATACCGGTATACACTTTTCCTTTTATCGATCTTGAAAAAAATAAGCGAGAAAAATAAAATCCAAGCAATCCATGATGCAACATGAACAAGCAAGTAAGCACGATCTAACACATGTTTCTTCCTTGCAAGGTTAGTGAAAATGAAAGAAATATAATGAAAAATGAAAACAAATAACAAGACTCACCTAGAAAGGGTGGGTCCCACCGAGCGTGCTAGAATGTTGACCAAGTTTCTTCGTTCCTACTCAAATTAGTGAACTAGTAATAAAGGAAACAAGTAACTCTAAAACATGAAGGGTTTATGGTACCTTGGGATGATATAATGATGTAGATGGGCGCAAATGGTGGATCCTTCTCCATGCAATGAGCTAAGTGACCTGCAAATCAAGATAACTCAATAGAAAAATATTTGGATTAGTAGATAGGATGAGAGGGTTTCCTAACAAAGTCAGTCTCAAGAAGTAAGAAATTCCTAGGATGGATGTCAACCCTCATGTTTGATAAAGATAGATAAAATAAAGATTGATAAATTGGATGTAGCGTCTATGTAGAATCTAAATTAAAACAGAAGTTGAAAGCTATATCTAAGATGATAAAAGTAGATATGATCTAAATATGAAAAAATAAAAAAACTGGCGGGGTTGATGGTGATCCAAGACAACAATGGGCAGTAGATGGTGATCGGGGCTAGATGAGGAGAAAATGTAGAAAAAAAAGTCTGCAAGTCTTCCTGTGACTAGATCTGGATCGATAATGCATTGTGTTGATCACGAGAACTCGCATAAATTTTGAAACAAAAGGAAACAAAAAGGATGCAAGAAAATTAGGAAAAAAATGGTAAATGATATAAAAATAGAATGATTCGGCGGTGATTAGAATTTGGATCGGAGTGGGGATTTGGAAGAATGGATTCGAGATGGAAGATGAAGAGAATGACTGGATCGAAAGATGGGATGTGCGGGATCAAATAGGTGATGGGACCGGTGATTGAGAAAAACAAAAACAAAGAGGTGTATCGATGGCTACTCAAGCTGGATCAGCAAACGAGGATGATTTGGACTTGTTTGAATGAAATGTGCCAAATAACAACCTACGAGATGAAGATGGAGATGACTAGATACAAGAATGAGGCCTTTGGGATGACTGCAGAACCTACAAACACAATGAAGATGGCTAAAAAGGTGATGATGATGGATCTAAGCATGTAATGACAAGAGGACTCCAAAGCTCCCAAAATGAAAAAAATATCTCCAAGATGGCTTCCAAGTGGCTTGCAACTACAAAAAGAGGTCACAAGATGAAGCCAAGATCACAAAAGCTTAGAAAATCTCAAAATTACATCCTTGAACAAGGATGGGTAAGGGTAGCTCTATAGGGGTCGAGACTTGAATGGGTCACCACCGATGATTGCGGGTACCCATCCATTTGGATGGTGGGAAGATGACAGGCTTAAGGCAAAAGAGCCCATATGAAGCAATATTAGGGTTTTGATGGATATGGACGAGCTAAGGTTACATAGGGAAGATAAATGCGTGGGTGGATTGTTGAAATGAGTAAATAAAGGCCATGGGTGGGTAAAAACATTAAATGATGGCCTAGAAAGAGTAAAATTAAGGATTTAGAGAGGATAAAATAAATTAAGTGAGGATTAGGTATGGTTAAGGATGATTAGGAATAATTTAAGGAGGATAAAATAATGAGATAAGGATTTGAGCTAATTTAGAATAATTAACATAAATGGGATGGGATGGTGGATAATGGTGGTTAATAGGATAAATTGAATTTAGGAGGGAATATCAAATTTGAATGGGTGACAATGAGGAAAAGAGAGTCGACATGGGGTGAAGGATAGTGATACCAAATTTTTGTGTCTACACACTTTATGTACGGGTTTCTTGGTCGAAGACAAAATCAAACTTTGATAAATTAGAGTAAATGAACAAAACACATTGTCATTACAGGTTCAGATAAGGGTAAAAGATTATCATTTTAACTATGGGAAGTGTTTGGGATTAAAACCTAAAAATCATTGTGAGGAGTACCATAGAAACCCTAAATTAGTTGGTACATTGAGGGAACTAGCCAACAAAACAAGTAACACCCCATTTTCCTGCTTGACTAGTAATACCCGTGAGGAATACCAAATATTACCTGTAATGATGGCCCCATTCATATAGATTGTGGGGTATGGTTTGTATTCATGATTTATTTCGATACACATACTCATTCAAGACAAGTATTGGTGAGTGAAAGTCTAAAATCCCTAAGAAGCCAAGGAAAATCGGGGCCAACCATATCCTATATTATTTATGTGTACTAAATCCTTTACAAAGAAAAACTTTGTCTAAGTTACCACCTTGTTTTAGTGATAGAACAAGTTGAAAATCTATCAAGTTGTTTTTCTTATCCCTCATCACAAATAATACTTCTCTCATAAATTTTGTCTTCCTTTACTAAATATAATAATATGAAACTCTACCAAAATTACATTAACCATTTTTACACTCGCCAAAAAAGTATTTTCAAAAACTTGATTTATTGTCAAAATTGCATCATTATGATAACTATTTTTATTAGGTTCCCTTTGGAAACTCACAAAATCACCCAAATCTTCACAAAATGTTTAGTTTGCAGCCGTTACACTACTTGAATCGACATGAAACTTCCTTCAATATGAAGGAGTTCAATCAAACAATCTAGGTCTAGGCATTCAAATCAAATAATGCCAACCATGACTATATATCTAATGGTTCCTCATGTTCACGACAATAGGGATCTTGTTACGAATTTCAATTTCCAACCTTCATCTCCTAATCAATTATATCTACGAACCAATCCTCCTTAAACTCTCGAGTCTCATTCACTTGACTTTCTCCTATGGAATAATCAGTCACCCAACCGACATCTTCCTCCATTAAAGATCCATGTCGATCCAAACTCCTCTAATCAAACATCCAATTCGACCCCCATGTCACGATCCATTCTCTTTCCACAAGACCCCCTTCTTCTACATGCACTATACCATCTTCTAAGAAAGTCATCCAAATCCAAATCTAATTCAACTCTTGAGACATCCCAATCTAAATCTAATTTGTCTCTTGAGTCATCTCCATCTACCAATCCAAATCCAATCTCTCTTGGCCCTCAATCCATTTCAACCATGCCTTATTCTATCCTCACCAATCTTCTAAAAATCAATGTTTGCATCCACGTCAAACAATTAACAAGAAACGATGTGCCAAGATATATTTTCAAAGCACTATCAAGTTCCTTTGTGGAAACAACAAGGTCAAAACCACCCAATCCCATTATCTCCATCATCAAACAACTTCTAAATCCCAAACACTTGTTGGACTTCTTCCTTCAAATCAACCCTTTATCATCGACCAACAAGGACCTCCTCTTATCCTCCCATCATCCCATTTCCCATTACATGGCAAAAGACCAGGTCTATCGTTGACCCCCTCTTATATTTTATGTTGGTGTGAGTCATTTTCCACATCACATGGCGAGTCATCTCACTTAGGTGAGGTCATAGGTCTTAGGTGTCATAGGTGTCATCATTATATTCCTTATGCATTAATGCATCAATGCTCCATATGGGAGTTACTTCCATTTCTGAAATGTAACTCCCCTTCTCCACTTGAGGAGTCATGATTGCATGCAATGGGGGTTACACAACACCCCTATTTGTACACCTTCCCTTTTTTCAGATATATGAGAGAGGCATATGATATTTTCCCCTTCCAATCCTTACATGCACATTTTCATGGTTTATGTTCACTCCCTCATGGAACCTCACCACATTGTTAGAGTGTAACTCGGTTGATGTTCATGTTATCCCACAGATCCTGTGTTGTCACATTTTTGCATTCTTCATCATGGTATTAGAGTTCACGTTGTTAAGATATGTGCTACTCACCATCTATTGTTGCCCTACTACTCTAGATTTTGAGTTCTTTAGGTTTCATGTACAAGTGTCGTAATGGCTATTCCATTTGTGTGTTGAATGTATTGATTCATTGTTTTATAGATTTTAAATATCATTTGAGGTTGTTGGTTCATGTTTTTCGGGGTTCACTAGTTTTCCAATCTTTGAATGCATGTTCTAGAGGTGTTTTAAGAGTTTAGGTTGTAGATCTAAGGTTTTGTGCATGGCAGATTTTAATGGTGAAACGTTGTTTTTTCCTAACTTGGCTTCAACTCGCCGAGCTAGCTCCTTTAGCTTGACTCACCTTTCTCTTCATCAAACTCTACATGCATTTTTAATACCTCAGCCCTATCTCATCTCTACATTCAACTTTGTTTTGCTATGTAGATCTTCAACCACCCAAGCTTTAATTTTTTTTACAACCTCGCTACCCTTGCTTGTGCTTCCTTGCATTCCCTTGGCACCTCAACTCTGCTTTGCTCTAATTTTTTTGGCCCCTACCTGGTTTATCCACTCTCGGCCCTTGGTTTCCGTTGCACACATTGGTTTTTTATGCCTCGTTGTTCTATCTAATACCCTATGTGCCTAGAATTCTTCATGTCATCTCCGCATTGGTTTCATCGCCTTGATTTATCTACCCGTGTCATGTTCTCTACGTTTAGGATATTTTCTCTTGTTTTCAAAAAGCCCATTGTTACCTCAATCGGACCGCTCACATGTGCCCACTACTCACTAGTGTCGTTAGCTTCTACGTGGCTCACCTTCTAGTTTAACTTGGTGACTCCACGTGTCGACTCGAAGAGGTTTTTCATCTTGGCACTTTACTTTCACAAGACCTTGCCTATATTACACTCATCTAGAATGCCACACAAATAACTTAGCCTCCGGCTCTCTTCCAAAGACAACGCCCTCTCCGAAAGATCCCCAACTCACCACATTACTCCAAAACCACCATGCATCCACCTCCACATCTCTGCCCTTTGACTCGCCATCTCACCATTTAATTCATTAAATAGCTCATGTGTCCCACAACCTTGGTGCATCCAACAAGCTCCCTCTGGAGACCTCCTTCACATCAGCTCGAGCCCGATTCGCCGACTGTTTGACCCAACTCGGCTTGCCCACCTTGACTTGACTCATCGAGCTATGTAGAAAACCCATCAAGCTCCTCACCTACAGCTCACCCCACGAGCTCCCGAGCCAGCTCACCCTTGGGCCCTAGTCACACCCTCTTCCCTTTTTGAGTTTTTTTTTTTCTTTTCCCTTTTTTCAATTAATTAAGCTAATAAAGGAAAAATTAATAAAACTCATCATTAAAGGGGGTAGCTTTTTTTAGGCTCCTATAGGGTTATTATTTCCCATGACACTTTTCTTGCTCATTTTTGTTGTAGTGCTACTCTTTGCCTATAACTAGTGAGTGTGTCCACCATAGCCTTGCAACAAGAGAGCCCTTTTTTACAATGTGAGACGCCTTCTCTCACATTGATTAATGTTTTTACCCTTATTGTGCTTACGCCCTTTTGTGTTTGATTGTGTGTCATTCCTCTACTTCCGACTAAGACTTATTGTGGCCTCCACTCTTGTGTGATTCGTTACCTACTGCAAGGTGAGTGGTCAACTATCCAACGTCACATGAAAACACCCTATTGTAATCATGCACTACTTATAAAGTGTCACAAATAGGGGTTATCATTATTTTTGGGTGTTGTATTGCATGCAGACGCATTATCGGATAAGTCCAACGTATTGTAACCTTGCTTGATCCACACACCCTCTTCTCATGTACCTTGCACTTCTTTCTTCTACATCGTGGAGGATGCTCTTTCCATAATTGAGTTTCGCAAGATCGCTTTACATCCTCTCTCACTTATTCTTTAGAGAGTGGAATATGCATCATGGCTTGATTCTATGGAACACTACTTTTCTCACGAGGGCCTTAATTTTTACATGGTCTAGTTCCCACACCCACTGATTCTTTTTGTCTTGAGGACTATCTCAACATGCATGACCATGTTGTTGGTCACTTGATGTTGCATGTCTCTAGACCTCTCCACTTTCATGTGGTAGACTCAGATCCTCCTCACACCATCAAAAGCATCTTTGAGTCCTTTTTGGACCCTTCACATATTGTTGTTGTTTACTATTGATATAATTATTTCATCTTCTTCTTCATGTGATGACAGTTCTACTGACATAGACTTGATTGATTTTATCCTTGATGATGAGGATTGTTATTTTAATTTTGATGAAAATATTACTTTTGAGGACTCCTCTCTTCCTTCTTTCACCTTCCTAGAGTATGTTAACACTCCTCCCTTCCCATGAGACATCAAATCAGAAGTCCTATTCTTAGTCTCATACGGTCATTACATTAGCCTCCTTTCCACTTTCAATTTTCCATACCCTTTCCATTCCTCTACCTTTATGTGATTATTCATACATGTCACACACATCGTTATTCTATTTGTCAAGCCACATTCTTGGGACGAGTATCTTCAATACCTTCTTCATCTCTTCGTAGTGCCTACTTTTGATGTAGTATAGGGAGTTTCTCATCCTTTTATAGGTGTTTGGAGGAGTATTTCATCTCCTTTATTGGGAATGCCCCATTTGGGACTCTTATCACTTCCACTTTTTAGGATACCATCATTGATCCACCCCGGCTTGTGGATCCTCCTTTTTTATTTGGGGGTGGATGCATTTCCTTCACATCACTTTGTAATTCTTTGGTGGATGTTCCTCTCTCACACTCTAATAGTTCTAAATTTTTGGCATTACCTTCAATTCTTTGGTACTCATTTGCTAGACATATGTCACATTTATGTGGACAAATTCATTGTTCTTCGTACTACTACATTTGGCTTCCTTCACTTGAGTAGGTAGAATTCAATACTCCATTTATGTCCTTCCTAAGAGGCGGACACATTGTTTGATGTGGTTGGTTCTTCTTGAGTCTATAGGATGAGGACCACGTCATCAACACTCTTCTTGGAGAATTTTTAGAGTTACAGAGTTCAAATCCATCCATGACATATTCTACGTTCTTGTCTCCTTCTTCTCCTCTCTTCTTCTTCTTCAGAGAGATTTCCCTTTTGTACATGGGTACCTTATCAAGATCCTCAGTTGTTGGGACCCATTTGTGGCATCTTTCTTAGATTGTTAGAGATTTTTTCATCTCTTTTTGTGGATGTTTTTCCCATTGGGTTTTCCTCCATTGCTTAAGATTCTTGTTGTTCATGGGTTCCTCATCAGGCTTTGTTGTTGGGACCCATTTCTCATTTCTGAATTTCCACCTCATCCTAAGTTATGATGAATGGGTTGTTGGTGTGATTCATTTTCCACATCATGTGGTGAGTCATCTCACTTAGGTGAAGTCATAGGTATTAGATGTTGTAGGGGTCATCATTAGATTTGTTACGCGTCGGTGCATCGGTGTGTCATATGGGATTTACTTCCATTTCTAGAATGTAAATCCCCTTCTCCACTTGAGGAGTCATGATTGCATGCACTGGGGGTTACATATCACCCCCTATTTGTACACCTTCCCTTTTGCAAATCTATGAGAGAGGCATGTGATATTTTCCCCTTCCAATCCTTATATGTACATTTTCATGGTTGATGCTCACTCCCTCATGGAACCTCATCACGTTCTTGTATTGCAACTTGATTGATGTCTGCGTTATCCTGCAAATCCTTGTGTTGTCACGTTTTCACATTCTTCATCATTTTCATCACCTAAATATTCCTTACATATGACATCTCCTCAATCACCATCAATTGATGGCCTACATCCTCATAATCCATCATCTTCTATTCTTCATCCACTTCCTTCTAGCCCATGATCTTCTATTCTTGGGCCACTTCCTTCTAGCCCATCATCTTTTATCCTGGGATACCTCCTTCTAGCCCATCATAATTAATTCTCAAGCTACCTCTTAGTATCCCATTACTATCCATTCTTGGGCCACCTCCTACTAGCCCATTACTATCAATCCTTGGACCATATCCTATTTTTCCATCATATCCTCCCTCTATTAACAATTGTGGCAAGCCCACCATCATCCCTAACACTCTTATCATTAATCCCAAACATCCACTTTCTTTTCTCATTTCTCAAGACCAAAAAAATCACATGCTAACTTATATGTAACACAAACAATTTCTTTATCACACTAAAATCAAAAATCTAAGGAAATCCAAAGCTCAGATAAATCCAAAACTCAAATGTGATTCAAAAATGCACAATAATACAAATGCCAAGTATGGCATAAAGTGAAAA
This sequence comes from Taxus wallichiana var. yunnanensis, assembly GCA_018340775.1. NCBI lineage: Eukaryota > Viridiplantae > Streptophyta > Pinopsida > Cupressales > Taxaceae > Taxus > Taxus wallichiana. The sequence continues at coordinate 928,195,498 of CM031242.1, forward strand.
AATCTATGGATATGGAACTCAAGATCCCACATACTGAGTAATCCATATTGCAAGATAATTTGCAGTCACTTATTGAGCATGATATCATTACGATCATCGAGATTGGAGATAATGTCACTCTTGATAAATGAAAACTCCTAGTCTCCTTATCAAAGAAATTGCAAACATTGTTGTTGGGTCATATCACATGGAGTGACATTGTTGGTCCCAACCTTCTAATCCATCTTATCCTATTCTTCCTACCCTATCATGGATCTTTTTCTCCATCCCATTTTTACTCCTATCTATCCCCATTTCATCCATTTTCATCATCTCCTTTTGAGGTTTTCCCATCACAAAACTATTAAAAATCCGCAATAAAAAACATTAAAATGTTACAAGAAAATAAAAAATACAAACATCACAATAAGGTATTGCATACACATGGATGTTCTTTCCTTTCTTCATTTTCCTTTACAAATCACCCATCATTTTCATACCTTCAATGATCTTTTGGTTAGTATATTCACACTCATTGTGCGGCATTTATCTTTGTTATATATTTTTAACCTTGGTCTTTTATTACAGTAAATTAAAGAATGACTAACCTCTCGAGATCCCGCCACTATCATGCATTTAATAAGCATTGCAAAGACCTTTGGGAATATCTCTTGACACTAGCCAATATCATCATAATAATCACTTCCAAATCCTTCCATAAAGCCATCAAGTGGTTCTTACCCCTTCTCAAAAAAATCGAGAGAGCTGAAATACTTTTTATAAAAAAATTTAAAAAATCAATCAAAAATAAAAAACAAAGCAATAAAACTCTCTCTAGGGGTATTTCCAGTATCTCTATCGGGGTTGTGGACACTGGATGGCAGTAGATCAATGTGACTAGAATCGAGATACATCTCTTTCGGGGCTACGAACACACAGGTGGTAGCGGAGCAATGTACGACTTTCCTTCCACCCTCCATTCATAAATAAACTATCCAAATCAATCATTCCCACACATTAGCTAGTATGTATTCATTTATTACCTATTTAATCTTCACTTTGAGAAATAATTAATTTTCACTTGCACACACTAGATCTCGTTGAGAAAACATGCTAGTATGCTACCAAATGTTATATGGACCTTGTTTATACTCTTACTTTAGTCTATATTTTATCTCATGATTTGTGCCTTTGGCTCATCACTTTTTCATTACCAAATTTTTCATATGCATCCATAGCATTCACACGTTTCTTCTCCTTTGTTTAGAACATCCATGTGTATAAGATTTCCTTTTTAGTATGTCCGAGGGAAACTTTGTCTCCTTTTCAATAAAAATTTTGTCCTTCTTTTTATCATTTGTTTCTTGGCTTGTTAATTAATCCTAATTGATTAATTAAACCTCCCCAAACTCCCATGATTTGCTAACATATAATTAATCTCTTCTAATCATATTTATCCCTTTCTAATTCTACATTCACTTTATCCCACATTCACTAGGTTGCAAACTTCTCCCAAAATGGAAAGCTATATAAGAATCCTAGTACACCTTGTCCAAACTTACACCATGTCCTTGACAAACATTATACTTGAGAAGATAATTTCATGTTATTGGAAGACTTGTCCCCACCCTCCCTTTCTACTTGCTAAATACTAGTAAGAGAAGAATAAAAAATGGCAATTAAGCCATACTTGATGAGATCTCTTCCTCTTTTCTTGAGAAATCCTTGATCATGTGTGGTCTATGTTTGGCTCACTAAGGAAGTACCTACATCCAAAGTACATCCAAATATAAAAAGGAGGTTTGCACTTAGTATAGATTCATATTTTTGATTCAACTAGCTTACTTTTCCACTTTATCATGATGTATTTATTTAAATTTAACTTAGGATCTACTTGGTGTTAGGTTCATTTAATTAACTTAGTTAAAGTTTAGCATGCATATAATATATATCATTTTGTTTGGTGTGGAAGGAGTCTAGGAAAATAAAATGAAGAAGAAGAATAAGATAAAAACATATACTCGTGTAGGACACATACATCTACTAGACTTAAAATATCATTTACATATTTGTACATGTATCTACGTAAATCACTAAGATGGTTAAAATGGAGTGAAATTTCCTGTAATTCATGCCTTAGGGGATGAAATTTTTGGAGATCATGAGAAAATTTATAATTAAATTACAAATTTATCCTCAACCTTTGAGTTCGATTCCCCACTTTTATCGGGTTTTCAAGGAATCGGGATTTGAGTAGTTTTACAATTAATTTTCAAATATCTCCTTGACATTTGAGTTTGATTCCTCACCTTCATTGGGTTTTGGGAAGCAAATTTTCTAAGATATGTATTAGTTTTGTATTTAAATTGTAATTCACTCCCAACTCCAAGTTTTGATTCTTCCTCATCACGGGTTTTCAAGAAATCAAATATCCAAAGCAATTTTAATATGAAATTGAAAATTTCTCCCCAACCTCTAAGTTTTGATTCCCCACCTTTATCATATTTTTGTGGAATTGAAGTTTCAAATATCTGTAGTAGTTTTACAATTAAATTACAAATTGTTCCTTGATCTTTGAGTTTTGATTCTCCACCTTCATCGGGTTTTAGGGAATACGAGTTTCAAAAATTGAAGTAGTTTTGCAATTAAATTGTAAATTGCTCCTCAACCTCTAAGTTCTATTCGTTACCTTCATCAAGTTTTTAGGGAATTGGATTTTCAAAGATCTAGAATAGTTTTGTAATTAAATTACAAATTTCTCCTCGGCCTATGAGTTCCAATTCCCGCCTTCATCATGTTTTTGGGAAATATGAGTTTCGGATATCCAAAGCAATTAAGCCACTAAGATGCAATAATACTTGACATCTTTGAATCCCCAAAACTACAAAACCATTTAAGATATTTGATTTCTGAAACTACAAAAATTTTTGAGATCTATGATTCCCCAAAATTGATTTTTCATGCGATAATATTTATAGTTTCTAAGTTGTGCAATTTTTTTGCTAGGTTTCATAAAACTTTCACATTGTTTCTAAGTTTTTGAATAGCCATAGTAAAAATGATTCCATTTTTTCATTTATTATCAAAAGGAAGAGTGGTGGTGTATGGGATATGGATCATTGATTTTGAGGTCAAGATATTTTTGTATGTTCATCATTGTAGATTTAGTATGTGCAATTTTCCATTTGACATTTTCCCATGTAAACAATCTCTCATCAGTAGTGGCAACATAAATGCAAGAAATAAAAACAAAATGAAATCGAAGAATATTGTAAATCTTTCTTCCCTGGGTTCTCTTATGTGTTCATCTCACATGACAAACCATCCATCTCGTGGAGGTTTAAGTTCAATGAAAAATACTCGGCTAAGACGTATGTCACCAAATGTGTGTTAGACCAAGAAACATGAAAAAATAAGAGCGATGTTAAGTCTCATGTTCAAACCTTGACGATAAAAAGGCCAAAAATGCAAAGTGGCAAAAGTGTGGTGGTCATGAAAAAGCTCATAAGATATAGAAAATATATAGGAATTCATCCCATGCTTGTCATTAATTAAATTTCCTCTTGGAAAATATATTCAATTCATAATGTTATAATAACCATACTCAAATTGGTTTCTTTGCAAGACCTATTGTGAAAGTTTATGACACTCTAACAATGATATTGGTGACTATAATGTCCACATTACTAAAAGCAACTACCCTTCTGTCATTATATATATATATATATATATATATATGGAATAAAATTAGATGAATCAATAGTTCTTGCATTTAATTTCATTAAGTTCCTTACAAAATTTATGAGAACGTGGTCCTCTCTAATCTTCTTTAACTACTCCCTCATCTTTGGAAAGCCACAAAATGTCAATATTTGAAAATAATAGGTGCATGCATAGATACATGACAATGCTTTAAATTTAATGAATGTTAAGAACTTGGAATGTTGAGGATGCTTCATCGAATACAAACACATAAGTAAAACTCTTGTGGTTGATTTATGTTGTTGATTGGGAAAACGTGGAGAATAGGTTGAACAATATAATCACAAAAAAACTAGATAATAATAACACCAAATTAGGGATCAACACCAAGAGACTTGTTATGAATATATTTGAAGGCTAAAATTCTCAATCCTTTCCCTAAAGATTTTTCACCATTTGTTGGTGAATGTTCTAGTAAGTTTGCACTATTGGAATAGAGAAATATTACCTCATCAACATTATTGTATACACACTTGTGCCTCCTTTCAACACCAATGACACCCCATATTTGTTACTCTCACCAAGTGTTGATGCTTTCAACATCTCCTCATCCACCATACATGCATACCTTTTTATACCTATCATGGAAATGGAACCCCATTGAGGGGAAATCTCTTGCAAATTTATAAGATTTTTCAATTGTGTCCACTATACTCTCATTGATGAAATGAGATTTATAGGGCCCAAAATGCTTCCCCTTGTTAACATATGCCTCGAGTGGCATTCCTCCACCAAAAACAACCCCTTTAGGAGTTTTTCAATCATTATTAGTGGCGACTTAGCTAAGATGCGCAAAGTCAAAGATATCCCAATGTATGCTAGCAAATTTTAGGGCTTCACCTTGTGGAGAAGCTTTTTCATTTTGAATACCTTGTTTACATGTATTTTTTCAACAAGAAGCGACCCAAAACATGTCTCTTTCCAATAAATTCTACTCAATATATGAAACACAAAGGGTCATTTCAATGACTAGGAGACCCTCATATATTTAAGAGATTATTTTAGTTTGAAAGAAAAAATCAAGCATTTTTTACTCCCTATATTTTTCATTGCAAACTATTTGTTGGACCTCCATTAAGAAGGAAATGTCAATGCCATGAATGTTCTAACTTGGCAAGGTACAATGTAGACAATGCTAGGAAAATATCTTTGGCATAGCCCAATGATGATCAACTTCATTGAACAATTCTTATTTTCCAGGGCAACATGTTATGTTTATTACCAACTCGTAGGTTGAAGTTGGTTGATTTAATGGAGCAATTGGGGAAACCATATCCATCGCTTATAAAAATGTTGCAAAACTTCTTGAACTACCTTGTTTTATGGTTATCAAGTTTGACAACTATGGTAGGCTTGCCTAGAATATCTACTCGCCCCTCGATGTGTTAGACTCACTAATTAATAGAGGGACCTACAATAAAATTCCCTTGAAAATAGCTTGGGATCTCATAAACATAGAAATGGTTAACATTACCCGGATAATTTATGTGAATATCAAGGACTTACTTTTGCATTTGTTTTACACATTCACTATCTTGAATATTTTTTCTTATCCCCTCCTTTTTCTCTCCAATGTTTCCCCAAATTAACTCTTCATCCTTTTCTTTGTATCAGAAATAAAGAATAATAAAGTATTTTTTCACTCTAATGTATCATGGTTCATAATAACTCAACCATACTCGGTCCTCCTTCATAATGCCTCTTCTTCTTCTCAATTCTCCATCTCTTTGGTTTAAGCACTAGATTTTCCCTCACTTATCATATAGACATTTCCATTGCATCCACACTTTATTTTATATTTACATTGATACATTTGAGGAGTGGATAAATAAAAAGGATAGATGAGGCATTCACTTAGTTAAGTATATAGTAAAATTGCTCCTCTTTCAAGATGACCTCATCCTAATTGCTAAAACAACACATAGTTTACAACAGCACTTGAGGGTCCTTGAGCTCTTATGTCGAGAGGTTGGAATGTAAGTAAACATTAGCAAAACCAAACTCATTGTCTTTTCTCTAAAAAGTTATTTTTAGGACAAACCAAATGGAAGTAGTGGAAGAATACAAATATATTGGGTTGGATTTTTACAACAAGCTCAGTTGGGAAATGCGCAGATAAAAAATAATTGAAGGAGGGTGGAAAGCTCTATATTCATTGCAAAATAGGTGTAGAAATACATAATTATGGGATTGGAAAACCAAAAACCTTGTTTAGATTGCTTGTCACAATGATGGTACTTTACGGTTGTGAGGTTTGGGGAAGAAATGTGTCTAATCTTAAGTGGAGATAAATAAAGAGAATCCAAAAGCACTTAATCACAAGTAGCTTTAAAATTTAAACATCGGTTCCATATGAGATTTTGTTAGCTGAAGTAGGAACCTTTCCTCTAGAGGCATCAACGATAACTCATTGTTAACTTATTTGAAAAAGGTGCAAAACATGGAAGTTCATAGGTGGCCTAGAATGGTTGTTGAAGAAAATATAGGTAGGAGGGAAAAATGTGGATGAAACAAAACATTAAGTGGATGAAACAAAATATTAAATGGATGAACAAGTGGAACATTAACATGCAAGAGTGTCTAAACACTAATGAGGAAATAAAAAAGTATGTGAGAGAAAAATTCAAGATATGCATGTGGACACAACAACTTGGGCGAAAGAAAGAATACTACATCAAAGAATTTAATCCCACTTGTGACCTCAAGGAAAATTCATATCTAGGGGGAAAAATCAAATGAAAGGAAAAAATGTTGATGGCCCAATTAAGGACTAATTCACACCATCTTAGGTGTGAAACTAAGAGACGAAAATCCCTTAAAGAAGAGTGGGAAGAAAGAACATGCATGTTTTACAACAAAGGGATAGTGGAAACCAAATGAAAATATATCATAATGTGAAAAATATATAATGAAATCCATATCAAGTACGAGAACAATTTGAAATTAGAAAACCTACCATCCTTTTTTGAAGAAGAAATACTTGTGAAAAATGTGAATCTCAAGTGGTCGAGATTCAAAACAACAAATGCAACATAAAAAGGAAACAAATTGTATAAAAATGTTAAGGTTACTCTTGGCGTGGCCTCATGGATGTTATTAAAAGCTTTCATTCATTCATCCTTCCTATGTGATTGCTAGTATAATTTAAAAAATTGAACAAATGTGTAAACCGTGTTTCCCATGTTTAGTATGTGTACATGTCTTAGACAATATAAGGGAATTGAGCCGATTATTGTGACACCTAAGCTCCAAGGGTCGCCATGACATGTGGACACCTCGTCATAGCTCTAGATGTATACCACATCGTTTCCATGATATGAACACTCCTAATTTTTTTATAGGATTTTGTGCGGTTTAATGACACGCACTAGCGTTTAAAGGAGGTTGGTTGGTTGACACTTTGTTTTCAAAGTAATATGTATAGTTGTTTGTTGAGCTTATGGGATGTGGTGATGGCATGTGCCACTATTAACATGCACCGCATGTGATTTCAATGCTAACAACCTCCATTCTTTACCACCTTCGTTGGGTTTAAATCCCATTTTCCCTAGTTTTTGTCCCCACAACATTGTTCCCTACCAATATTTGTCTAAAACCTTGTAAGCACTTCCCTATTAAGCATGTGCACCATTATTTTACATGTTTGGACTCCAAATGTGATTTCTCAAACCGAGCCGCGTGTAATGCTTACTATTTTACCACACAAAAAGTAATGGCGAAAAAATAGAATTTTTTTGTTGTGAAATCATATGATGCAACATTGAAGAACTGTTGCACTAAACAATAGAAACTTAATGCCAACACTTACCTTACAATAAACCAACATACCAAAATTTACAAATGTCTCATGAGCAAGCATTGCATTTTATTACTTCAAAAGTGTAACCTTTATGGAAGCACGACTAAAGTCATTATGCCTCAAAATGTTACAATGCGGGTTAGTTACGTCTCATTCTAGGATCCATTCCAGTGTTAGAATTATTTATTTTTTCTCACACTACCGATATTCGAACATACATGTCATCTTCCATTCTTAAACACCAAAAACGTTAGATCCAAGAGTACACAACTTTGGCTAGAACCGCTACAAACTCTAGCCATCACACATAAAGTGAGGTATGCATGAATAAGTTTCTTAACCCATGGATAGTCTCCCAACCATCATTTTGTAGAACCAATTATAGCTCAAATGAAATCCAAAAATGTGAAGTGGGATGAGTTTGACTTAGTAACGCCTTTCTCGAGGCCCACGCACTTCTCACCATGGTGTTTATACATACAATAAGTAGGTTCAACACAATTTATCCTTCTCTAAATTGAGAACACGGACATGCTCGTCTAAAGCATGAGTGTGACCAAGAAATGTCACAAAGTTCCCATATCACTATGACCAAAATCCATTCTCTTTATAAGGTGTTATTTCAAATAAAAATTTCCACCAAGAATAAAACATTCCAGAGTATAAGGTGATCATTTAAGGTTAACCCACAAACATGGGTTATGAAGAAGAACTTTTCTTCGAGCTACTCAATTTCCTATGAAACTTCCTTCCACGACAAAAGATAACTTGGCCCAAATATCTCTTCGCACATATCTCGTAAACCCTTTATGACACTATAAGGGAAAAAAAAATCTCAAGTATTAACATATGAACATGAGTTAATTTGTTTGACGGTATGACTACACCATCATCTGGATAATTTTAGGAAGCTCACCACACTAACTACTTGATGACAAGGATGATTAACTCTTTCCCTTATCGTGGAAGCACTTTCCTTATGTCATATAGGGAATTACCTCTAAGGAGGGGTTTCAACTTTATAGACTAACATTACTTAGTGCTTTTCTTCTAGTAGTGATGAATGGAACTTGAAATAACTCGCATTGGTTATCATGCACTATACACACCATCATAAATTCCTTTCCGATTCTACACTCGGGTTAAAATTGGATCCAAAAAGGATGGCTTTTTTTTGTTCAACCCAACAAAAGGGTTCAACCCGACTTCTACTATTCCCGAGACCAATCCACGATAATGTCATTATAGCATATTTCTAAAATGTTTCCCCATGAATAGCATTAAATTCCATCCCTTTAACCACACCTAAAGTGTTATAAAATGAGACCATTACAACATAGTTAACTCATTACTTTAACTTAAAATCTAGCAAACACGTATTATGGTAATCGAAAACTAAGAGAGAGGAAAGATTTCTTAAGATTTCAAGCCATAAGATTGGTTCTTTTAAATCCAAATATGCCATGTTCATTGATTTGATTACTTGGAGTCAGTATTGATTATTAGTATTCTCCTAGGTTCTACTTTACAAGGAAGTTCCATCAATGCATCCTTTATCATCAACATCCTCCCTATGTGAGTACAAGTTATTTACTGCTATGGTGGTTCTCAACTCATATCCGTAAGGCCATATGACACAATGTTCATGAAGGTTACTAGAGTTGTTTTCTCAATTGAGAGAAAGACTCATTTACACACAATACATTACCTACCATATTTGAAGACATACGTTAATACGTGACTTAACAATGGTCAAGACAAGGCTTAATTGCTAGCTTACAACTTTTATTTTTATTTCTTATTATCTTTAAAGGTATACCATCTTTGCACTAACCATTAAATCATATAACATTATCCTTTCATAACATTATGTTGTCCTCTTTCTTTCCATTATTCAAAATTATCATGTTATTCTCTTATAATCATGTTGACACCTCCTTTTTACAATCGTCGTCTATAATCTACTAAGTCCTTGAGTTAGTCGATTATCTCAAAAAAAAATTACTACTCACGAGTTCTTAAAAGTTCAACATCCAAGAGAGACATGAAAAGATGAGACCACTAAAGATAACCTATAGGATGAGATTCCCACCAACTCTACTCCATACTTGAGACAACATAGTTTATCCCATGAAGTGAGGGTTTGTCAAGGCTATTATAACAAGGAAAACTATTTGAGTGTAATATAAGGCGACCATGATCAACTATAAATTGAGTGGAAATAACAACACCTATCAATTAAGTATTCACCTTCCCATTTACAAATTAAGATTATAAACAATAAGTAAGAAGATAAGTGGACTAATTACAATATTAGGAATCACATTATTTTTTAACAAGTAAAGGTGTGAAAATGTCGTTAAGGGATTGGCACAAACCATGTTATCAATAGAAACATTTTTCTTTACATTCTTACAACACTAATACTTTTCAAGTTTTAGCTCACTTCCATACAAATATACAAAATTACAAGAATTTACCACAATTGACTAATTACACTATTTTACAATGTAGTTGAATTGTAAGGTTACAAAATGAAATTTCACCATTTCTTTATTTAACACACATGCACAATGAAAGGAGTTATGCTTTCTTTAATAATACAACATGTACTATTGTTAAAATAAGATACATTTCCATTCGCATCCTGATTACACATTTTCAGAGATATATATTAAACTTAGATTTTCCATCCTCCATTTTAATCATGTTTACACTATATGCAACCAACACATAGTCAACACAAACTGTTAGCATGACATCTACCCAAAATCTAACATAGTTCATGTTTTCATAGTTTTCCATTCATATGACTATAATACTTAGCGCGCAACAAGAGAGAGTTAGAGGTACACTCATTTCATTTCATGTCATTTCCTAGATAGAGAGAGAGAGAGAGAGGAGAGATGAGAGATAAAAACACCATTTTCCCGACAACCAAATTTCTCAAAACAAGCCATAAAAGAGAGTTCCATACAATCATTTATAAGTTTCTACAAGTTTTCTCCTTATTCGTTTGACTTAGGAGGGCCCCGCGACATTCGTTCATGAAAAGCGACCATATTTATCCTAAGGGCTAAGAAGTCAGAAAACTAATTTGATGGGCGAGATGCACCACAAGACAAATCATATATGCTCTCCTATATACGAGAGAATTCACGGGAGTTGTGAAACTTAAAACTAGCGAACATGGTACAAATGGTGACTACCTTTAGGAGCCACCATCGTAATTGAGCTAGTTTAACCTAGTCAACAAATGACCATAGGCCTACAAAACCACCTTGTAAAACTAACTAATGAGGTGTATTTCTCATGACTAAGGGTTACAATCAATTGTTATGGATAAATATTAGAGGTTTACAGAGACCGGTACTCGTTTCTTCAATTTAGCCCAAAACGGCAAGCCAAAACCAAACCGAAGTTTTGATTTTTAACAACTTTTCAAAGTTGTAAAAAGGGTCAACATGGCTCCTAGAGAGGTGACGAATAGTAGAAACATGGTCATTTGAGGGCATTCTAAAGCTTGGCACAATACTCCACATGACAAGGAACACAATCACAACTTGACTTTCCCATTTCGGGGTCATGGAGGCATTTTGTGAATCACCAAAATTGCGTTTTAATAGCTTCGCAATGAAGAAAAAGGGTAGTTTGGTTCATGACCTAGCTCAAACTTGCCAATTCAAACGGACACGAGATAACTAGTTTTGATCCTTGGTTTTACAAACGTATTTGGTCATGGTTTGTGAGTACGGTTGATGGTTAAATCATCAATTAAGTTGCGTAGGAAAAACTCATGTTTGTCCTTTTGTACTATGAGTAATTTAATTAAACTATAAGTTTGTTCTCAATTTTATTAGAATTGTGATTTCATTGCAAAAAGGGAAAACCATCAAAACAAAAATTATGCAAGTCATAGGTGAGAAAACCATGCATGCATTGTTCTTACGAGCGAGAAAAGAAAAGTAAAGTGTCACACATTTGCTAATTGCTTCCATGTTTTGCATATTTGTGTTCTAGTGCATTTACAACTACAACCTCCAATAGAACCTTGTTCCAAAGGTCTCTCTCTGTCTCCAACACAAGCCGGGACTTCGGTAGTAATGGTGAATAGATCCACTGAGTTCCCTTTTCAACAACCTCACTTTGTGTAATTTCTGAAACCATTGCCGTCGTCAAACCACATTTCAATCCAGCATTTTGTCAAACAGTTCACATAATAAGTGCGTGATTTCACATTTTGCATACATGTCTTCCTGGGCAGACACACTACAGATTTGAAAAAAACAAAACTCCTATCCATTAAGCTTTGATGGGTGTCCACGTATCTTCCCAAAACTCATACATTGACCATGGTATAGAATGTGCTGTAAAATTTGGATTTTTCTGACGATAAAATGATGGCATCTACTCTTACTCCTGCCATGCATACCCCGAAACCCCACACATCTGAAGTGTTTGGCCTCATTCCTTGGTGCCTACAGCTCCCAACACACTTGCAGCAAGAGAACGTGGCAGGGAGAGAGCAGTGAAGAAATTTTGCGTTGGAAAGAGCGGTCATTCTGCACCCAAGGCTCCCACCTTTGTATCCTCATCTATCAGGCAAAAACATCTAATACCATTTCACAACTCCCAATTTGGCGCTGTCTAAGAATTGAATGGTTTTGGGAATTGCTCAAAGCAGTAGGTGAAGTCGTGTGAGTGCCCATACCCTGCCACTCTGAAAAAACCTGCTCCTCTTCCAACATACCATGTCTCCACCAACATTTTAACTCCTCATCCACCACCACTTCTCCTTTTTTTTTATTATAAATTTAAGGACTTTAAATTTGTTTGTTTAGCTAGTAATTTTTATTTTAAAATTTAGATTTTCCATTTTCATTTTATTTTATCATATTCCACATTTTAATTATTTATTTTACCGTGATCGAATTCAAGACCAAGGTTCTTATGGTAGTGTGACATAAACATTTTTTTATCATCCCTCTTCTCGTATGGATATTTTAGTCGCTTGACAAAGAAATGTTATTTTATATTATTGAGATTTAATATCTGGTGAACGTAACTCATAAAAATAAATTTGGTTATGAGAAGCATTAAAATTTTCCACATCATCAGCTCAATCGACCCCCACTAAGTGGCAATAAGGAAACGCTATGGCTATAATGTTGCATCGAAGCAATACGTGAGAAAGTAATGATCCAGGAAAGTCGTGCATCGGGGTGGGGCATACCCAATTTGAATTCACATCCCACAAATACCTTAACGTGCATGGTCATACACAAAGCATGATCTGTTATGAATAAAAAGTTAGTGTAACTTCCTACTTACCCAAAGTCTATTAAGCCATGAAGGAAGTTCGAATTAAATAACTACTGACAAAACACCCTTACCTATTGGTGACGTTTGGTAAAACACATAGTCTTACGAGGAGGTTCCATAACCTTACCAACTATGCATAATGATGCGGGGCACTACACCACACTGGTGGAGATGGAGCCAAGCTCACCATGTACAATATGTTGGGTGTATTTGTACGCTTACTATGTTTTTAACACATTTATAATGCATGGAGATTGATTTCTAAATCTTTTTGAATTTTATTCGGTTTAATGGAGGTCAAGTATGAAAGTGTTTGCAAGTTTTAGGAGAAGGTTCATTTGCTACATGAAAGGTGAGAGTTTCTACACCTCATCAAGCTTTAAATCTCCTTGATTCGATTTTCGATGTTATTATGGGATTCTAGACATTGTAACATTGACCTTGGAACTCGAGCACTTGGCAAGAGATTTGTTTGTTGTAATGTTGAACAATGCATTATTTTTTTAAGTTGTATACTTATATAAAACATAGTTTTTGACGGGGAGTAATAACAAATCATGTTGTGAGGAGCTAGTTACAATGGCATCATTAAATAGTAATACATTCGAGTTCTTTTCATAACATAGTCTCGCATCATGGAAATAGCAAAAACTATTTTGTTTATTGACTAAAACATAGTATAACCTTTGAATACAATGATACATTTTGGGTTCTTTACATTCCATAGTCTTTATCATCAAAAAAGTAAAAACAAGTTCTCTTATTGAACTAATACAAACTACTATTTCTAAATGCAATAATGCATTATGGGTTCTTTTTTTACATAGTTATCAACATCGACATAACAAAATTTTGTTCTCTTACTTAGCTACTATAAATTGTATATTGTTCCATTCGTTACTTGTGAAGTCGGACCATCAATTACGACTCGGGATTGGACTATCATGAACACTTTTTCATTCACATATGTCACCATTAGATTCATTAGAACATTAGTTGGATGAACCCATGGTGGAATAGGAAAACCAAAGATAGTTTAAAAGCATGTATATGGAATAGAACTTGGTTCCATAAATTTGTGGAGAGAATTATTCGGCTAGCGTATCGTGGTGGAAATATGGATATTAGTTAGGTGTCCAAACTTGCAAAAAAAAACTTGTAAACTGGAGTGTTACATGGGAAATGGAACATGTGGATTGTTGAACTACTTGTCATTGTCCTCGATAAATGCGATCTCTTCAAATTTCTTTTTGTGACTATTCATCCCTATGATGGTGAATGGTTTCCTCAACTTGCATTTCCATTTCCCTTTTTGGCAAGCAAATTCCCTTTAACTCTCATGCTTTTTTCTTTCAAGTTTCTATTGTAGGTCCCTTTCTTTCTTCTCTTTAAGGTGTTGCACTCTTTCTTGTTCTTTTTGCAAATTTACAGCTAACCTTTCTTCCTTTTTTGCTTGGGCTATTTCCTTCTTTCGTTGCTTCTCAAGTAATTCCTTTTTCTTTGTTGTGTTTCCTTTAATATGTGTAAATAATCATCGGATGTCAATAATTTTGAGCTCCATCCCATTTGAAGTGCAATATATGTCTTTCCTTGGAAGAATCTTGTAAAACTTGTGTTGGAAACCTTAAATTTTTTGAAGTTTCTTCTATAGGGCAGCACCATTTTTGTTTGTAATATCACTTTCAATATCACACCGACCTATATCTTCCACAATTTTTTCATTATGTATGACCTCGAGGCCCTACGAATGAGAAAGGTTTGTTAGATCAATATTGATTGGCATTGAAGGTAGGGATGGGCTCCGGTCCTTGGTGTTTCCAATATCATCAAGTCCCATATCAGCCATGTGCTCTTGCAACCAAGTAGGCCGCTCTAGTAGACTTGACAAGGAAAGATTAATCTCTTTTGTTCTTGTATTTTATTCATTATGCGGGATGGGTGGCAAGGAAAATCCTTGGTCCTCAATATTCATAACCACATTTGTTTCTATTTATTTCATTTGTGTTGAACTATTGCTTGTTTTCTACATCCATGGTTCTTCCACCCTAAGTTATTTGTAGGATGCTCAACTACTTCCAAATGCAATCTTCTCTACGAAATCATCACCAAGTGGAGATGTCGCCTCCTTTGAAAATCTTAGAATGTTTTCACCAACATCAATATCTATGATGTTTTCATCATCATCATTCTCATCTTACTATATGAAAAGTGGTTTACTACAATCCATATTGTTATGCAATGTATCTAGATTAAGTGCCCATTTACCTATTTGTCTAAATCTAGCTCGAATATTTATGACGTGACATGGCTTTTGCTAGTGCTCTACTACCTAATGTTGCCAACTTTGAACATTTGACATCTTAGTCCCTATTTGTGGACATCCAAAGTGGCTTTTTAGCTTTGAAATGGGTTTTAAAAGGAGCAAACACACTAACATCTAGTGGTTTTAACCTATGCTTAATAGTTGATGATGCCACATGGCTTCCATGGCCATAAAAATGAGCAGATGCCTATTTTCGGGGAAGACACCTCTAGGAACTAAATTTTTAAAATGATACAACCAACTCATGAACATCCCCTTGGTCATCCAACCAATAAGATGAATTGCCATGCAAACATCGAGTTTGCATCCCTTAATATCGTTCTTTAATTTTTTTGACCTTTAAACAAATAAAAACTAGGGATAGCCTACCATGTGGCATTCACACAAAGATAAAATTATCAACCACTCTTTGCTACAAGGAATGATGTTGGGCATATTCCTAGATCCCTTCATAGAAATCACCCTCATGCTCAATTTCTCCCTGCATGGATGCTTGTCTCATCACAATTCCATATTCTACTTGGACCATAAGAGTTGATGTTGTACATAGCGCGAGGTTTCATAAAATTTGTTAACCACATCCGGTCATAATCCTATGGTTCACGTTATGGAGCACTTCTTAGGATCAAAATTGGGTGTCTTTTTCTAAATCCTTCATACCATAACCTCCTTGGATATCCATCTCGAAATGGATTGTCTTTGTTTTCACACATTTGTGTGACAATTGGTTTTATATGTGGAATTTCTAGACCATGCCCTAAATCTACCAATTGCTTACACCATTCCACAATCTCATCCTCCTCTTCCATGCTCAAAACGGTGGAAACCCCTAATTTTTGTAGTAGTTTGTCCATTCGACCAATAATAAATAGATGAAGGTGGTATATTATATTTTTAGCTACAATTTGTTAATTGTATAATAGTTAAACTCAATATCATTAGAGGCCTTCACCATATCTTCTTTTGTCCGATTTGTAGCAATCCTAGCCTTATTCTTTGAAGATTTACCTTTATCAATCACCATTTCTTGCCCATGAGGTTGCTCTCCCGACAATTCTCTACGCCTCATGGTTAGGAGCTTTCTCTCAACACTTTATATACATGGATCTTTGTTTGTGATAGATTCTTGGATTCTTTGCAACATCTTGTTGATTGCCTTCTTTTTCGGATGCTTCATTGTCAAAATGCACATCCCTTCTTGCGTATAATTGTTGCCCTCTTTTTGGAATCCTACTCTTCATATTTTCAAGATATTGAGTAATCTTGAATAGCAGAACATGTTGGTAATTATTCAAATGTCTCTTAATTTTTGATATGAAAAAATCTTTTTCTTGTTTAAGACTTTGTACATTCTCTATATGGGTTAAGTTCAATCAAATTTGGGACCTTTAATCTTATTAGCTCTCGAGCACATTGAGCTATGTCATCTTTAAGGGATTCAATTTTGATTGTTGCTTATCATAAAGTTTCAAAAATAGAATTCTAAATAACCACAAAGCATCTCAAAACATCATAAAACATCAAAATGAAGCTTGAGAAGCATCAGTGAAATAAGCAAACATAACATGTAATATACTACATGCGGTGATCTTGAAGTGAATGAGATGCTTTATGGGTTATGAGGTGAGTTTCTTTGTGAATGAATTACTAAATTTACATGTATACAAAAATATATGTATATACATATATACGAGTGTATATGTATATACATTTATTGTTGCAATCAAACATGTTATTACGACTTTCCAAATCGTTAATTCTCTTCGATGGTATTCGTGAGATTATTTATGAATGGATTGTTAAATTTACATGCATATACAAGTACAAACACACACATATACATAGATACAAGTATATATGTATACGCATGTATCTAGTAATCAAACATGTTATTACAACCAAACATATCTTAAATAATTTTATGAGATTCATGTATATGTAATAACAAGTATTCGTGGTTGTGGAATTGATGGCATGAAAATGCACAACTAGAAATAAGATATGGCATTACTAAATTCTAGATAAACATTGAAATATGCACATAATTTTTTTCATGTGATAGGGTGGGAATAGACAATTATTTGAGTGTTAGAAATTCACGAGAGGTTGAGAAAATTTCCTAAACTACAATGTAAGAAATTGAAAATTAGCAAATACCTGTAATATGAGAGATGACATTGTGTTTATAAATAAAATATGCAAAAGCATGATATAATCAAATACTAGACACATGGATAATGTTTGCATTAATTTAATCAAGGGATCAATTTGAATTTTGAATGATTTTAAGATTGTTTGTTGCATTTCGGTTGTAAAATGTATTGTTTTGAGGGCCTTGCACTTGTTGGAGTTGAATTTGAATATTTTGAATTGGAGAGATTTGAAACGTGAGATTTTTTTTTGGTATTTTTCAATTAAAGGAGATTAAAAACTTGACAACATTTGTGGTATTTATTTTGTATATGTGGATGGAATCGGAGCATTAAAAGATGGCTTTTGAAATTTAGTAGTTAACATTATTAAATGACATGTAGTCCTTATGGGAGAGGGGCCGATAGGTGAGCATGGTCCAATAATTGAAATGACTATTGATCACACAATACCTTTATTTTTGACATGATAATTATGTAGAGTAACCAATCACATCATGACATGTAAGACCTCTCACCCATGTACAAGTATTGTTTTCCATCATAGTTGTAGTGTAACTCAAATTTATTATTTTAAATCAATTCATAATATGACTTTCCCTCAATTAAACATTCTAAAGAAAAATATAAGCTAACACAAATCGAACTACATATTAGTGAAAAAATCACAATCCAAATGCAACCACGTACTTGACAATATTACAATTTTGATTATTTGACTAAGCATAAACTAAAAATTCAAATGTACGCGCAGAATGGCTTCAAACCCTAACGGTTTATGCGCAGCGGTGTAGGTCAATGACAACAACGGTGGTAAGACAAGCAAGTCTCCGGGTGGCGGCTCTTCCCCCTCACTGCAAAATCCTTTGTGGCGACCGCTTACTGGTAATCTGAGCAGATTTCATTCTTAGGTAAACAAAGACATGGTTTTATTGGGGTTCAGACGTGCCTTATATTGTGGAAAATCCGCATGACCACTCCAGTGAATTCTGTTTGTCATTCTCAGAGGTAACCGAATCAATCTCTGCTCTTAAAGATTCTGCCCTTATTTGTCGATTTAATGGATTTTGGCCTCGGATTGAAGATCTGCATCAATGGATCTTTTCTACTTGGTCCCATGATTGTGAGATTGTTGTTCGTTTCTTCTCTCCCATAGAGTGTCAATAGATTCTTAATGAGGGTCCCTGGTTCTAGGGTAGGGCTGGCCTTTTTATTACTCCATGGTTTTTGGATTTTGATCCTTCTACTATGGTTGTTTCAAAAATGTCGGTTTGGGTTTGTCTCCCCAATCTTCCTCTCCCTTTTGGCACCCTACGGTTTGTGTTGCTATTGGTGACGCTCTTGGTCGATTCATTAAGATGGATAATGAACAGCCAAGCAAGGGTTGTTCACCTACACACGTATTTGTATTGAGGTGGATCTCAACAAAGGTCTTCCAGAAGAGTTGGAGTTAATCCATGATGGATTCAAATGGATACAAGTCCTCGACTATGAGAACACGACCTTTCGATGTTGGTTATGCCATCAAATTGGGCACCTTCAGGAGGCTTGCCCGCTGCATAAAAAGAAGAAGAGCAACGAGGTTTCTTCGCGGCCTAAAGGATGCACAAACTGTTTAGTGTCGAAGTCAAAGAATGCTCACCGAAAATTCGGATATATCTGTTGAGATTCCCCATGTTGGCGGTGGTGCCAAACAGATTCATGTATCTAAGTCTTTTGATTTTGACCCCATTTAGGATAGCCTATGCCTTGATCCTTCGCTCGACTTGACACCCCAGTGCGCCATGGACTATTGTCACGTGTTCTAAGGAGAAGAAGGGGTGCTTTGACACTCATGTTTCTTATCCATTAGAACTATGTAACTTTGTTTTTGGTTCTCCTCGAACCCCATGTAATCTGTTGCTTTGTTGTTTTGCTTGGCTTGACCTTGTGTGCTTGTGGCTTTGGGGCATGCTCTCATACCGCCCGCTTTTTCTATTGAGAGAATCTTATATCATGTTGCATTTAATATAATGTAAGATATTTTTCATAAAAAAATAAAAAATCACAATCCCATATAATAAACAATTGATTTTGTGGACTCCTTAACTTAAGGTGTACCACTACTAGCCCCTCTCCCTTATTTGATATGATTTTGATGTAATATGGAATATATACGAATTTATGAATCTTATACTTAATGTCCACAAAAAGACTTTCAAAAAAGACTTTGATGTAGTAAATGGAAGTTTGTTTATTGCTGACTTAATGTTGTTTGATATGCACTCAAAATGAGTGAGAGCTGTTCCATACCTGAGATGTATTATAACAAATGTTGAAACTATAATATTATAAATATTGGTATCACCTACGCCGCTTGTCCAAGACAAGCTGCATAACAACATTTGGTCACCATTCAACTACTCACTCATCTTCCTTACGTTTTTATCTTATTTTTCTCGTCTGTCTTTTTCGGCTCCTTGCAGGATTTACGCAATTGTACAATTTTTTTAGCACAATCAGCAAGATGGTTTAAATAGACTGAGATTTTCTGCAATTCATTCCTGGTTGTCTGCAAAATATTAGTTGACAGGCCGTAAAGTGATCAAAAGTTTCGAATCGAAATGGAGAAGTGGAGAAGAGGTTCGCGAGCGATCCTCTCAGCCGCCAACAGATCAAATGCTGGTTCGTTTTCATATCTCTTACACCGCATTTTTCATCAATTGCAAAGAAAAATAATACCCAAACTATACAACTGCAAGTCCCCAGATTATTGATTTTTAAATTTAGTCAAGGGATACCTTCATTAAGAAAATAAACAGAAGCACACCCGATCAAAAATGCAAAAAACAACTCGAATTTCGTCTTTGGCGTTACCTTCAGCCATATCGGGATAAATTCCCTAAATTGAGGGGTAAAATGACCTTATATGTGTTTTTCCGCGTTATTCAAGGATTATGTCGGTTTAATTTTAAATTTAGCTGTAATTTGTTTTCATTTTGTTCAGACATTCTCGTTATTCGTTGCAACTTATTTCTGAAATTCCGGTAATGGTTGAGGACTAGGTTTGTTTACATCGTCTTTAACTTTTCTTCAATAAATAACAAAGTTTAGTATCCATTGCTTTTCCCTGCACACCAGTTTAAAGTGATTTTAATGGCGACCTTTAGAGGTTGGCCTCATGTTTATTGAGGGCCTTTTGAATTTAAACTGCTGTTTAGATTATCCAACATCATTCAATTTTTTAGAAAATGTTGCCGGATGATGTTTTTGTAAGCATTTATCTTAAATGAGATCAACAAGATGATACAAGCTGCCCGAGCTGTTGATCTGTCGTGCCAGGCTGCCTCGTTGGAACACGCCACTAGGCGAAAGGCCTGCGTTTGATGATCTGCTGGCTAAATGCCCCAATTGTGTGTTCAACTCCCTCTCCTAGTTTCGGGTATAATAAATGAACATTTGTCAATTAAAATAATTTTCATAAGGTTATGCCTCGCCTAGCATGCTATCCCATATGTAAAGCCTGTAGTATTATTATTCAAAGATGTGTAGCTCTATACATAGAGATGACCTGACACAGAGTTGGCCTCCTTAAGAGTCATTGGCATAACTCTGTTTCAAGGTTCACCTTCAGACTCCTTTCTTCAACTTTAATTCTAAAGGCGCAAACAGACACATTGTTCTACTTGAAAGTCACGAGTCTTTAGGCGAAAGATCTCAACAACTTAGCTCCTTCACTATGATAAGCAGTTCTTTTGTGCTATATGCTTTATCCCCTTTTTTCTGTTGCAAGATTTTGTTGGAAATGCACTTTTCTTGCAGTTACATTAACCTGATATGGTTATTAACGGAAAATAATTTAAATTCACATTACACGAGGCTGTCAACATTGGAGGGGTTGTCTCCCTATAAATCCTAGGAGAGTTAGCATTCTCTTCCTTAAAACAATTTTGCAAAGAGTCGACATCTTTCCTAAAAGCCTCAAATCTGGATAAATTATGTTCATTTAATTCTACATTGAAAGAGTTAAGCTCTCCTAACTGAAAAGGAGTGATATCCCAATAACATAGCTAAGTTGTATACTTTGCCATATTTCTTACTCATAGTACTTGATCATTCATGTATCAGGGCGCTATATTACTTAGAATGAATCTCAAGTTGCCCATGTCAAAGTCCTTTTAGCAGTGGATAGGAGAAATAGATATTGGTGACCATATGGAAAACCAAAGTGTCATTGTGGGACACAATGTGTAATCTGTTTATGATGTCATTCATAGTTTTGGAAGGGAACACAAGTTGCCTATGCCAAAGACCTCTTAGTAGTGGATAGATGAAATAACTATTGAGGAACAAATTGACTATGAAAGTGTCACCGTGGAACACAATGTGTAATTTTTGTCTATCATTCTTTTTCAATACAATTAGTACAATGTGTAATTTTGTCGCTCCCCTTTTTGGAGACTAGCGGAATTGAAGACCTTAACCCATTCTTCCTCCCCATGGGTTTAAGGAAGGAAGCAAGGGGAAGACTTGGATGACATTTTCTAATTAGATATTTTCATTATTATCATGTATTCCTATTAAGAAACCAAGCGCTTCAATAGAAGAACTTATTTAGCTAGAAAATAAATTATTTTGAGCATGTAGGCTCCAAATACAAATTAAATAATTAAAAATACTTTTTAATTGGGTTAGCCATCATTTGAAATGTAACACCCCTTATTGTTATAAAAGGAGGTTGCTTGGCTATTTGATGAATATATGTGAATTCTATTATTACAGAAAGTTTGCTTGTGAAGCATCTCTCCCTCTACTAAGGACGAAAACCCTTGGAGAGCCTCATGTGAGGACGAAACCCTTCACCAAGATCAAGGAAGACTTCAACACAAGAGTCTCCACCCCCTCGAGGGATCTCTTTGTTGCACGGTTATCTTAATTCTAGCCCTAGGCGAGTTGCCCTAAGGAGCTCAATTGGTCATTAATTGAAGATCTTTGCACTACTTATGATTGTTAATGCATATTTGGCCTTCCTAGAGTGGAGCGACCAACTTTATGGTGTGATTTGACATATGTATTGGCTGTTCCAAGTGTGTTGCCGCATTCGGCGAACTTCAAGAAAAAAATTGAAATTCGCGAATTTTAACAATGCTTTGAAAATTGCGATTGAATTCGCGTTTTTTTCCATTTTGCATTTTTTCCTTTTTGGATTTTTGGTGGAAAAATCACAAGGAAAGAATTTTTTTGCCATTTTTGGAAAGGGTCAGGGAAGATGTAAAGCAAAAACTTGCATGTGCCATAACTTTCATTGCGTGGCTTCGTTTGGTGTCGTTTTTCTCTAAAAGTGCATATTTTTCGAGCTCTATGCATTGATGGCAATATTTTTCTTATTTTCATAAAATCCATTTTTACACCTTTTTGGACAGTGCAACTTCTTGCAATCTTACGAAAGAATCATGAGCTTTGATCTTTGTAGGCAGTTAGTAATTAAAAATCTTGGATAGCTTTCCAAAACTTGCCGAGTATTCTCCGTGCTCGGACTAATTGTCCCACTGCCGGCTTAGTCGCATGACTGCGAGCACATGTTTTTGAAGTTTTTGCTTTCAATCACATTATTGTAATAGCTACTTATGAAATCAATGAAATGTGATATTATCTCTCTTTTGAAATGTGAATTTATCTTTTGTTTTTATATATTTAATAAAAATGTATATTTCTCATAGTCGAATTTAATCACGAATTTAATCGCTATTTTTTTACTAGCGAAATTTTCATGAATTTAATCATCGGTGAATTCGAACACGAATTCGAATGCGGCAACTTAGGTTCCAAATAGGGCGACCAACTTGGAGGAATAGTTTGGTGTGTTCTTGCAACAATTTTGTGGATTTGAGATTAGAATCATGTTCTTCATATTTTTAGAGGCCAAGATTTGAAGTTTTATTAATTTTGGAAGTGTTTTACTATTTTTCCAAGTTCTCTCAAGTCAGTTACACTTTTGGAATATTTAATTATTTTTTGCAGTTGAGGGTTTTAGAATAAAAATTAGATCTCTCACTTCAAGCTTATAAAAACAGTTTTCTTGCATTATATGATTGTTGGTAATATATAAGGATTATAGAGACTTAAAGGTATCTAATTTCAAGGGCTTCGAGGGCACTAAAGTGGATTTGAAACCCCAAAAAAAGGGTCGCTGCCGTAGAAGGGTGTTTGCTGGCAGCAGTTAAGGGTTTTTATATATTTATTTCAGTCACTAACAACCTACTAAAAGTCTGAAAAGTGTTGTTCAACTTCAGCTTTGCATAGTTTTCTAAGAGTCCCCAAAAAGGGACATTACAGTTGTATCAAAGCATCATCCTCCCATCCTGTGAAACATGGAAAACAAGTTAGAAAGGATCGTGAGAACACAAGAAGGGATAGCTGAGGCACTGGAGAGGCTTACCCTAGCCATCCAAAATATGCAGGGTGGTGGTTTGCTCAAGGAGAAAAGGGTTTCAAGGGTTGACAAATTGACAAAAGAGTACCAAGCCCTTCCGAAAAGGAAGAGTACTAAGCCCTTTCAAAAAGGAATTCGTGGAATTAGAGAACAAGAGAGTGGGCATTGGCACAAGGCCTAAGAACCGAACCACATTGAGCCACTCAACCCTAGAAGGGAAAAACCCTTCCTCATGAAGAAACAAGTAAAAGAGCATGTGGCGGATCAGCTACATGATGGAGAGGATGGCCATCCTTCTAAGGCAAAGAAGGAAGAAGATATATCGCAGCGGTTGGTTACCAAGATGGAGCAGCCCTTGGGAGTCCTAAAAACCCCCAACACTCTTTCCCAAGTGGAACTCTTGACGGATTCTTCGGGCAACACCATGAAGACACAAGGGTTTGAAGAAAAATTAGATTTACAAGGTGTTGAAGAAGCTCAATTGCTAAAGGATAAGTAGAAGGCTACAACAATTTCTCATGAAGACCACCAAAGTTATGAGGAAAAATTAGATTTACAAGGTGTTGAAGAAGCTCAATTGCTAAAGGATAAGTAGAAGGCTACAACAATTTCTCATGAAGACCACCAAAGTTATGAGGATAATTCAGATTTGTTGCTTTCTATCATGCCATTTCAGATTTACACTCATGGGCAATTTGTTGGAAAAGATGACTTTGGGGCAAGTTTGATGCTCCATAGTAAATCATGGCGAAGGTGATCCAAAGGAAACACCACTTCATCGAAACAACCGGTTTGAAGGAAAATTAAACAAAATGAAGAGCAGATTGTAAAATTATAGAACCGCCCCTCTTTCAGAGGGCGTAGGTTGTGTAAGCGCGCTCTGCATGATCGAGTGGTGGCTGCGTGTAGCCGCCAATTTGCATATACCAATGGTCCTGTCACTAATGGACGGAAAAATAAAATGAAGCCACAAATAGTCGCGGATTTCAAGCGTCCGACTGTGTCTCTTCCTTGGAGGACATGGGAAGCATGTTATTTAAGGGAGAGCATAGGCAAGAATTGGATTATCAAAGTTTGAATGCAAGAAAGTGAGAAAGAAACCATTGGAGTTGGAAGTGTTTGTAGAAGAAAGGTGTAGAAACAAAGCAACCAAGTGTAGAAGGGAGGAGTTTATATTGTTTACCTTCTTTCCTCTTGTTGTAATATGTAATTCTTTTACAATTGGCCAATAAAATTGGGAAGAAAGAGCATTTGCCCTTCCCGACCTGGTTTTCCCTCAACT
This sequence comes from Taxus wallichiana var. yunnanensis, assembly GCA_018340775.1. NCBI lineage: Eukaryota > Viridiplantae > Streptophyta > Pinopsida > Cupressales > Taxaceae > Taxus > Taxus wallichiana. The sequence continues at coordinate 928,220,527 of CM031242.1, forward strand.
TGGGAGTTTCAGGATAAACATTGTGTTGAATTGTTGTCTTTCCTTTGCTGCAAGTAGTTCTAAATTTCAGTTTTGCTCACTAATTAATCAAGGACTGCCATTTTCAAGAATTGGAAGTAGAACAATAATTGTTTGTGGTCTTGTAAATTTCCAAAGCTAGAGGTTTACAAATCATTTTGGTATTAGAGCTGATTATTATCCAGGATTGTGGTATTCGTTCTTGTGATTTGTATGACAGTGACAAGGTCTAAAGGCGAAGAAGTTTTACCTTACGATCCAAACATATCTACGAAGAAGTGGAAACAAAGAGTCTAGAGATCAAATGGAGGAAGAGAACTTGGTCCATAGAATTGAGATGCGTTGGAAACCATGATGGATAGGTTGTATAGACACCAACAAGAACTCTCAGATCTGCAAAAGATGACTTCAGTCAAGCAAGATTCCATGGACTCAGTGGTTCGAGCTTTAGCCGAAAATTTTGGCATAGGCAAGAGCCACAAAGAGGAAGATAATGTGGAAGAGCGTGAAGAAGAAACCTCAATTGGAAGAGAAAAGGTAAAATCTGATCATGCTCCTTTTAAAGTTGAAACTAAGGTTGAGATAAAAATCTTTGAAGGACAAGTAGATGCAAAATTGCTTGATAAATGGTTAAAAAAATTGGAGGTTTACTTTAGTGTTCATGATGTTACTAAGGCACAAAGGATCACCTTTGCATGTCTCAAAATGGAAGGACATGCTCTGGTTTGGTGGGAAACCCATCTAGCCACTTGTGAGAAGAAAAAAACGTCCAATCACAAGTCTTGGGAGGTTTTAAAGAATTGCTTAGAGCTAACTTTTATCTTATTGGCCATAAGACTGACTAGATGATTAAATGGCAATATTTTAGACAAAGCAAAGGGTCAAAGTGTGCAGGATTATACTACGGAGTTTCGGAGACAAACCATGTTACTTAATATGGACTTGGAGGATGAGGATATTCTGACCAAGTATTTGGGAGGACTTCACACTCACCTTCGAAGGAAGGTCATCTCCACGAAGCCCAAGGATCTCAATGAAGCATGTGTGCAAGCCTACTACATAGATGATGAAAGGAAGCAAGGAGAAGCGGAGTCAAAGACAAAGCAGTCAACAAATCAGCCAAAGAAAGAGCAAGGACAAACAAGTAACAAAGGTAAATGGAAAGGGAAAGGTAAACAAACCACCACTACTTTGAATACTTGTAAAGATCCCAAGAATTTTTGTAAGAATTGTGATATCAATGGTCATACTGACACTACATGTTGGAAGTTACATCGGAATTACATCCAAAGAACCGAACCAAGGATTCAAAGAAATCCATGACAATTGTAAAGATAGATGGGGAGGTGGAGATAGAAGATGATTCTGATGTAGACGAGAGGCTTGGATGCACGGCCACCAACATGGACAACCAAGAACAAGAGGAAGAGATGAGTAAGCTATTTCAGATCAAAATCCAAATCAAGAGAACTAAGGTAAATGCTTTGGTTGATATTGGTTCTCAGTCTAACTTGATTTCTGATATGGTTGTAAAGAAGCTTGGTCTTGAAACTTACGAACATCCACATCCATATCCTTTGGGATGGGTGAAGAAGGGTGTAGAGATTCAGGTAACAAGATGTAAGTTCAAGTTTGGGATAAACTCTCAGTATATAGATGTATTGGAAGTTGATGTAAGTCCACTTGATGGTTTTGATGTTGTTTTCGGGAGTCCTTACTTGTATATTAGGGATGCTATATTTACGAAAGGGGAGAACCGATGCGAGATGGGTCAAGGATGGAATCATTCTAACATCCGCGCACACTAGTGTAAGTCAAAACTTGCTTTGGTAAGTGCTAACCAAGCAAAGAGACTAATTCAAGCAAATCATAATCAGTTTTGTTTACTTTTATTAAAGGATAAACAAGATGGGGTAGAAATTTCAGATATTTCTAACAAAGGGATGAAGGATTTGGATAACATTATTCAGTATTTTCAGGAAGTATTTCAGACTCCCAATGGGTTACCACCAAAACGGGAGGTAGAGCATGAGATTCAATGCTGTTGCGAGTCCCCTCTACCAAATATCGGGTTGTATAAGCAATCCTTGTTGGAGAGTACAGAGGTAAAGAAACAACTCCAGGAGCTATTGGACTAAGGGGTAATACACCCAAGCACCTCGCCATGCGATTCGCCTATTGTGATGGTACCGAAGAAGAATGGTTCTTGGAGGATGTGCATCGACTATCGTGCTTTGAACAAGATTACCATAAAGAACAAATATCCGCTCCCATGCATAGATGACCTCTTAGACCAACTTCAACATGCAAAGTTTTTCACGAAGTTGGATCTCAAGTCGGGATATCACTAGGTCGAGGATGATATATGGAAGATTGCCTAAAAACAAAACAGGATTTGTATGAGTGGTTAGTACTTCCATTTGGTTTATGTAATGCACCTGCTACATTTATGAGATTGATGAATGATGTATTGCGGGAATTCATAGATTCACGTGTCATTGTTTATCTAGATGATATTTTGATTTTTAGTGCCACATAGGAGGAACATCTAACACATTTGCAATAAGTCTTGCAAGTTCTCAAGGAGAAACAACTGCTATGCAATATGAAGAAGTGTGAATTCGCTAAACAATCACTTGTCTACCTTGGGCACGTGGTTGGAGGAGGAGAGCTACGAGTGGATCCAAAGAAGGTGGAAGCCATCACCGACTGGCCAACATCAATGGGAGCCACAAAGATTAGAACTTTTGTGGGAGCAGAACAATATATGAGGAAGTTCATTAGGGCTTCTCTCTTATTAAAGCACCTCACACACAACCACAAAGAGTAAGGGTTTTGGTAGGGTAAGGAACAAGATAAGGCTTTTGAATTATTGAAATACAAAATTAGGCATGCTCAAAGATTTGCTCTTCCTAATTTGCGCAGCAGCCCTTTGAAGTAGAGACGGATGCCCGTGATTATGCTATGGGAGTAGTGTTCTTTACATGGAGGTAAGCCAAGTATGTTATCATTAAGAAACTTTCACTTCAATAGTTAGAGGATATTTTGTATATGATAAAGAGATGTATGCACTAGTTCACAAACAGATGGGCAAACAGAGGTGGTGAACAGGACTTTGGTACAACTGATTAGAGGATATAATAGCAAATATCCACGGACTTGGGATGAGTCCTTAGCCTACATTCAACATTCCTACAACCAGGAAATACACACATCCACTATGCAATCACCGTTTGAAGCATGCTTGGGATATCTACCTACTAATCCACTGGACATAGCAGTTGGGTAGTAGGAAGAAGGGGAGATACATGATTTAGAGGTGACTAGAGCAACAAAATTCATTGAGAGGATCCAACAAATCCATCTCAAGGTGAAAGAACAATTGGAAAAATCTCAAGCCAAGTATAAGGCTAGACACGATCAGCATAGAAGGGAGCACAAACTTCATGTTGGAGACAAAGTTTGGATTTACTTGAGCAAGGAGAGACTACAAGGCCAAGCAAGGAAACTCAAGCCACTACAAGTATGGACCCTTCACTATACTAGAGCAGAGTTGGAGAAAATGCCTTTAGGCTTGATTTGCCACCATTCATGCGGATGTACTTAGTAGTAAATTGTGAGAACTTGCACCTATATGAGCCATCCATGCTTGATGAAGAAGAAGGATGTCAATTACTACCTTCCATAGAAGATTGCGTCTTGGACTCACGAGGTGAATTGGAGGAGTCTTGGTAGGTTGGACTCAAGGGGAAGACACCAAGGCAAGCTTGGTGGTACTTGAAGGAGAAAGTGAGGGAATTGTTTCCTCATCTACTCCCCCACTAAACTTTTGTGGGACTAAAAGCCTCCTGAGCAGGGGAGGTGTGATCCATAGGGATCCAAAGAAACACCACTTCATCAGAACAACTAGTTTGAAGGAAAATTAAGAAGAATGAAGAGCATATTGTAAAATTACAGAAGCGCCCCTTTGTGCGGGGCGGCGGTTCGTGAATCGCCTCTCTGCCTGCAGGCCGTCGGTTGCGTAACCGCGGATCGCATATACCGGTGGTCCTGTCACTAATGGACGGAAAAATAAAATGAAGCCACGAATGGGTGCAGATTTCAAGCGCCCCGACCGTGTCTCTTCCTTGGAGGACATTTCTCATTCTCCAGTGCACAGGAGGACATGGGAAGCATGTTATTTAAGGAGAACATAGGCAAGAATTGGATTATTGAAGTTTGAATGCATGAAAGTGAGAAAGAAACCATTGGAGCTGGAAGTGTTTGTAGAAGAAAGGTGTAGAAACAAAGTATCCAAGTATAGAAGAGAGGTGTTTATATTGTTTACCTTCTTTCCTCTTGTTGTAATCTGTAATTCTTCTACAATTGGCCAATAAAATTGGGAAGAAAGAGCGATTGCCCTTCCCGGCTGGTTTTCCCTCAACTTGGGAGTTTCCAGGATAAACATTGTGTTGAATTGTTGTCTTTCCTTTGCTGCAAGTAGTTCTAAGTTTTAGTTATGCTCACTAATTAATCAAGGACTGTCATTTTCAAGAATTGGAAGTAGAATAGTAATTGTTTGTGGTCTTGTGAATTTCCAAAGTTAGAGGTTTCTGATCGAAGGGACAATCCTCATGGTGTTAAGAATGGAGGAAAATTAGGATCGCATGGGGTTAGTGAAGCTAGCATTTTGGGCGATCTTCTTGGAAGACATGCCCATGTAATGAGGGTCTCTTTTGATGCTCATGTTAAACTTTAGTTCGCTGGAAATTTTAGGACAATGACTTGTGGTAAGCCATTTCATCATCTTCTTAGCAAGGATTTGCTACATCACCTTCATTCTATGTCTTTACAATGTTTTGGTCATCATAAAGAATACCCTAACCACTTTGTGAAGATGAAGGGTACCAAGTGGGAAGAGAAAGAGCTTGGTTTACAAAAATTGGGAAGTGAAATTAATAACATTCAACTTGTTGGACTGTTCCTAACAACAGTTAATAACAAGCAAATTAATGACATTTTCAGCTGGGGAAGGAGCCCAAAGATGTTCCCTACAAGAGTGTTGCACCTAACTTGGAATCTTTAAGTTATAAGATTGTTGTAAGCAACCCAAGGCATGTAAGTATCTCAGATTCGCTGCTTACCACTTTGTCATTTCAGATATGGGGGAGTGATCATAATTCATGCTTGTTGTGTCCTATGAGACCGCTAATGGGATATCATCATGCACAACATATGTCAAGGGATGATGAGGTAAGAAGTACCTCTTGTGGCAAAGAATGTATGGATGTTTGGACTCAATCTCAAGATTGTTTTCACGTAGGAAATATAAGTGATGTGTTGAGCCCTATAAAAAAGGGATTGCTGATTTCAAAATCAGTATGGGAAACAATTTTATCATGGTATGTTTTGGGCATCTAGGACATGATGAAAATTCTGATTATCCTTTCCATAGATTGCTAACCCATGGTTCCATGGAAGGACTGGAGAGAAGGTGGAAAAAGAGGAGCCATCATGATGGAATTGCAGCTGTACATATTTCAGATATAAGGAAAATTGATGGTCCATGTTTTTGAAGAATGCTCATGCACAAAGAAGATATTCCAGCTGCTCATCCTCATAGAAAGGTATGAAGTATGTCATGAATTTTCTTTAATTAAGCTAACTGAAGCAAAGATTATTCTTGAGATACATTGGTTGCAATCATTGGGGAATTCACCCTCAACTACCATAATAGAAGACTGAAATTCTGGATTAGAAAAAAAAATCAGACTTCAAGGCATAGTGAATGAAGGGTACATGGTAGCTAGGAAGAAGGAATGTTGTTTTGGTTCCCTTTTTCATATATCAGCTCATTGGGAGAACATGTTGAAGGGCAAAAAACACATAGATCTCCTCATACATAATCCAAGTTGTTTGTACATGAAGATTGGGAATCCAGATGGTCTTTGGAGGTGCAAGACAGATCACTTTTCGGAACCAAGCCTCACACTTGAAAACAGTGGTAGAAGGATAGTCACCATTATCGGGGCAGCGAGATGCTTGATATGGAAAGTGGGTAAGCCATATGATCTTTTTGTATTTGATGTCATACAAGTAGTTTCAATCATTGGAGTTAGTAAATGGAGGTTCTTGGATATTGTTGGGACACATTCCATCAATGTTGGGTTGTTTCCAACCCCCATCTCATTGATAGTGTGGAAATTTTTGAAGAGATGTCATGCTTACAACTGCTGTACTTTCCTTTCATCTGTTGTTCACAACTTTTCCAACGATATTCCTACTTATAAGACACTGGATAAAGAGCTCCCAATCATATGGTTGAAGGAATTCCAAGCTGTTACAAACATTGGCATGTTGATGGTTGATATAAGGAGGTTTCCACCACTAACATTCTGATTTTTGAGAGAGAAATGCAAGATTACAGTTGTGTTTGAAACAACATTACTAAAGTTTTGGGAAGCCAACATTTGCATGGTAATTGTAAGGCCTTGGCAAGCAAAGAAGAAGAGCTAATCATCATATCCACAAAGTATGAGTGGATGAAGAAGGGAACACATTTTTTCTTTAATAAGTTTGCTTCATGTGCAGGTACATCAAAGAAGGAGCAACTGAGATTTATTTGTGACTCGAGACTTGTAATTGTTTGGGGCCAAGCAATCTTGGGAAGGGGGATTGTCATGTCCCTTTTCGAGAGACTAGCGGAATTGAAGACCTTAACCCATTCTTCCTCCCCATCGGTTAAAGGAAGGAAGCAAAGAGAAGATTTGGATGACATTTTCTAAGTAGATATTTTCATTATTATCATGTATTCCTATTGGGAAGCCAAGCGCTCCAATAGAAGAACTTATTTAGTTAGAAAATAAAGTATTTTGAGCATGTAGGTTCCAAATACAAATTAAATAATTAAAAAGTACTTTTAATTGGGTCGGCCATCATTTGAAATATAGCTCCCCTTATTGGTATAAAAGGAGGTTGTTTGGCCACTTGATGAATATATGTGAATTATATTATTTCGGAAAGATTGCTTGTGAAACATCTGTCACCCTCCCTAAGGACGAAAACCATTGGAGAGCAAATATTTTAAGTTTATATTGTAGGTTAAATGAAGAAAAAGACTTTTGGATACGCTGCGTAGAGAGGATTAGCACCAACGTTTTGGTTCCCGTATTGGAACCATCATTGTGGTGAGCATTTGCTTTGTGTGAGGATGAAACCCTTCACCAAGACCAGGAAAACTTCAACACGGGATTCTCCACCCCCTTGAGGGTCTCTTTTCTTTGTTGTCTTAATTATAGCCTTGGGTGAGTTGCCTTAAAGAGCTCAATTGGTCATTAATTGAAGATATTTGCACTACTTATGATTGTTAATGCCAATTTGGCCTTCTTAGAGTGGAGTGACCAATTTTATGGTGTAATTTGACATATGTATTGGCTGTTCCAAGTAGGGCGACCAGCTTGGAGGAATAGTTTGGTGTGTTCTTGCAACAATTTTGTGGATTTGAGATTAGAATCATGTTCTTCATATTTTTAGAGGCCAAGATCTGAAGTTTTATTAATTTTGGAAGTGTTTTACTATTTTTCCAAGCTCTCTCAAGTTAGTTACAGTTCTGGAATATTTAATTAATTTTTGTAGTTGAGGGTTTTATCATAAAAATCAAATCTCTCACTTCCAAGCTTATAAAAATTAGTTTTCTTGCATGATATGATTGTTGGTAATATATAATGATTTTAGAGACTTAAAGGTAGTTGATTTCAAGGGTTTTGAGGGCACAAAAGTGGGTTTGAAACCCCAAAAAGGGTCGCTGCCCTAGAAGGGTGTTTGCTGGCAGCAGTTAAGGGTTTTTATATATTTATTTCAGTCACTAACAACCTACTAAAAATTTGAAAAGTGTTGTTCATCTTCAGCTTTGCATAGTTTCCTAAGAGTCCCCAAAAAGGGACATTATGAATTTGTTTTTGATGTTATTCATAGCTTTCAATAGAATTTGGACCACTTCACATATTCAAACATGAAGGTACTACTAGGAAATCTTTGTAGTAGAAAGTTCATGGACATGACACCTTGAGGACTTGCACACACGAAGCTTGTTTATTTTGGAGCATGAAATGCTTTCCGAATCTTCCTCAACTAGCAATTGTCATCAATGTGGGATTATTACATACACAACACAAGAGCAGTGAAATCCATAAAGATATTCCAGATGTAGATTAACAACTCTTAATACAAAATCATGTCATTGACACCAGCCATAAAGCAAGGGACTCATTAAGTGTGCTGGTACTGCTAAGCAATGTTAGCACTGGATAAGAGGAGTGTGCTAATATAATAACCGTGGAAACTCTACTTGAAACATTGCTTCTGAATTGGCAAAGCTTTTGCCACATGTTGAATGCTCCATAAACCTTCCTTCTCATAATTATTACCAATGGGGAGTTCCACAGTCGCACAACCCAAGAGGGAAGGAGGTATTAGGAGAATGAGATTCATGAAAATGAATTATTGATGATCTTGGAAACTTTTGGGCTATGTAACTGTGAGTTTTGAAGATTGTTGACCAACTGAACTTTGTTTACATCAGTGGATGCTTTAATGTTGTACCCCTACAATAACATCACAATCTAGTTTACATGTTAAGACAAAATAAGACCCGATGCTTTAATGCTGTGCTGCTACAGTAACTTCACAATCTAGTTTCAAATTGTATGTTTTATAATGCTGCAGAACACTTAGCAACATTTATCTGCAATATCAGAGAGAGATCTTAGCACTAGAGGCTGATACCTTCTCAAAGAAAGATAATCCATTTATCTATAATAACGCCATACAGTATTTCAATCCAGGTTTTAGCTGGCTAGTGTAGCTCATCCCAGATTACAAAGTTGATATGTTACTGAAATTGTAATGGGTATTTTTAAAAATTGATTTTCATGGTAGCAAAAAAATAAATAAATTTGCACTTGCATCGTCTTATAGATTCTAAGATATCATTATTTTCTTTCGGCAGAGTATGTGCAGTCAGAATGCTCCAAGTTGTATAATTCAGAAGACAAGTTATGCTCTGAGCTTTTACCTCATCTGGGAGCTGCCAAGAAGATGCTCCCTCAGTTTAGTGTGGGGCCTGGAAATAAAAAAACTCCTTTTGAAAGGGATCAAAATTTGTTTTGGTCTTCTCATCTTCCTTCAAATTCACGCCCAGAAGGTTTATACAACTCATGGTCTGTATCTTATGGAACGACAGCTACAAGAGTCCAAAGAGACCCGTCCTTCCCCAAGATAGAACCTAGAGATGTTCTTCACTTTCAAAATATACTTGGAGGGAAAAGTGTCATTCAGGATAAAGATGAACTGTCCGCAGCAAATATTGATTGGATGGGCAAATATAAGGGTTCAAGCCCCCTTCTGCTTCGTCCTCAGAACACCGAAGAGGTATGCACAAAAAATGTGTGAATACTTATGTATCTTTATAAGTAGTTGAATTTTACTTTCTTCTTGTTTGTAAAATAATCATATTAAATTTATATCACCTGAGCTTTTGTCATGTCATTCTTGCTTTTAACTGTCTTTAAATAAAAACTTTGAAAACTTTGACTAAACATGTCTCTTTCTTCATAGTTTCTGACCTATCTCTGAATATTCTATTTCTAAGTTTGTAACGCTTAGGTAGTCATAACTTCATTGGAATTTTCTTGTGAATCCATAGAAATGAATGTGAGAGAAATTTAGGATAGGCATATGTACATGGCAACTTGGGTGGAAGAAAGAATATTATATCAAGGAATTTAACCCAACTTGGGACCATGGAGAAAAGGCCTACTTAGGGGCAGAAATCAAGTGGAAGGCAAAAATGTTGATGGCTCAGTTAAGGACTAGTTCACATCATCTTAGGTGTGAAACCGGCAGGTGGATGTTGCCCAAGGAGTGGGAAAAAAGAAAATGCATTTTTTTGGCAACAAGGGGGCGGCAGAGAGAGAATGACATCACATCATGAATTGCACAGCCTATACTAACATGTGAATCAAATACGGGGACAGCCTAAATGTAGACAACCTAACATCCTTGTTTGAGGAAGAGAGGCTTGATAAAACAACGAATCTTCTAATCAAGATTCATAGTAGAAGATCCAACATCAAAAAGGGAATGGAATTTATGCAAGACTAATAGGAAACCACATGGTGGCTTAGATCACTTTTGTTATGGCTCTTGGTCCCATAGATTGCTTGGTCTTGTGGACATTATTGAAATATTTTTTTCATTTATTCATCATTAGAAGTCAGATGAGGGCCTCACAAATCCATTATGAAGTTCGTAAGCAACACACATGAAGCATTTGGAATCTTGCAGCAATTGGGCTTCTTTTTATATTCTGGAAACAAGGTTTCTTTGTTACGATCCAACATCCAATGACAAAAATATAACATAAATCACGTACACGAGTGTTTTGGTGGGAGTGGGATATGCAACAACTAGGGCCTCGAACACAAACTTACAAAAGATTTTGGGTAGTTTGACTAACAAGTCAATCAGTAAAGTAGGTGTCAAATAATGTAAGAACTCTTTTTGAGAACACTTGACAAAGCTAATATTTGTTAAATTTATTTTAGTTATAATGGTCCTCCGAAGTTGTCTTACCATTCCAAACTCAACCATGCTTGATAATGACTATTACAGGTAAGAAGTGCAATTAACTTCTGCAACTTTCAAAGCCAATCTAAAGATTCATTATGAAATCATGTTCACATTCGCACGGTTGTGACAATGGGACTTACGCGAACTTTAAAATTCAGAATTACATCTAACATTCTGTTTCACCTTCTATATTCGAGTTGTAGACTTTTCTTTTCCCTTTTCCTAGTAGTAACCGAGTATGCTAGGTACAAAGCTAGGGTATGGGTATGGTATGTGCCTAGTACATACTTGGGTACGTGGGAGTTACATCCCGGGCACGTCCTACCCCAAAAAATTGCCTTTTTCTTTTTTTTGTTATTTTTTGGTCAAAAACAAGTCAAATACATTAATATCATGACATTTGGCATAATTATCATTATGTTATATGGTTAATTTTCCTTTTTAGCTATATATTTTAAATAATTTTAATATTTTCTACATTTTTGTATGGCAATACCCAAATCCGTAACCAAGCCCCCAAACAATTGTTGTATCGGCATACCGGGTTCCCATCCCCGTATCCGTGCACGGCTACCTTTTGCTTTTCAAAGTGTGTATCCCACGCAGCTGAGATTTTCTCTATTTTTGTCCGCCATAAGACACTTCTTTAGTGACTCACTTGTGCTTCGAGCACTTCACTCTTTCACTAACACCCTTTGGGTGCATACAAATTTGAATTCCGATCAGGGTTTGCCCTAGCTTTAGTTTCATAGGTACTTTGCATTATACTACGGTGGTATACCAAAGTCTTATCTTGGTTTAGTTTCATATCCTATTGCTGACTTGGTTAGGTGCGGGCATGCCAAAACTCAACAAACTTATTTTCATAGTCTTATCTAGTTTAGACCTCTTAGACACAAGGCGGTCTCGTTGAACTTATCGGTAGGAATCTCTTACACCATTGCAAGGCCATACGTTATACATCTTGTGATGCTAGGAAATGCCCGGGAGGGTGGCATTTCACCCTATAAACGTTTTGGAAATGGAAATGTGGGTGGGGAAAGCGTGGTTGGCGTTTCGAAATGTCCGCCATGTTTCCGAAATGTCTCGCCACGTTTCCAACGATTTTTTAAATTTTAAAGCATCAAAACTTTTAAAAAATAAAAATAATTGCATTTAATGAACCTAAACCTAATCTACCTACCTAGACTTGCTAAAGACACTTCCTAAAAGCTATATAATGACATCTTGGGTCCATTCTAAATCACACTCTCATTTTCTCTTGCTAAATTCAGTTTTTCACTAAACTAACATTTAGCATTGTGAAGAGCAAAGAGACATCAAGGAGCAAGCTTGAAGGAAGAGTTTAGAAGGTGCTGCTAAGAACAAAGAGCATCAAGGAGGAATTTCAAAGCAGATTTGGAAGCTTCGAGGAGGAAAAACTAGGTATTTTTCAAGTTTTTTTATTTTTTTAAGGAAAAATGTTAATGTGATCAATGATCACGAATGATGTGTGCATAATGCACATCATCATTCATGATCATTGATCATCATGATCAATAATATATGTAGTTTTAATTTAGTAATTTTTAAACTCTATGTTAAAAAAAAAAATGTAACATTTCCTTTTGCGGTTTTTAAATAAAATCATATATTGTTTTTTTAAATTATAAATATCATCCAAACTTTGTATGCTCTCATCTCGCACCTATATACGGTGAACTTGGTGATCAAAAGCATAATAAGATGCGTAGGGTTTTTTTTTTTATTTTAGAGTTTTTTTGTATTTTTTAAATTAAAAATTTGAACTCTGTGTATGCTCTCACCTCGCGCCTATATGGTGAACTTGGTGATCAAAAGCAGAATAGGATACATAGGGTTTAATAATTTAATTCTTTTTCCTATTTTTTAAAACTAAAAAATCTGAAATCTGTGTATGCTCTCACCTCGCGCCTAAACGGTGAACTTGGTGATCAAAAGCAGAATGGGATATGTAGGGTGTAGTAACTGTAGTTATATTTAATATTTATTGTTATCTAAGTTTATGTTTTTATTTTAAATATTTTTCAATGTAGGTTTGATTATTTGAGATAAATGGCATCCAGTTCAGCTTCAGTGGGAGGGCATGGGGAAGGAAGCCAAGGTGGGGGTGTGCAAACTGTGGATCCTAGAGCTCCTCTTTGGAGACATGTGCAAGTGTTGGAGAACCTTGTTGGCGGTGGCTCTTGTGTTTGGATATGCAATCATTGCAATATTGAATTCAAAGCCTCATATACCCGACTCAAAGCTCATTTAATGGGGCAATCAAGGAACGGGATTAGAAAATGTGCCAAGGTTGAAAGGAAACATATTTTGGCATATATGAAAGAGCAAGAGGAGGCTGATTTGCAAGCTTCAAAAGCTAGATTTAAAACCGCTCCTTTGCAAAATAAGGGTTCACAAAAACCACCCACCTCATCAAACCATCATTTTATTCAAATTGAAGTTGAAACTCCCATAGAGGAAGAGAGCTTGTCACGAAAGAGAACCTCCAAAGGTCCATTAAACATTTGCAAATGAGAAGAGGGAAGTAGTTGATGAGTTGATTGCTCGATGTGTTTATGCATGTGGGTTGCCTTTCAATGTGTTGCGGTCACCATATTGGCAACAAATGGTGAGAGGAATTAATGATGCACCACAAGGGTATAAAAGCCCTAGTTATGAGAAGGTGAGAACATCATTGTTGGCGAAAGAAGTGACTCATGTACATACTTTTTGCAGCCAATTAGGGATTCATGGAAGGAATCATGGGTATCCATCATTTCGAGATGGATGGAAAAATGCTTGAAATAGACCTTTAATCAACATTGTTGCAGTGTGCCCTAAAGGGGCAATGTTCTTAAGGGTTGTTGATTGTGAGGGTGAAGTGAAAGATGCTCAATTTATTGCTAATATTTTGATTGAGGCTATTGAGTCAGTGGGCCCTCAAAATGTTGTCCAAGTCATCACGGACAATGCCAAAAATTGTAGAGCGGCAGGGCTGATTGTTGAAGGGAGATATGAGCACATTTTTTGGACACCTTGTGCAGTACACTCCTTGAATTTGATGCTACAGAAGATTGGCAAAATACCATGGATAGAGGAAGTGTATACAAAGGCAAATGAGATTCAAATGTTTGTCACAAATCATCATATGTCCCAGGCTATCTTTAGGAGGTTCTCAAAGTTGGAGTTGTTGAAGGTAACAAAAAAATTTGCTAGTTTCTAATTTTTATTTGCTAACTTTCTATGAAATATCAAATTATCATTTGAATTTCTTTTAAATTTAATTTTATATTTTATTAACTTGTTTTAATTTATTTTAATAGGTTGTTGAAACAAGATTTGCCTCTCACACGCTTGTCTTGAGACGACTTGTGAAGGTAAGACAAGCCTTAAGGCTTATGGTGATTGATGATGTTTGGTCGTGTGGGAGGCAAACAAACACGAGTAACGAGCCATCAAAATAAAAACATTGATACTTGATGATGATTGGTGGGAAAAGGTTGCATACTTGCTCAGTTTTACTGAGCCTATTTTATCTATGATTAGATATGCAGATATAGATGATGCTTGCATAGGGGAGATCTATGATGGCATTGACTCTATGCTTGAAAAAATTAGAGACATCATACAAAAAAAAGAGTAGATCTGAAAGAAAATTCTACATTGAAGTTAAGATTGTGATCATGAGAAGGTGGAATAAAATGACCACCCCATTGCATCTTCTAGCCTATGCCCTAAATCCCAAATATTATAGCAGTGAAATACTTGGGCTACCTGGTAGGCAAGCACCATACAATGACCATGAAGTTGCAATTGGAACTAAGGCAACATTTCGAGGCTTTTTCTGATCCAAGTATGTAACTACTATGGTCCGCTATGAAATGGCATGCTTTGTCTCTTCATCTAATAGTAGCATGAGTGAAGTAGATGCATTAAGTGACAAGTACAACCTAAAGCCATTCATGTGGTGGTATGTACATGGCCATGATTGCAGGCACCTACGAACTATTGCCATTAAAGTCCTCTCATAGGTATAAAATATTGCAAATGAAATCAAAAGTTTGTTTATTAATTAAAAATTTAAAATGTATGTTCTTACTTCTTAGTAAATTAATTTTATTACTAATTGAAAATTTCTAACTTCTTTTTTGTAACAGGTGGCTAGCAATTCTTCAGCAGAGCGGAATTGGAGTACATATAGCTTCATCCACTCAGCCAAACGAAACAAGTTAGGATCCAAGAAGGTTGAGGATTTAGTGTATGTACATTCCAATTTGCGCATCCTCTCACACAAGACTGAAGGCTATATTAGAGGTCCCAACAAACTTTGGGATATTGATCCTGAGAGTAGTGACTTTGATGCTTTTGCGGCTACTCTTAGCCAACTTTCACTGCTTGGTATTGATGAAGAAGAATCGGGATCCATTGCACAAGGGATGGAAAGTGGAGCTAGTGGGAGTGGAGCTGCCAGTGGTGTTCGTGGAGATGATTATGAGGAAAATCTGGATGATATATTCTAGAATCTAGATTATTATCATGTATATGTGAATCATTGAAATTGTAACCATGTTGAATGATGAGTCATGACTCTTTAGAAGTTCAAATTTCAATGAATACAAAATATTTTGAGTGCTTTATCAATTATCTCTTATGGTCTACAATTATAAAATGAGTACTATGCATATATATATATATATATATATATATATATTTTTTATAATATATTGTACGGACGTTTCCGGTAACATTTCGTATCCAAGGTTTTTTGAAAATTGTCGTTTCCACGTTTCGTATCCGTTTCGTTTCCGTTTCCTAGCAACATAGGTTATACATGATATACATCAATAATGCTAGGTAGCTGGCATGGGTACGAGAACCCATTACACCAATATGACAATTTTTTTGGGGGACTTTGGGTATGGCTTTTGACAGCCTTACAAAAATATGTAGACAATATAGCTAAATAAGCAAATTAACCATATAATATGCATAGAGTAAACAAAATAAGCTAAATAATCACAAAAGATAATGATAATCTCTGTGCCAAAAGTAATGATATACATGCATTAGACTTGTTTTTGAGGGGCTTTTAGAAAAAAAATAACAAAAAAAAAAAGGAAAAAGCGTTTTTTGGTGGCAAGACATACTTGGACGTACCCCACGTACCAAGGTACATGAACTGACACCCATACCATAAAGCATGTACCCAGTGTACCCCGGCTACCTTACCAATAATGGTATATAGCCATGCCGGTAGTCATAATATGGTTGAAGAGGTAAGAGTATTCAACCCCACCTAGATCGGAGTTAAACCCATAGTTTCCCGGGGCTAAATCCATGTTGACATATCATCGTGGGGAAAAACAATTTTATTCACAAGTCTTCTATAGATGGAAGAGTATGAATCTAATCTTCATGCTAACAATTCAAACTTCATGTAGAACTATTGTAAGTACAGAAACCAGAGGAAGCGAGGCAGAGTGAGCCATGTGGCTGAGACAAATGAATGCTACAAAATTTCCCAAGGAGATAACCGATGTTCAATACTTGGGCATTCTGGGACTAACAATCCCTAGATGAACATCACTTAATGATATCAAGATTCAATCTTCCCTGGCATCATCCATACAATTCCATAAATAGAAATGCATGCAAGTGAATTTGGGTCCAACCCAAAGTAACACAATATAGGTAAATTTCTCCAATAAGGGTTACGTTATGATAATAGTACTCCTGACAGTATAAGCACATGAACAAGTCCAACAAATACTAGAGTGCATTCTTACCATTTCTTAAGTGGGTGTGCTTTAAACAAGCCAAGTATGCAATCCAATTAAATTCCAGCAATGAAAGTTAGCGCTGATGATCATATTACATCCTATGCAAAAAGCACGCCTGCTTATTTAGGTTTCAACAACTTACTACTGCATTTAATAGCTTTTTTCCATTCAATAATAAAATCGACACCATGCATATTCATTAGTCTTAACAACCTATCACTTATTAATTATCCTTTCCCATATCTAACTGGATCCCTAAAGTTGTCCTGTATTGGGATATATTGAAATCAGACAAAAAAGTACAACTGTCCCTAAATATCCCAATGACTTCAATTACATAAACATGTCCCAGCTGTGTGAATCTTCAACCAACTCCAGTGAACAAGCATTTCCATCTGTACAAAATGTTTGTGCCAAATAAGTACAGTACAACCAATGAACCTATGACCCACTTTACATCGTATGGATGTAACTGCAGCCATCCAGGGGCCTGGTTACTGAAGATACAGAAGTCCTTACGGACTTTGATAACAGCAGATCAATCATTGTATGAAATAGGAATCTAACAAGTCCAAATCCTCTTATAATGGTTGGCATTACCAGTCTATGCTGACTGTAGGACTGTCTCCTATGCAAACTCAGTATTTATGGCTGAAATAAAAGGTCATTTTGAGGTGTATGAAATCTTAGAAACTCCAACATACTGTCTGTTCCATCCTAATGTCACATATAAGGGTGTTTTCAACCCAATTCAAAGTAAATAATTTAGACAACAAAGAACCTATAAACACATCTTGTGCTGCTATCATGATGGTTGATATGGAGTGAGGAGAATTATAGCACACACAAACTGCTTTCAAGAAAGAGCTTCAATAATGAAGCAGAATATAGGTTTGTTTCCTTTCCAACTGTATCGCATGTCAACGACTTTACCAGAAAATGGCATCTTTTGTCCTATACAAAGGAGTGGTGAAAGCTCTAACTGGAAATACAAAAAGAGACTTATCTTACTCATATTTTATAAACTTTACTTGATATAAATACATGAAACAACTGAATCTATAATAAATCAATTCAAATTTCACATTTCCTGCTACAACAATAACCGCATTTGGAGCAGGTAAGCCATGGTTGGTCATAAAACCTTCAAAGAACATTTTAGAAGGCACCAAAAGATTTTACGGTTTCTTTAACAGAGATATTATCCTCAAATCTGCACTAACTCAAACAATATAAAACAGAGAGTCAGCATATAGCTGGCATACCTTTATCTTTCCGACAAGCTAACTGTAATGTCCCCAAATGGACACTTTTCAACCCCAAATGGATTTTAGGCAAAACCCCAATCCAAAGAGCAAATTCTATATAATTTATAAAATATTTCAATGCAGATCTGAATTTTATATGAAAATGGCGACTTGCATAAGAGAGGAAAAGCACTCAAAATTGATGCAAAACCACTGAATATTTAATGGAAACAAATCAGCAATTTTTGCAAAGATGGAATCATGAAGAAAATACCAGATTTGAGCTTCAAACAGGCTGAATTTATTTTATTAAAATCTGCAGATAGTTGCCCTCAGACACAACTGAAAAGTGTATTTCTTCCACTCTAAAAATTATGTAAAATAGCTGATATGATCTCTAAAAATCAGATATACGAACAACAATCAAAATCTGATCATAAACAGCTCCAGAAACCCACAAACCAACTCCTTAGATAGGTCACTCCATATAGAAATGGCTGGAAATGAAGGGAAGACTCAACAACAATTCTTCTTCTTCAAAACCCTTGTATAGATCTGCAATTTCAGCCCTCAATATAATTGGAAAACTACTGGAAAATCAGCTAACTCCTTGATATGCAATGGAAACCCCTATGTGGAGAATCCTCTCAACTAGGAGAAGGGTTTTCGTCCTCAAGAGATTATTTTTAAAGGTTTTCGTCCTTAGAAATATTTTTGTAAAGCTCAAAGGCTCAGACAAAATTCAGATTTGTATAAAATAGAAAAGCATGCCTTCAACAAGCAAGTAGACTTGCTTTTATAGATGAACTTGGCCAAATAGCCACCCTCATCTTCCAATCAGATTGCACCACCTGCATTTAATGTTTTTTCCACCCTTTTCCTTCAAAGCGGTCGCATTTTCTCCTAGGGAGAATAATAAATATAAAGTGATATTTCTTTTTTCTTATTTTACTTTATCACTTTATATTTGTCTTTTCTATTTTTAAATTGACTTTATCATTAATAAATTAATATAAAGTGCTTATAATATTATTTTATTTTGCACTTTTATAATTAATTTATTATGATAAGTTTCCCTTTCTAACACCCTTTAGCCGTCCGGAAATAGAATTAGGCTAAAGTTCCTCAACTGATTAATTCTAGGAAATGGGACATTTCACATTCTTTAATAGAGATATTATCCTCAAATCTGCACTAACTCAAACAATATAAAACAGAGAGTCAACATATAGCTGGCATACCTTTATCTTTCGGCAAGCTATCAACAAACAATATAACCAACAAATGACTTAAAATGCCCATTAGTTCACATATCGTGATAAGAGATCATAAGAGATTTTTTTATAAATTCCCACTTAGCCCATAGGGCGATTCAACCAAAAATATTCAGCCCGAATTCATAGTTTGTTGATTCTCAAAAAAAAATCAACTTCTCAAACAAAAAGAGCAATCACTATCACAAAATTTGGCAAACTCTCATGGGTATGCCCAACAAATACATTAATGAATGACACCCACAACAACAATATCAAAATATATAAACGTGTATAGTTGTGTACCCTTGTTTTTAAAAGTGTCTAAAGCTATAAACACTCATATAAATTCAATTATTTATAAAGCAACCAACTGCTGTCACAAAAGTTGGCAACCTCTCATGAGTATGCCTAACCAAAAATAATAAGTACCCACAACAACAATGTCAATATATTTAAATGTGTATAGCTACATACCTTGCTACTACATGCATTTAAAGTCATAAACACCCATATGGTTTTAAACACTCCCAACCAACCAACTGAGGTCATAATCATCCAGATCTATTATATTCTAACATTATTTAGCAAATCATTCAAGAAAGGCTTAAAAATGCATCAAGCTTGTAGGGGAGAGAAAATCATGCTTGTGAGAGTAAGAGGTTGGCCGTGCCCTGACTTGGTGTCATCCTCCAAGTTTGCCGTCCTTGTCTTCTCCACCCGGCTGCATCTGCAACATGAGCTTCCAGCTCGGCAATCATGTGAAGTCCCTTCATTAGAGTTTGAACTATGTCCCATAAACAAGCAACATCATGAAGCTTCCTTGATTCTGATTTCAAAATCCTCAATCTTCTTTGCAATTCCTACCAAATCGGTGCACACAAGAATTTTTGGGTGGTTGAGTTGAAACATAGAAATACTCTTGCATGAAGTCTCCAACTCCCATCTTCCCTAGCTGGCCAACCACTCCCCACCGGGTCGACCACTAAGAGAAATGATTTCCAAATGAAAATCCAAAAGGAAATGATGCCTTGATCCATTTTCGACCTGGAATCTCAAACTTTTCAAAATCCCATTTTAACATAGGTCGGGTCTGTGACTTTGTAATGCCAAGGTAGTTGCTATTACCAAATGCAATACATGTTGCATTCACATTGTCAAATAATATTGCTTCCTCAATTTATGTTATAACTTATACCTACCAAGCCTTTGTCATTATCCCTTTAAATATAAATTTAAATCAATTACCTTATAAATTTCCCCATGGGTTTGTAATCGACAATAATGATAATTCCATCCATGAGTAAATCATTTGAAGGGCTCAAGAAGTTTTTAAGCTTGCCCTCCTCAAGGGTCAAAAACAAAGATTTACGTACTCAATAACTTTGCGCACAAGTAATCTAATATCCTTTCAAAAGGAATTATAGAAATTATGCAAGTAAATAATAATACTTCGAATGATAGTCTCATCATTTGCTGGGATTTCAAGGTAGCAACAATGTCAAGGATCTAGAGTTATCTTAAGTGATAATAACTCAGAAAGTGGGATCCAGAATAATGACTATAAGGACAATGCCATAATCAGTCCAAAGGAGGTGTTCGCAACCAACTGCCATGCAGCTACCAGATACATCCAAGACAGAAAAAGCTCATAATTTCCGCAGATCAACCATGCAAGGATCAATATCTATACATTTTAGTCCAATAGATATCACAATACCACCAAGTGTTAGGTTCATACGAAGATTACTTACAAATCATTTATAAACTATTGTTTGCCAGAATGGGTATCATACTAAGACTGTGCATTAGAATACCGACTATTGGATAAGTAGTAACAAGGTGTGCAATATTATGCTGAATGCTCTAGAAAATCCTCGTAATGATTAGCCTCGTGATAACAATGTTGGAAAGAGATTTCCTTTAAATCTCTTTTCTACACTAGAGGCTTCTGAGAAAATTTCATTTAGTATGTGGTGTGGGGTTGAGCCATCGTAACCAGCATGGAGTGGCCTTGTACTGAAATCTCGTCTTCAATTCCTTAATTCAAGGCAGATTTCAGATCATAGACCAGGCCTGTAGACTCTGCCTTTTATCAGTTCTGCTTTTGATGTGGAGGAGGAGGCAATAACTAGATTACCTTCCCAATCTTTAACGAGGCAACCTTCTCCTTTGGCAACTGGATTCTCCTTAGATACAGCATCAAAAATAAGCTTCCAAATCCTTCTATTGGGGGTTACTCACCCACTAAGTCCTTATAGGCCCAGCCAATCTTGCCTCATTAATGGGGGTTAACACCATTTTTAATTTTATTATTATAGTACATATCAAGGTATACAAAATTATTTAATTTGAAAAACAGTTGTTTAATGTGTGTGTGTATAGACACACACACACACACATGCATGCGCACACGCACACACGTGCACCCATGCGTGCACACACACGCATGCACGCAAACACCCACTCGCACGCAAACACCCACACACGCACACATGCACACACACACACTCACACGCACACTCACATGAACTCTCACACGCCCGCACGCACACACATGCATGCACACATACCCGCGCACGTGCACACACACATATAAAAGGTAGTATTTTGTTAGAAATAATTAGGGATATGTCCTATACCGCAAAAGAATATAATGAAGAGCAGACCTGAGGTACTTCCACAACAGGTAGTAAGTGAAGGGTACAAAAGTGTCAAATAAAGGAAATAAGGAGATATCAAATCAGATAACAAGAGGTTAACTAAGAAGTAGAACACAATCTTTAGAGAAAGGGCTAGAATATTATCATCTCACAAACAAAAACCAGCATGACCAGGAACCAGAATCCTTCCAAATTAATGGAGAAATTCAGCTGAACAACAGGGTTTGCAAGCCCAAATCACCCCTTACACAATCCAAAGGGCATGGTGAGCTCAACCAACTTTCACCATCCGCCCAGAGCAGTACACAAAGTGTAAAACTAAACGACTGAAAACTGCTGCTTGCACCTGGATAATCCATTTGGGGATATTTTCAACTGTGTGTGCAAAGTGAACCATATGTGCAAAGTGAAAGAGGAGCCATAGCAGCCCCAAAGAGTCAAAGGCAGCTATCCAAAGGCCTAACCACATTCTGATGTGTGTGCAAAGTTCCATGGGAAAAGATATTTCATCCGTGCACAAACCCATAATATGTACTATGTTCATGATGAACTTATATGCCAGCTACAAAACCAATATCTACAGGAGGATGGTCCATAGGGAATTATATGTGCAGGTTTACTGAGGGGAGGGCAGATTACACAGGCCCCTCTCAATGTCGAGCAATATATATATATATAGTTCAGCGTATAGTAAGACTATTCTATGATAATGAGTTCAGGGTTCTATGCTACATCCTCTTCAATCACCTCTTCTTCAATTTCAAAATCAGAGCTGCAGGGAGGAGGTGTAAACCCCAATTCCTTGGGCTATTCTGTCATGAGACGCTTAGCCAAGAAAACCTGACCTCGACTGAGCTTTTGTAAACCTTTCAGAATAAATTGTTGGTGGTTGAGGTTTTCAATGGCCAAAGAGTAAATCAAACACTCCAGGTCCTTATGGTCTTCATGTAGGGTGAATGAACCTGCAACATTTGACAACATATTTGCACAACTGAGGGATTGGGAAATTTCAAAAACATTTTCCCTCCCCATTGATTGCTTGGGGACAAGCAGTATAACTTTCATTTCTTTCTTGATATCCTGGCCTTCCACTTCCTCTACTATCTTTGTTGCATGCCACGTTCTGAGAATCCATATGCGCATAAAGGGGTTCTGAATCTCCTGGTCAAAATACGACCAAATTCTTTTCCCTAACATTTCCCATGTCTGACTGGGGACTCTTCTCTCCCCTTCCTGACCTCTAGAGGACTAGAGGAGCCACCTTGCTCCATTTCCACCAAATTCTTCATACCTTCATTTGTGTCCCACTTTTTGTTTTGCTAGCAAAATACGCCCCACTACAAAAACTTGACCAAACATGTATAAAATGAGCAAACCCGTTTTTTTAGGAGCTTGAATTTACCAAGGCGATGCATATCCACAATTTAGCTGAATTTGTTGAGCTTTTAGAGTACTTTAAAAGATTTATTAACTAGTCAGTATTTAAAATATTTTTGGCCACCAAGTGGGACACACTTATATGCTTTGACCAGCGATAGACAATCTACTTGTCCACTAGCCAAGGATTAGGATAATTCAGTTCAACAATTGAGAACTAGGCTCAAAAAGAAAAAGACCATAAAACTCCAATTGGGAAAGGGCAAAAGCCAAATAACCACCCCCACATGGAGTTATTTAGAGCCCACTTATGCAACCAATCTGCTATTTATAGGGAAAGATGGAGATGGTATAGGCTAGTCACAAAAAATGAAGGGGTTTAGAGAACCATATCTGACCTTCACACTGAATTAGTTGAGTGGTGCCCATATTGTTCCACCACACCACCTCGAATGTTTAATGCCATGCAAAAGGAAAGGCAATATAAAGAGATTAGGCTTGGTGAGGGGACTATGGTCTATCATATATATAAGGTAGTTTTGATTTTGTATAATAAGTTATTGATACGTTCTGGACACAGATACGGGTACGGAGTATCCGATACGTGGATATGGCAAATTTTTTTGGCCCTGGATACAATTTGGACATGGCCATACAAAAAGTATGTACATATGTAATTAACCACATATTATGCATTTAAAAACTATTTAAGCTAAATAACCACAAAACACTACTCATAATTTGTTAAAGCCAACAAAATGAGCAATAAAAACTTAGAGAGATAAGTATGCAACGAAGGAATGGGAGGTAAGTGGTTTAGCTTTTATGTTTTTATTTTCCTTTCGAGTTTTCAGGGTTTCTTTCGTCTTTTATATGTTTTATTTTGATAATCTGTGATAATTATGTTTCATTCCAATTTTTAGTGGTTCATGCATGATTTCTAGCAAGAATGCATAATAATCTCTGATAATTATTATTTGTGATAATCTGGGAATTATTTGTTGGCATATAATCACACAAGCACAAATAATGAGGGAATTATTGCCTAGCATATAATCGTAAATGAATTTTAATTATATCAATACTTCCATTATCTCATACTGATGGGTTGCGAATTCGCCATTTTGTTCTGTTCCAATTGAACTTTGTTGTTTCATAGATGTTAGTTAATTTCTTCTTTTCGATACAAGATACTTTATAGGGAAAATAATACTCTGATAGAGGTGAAGAGAGACATTGAGTTTGGCAGCTCTCATTTACCCCTGTTAAGTATTTCACAGTTTCTCAATGCTTATTATAAAGTTCATGTGGGATAATTGAAGAAACACTATTATGATTGAAAATTTTGAATAGGGAGGACTTATTTTTGAGTACCTTGTACGTTTTAAGTCTCAGGTTAGCTGCTTTTGTTGCAGGTCTCACAAGTTCTCAAATATTGTAATTCAAGACATCTAGCAGTTGTCCCACAAGGTGGTAATACTGGACTTGTAGGTGGAAGTGTGCCTGTTTTCGATGAGGTACTAGATTTTGTTGTTATCAAGTTTGCAAATTCTACAATTTTACTTGTTTTATTGATTATATTCAATATTCTCAGATGTGACTTATTAAGAACATAGCCTTGGTGGAATTTATGTGAGACTGTATTGATGTTCTGCATAATGGGTGCAGGTGATTATCAACCTTGGCTTGATGAACAATGTAATATCATTTGATAAGGTGTAAATACACATACATATGCCTTTTCATTTTTTCATTATCAATTTCATTTTATGTGATGAGAATTCTAACATGGCAAGTGTTTGGCATGTTCGATATGATTTGTATCTATTTTTTGGGATGCCTTTATTTCATTTTGTAGCTTTTGCCCATAAATTATGAAGCCCTAGATTTTCAAGATAAGATTGTGCAGAAAATCAGTACAATGTTGACAGGAATTATTCTTATTCAAGATTATCATGCATTTTTGCTAGATTTCAACATTTACCACAACGACTAACCAATGTAATTTAGACAATGTCTCTATGGCTATTAGAGCAGTAGTGGTAAAGATTATCAACCTTGGCTTCATGAACAATGTAATATTATTTGATAAGGTGTAGATAGAGATAGATGTATACATACGCCCTTTCATTTTTTCATTATCAGTACCATTTTGTGTGATGCAAATTCTAATACAAAATTGTTTGGCATGTTCAATATGATTTGCATCTATTATTTGGCAGGCCTTTATTTTATTTTGTACCTTTCCTGCATAAATTATGAAGCTTTAGATTTTCAAGACAAGCTTGTGCACTAAATTAGTAGCATGTTAACAGGATTTATTTACTGGAATTATTCTTATTTAAGATTATCATGCATTCTTACTAGAAATAATTTCAACATTTACTGCAATGACTAACCAATGTAATTTAGACAAAGTCTATATGGCTATTACAGCAGTAGGGGTAAAGATTAACAACTTATTTCCTTATAATGGTTGTATCCATGTTTTAGACATTGGGCTCAATCCATTCACCTGTAGCAGTTGGGACGTATACAAATAAATCTGTAACTTCTATGGAAAACAACATAGTGAAAACAAATGCTGTGTTTTAACAAAGTGTAGTTGGAGCACTTCTTGGTTGAGTATCTTGAGTGTAAATATCTTTAAATAGGTACCATGTCAATAACATTATTCTTGGCATTCCTCACAAATTTAATTCTAGTTTGAAGCTATCATTGCCAAATTTCAATGAGTATTAGAAAATCTTGTGTGATAGTAACTATCTCAATTTCTAGTGTTGACCAATAGATGAGAAGATTGGAAATGCGAATACTTAGGGCTTACTTTTGAATGTAGTGTGCGTTAATCCAATTTGTTACTTAGGCTATCATTATTATTAGAGGAATCTTGTATATACTAGTGATGCTCATTCTTTACATATTTTTAGCATCGAGTCCTTTTAAATGCTTCATCAAACGTTGTTTACCACTATTTTAAGTTTACAATATGGAAGGTTTCCTACCTTCAGTATTTATAGAATATAATCTACTCATAGATATTTAAGACATGTTTCTGTAGGCTAAGTGCCCAGGACAAAATGTATGCATGGCTTTGCTGGACTTTGAGAAAGCCTATGATAGGATTGAATGGCCCTTGGCTGATTTAATGATGACTTTGTTTGATGGCCCTTTGCTGATTTAATGATGACTTTGTTTGGGATCGGTAATAAATTTAGAAAAATGGTCTCCACCATGTTATAGGATGCCACTGAACAAGTTGAAATTAATGGTGAGCTTACCAAGCCTTTTATCATCTAGAGGTCTATTAGAGAAGGGCGCCCTTGTCCCTGGTTTAGTTTGTGGTATGCTGAAGTTTTGCACTATCTACTTAGAGGTGCTGTTTTAGGCTCTCCGGTTAAGGGAATTGTGCTGCCTAATAAAGATGAATTGATTTATGTCTAGTTTGCTGATGGAACTTCTTTGTTTTCTGGAAACGGAGTCCTCTATTCTTTCTCAACTGAATGATAGAATGACAATTTGTTGCTTCGCTTTTGGCTCGAAGATTTCCTCAGAAAAATCATTACTTTTGGGATGGAGGGAGGTGACTCCTGATAATATGGTAAGATATCTTGGTATCTCCTTTGCCTTAAGTCCTTCCTTTAGTGACATGTGGCATTAAGTATTTGACAAAACTAAGAGGAAAGTCACTAAGTGGCAGGGAAATCTGCTTTCTTTGCTAGGTGGAATTCAAGTTTGTCAGACAGTTCTCTTTTCCTTCCCAATTTACTACTAATCTTTTTGGCTTTTCCCCCTGCTCAAGTTTGTAAACTTCATAAGTTTATCAGGGACTTTCTCTGGTTTGATGGGAGGGGTGGTAAGAAAAGGCATGCAGTGAAGTGGGAAAGTTGGTGTTTGCTCAAAGGTTGGGGGGTGCAGTGCGAGGGGGCTCGGACTCAAAGACCTGGTTAAACAAGGTGTATATCTTGCCACTAAATGGGTAATAATATCTTTATCTAGTTTCTAACCTTAAAAATATTGGTTACATTTAACATGGGGTGTGGTACTCCTAAGGGGCATAAACAATGGAAAGGACTGCATTTGATTGATTTGCTGGTTGGTTCCTTTGCTGTCAAGCCATTTGGGTCTGTTGTTTTCCAGTTTGTATGGAAGGCCTGAGAAGAACAAGTTAAGGCATTGGTTGTTAGTCAACCCATCTTCTCTTGGTTTGACATTAGATGGCATGGGTGGAGGTCTATTAGGTCTATTAGGTGGAATCTTCTTCATGATGGAAAGCTCCTGGCCCTGATTAGCGGATGCTTGGCATATGCCTAGTCAAGTAAAGGGCTAAAGACCTTCCAAGACATGGCTAGGTTTGAAAAATGAATGTCTTGGGTGTAAATTAAGAATGCATATAAAATTCTTAGTCCCAAGTCAAAACTCATGCTCTTCTCTATAATCGTATGAAATCCAATGCTTCAATGTAATGTCCCCTTTTCCAATTGAAGACCTTTGGCCCATTTTGTCAACCCGACGGCCAAAGGAAAAATATAAGGGTGACTTAAGTTATAATAAATTATTATAAAGTGCTATAATAAAATAAAATAAAATAATTAAAGCACTTACATTAATTTATTTAGCTTAATAAAAATAAATTGTAATCCCTATGGAAAATACGATTTGCCTTAAGGGGCAAAAGTCATTGTAAAGGGATTTATTATATTTTAATCCTCCTAGAAAGGATAATGGCGACTTGGGCCAAAGGGGAGTAATGAATTCTAGGAAGATAAAAATATAATTAATTTATGTATTTTCCTTAGAGAAATGCGACTTGCACTAGGAGGAAATATTGTTGGGAAAAACATTTAATATGGGAAAATATTAAATGTTTGCATAGAAAAATCATGTGAGCTCATTCGCTGATTTAGAGGTTGGTTGTTGGTTCTTTTCCTTTAAAAGGGAAGTCGACTTGCCTCTTATATGACAAATTTTTATATGATATTTCTCTTGCATTTGAGCTTTGAGCTTTTGCAAATTATATTCTTTATACCTCTTGTGGACGAAAACCCCAAGAGTTCTCTTGTGGACGAAAACCCCAAGGGATTGAGAGGATTTTTCACTCGAAATTCCTATTGATTGTAATCAGACTTTGAGTTATTTTCAGTCATTTCCAGCAGTGTATTTTGAGGGTATTTTGGAGAATAAATTGCAGCAGTTCTTCTTCTATTGTGGGACTGATTTGGCATCTTCTTTGAGGTATTTAAAATTGATTTCTATTGTCAAATCATCCGCAGATTTTGTGAAGTGAACCAAAGTAATTTTATAATTTTTAGAGAGTTTTCACAATGGTTTTTATACAGTTTTATAATCAGATTTCAGATATGATTTAGTAGAGTTGATTTGACATCCAAAAGTTATGATTCCTATATGAATGAGTTCCATAAAATATAGGCAAGCATCTGGGATAGAGAAAATAATTTTTGAAACTCATTTGATGCCCTAAATGTGTGGGCCGAAATAGTAGGGAGGGTCGGATCTGCATGTTTGGTAGTTCTTGTTATAATTTGGTTTACATCATCTTGTTCCTTGTATTTTTCCAAGTTCGGGCATATGTCATTTGCCTAGATCGGAGTTGTGTAGAGAAAGTTATGCTATCTTGAAGATTGCAGCAGTTAGGGTTTCAAATATAAATTATTTTCCAGCTGTTGTAAAATTTGATTTTTGCCATAAATTCTCCAGGGTTGTTCCAAGGGTTTGGGAATAAAAATAATTATTGTATGCTGATTTTGGGTGTGTTTGCATATAAAAATAATTATTTCCCATAGCTGCCAAAAGTATATTTATTATTTTGTGGGAAAATCTCATATTTGGGCAAAAGATCTATTGGGGATCTTACATTCAACTGGGATCATGCGGGATGAGGAGGTATTTTGGGATTTTTAAAATGGCTCAAAGGTCCTCTCTTACTGGAAGTGACTCCCAAGTTATTATATAAAAGACTTGTCTTCTCCCCATAAGTGTTTTTGAGTTGAACAACTGGAAAGTCAATGACCCCTAGAGTTTGGTTTGTTAGATTTAGTCATAGTGTGATATGGTCTTCTTGTGTGGAACCTCAAAGTTGCCCAAAAAAATCATGTTTTAGATGGCTCCTCCTTCATAACAAGTTGGTTGTTGGTGCTCTTTTTGTACAACATGAAAAATTGATAATCCATCTTGTAATGTATGTAGGTGTGACAAGTTAGCTAACATGTTCTGTTTGAGTGTCCTTTTGTTCAATTTGTTTGGGATTTTGTGTTACATGCATGGAACCATAGTTTGAACTTGGTGAGTACTCCGAGTTCCCAGTACTTGCCATTCATGGAAAAAAATGAATAATCGCCATTAAAACTGCATGGAAAATAACTCGCGAGAGTTGTGGCGAGTACTCGCCACAACTCGGTGAGTTTGAAGGAAAAACTCGCCACACGCTGTTAACACGGAAATACACGGAAAAAACACGCAAAATACACTGAAAAAACATGGTTTTCTATCTTTTTAAAGCCCTGCACTTGATCATTTTCACTCACACAACCATTTGAGCTTGCATTGCTTGTGTTGAGTGGATTTTGGAGCGAATTCGAAGAGAGCATTTGGAGGTAGGTTTTTGTTTTTTTTTAAAAATCTTTCAAGTTTTTTCAAAGTTTGTGTATATTATTTATGTATTATAGATTCCTATTGTAATTTTAAATACATGTAATGTAAAATCGAATGCTTCTTATTTTTTTACACTCATTTGCAGCCAGAGGTATGTTTTTTTTTTTTTTTAGGCAAATTCATTGTAAACTAGTTAAACGTTTATTGTAAATTCATTGTGTATTGTAATCGCTTCGTTTTGTAATTCTAAATACATGTAATGTAAAATCGAACGCTTCTAATTTTTTACACTCATTTCCAGAGGTATGTATTTTATTTT
Source organism: Taxus wallichiana var. yunnanensis (assembly GCA_018340775.1). Taxonomy (NCBI): domain Eukaryota; kingdom Viridiplantae; phylum Streptophyta; class Pinopsida; order Cupressales; family Taxaceae; genus Taxus; species Taxus wallichiana. The sequence goes on from CM031242.1 coordinate 928,250,407, forward strand.
TAAGGCAAATTCATTGTAAACTAGTTAAACGTTCATTGTAAATTCATTGTGTATTGTAATCGCTTCGTTTTGTAATTCTAAATACATGTAATGTAAAATCGAATGCTTGTTAATTTTTTTATAGTCATTTGCAACTAGAGGTATGTATTTTTTTTTTTTTTTAATGCAAATTTGTTATTCAGAGTCCAGAAACGTTTTTTTATAAATTTAATTAAGCTTACGGTTTTCTAATTTTTTAAATGTGCATTGTGTTGCAGATTAGAGGTTAATGGCATTAGGCTCGGCATCAGGTTCGCATCTGGGGTATCTGGGCAATCATCACTCGCAGGAACCATTCCTCCAAATGCCCGTACCAAAGCATGGAAGTATGGTGTACGTGGAGCAACTGAAAATGAAGTTTTTTGCAATTTTTGCAAAAAAACAATTGGTTGAAATATCACCTTGCATCTATTGTTCGCCGAGATGTTGTGGTTTGCACCCAAGTGACGGAAGAGGCAAAGCGAGAGATGAGAGCGGAGTTAGCAGAGCTAGAGGAGAAGAAACTGGAGAGGGAAAGGGTGCAGGCAGCCATAGCACAAGCTATTAGACCTGGAAATTTGTGATGATAGAGGATTTAGAGGATGATGCGGCAACACTTGTGGGCTCTACTCGTGGTCCACGCATACGAAGCGGAAGAGCCGGAAGAGGTGCATCTTCATCGAGTTCGAGCAAAGGCATACAGAGCTTTTTGTGGCAAGGAACACTCATGGAGCACAACCTTCATTGGAAGGTACAACCTGGAACAAAGATGTGCACGAGGAAGCGGATAAAGCTTGTGCAAATTTTTGGTACTACAACAACTTGCCATTCAATGTGGCAAAGAGCCCATACTTTGGGAGTACGGCATGACAATGGCGTTTGATTAGTTGAGGAAAGGGTACAAGGCACCCTCTCCAAAAGATTTGAGTGGGAAATTGCTTGAGGGTGCAGTTGCAGATGCCACTACCATTCTAGATGAGCAAAAGAAACAATGGCAAAAATACGGATGCACCATTCTTTCAGATGGGTGGACGGATAGAAGGAATCGCACCCTCGTTAATTTTTAGCGGCTTGAAACGGTGAGATGTGTTTTTCAAGTCCATTGATGCCTCTAACATAATAAAAATGCGAGATAATTGAGTGTTATGTTTAGAGAAGGTTGTATAAGAGGTTGGTGTACAAAATGTTGTGCAAGTTGTCACAAACAATGCAACAACATATGTGGTGGCTGGGAGACTACTTTGCAGGAGAGACATCCATCACTCTTTTGGACTTCTCATGCAACTCATTGCCTTGACCTTCTTTTGGAGGACATAGGGAAAATTGATTGGGTGAGGCCGGTTGTAGAAGATACAAGAACCATAGCGAAAAGTACATATACAATCACCCTTGGGTTCTAAGCTTGTAAGAGCCAAAGTGTCAGCGAGGTTTGACCTAACTTCTTGGACGTTTGCAAAGTATTTCTAGTTTGTTGACACCTTTGAAATAAATGTTTTGTGAGTCAAGCATGGCTAGACTCGCATGATATTCAAAGAAAAGTGAAGGAGAGAGGGTTGCAAAGATAGTTTTTGATGATATCTTTTTAAAAAGAGAGCTATAGAGATCATCAAGGTAATTTCAAACTCCGATTTATATTTCATTTCTTTATTTTAATTTGTTAAATTATAAATATATTTTTTTCATTTTTTTACTTTATTTGTATTGTAAGTTTGTAACCTTACATTCTAATTTGTGTGTAGGTGTTAGAGCCATTGGTGAGGGTTTTGCGATTGGTTGATGGGGAGCAAAACCCCATGGGGTTTATTTATGAGGCCATGTGTAATATCCCTTTGTGGGATATTAATGATTTATTATTAATTACTTGCAAAACAAACAACTTAGAAGATAAACCCTCCTAAGTTTACCTCAACTAACCCTAGTGTCAGCTTCAATACAACCCAAATAGGGTTGGAGTGAGCCAAGGTGAGGGTTTAGATGGGCAATTTAGTTGATATTTACACATCCTTGATCCAATACATTTTGCAGAAGTAAAAATAATAAATAATACTGCTGAAAATTAACTGAAACTTTGGAAATTAATAACTCCTAAAATACTAACTCTTTTGACTTGAAACCAAGTGCAGTAGAAAGGGAAAATTATGAGCTTCTATTCACAATAAATATCAGATTTTTCCATGCACTAGAAACCACTCAAAACAACCCCAAAATTCCAAACCCAGTCATTAGGGTTAGGGTAAACTTTACAACATAATTCTAACACTTTTCCTTCACTTTAAGAGTAAATAAATGCAGTTCCAGATCTGCAATTAATAAATCTAAAACAGCAGATTTATAATCACTTCAAAATCCCTTCCAAACACTCTTAAGCACATGCCCAAACAAGTCGATTTCATCAAGTAAAAACCAACAGTGGATATAATAAAAGATATTTATTATAAATCACACTCCAAACCCTCAAAGCAAGCTTATATCTTCTCCAAAAAATGGCGCCTTATACATATATAGAGAAATGATTGCAAACACTTATATTTAGGTTCATATGGGCACACACACTTCACAAATAGTGGTGTTAATAAACACCTTTTGTTTTGATTATAAGTGGGCATACATCCCTTCTCAAGCATGAAGATAAGTTTTATAAACCGTAAACATGCCAAAAAAGAAGTAACCACATTTTCTTTTATAGCTTTTGTTTGCACACATCCTCCAAAGTTCTTCTCATCTTTGGCTCCATCATGTAGGAGGAAATCTTATTTAAAAATGTGCACGAAAGTCACTAACAAAAATATTAAATGCATAGGGATTTTAAAAAGATGCCCATATGAGTCGACCCATGCTTAGGAATAATCATTATGTCTCAAATATTAATTATTAAATGCTTTAGGAAAATGCGACTTGCTAGTCACTTGATTTACCTTTAAAAAAATGCATTTATTATCTCAAGGTGAAGTCGAACTTCCTTTTTTATTTTGATTTGCACAATTTATAAAATTTTATTTTAAAATTACATGTGCAAATCGATTTCCTTTTCTTTTTAATTTTTATAAAAAAGGGGGACATTACAGTCCTCCCTTCCCAAAATTGCTTGCCCTCAAGCAATTGCATACATGGCTGGTCCATTTCTTCCCCATCCATGGGGCCTTCACAGATAGTGCATCTGCAGTCTGACTACATTATTCTTCCCCTTTACATTCTTCCCCTTTACATACTCAATGTCAAAATCGAAGGCCTGCACTTTACTTACCCATTTCTACAAAATAATTTTGTCATTTAGTTCTCTTTGGTTAAAAAAAACCAGCAAGCTATTATGATCAGATTTAATGACAAACTTCCCACATACCAGATATTGTCTAAATTTACTCAAAGCATGCATGATTGCCAACATTTCTTTATCATACACACTATATCCCCTTTCATGCTCTTTCAATTTCTACTCTAAAAAACAATGGGGTGTCTTTCTTGCATTAGGACAGCCCCTATTCCCTCACCGAAGCATCACATTCTACCACAAAAGGTCTAGAAAAATCTGGAATTGCAAGAACTGGACAAGAACACATTACCTCCTTCAATTTTTCAAATGCTTCTTAGCTGGCTTGGACCATTTGAAAGCCCCTTTCTTAGTCAAATATGTCAAAGGAGCTACAAATGTGAGAACCCTTTAACAAATCTCTATAATAACTACATAGACCACAAAACCCTCTTAGTTGTGTGAGAGATGTGGGGGTAGGCCATTCCATAATCGCTGCAATTTTCTATTTGTCAACCTGCACACCATTAGCACCAATAACATGCCCCAAATATCCAATTTCTTTTAAACCAAACTCACATTTAGATTTCTTTGCAAAGAAAGAATGTTGTTCCAAGGTGGATAAAACCAAATCCAAATGTGTCAAATGCTCTTCCCAAGTTTTGCTATACACAAGGATGTCATCAAAGAACACTAGCACAAACTTTCTTAGATATTGGCTAAATACATGATTCATGCAAGATTGGAAAGTGGCTGGTGCATTAGTTAATCCAAAAGGCATAACCAGAAATTCAAAATGCCCAAAATGACATCTAAAAACAGCTTTTGTGCACATCTTCTTCTCTTACCTTTATACGATGGTACCGGATTTGAGATATATTTTTGAAAAGAAAGAAGCACCATGTAATTCACCAATTCTAGGAATGGGCTACCTCCGAAGCTGTAGTCCTTTTATTCAACATTCGTAATCAATGCACATCCTCATAGTACCATCTTTCTTTTTTTACCAAAACAATGAGAAGATGTGAATGGGCTGAAACAGGCCTTATATGTCCCATCTCAAGAAACTCCCTAATAGTCTTTTTAATTTTTTTCTTATAAACTCTAGGATGGCGGTAAGGAGTGATCATAACGGGCCAAGTATCCTTTTCCAACTCTATAATATGCTCAAACTCTCTAATGGGGGAGGCAATCCATGTGGTAAATCCTCAAAAACATAAACATGCTTTTCTAAAAGAGCTTCATAACTCACCTTCTAAACTGCTCTCGATTTTTCTGATTTTACTGTGATATAACAGCCGGCTGCCCACTCAATTTGACCCCTTCTAAAAGCCCTTTCCATCCTCTTCATGGACACCTCTTGTGGTGCACCATTTGCCATGCCTTTTAGGATGATTTCCTTGTCATCTTTAGTGAATTTTAGCTCCATGGTTTTGTAGTTTTGTGTGAAATCACCTAAAGAATGCAACCATTGAACACCCAACACAAGATCAATATCCCCAATATCAACAACATAAAAATCATCAATTACCTTGTGCTTCCCAAGTATGAGGGGAAGTTGTGCAATCTTTGTAGAACATGGAAGAGTAGTTGATGGCATGATAGTTATTTTGAAAGCCTTGCAATTTGTGGTTTCAAACCCATTTCGACCACATCTTTTCTTACTAGACTTCCATCAAGGATGAAATTGTGGGTTTCACATTGTCAACCAAGGTAATCACTCTTTGCCCTTGAATGGTTCCCTTCACCCTGAATGCATGATACTTAGGCACACCTGAAAGAGAAGCAAGGGCACTTTCCATTTCCTCATTCTCTTGCACATGCTCAATCATTTCTTCATTAGTATCATGGTTAGCATCATCAAAATCAAATTCAAAATCTGAATCAATAATTTCAATGTAGTGGATTTGACCTTTACCTTTACAATTGTGACCTCTTACCCATGGAGTTTTGCAGTCAAAACATAGTCCCTTTCTTCTTAGTTCGTCCCTTTCCTCTTTTTGTGAATTGTTTTGAGGCTGATTTCTATAGGGTTGATTCCCAACCCTTCTTGGGGCTTTCTTGATGGCCTTAGGGCTGCCCTCCTTGCATTTTAAGGGGCTTTTTGTAAATCAGACCTTGGCTGGACGAATTCACTCTTGGGCAGCGTTTGTGAGGTATATGGACATTATTTTGTGAATCAAGTCTGACCTTGGATTTTAGGCAATCCCAACTTTAAATTTTATGCAATATGCACAAAATACGGACAAATTGCAAAAACAGAAATCTGATTTTTGCAGAAAATTAAATCTAGGGCAGCGAACAGAAAATAATGGATAACTCCAAAAATACTTGCTCAAATCTCTTGAAATTTTAAATGGAGCTTGCTAATACAATAACAAATATTATAGAACTATTTTTGGAATTTTGAATAACAGAATGCTGCCAGAAATTTACAGCGTGCCCTAAACAAGCTGAAAACTTCTAAAATTAATATCTTTTGCTAGAGAAGTCCAAATGAGCTGAAACTTTGGATCTTGGGCCACAAAAATATGAAGAATAATATTCAAAAATAGTTTTGCACAACAAACACGAAACCCTAATTTTGCCCTAAAAAGTAGGTCGCCCAACACATTTAGGGCATCAATTCAGCTCCAAACTTGACAAGCTAGGGTAGATCTCTCACTACCGAAGAATGCCCTGCTAGCTAGGGATGGATCTCTCACCACCGAAGCTAGGGTTCCTGTGGGATCTTACTCCACAAGCTGGATATTTGCAAACAACAGTTGCACATGAAAGAATATGCATAAGCTACAAGCTTAAGACACAAATTAGAAAATATCAAATGGTATGGAATATCTTTCCCTTCAAGTCGACTTCTCCTTATAAAGGAAGAAGAGACCCAAAACAACCTCTCTGATATCAATTAGTTCCCAAGGATTTTCCCTATGCAAACATTTAATATTTTCCCATATTAAATGCTTTTTCCAACAACTTTTTCTCTCTTAATGCAAGTCACATTTTTCTAGGGGAAATACATAGTAAAATGGGCATTTATCCTTTCTATGTTCCCATTCCCCTTCTAAGGCAAGTCGCCTTTTCACCTAGGATGGATAACAATTTATATTTGGGCCTTTTCCATCCTTGATTTAATAATTATTAAGTCATATAAATTATTATAAGTGCTCTATATATTTTTTTCTTTTATTAATGGCACTTTATAATAATTAAATATAACTTAAGCCACCCTTATATTTTTCCTTTGGCCGTCGGGTTGACAAAATAGGCCAAAGGTCTTCGAATGGGAAGGGGATATTACAATCCTCCCTTCCCAAAATTGCTTGCCCTCAAGCAATTCTAATCTTGTTTTGTCAAGTGTCATGCTGAGAGACAAAACATTTGAAGTGATCCATGGCTTTGGCTTTGTTCTGTCAAGTGAACTAAAACTTGCCACCATATATCATCCACAAGATGCTCACATACATATACTTGGAGCAATGGTTCATCAAACTCCATAATGTAAACTTTGGCATGCATCTCATGATGAAAATAAATAGGCAACAATAAATAAGACACATTAGTATGCTCTTTATACCTTGGAATATCACCAACATCCTCGCCAATCTTGGTCTTCAAAATGTCTTGACTTTGCTGCCCCAAAATCTGAGTATTCGTGTCTACAATGGGCTGAAATTCTTCATAAATCAGCTGCTGCAATAAATGAGATGGCATACTTTCTTCCACACCATCTTTAATCTGTGCAATCAGCCCTCCTTTGAAAGGTATTTCCATGCTCCCGGCTGCCCTCTCTTGAGAAATGACATTCCTCATACCCTGCTGCCCACTAAGTGAAGACATCTTTTCCTTGAACTCTTGTAGGTGTTGTCTTGCTTGAGCGGCTATCAATTTAGCAGCTCTAGCTCTGCTATTCCACTCCTCACACCTTTTTAGAGTTTCCATTACATCCTCCTTACTTGCATATACAAATTTCTTCTCTTGAGCTGGAATAATTTCTCTAACAAGCAAAGTTTCATTAATGCAATTATTTTTCTCAATGGAAATCATACCTTTTTCTCTATAAGCTTCTTCTTCTTCAAATGAGTTTCTTTTGTAATTGGGCGGCATATGATGACCTCGCTTGGGCTTCTTTACCAATCTTCATCATGCAATAATCTGGAAATGGCATATTATCTCTGAAACCCTTACTCAAAGATTGGTATTTCCTCCAACAAGAATCCTCATCAATCACCTCTATTGGATGCCCTTTATTATTGTTCTCACCTTTTTCCTGATTGTCCCAGACCTGCTTTGATTTAAATTCTGAGTGAGTGCTGGCTAAAATAAAAGTTAGTGGTTTCCTGTTGTTTCACCATGTTGGTGAACATTTCCTTCATAAAACCCATATTGAAATCTTTCCAATTTGCCATATTTAACCCACACAGGCTGGAGGAACAACAGCTCTGATACCATTTGTAATGTCCCCAATGGACATTATTTTACCCCTAAACGGATTTTAGGCAATCCCAACTTTAAATATGCAAAATACAGACAAATTGCAGCCAAACAAAAATATGATTTTTGCAGAAAATTAAATCTAGGGCAGCGAACAGAAAATAATGGATAACTCCAAAAATACTTGCTCAAATCTCTTGAAATTTTAAATGGAGCTTGCTAATACAATAACAGATATTATAGAACTGTTTTTGGAATTTTTCGAATAACAGAATGCTGCCAGAAATTTACAGCGTGCCCTAAACAACTGAAAACTTCTAAAATTAATATCTTTTGCTAGAGAAGTCCAAATGAGCTGAAACTTTGGATCTTGGGCCACAAAAATATGAAGAATAATATTCCAAAAATAGTTTTCGCACAACAAACACGAAACCCTAATTTTGCCCTAAAAAGTAGGTCGCCCAACACATTTAGGGCATCAATTCAGCTCCAAACTTGACAAGCTAGGGTAGATCTCTCACTACCGAAGAATGCCCTGCTAGCTAGGGATGGATCTCTCACCACCGAAGCTAGGGTTCCTGTGGGATCTTACTCCACAAGTTTGGATATTTTGCAAAACAACGATTGCACATGAAAGAATATGCATAAGCTACAAGCTTAAGACACAAATTAGAAAATATCAAATGGTATGGAATATCTTTCCTTCAAGTCGACTTCTCCTTATAAAGGAAGAAGAGACCAAAACAACCTCTGATATCAATTAGTTCCCAAGGATTTTCCCTATGCAAAGCATTTAATATTTTCCCATATTAAATGCTTTTTTCCAACAACTTTTTCCCTCTAATGCAAGTCACATTTTTTCTAGGGAAATACATAGTAAAATGGGCATTTATCTTTTCTATGTTCCCATTCCCCCTTCTAAGGCAAGTCGCCTTTTCACCTAGGATGGATAACAATTTATATTTGGGCCTTTTCCATCCTTGATTTAATAATTATTAAGTCATATAAATTATTATAAGTGCTCTATATATATTTTTCTTTTATTAATGGCACTTTATAATAATTAAATATAACTTAAGCCACCCTTATATTTTTCCTTTGGCCTTCGGGTTGACAAAATAGGCCAAAGGTCTTGAATGGAAGGGGATATTCCTACCTTATGTGAGCTCCTTCATTGGAGTGGCATATTTATCTTTACCCATAGCCTCTTTGAGGAGGATTGGGGCATTTGCTCACTCATGGATCTTTGAAAGTTTTTTTGCCCACATCCTTGCATTAGCTCTTGTAGAAATTTTACTTATGATCCGGTGTGAAAGCCCCTTCATCCATGTTTCCCTTATTTCTCCTCTCGATAAAATAACTTATCACCCCTTGTATACACAAAACACCCACATGAAAAGAGGAAAGAAGCTCGATACCACCATTTGTAATATTCCTCTTGTGGGATATTAATGATTTATTATTAATTACTTGCAAAAACAAACAACTTAGAAGATAAACCCTCCTAAGTTTACCTCAACTAACCCTAGTGTCACTTCCAATACAACCCAAATAGGGTTGGGTGAGCCAAGGTGAGGGTTTAGATGGGCAATTCTCGGTTGGTATTTACACAAATCCTTGATCCAATACATTTTGCGTAAGTAAAAATAATAAATAATATTGTTGAAAATTAATCGAAACTTTGGAAATTAATAACTCCCAAAATATTAACTCTTTTGACTTGAAAGCAAGTGTAGTAGAAAGGGAAAATTATGAGCTTTTATTCACAATAAATATCAGATTTTTCCATGCACTAGAAACCACTCAAAACAGCCCCCAAAATCCCAAACCCAATAGCTAGGGTTAGGGTAAAATCTCTGCAACATAATTTCAGTATTTTTCCTTCACTTTAAGAGTAAATAAATACGGTTTCAGATCTCTGCAATTAATAAATCTAAAACATCAGATTTATAATCACTTCAAAATCCCTTCCAAACACTCTTAGCACATGCCCAAACATGTCGATTTCACCAAGTAAAAACCAGCAACATATAATAAAAGATATTCATCATAAATCACACTCCAAACCCTCAAAGCAACTTATATCTTCTCCCAAAAATGGCGCCTTATACATATATAGAGAAATGATTCCAAACACTTATATTTAGGCTCATATGGGCACACACTTAACAAAGGGTGATGTTAATAAACACCTTTTGTTTTGATCATAAGTGGGCATACATCCCTTCTCAAGCATAAAGATAAGTTTTATAAACCGTCAACATGCCAAAAAAGGAGTAACCACATTTTCTTTTATAGCTTTTTTCTTGCACATCCTCCAAAGTTCTTTCTCTATCTTTGGCGCCATCATCTAGGAGGAAATTTTATTTAAAAATGTGCTGAAAGTCACCAACAAAAAATATTAAATGCATAGAGATTTTAAAAAGATGCCCATATGAGTCTAACCCATGCTTAGGAATAATCATTTTGTCTCAAATATTAATTATCAAATGCTTCTAGGAAAATGCGACTTGCCTAGTCACTTGATTTACCTTTTAAAAAATGCATTTATTATCTCAAGGTGAAGTTGAACTTCCCTTTTTATTTTGATTTGCACAATTTATAAAATTTTATTTTAAAATTACATGTGCAAATCGATTTTATTTTCTTTTTAATTTTTTATTAAAAAGGGGGACATTACACCATGGATTGGGCCAAAGAGTCTACCCAAAATTATTACATGGGGCATATCGTCATGTTGGCTAGATTTTCTGCATAGCACAAAACCTAGGTAGTCATGAAATAAATCTCCCTCATTTAACCGGTGAGGCTCCCGTGTCAGATTTGTTAATAAAAATGTGTTATTATCTATCAGGGGTTTTACTTTAACCACTTAGTTCATGAACCATAACTAAGAAGTTCTGCAGCAAGTAAGCAGTTGTTCAAGAAAGGAAGTATTTTATAGAAGGAAGTAAAGGAAATACAGAGAAGAAATGGGAAGATGTGCATCCCAATTAGTAGATAGCAGAGCTAATTGCATGCACATAGAAGAAACTTAATAGATATGAACACACAAAATTATAAAACAAAGGCAGCTCTAGATCCAGATCTAAAATAACACAAAGTTTATTAAGAGATCTAAGATTAAAAACAAGAAACAAAGTACACTGTGACACAAAGTTCTCCAGAAACCTGCTCCTTTGTATTCTTTTGCTCCAAGTTGCTCTCAGGGGTTCAACACAAAGTCTAAAACACAAGATTGCTGCTTACAAATTCTGATTCATCATTAACCCGGAGGTTCTTCTCCTACTTATAGAATGTAGGAGGGAAAGTACAAATGGAAAACTCAAATTGAACTGAAACATAAACAAGTAAAGATGACATTTGGCAATCATCCTCAACTATCTTCTCCTTAAGTGACACATGTATCACTTAACTAATAGAATGGTTCCACATGACTTTAAGTAATGGTTACAAAACCAATAACTTAGAAGTTTTACAATTTCATCGGGAACATAGAAAATAGAAGAAGAAAGAATAGAAGAAGTCATGCCAGATGTAATGTTTACGTCTTCTTTTTATTTCGATATCGGATATATTTGTCGAACATGTAATTCAAAGCATCCTTCCATCTGTTTTTAGCCTTTGCTTCTTTTCTCTGTCCCGAACTGCAGCAACCCTTCATTCAACACTTTGATGCACGCTTCCACATCTTCCAAGCTCGGCCCAAACCTCGCAATGTTTGCTTGTAGCGTCACTAGTCTACTGATATAATTCATCGTGAAAGGCTTGGTAGCTTTATCAATTCTCTTTTGTACTATCAGAAAAGACCCTTCCAGGGAATTAGGCACCTTAGTTGAGACGATCCGCACGTATGAAGTAACATTCCCGTCCACTCTCTCCTCAGTGAAAGAAATGACACTGTCTGGTAAGTCTGATGTCCTACTCTCAAGTGCTCGTATCCTCTTTTCAAAAACTTTGAGGTTTCCAAACGGAAAGATACTACAAACTCTATTGCTTCCCCTTCTCGTGATCCATCCGAGTGCAATTTGTTCCGCAATCAATACATCTCCTAAGCCGTGACTTGTTGATCTCGGCCAAAATACTCAGTTACTCTCAAACAATCGTATTCATGCCTCTATGTTCGCCATCGGTTGCTTGGTTGATTTCTTTGCATCATCCATAACCTTTAGGCGGGCTGGCACTTCTCCAAGTTGTATAGAAGCTTGACGAATAATCAAATCCTTCCATTCGTCAATAGCTTTTACTTGATTGTTTGCATCCTCCATTTCTTGCATAAGATGATCACTCACCTGCTCTGAAATGGGCTGAATGGAAGGTTTAGCAACCTTGGCTATGATCTCACATAATTGAGATACTTGCTGCAGCTCTTCTTTCTCCGCCTTTTCACTGTCAAGCCTAAGGAATAAAGCATCCATCAATGTCTGCGTGTCTTGCTTCAATCCTTCAGTGGTGGCTTGACCGAGGGGTACTTTGGTTACTATCACATCCTCTGCCGTGAGCTCCTCCTCTATCCTTCCGCTGCGGAATTGATATCTCAAGCAAACTTCGCTCCCGAATCTTCGATGATCAACCTAGAAGTTGCTTTGGCAACTTTAGGCCTTCTGTCTCTTCCGCCTGATTTTGGAGTAGGCTGCAAGTTGTTCTCTTCTAAGTTCATCTCCATTTTCGCTCGGAACCAAGCTGCGAAGCCAACCATTCCGAGAAGTTACTTCTCGGAGAATGAGAAGTCGAAGTTGAAGTGGTGAGTGTACTACCATCTTCCGCTTTGCATCCTCTCCGTTAGAAAGTGCCAGTAGTGTTTATGGCTGCCATCTTCAATCATCCGAGGCAAAGCCCTTTCGATTCCGCCATCTGCAAACTTCAACATATCCTCTGGAGCAGGAGAGTGAACAAAGTGGTGAGGGAGAGAAGATGAATGTCAGATTGGATTCGAGAGAGGCATGGAAACATCCTCTTTGCGGTGTGCAGTTGGTGAAATCTTGGGTATTGGAGAAACCGGAGCTAAAGTCATGGTCGTAGAAGTGATCCTCTCCTTGGATTGAGATCTTCTATGCACTTTCAACTTCTCGACTTTCTGCTGCTTTCTCCTCCGTGCTTCCGCTTGAGGGAATCTCCTGCGCCGAAGTTGCCCGTGACTTGATTCATCAATGCTTCATCAAGACAATATCCCTTCGTCAGCAACCAGTTTGAAGTATTCACCAAACACTGCTCGGACCTTTTTCAATTGTGTTGCAACCTCCTATGTTATTCTGCAGTATGGCTTTATCTCCTCCCATTTGATGGTAAGTGTCAAGTACCACATTCCCATCATCTTTAAGATCCGCAGGTATCCGCGCTAGTCCAAAGTCGAACACTTGCTTTGCTTTGATAACTGCTGAAATCTCTCTTTCTAACCTCGTACTCACTTTTGCACTTCATCCAGAAATCTTCTAATGAAGGCACATGTGTGTACTCCTGGGAGATTGTCTTCCTGGCTACTCCAAATGGATCGAAGTTCAGCCGTGCAAGGAAGAACTCTTGCTCATACTCGGATAACATTTGCGCCTCCATCCCCGAGCTCTATGAATGCTAATGCAGTTGTAATATCCCACAGTGATTGGGAAGAAGCCCGTAGACTTGTGCCGCTTTGACTGAAGGTCGTGTAACTCCACAAGTTGCCTGCTCAGCTCCATGGTGATCAATCTATCATTCGGATGCTTGGGCATCTTTATTGGTTCTCCAAAAAATCCTGTAACCCTGAGGTATGTGAAATCTGCAAATTGAATGAATAGACTGCCAATCTTGGACACAACTTCCCACGCTTCCTTGCTTACCCTGTTGGCCTTCAAGTCTTTGTCTAGCCTGCAGATGAAATCATAGAAGAATTCATCGTTGATCACTTTGAAATCTTTCTCGCACGCAGGTACAGTAAGCTGTGGGTAGCACTCGAAAATGGGGTCCTTAGAAAGAACACCACATCTATCCAGCTTGGAAAAGACGCCTTGTGAAGCTGTAACATACACCAAGTAGGAAGTCATTTTGAAGCTGAAAGTTCGCTTCACGTTCCGGAGTTGCTCACCAATGTTGTTGCTAATAATTTCCGACCAATTGATTATAGAATCAACCTTGTTGACTTCAATGGTCCTGATGAAAGCATACATCCATGTACGGAAAGTGTAAGCATTCGCCTCGCCATTCATCCTGCATAGCAATTTGACAACATCATCTACCTCCTGCACCAAATTGGACCGCGGAAGAGTTCTCGGGAACTTTGAAGGAGATCTAGGCTTCTTCATGTATCGGCTATTCATTATGCTCACACAATCAGCTCTATGCTTCTCCCACCTGCTGCCGGCATCCTGAAGACTAATGGAAGTCACCACCTTTCGCACTGGAATCTTCAAACAATAATTGATGAACTCTGCGTCCAAACGAATTATTGTCTTTTCCGAAGCATCACGCACTTATCTGGATGAAGGATGGTAAGATCTAGTGCACTCCATAACAAATTCTGGCAACTGGGTTGTACATGGAAAAGCTGCAGCTCGGATAATTCCACTGCTTTTAACCGCATGCATGAGTGAAGTCTTTCCCGCTCTGGATCTATCAATCAAATCGGAAAGAGGTTCCGGGCCTAGATCTGTGTCTCCTATGTCTGCAAGTTTGGAAGCGATGCATGACTCCATTGTGATTTCTTTTTCATCTCTCTTCGCCATGGCTTTGTCTATCTTTGTCTGAATAATTCTTTTTCTTCTTACTTGGCCGGATTTCTTCAAAATTGGTGCAGATCTGGACAATTCTTCAGATTCGGAGGATATATGCAATGTATTGGACATTGATAAAAACTCCTTTTCCTTTGTAAAGCACCTGTAATGAATTCCTGCAATTTATTCAGACAAAAATGGCCACTGGAGCATGAATAGTGAATTTTAATTGTAAAAATCTGCACTTTTCAAGCCCGCTGCCCCAAAAATTGGTGTTTAATTTGCACATAAAGAGAGCATGAATCTTTTCAACAACACCTGAGCACCTGTAACACCTATGCAAACAATTATGTAAACAAAGATCCACCTCCTTCAAAGCATGCGCCAAATCTGGAAGCTTTTAGCCTTGTTACCACCTTGCCTAAGCAAAATCCTTCTTCAAATGGGGGTGCACTTTTCCTCTGGCTGCGATTCTTTACTGTGAATTAAATAATTCACCCATATGGCTGCCCATGCTTATATAACTTTCACAATTCTATAATTAATAATTGCCCTAACAATTAAAGGCAATTAATTAATTAAAAATCATGCTCTTCTCTTTTAAAAATAGCATGTTTAAGGACAACCATTCAATAAATTAAATTAATCTAATTTAATGCTTCACACTTCACTTCACTTAAGCTTCACAAAGTGTGTCTTGACCATAGCCCTTTGAAAATAGAAATTAATTTAATGATTTAATGCCTTAAAAATCATTAAATATCATTAATTTAACCACTAAATAAATTAAATTTAATGCATTTAATCCATTTCTTTTATTCCCCCTTTGACTTTGTTGACTTCCTCCAAGCTTGGGCGCACTTTTTAGAAGAATAGATTAATTAAAATAATCACTTCAAGGCTGCCATCATCTCACCAATGGGGGCACACTTTTTGCACATAATTCTATTTTTAAGAATTTTTCACAATGGGATTCTTTACTCTGCAGGCGGGCACCAAAATCCCATGATCCACTTAAGTGATTTGACTTTTGACAATGGGATTATTTACCTGCAAGGCGAGCACTAAAATCCCATGATTTCACTTAAGTCACTTTCCTTTTATTTTATCATGGGAATTTTTACCCTGCAAGGCAAGCAATAAATTTCCGCTTGCCTGCAGCCTCTAACTTTCCCACTGCAGCTTAAGTGAATTTTATATTACGGGAAAAAGTACCCTGCTAGGTAGGTACAAAATTCCCACCTTACTTTGCTTGTATTTTCCCATTGCGGCTTAAATCCTTTGTTTTCCAAAAATGCGCCCAAACCCCAGGGGGCTTTTCCGTGCACGACTTCGCTTTTTCCCGGTGATCTAGACTTCGATGGCGACTTCCTCCGGACATAACGTGCGTATATGTTTTCCAGCTCAGGGCCAAAAAGCGGTCTTACCGTAGAAAGGAATTGTTCTAGAGAAATTTCACTGAGAAAACAAAATGGGACAACACAAAAACACGAAAAATTGCCAAAAGTTACAAATAAAGCCCAAAACTTATTCCAAGTTAAAACCTTTACGGTACATAAGAGTAATGACATATTCGATCATAACGAGTTAAAACAGAGCGCAAATAGCCTCATACGGGGCTCATAATAATTAAATACAAATTTCCCATGAGACAAATCCCGGACAATGATGAGAATATAACAATTTTGGGCATCTGGGTATTTGGCGAAAAAAGGCTAACATGGCTCTTTGGGAATATCTTGATGCAATCTGAGAACTTTCGGGCAATAAAAACACAAAATGACTCATTATTTTAAAAGTACGAAAATTTTCGAATAGGGTAGTCGCAGATTTCGGGATGAAATCTGGGTGACACCACGTCGAGATATGGTCCCTTTTGGGACATTATTGATAGGAGGTGGAGCAATCAACTCCACCAACCTATTCATGCGGTGGGTACTACCTCGACCCCAGTATTTCTACTTGGCGACTTCACAGATGTGAATGGAGAGGTTATGGAGGGCCTTTCAACATGTATTGAGAGGACGATACCAAATGTTGAGGCGAGGGACCTCGTCATTTTAGAGCTGCAGATTCTACAAACATGCTTTAGGGGAGGCTCTTTTCTTTGGTCCTAGCTATTGGAGGAAAATCACAGTCATTAGGTAATAAAAATTAGAATGTTTACCAAGTTACTTATTAGTTCTGATTTGATTGTATTAATTGCGATAAATTTTTGATTATCTTGTTTGTAGGTTCTTGGTGGGAGGATTAGGAGGGAATACCCCACATCTTCAAAAAGCTGCCCAGTATCTTCAAAAGCTACCCCACTGAATTCTATCTCAACCTTGTCAGCGCTTCGGATGTGAACACAAGCTGGAGTTTGTTTGAGGCCATTCACACATGAAAAGAAGTGCAACAGGTTGAGTAAAAAAATGGCTCAATGACTTGGTTTTGTTCAATCTGATCTCAGGATTCGGATTCGCACAAGAAAAGTGGAGGCCACATCAGAGGAGCTCATTGATTTGGATGAGATAGATCCATATAGCGAGTGGACTGGGCAAGAAGAGGAAATCCTTGCGTTCACAGAGGACGAGATTGCTTCTTTTGAGAGGGAAGCTATGGAGGGAGAAACAATAGTAGGACTTGAGGAGATATTGGATTGGATGACATCTTTAGGGGTGATCTCCAACATGCGGCGAGAGGAGCCACCAGCACCACCATCTAGTTCCAGGATCGAGCCAGAGTCACAACCTTCTAGGAGGAGTGAGGAGACGCAGCCGAGTGTGGGGACTAGTAGAGGCACTAGACCCTCTCCCCAATATTTCTCTAGATTGGGGAAGAGGAAAATGTAATTTATTGTATATTGTAACTTGCATAGATATGAAATTTATGATGATATTTTTCAATGTCAATCATCATAAATTCATATTACTTATCAGCCGATTGTATTCGCATGATGATGCGATTTTGTATTGTATTTGTATTCAAATCTAATAGAAAACACTTCTCCAACATTTTATGGGCTTATTTGATACATTTTGTAGCAATGTGTTGCTTAAAATTTATGTTTTTTAAAGAAATTTGAGTATTTTTAAGTTGCGAGTATTCCAGTATTGGCCAAATATTGCCGAGTTTTTTCGAGTTTTTTTGGGGTCTGCCGAATACGAGTATGCGAACTATGCATGGAACATTGTTGTTTATAATAACAGTGTGGAAAGATATCCTATTTGGTAGTATCCATATTGATGTTCGTA
Organism: Taxus wallichiana var. yunnanensis; assembly: GCA_018340775.1. Classification (NCBI taxonomy): domain Eukaryota; kingdom Viridiplantae; phylum Streptophyta; class Pinopsida; order Cupressales; family Taxaceae; genus Taxus; species Taxus wallichiana. The sequence goes on from CM031242.1 coordinate 928,268,025, forward strand.
TTTTTTTTTTTTGCAAAAGCTTTGGTTTTTATCTCTATTGAAGTTATGTGGTTCATAAGGAAAGCTAGAAACAGTGATGTCTTCCAAGGTGTAAGGAGAGAGCTTACTGACTTCAATGGTGAAGTCATAGTGACATGTTCTATCTTTGTAGGTTAACATTTAGATGAAGGTTCCTCAAGAGGAGCTTTGAAAGTTTCTTCAGTCTAGATTGATCAAGGTGGATCCGGAGTATCTGAAGGACAGTAACAGTGTTATGTGCCAAAATGTCCTACAGTAAATTTATTAAAGGGGTGAACTACTTGTAAATTATAAATGGGTAAAAAGGGATAAAAGCTATGTAAAAGAGAATTAAAAGGGATGTGTATGTTAACCTGATAAAAGGGACACATGAAAACAATCATATGAATAAAATTAATTAATTATTGTAATTAAGGGGTGTGGTGGTTGTAACTGCCCTTGGATATTATAAAAGGGTAATTTCTCAATGGATGGAGACAAGAATAAAGAAGTGAGAATTGAATATAGGGAATAATTTAGAGACCTTCAAGAGTAGAGCCTAGAGTAATTACCTTGAGTGAGAGTGAGACGGGGTGCACAAAATGCATCCAACCAGGGGTACAAATTACGCCTCTAATGTCCCTGACTGTTATTTGTGTATGCACGTGTTCATGATATGGATTCCTCATCTGCACAAGTGTGTCTATGCTGGAGTGCTTCTACTTGACGAGGTTGTATAGCCATCCATCAGGACCCCTATAGATATGTATTTAAACCCTCTTGTATTGATGCAATAAAAGTGTGATGTTTAATTTTCTATTATTTACATTTTACTTTTGTACCTATGTTTCATAAATTGTTTTAGAGACTTATATGGAATAATAAATAATTGGTTGTGAAATGTATTTCGATTACCAATAAAATTATGGTTTTTAATTTACATAGACATAAGTAAAATTATTGTTTTTTTTTTTTGGAGAATTTGCTCATGACAGACAGGTTTCCTAAACTGGGCAAAACACCTAATGTGGAGGGTAATTCTAATTCAGAATTTGATATTGACACTTTTGTTCGGGATGGGACCCTGAGAAACAAACCTTCTTTCTATAAGTTGAGCTTGCACCAACAAGTGAAGAGTTGAACCTGGGTGGTGTTGCCTCTGGCAGAGATGAGACCAAAGGTATTGATGTTGCTGAGTTCCTGCGAAAAAGCTACTGTGCTGAGGGCTATTCATTATCCTAAAGCCAAGATGGAAAGTGATCAGGCTAGTGCCAATGCTGCTCAGATCTTGTATAATGCTAGCATCAGTGGGGAGAGGATAGGTGGTGAGATGGGGCCACATGGACTTAAGGATGAGAGAAAGGCAAAGAGAAAGTCGATTGAGATACTCAATAGGCACATTCAGGAGATTATCCAGGAAATACAAAAAAAGGAGGTTATTACAGATGCACTGCTAGATGCCATGGGATTTGAGAAATCCATTGGAAGTGTACCTGCTGGACTTGCACATGGCTTGGAGGGCTCAAGCTTGAGAGCCCAAATGTTAACACGAACATTAGCAGCACCCCATTGTTTTCTATAAGTTGCTGAGATCTCTCTCTTTTCAATTGTTTCTCGACTCCATATGGTTTTGGTGATTTGATGTTTTTGTAAGTTGTTACTGTCCCCCTTTGGGGTCTCTTTGACTAATTGGCATTGTAGCTTTGGTTGTGTTTTGGGTACTGGTTGGTTGGCTGTGCCTGTTATTTTGGGCTGCACTTTCAGTTATTTGATACTGACCATTTGGTCATGCTGTAAACTATCTCCAATATAAAAAGACACGTTTCTAGTTATCGAGGATTCTGCACACTGTCATGAGAGTGTCAGTTGCTGTGACCTGTTATTACAAAATGTATGCTTTTTAATTGTCTTTTGTACTACTAGTTACCCAATTTATGGTGTTATGGACCAGCTTCCCTGTACCTGCATACACATATACATACTTACATGGCACACACACAAACTGAAGCTAGGCTTGAACAAAATATAGCACTGCTACAACACTTAGTTTCAGCTACAATATTTGAAAGTGAATTGAAGCAAATTTGAACTCAAGGAAAACTTCTGAATATAAACTAATACCAGGACCTATTACTCGAACAAAATATAGTTTTCAGGTTATCCTATTTAAAGAGTCATTTAGGTTCCAGCATTGAGATTTTTTGTTTACTTAAATGCAAAACATAATGCATATCTTGGGTGTGTTACTTGGTCCCATAAGGTAAATCAGTGCTTATATTGTCAATTTAACTGTTATTGTAATAACACCATTTCCACTGTTACTACTTGGGTCATGATCTCCTGTAAGCTCAATTTGTTGATGTATCTTTAGTTCAGATAAGCAACTGCTTAATTTCCTAGAGTTTAATATAACCAGGATCTCACTTGAATAGTGTTCTCTAATTCTGATTTTTCACATGTTTTATTGGTACAATTCTTACAGTGCAATTAGGAGTGAAACTTTGGTGATATTTATGTGCATGGTATCTTTTGCAGGTAAGTGGAATCTTGGTTTTGCGAAGCTGGTTGCATCCTAGAGAACCTTGATACCTTTTTAGCTGATCAAGGGTATGGATTACTTACCTTTAGAAATAGTGTTACGTGTTCTAATTTTAAGAAGTTTCATGAGATGCACCGGTTAATATTATTTCATTTGATTTGGTAAATGGTTTTTGTCAATATATGAAAGTCACTTGATTCAAATATTTGCTTATCCAGATACATGATGCCCATAGATCTAGGTGCAAAAGGAAGCTGTCAAATTGGTGGAAATATTTCCACAAATGCAGGGGGCATACGCCTTTTGAGATATGGGTCTCTTCGTGGAAATGTTTTAGGTAAAACTATTCTCTATATGAGGGCTCATCTATCTTTTTGCTTCAAATAAAATATGTACTTTTTTTGCTTATGGCAATTGTTGATGTTGCAGAGGGAAAGACACAAAAGCGAATCTTTTCATGATCCTAGTTAAAGCAACTTAGTATAACTATTATCTATTGGTTTGGCCAGGCCTTCTTGCTGCCTTAACATCTGTGGGGAGTCCTCTTGAACGTGCTATATTCCAAGAATATGTTGCTCTCAATCAGCATTCTAATAGAGTTGCCTGATATGTTTATCTAGGTTTCATTCAATATGAGCTATTGGGCAATTGAAGACTCACTTCTTATCTCATTATAACAATTGCAAGGTTCATCCAAAAATATGTAATATGCAATGATCTGGTTATCTAGGGCTCATTCAATATGCAGTGGAAAAATGCTGATGAGGGCACACCCATCTTTTCACTATAGAAATTCAATTTGAAATGCAATATAAAACCTAGTAAAAGAGTGAAAGGCACAAATAGCAAAATCATATTAATGACAGTAACATTTAAGAGGAGATAAGAGTATAACATGGAGGTCCAGAGGAACACATGCTGCTGGTGATGATAAAAACTCCTCTGAGAATACCAATACGTCTGCCCCTCATTGTCTTTATTTCTCATAGAATTGTTTGGGGTTTAATTTTTCAATCAACATAGAACCGTTTACACCGTCATTACATAAAATTAAATGGATCTGAGTGTAGCCTGTATAAATTTCAAATCATAACAATTTGCAAATATGCCATTTAAGTGAATGATGCTGAGAAAATGAACAACTATAGAATTCTATCATTAGTTATTTCTTCCGTGTCATCTTTTTGAAGATGTCATGATTCTGCAATGTTAATCTGATCAAACTTTAGCTAAAAGTGCCATAGTTTCATTTTGAAGAACTCTTTAAGTCATTAATTATGAGTGTGCGACGTTCAGGGCTTGAAGTTGTTCTTGCAAATGGCACTGTTGTCGATATACTTGGGACCTTAAGAAAAGACAATACAGGCTATGATTTAAAGCAGCTATTCATAGGTAAGTTGTCTTGAAATACTTGGAAGGAGGGATTTTTGTGTGTTACGTACTGATTTATATTTGAGATGTCCAGAATCTTCTTGTCATTTTATTTGGGTCTATCTACTCATCAGCACGATCAGCTTTATATTTTCAGTGATGAATATGGCATTTCCTCCAATTTTTAGGTAGTGAAGGCACCCTTGGCATAGTCACAAAGGTTTCATTACTTGTAGCGCCAAGGCTATCATCCATAAATCTCGCATTTCTTGCTTGTGAAGATTACATGAGCTGCCAGGTGATTTAACATATCTATTACATTTTTTTCTTTGGCTTTTCCCTGTATCCTCTTTTTTAACTCTCTTATAATATATTTGTAATTCTATTCTGCCATAAGATACTATTACATTGTGTAACACATTGTTGGACTGAAATATTTTTAGCAAAAAGTCCAGAAATAAAAATCTTACAGTTACGCCATTTCTGAGAGACGCTTTTGTCGAAGTGCTTGATAGTGTTCCACAATTATATCAGTGTAAGTAAAATTCTGTGTTCTCTGTTTGGAATAAATCCAGGTTTGTTGGGAGTAACTGTTTGAAATAGGTTGAGATGGATGTAGCAGGTTGGAGTGGGTGGAAGAACACTTAAGTTTGAATATTGAACTAGAGAAAAATATAATATATCCATATGGAATCTGGATGATCATAGCGATGATGACAGAGATAATACAAAGTTCAAACATCATGTACAGAAAGCGAATTAGTTTGAAGGAACTGTTGTTACATATTTGGGACCATTCCTTTAAATTTTAAATGCAATATTTTTTGGCAAATTTTACTGTTATAACTTATTTTGTAAAATAGATTTTTTCATTAATGCTTGGTATCTTGTTTCATTGAGCTTCTATATTTGCTTACTCATGGTAAAGGATTTTAATGGTTTGTCGGGCATCTGAGTTTTATCTTTTATTGTTTCCTGTTCGATGATTTCTTGGCTTTTCAACATCCCTCATTTATCTCTATGTGATTTCATGGTTTTATCTGCTTCATTCTTCTGTGCTATGTGAAAATAGAGTCATTGGACTGTATTTTTAGAGCTGGGTGAAGACGGCTTGACGTATGACTGAAAACTCGGGTGAGGCTTAGTTATAGCAAGACAGACATTTCATCTTCAGATCTCAGAGCTCTATCTGCAATAGTTACGGAACTTCCTTTATAAAGTTACAATCTGAATCCTTGTGTAGAAAGAAAAGAGCAAGCAGTTATAGTAAAATTTGAATCGAGAGAAGACTGTTTAGAGTTAAGGCTTGAAAGTTTGTGGAGATGTTAATTAGACCAATAAGAACAAATCCTTTGATGTGTATGCTATGGGAACCAAATTCACAGCAATTTTGGGTCGTCTTCTACAGTTCACAGCTTCCAAAAGTGACTCAGAGCTTTTTTGAGATACAATTTGGATGGCAAATTGATGCGATCTATAGCTGAAAATTGGTGGGAGTATAGAAGGCTGTGAGGAGAACACCATGGTGCAAATTTTGCAGTTCTTCACAGCATTTTCTAGTCTCATGCAACAATGAAACACTGGCCTTTGAGTCCTTTTCTGCATTTCACAGAATTTCCAAAAGTGGCTGTTAAAGCAATTTTATTATATGCTTTGAATGTCAAATTCATTTGATATATAGTTGATAATTGGGAGTATACAAAGATGTGAAGAAAACACCATGGCGCAAATTTTGTTTTCATTCACAGCATTTCATAGTCTTGTACAACAATGGACGGTGACCTTTGAATAATTTTCTGGAGTTCCACGGAGTTGCTAGAAACAACTGCTGGAGCATCATTGAGATATGATTTGGATGCCAAATTGATGTGATCTATTGTTGAAAATTGGTGGGAGTGTAGAAGGATGTGAAAACACCATGATGAAAATTTCGTACTCATCCGCAACATTTTGTAGTCTTGCACAGCAACAGAAAGTGGCCTCTTGAATCAACTTCTACAGCTCAGGTTTTCCAGAAATGACTGCCAGAGCTTTTTTTTTTCCAACAATAGAACCTTATATTATGTAAAGTTCAAAATTACATATTCAGCTATGCCAAGCTTGAAAGCTATTCATAGTTACCTGAGACGGGGGATGGCGGGACGGTTTCTAAATTTTGAGGACGGCGGGGGACGGCTAATTAAAAAATATATAAATATTTAAAATATAAAGATATAGTGACTAAATTATATAAAAAAGCTAAAATAAAACCATTTGAGATTTGAATAAGGTGAAACTTGAACTCATAAATAACAAATACATTTCTAGAACTATTACGAGACGGAGGATCTGTGATTTCAAAACACTCAGCTTTTCCACACATGTTATAAACTTCTATTATGTTCTCCTTCAATTCTCTCGATAGCAGTCTTCCCAAACTATGACCAAGTGTTATGGTTCACTTTGTTGTGATTGTGATCTATTGACCCTCAATTGCTCTTGTCAACCTTCTCTTGACAAAGCAGAGAATGACAGAAAATAGGTTCTCATTCAGATTCTACAGTCAGACTAAGATTGTCAAACAATAATAGTAGGGTTTCAGGATATATTAGCTTGATCATTACTTGCACAGGCCCGTGACTTGCTTCTTCACAAGATCTTGAATCATAAGTGATTTACAATTAAAAAAATATAGTTTAGAGTGTTGTTTTTATGTTTTTTTATTGAAAAATGCGGCAGACCACGTGGGGGCGTTTGGGCGTCCCCACGTTCCCCGTCCCTAAGACTTTTCCCGGCCTCCTTAGATGTCTCCAAGCGTTTCCTATCATGCATGCTTTGTGGGAAATGTGGGGAAAGTTTCCCCATGTCCCCACATCCCAGGACATCCGGGATGTCCCAGGACGTGTAAAAATGGGGGACGCGTCCTGCGTAACTATGAAGCTATTAGCCCAAGCTTGAGCATTATACAACAGAAAAGTAGAGAAAACAATCATGATAGAGAATCAAGATTAAGAATAAGTTTGATATCCTCCTGAATCTTATTAGACCACCATGGAGGGCCATCCATAACAAAACAAGTCCTTGTTGTCAAGAGCCCAATTAGCTAGTCCATTAGCAACTTTGTTCCTTTCACGAGGAATGTGACTGAATTGGACCTCATGGAATTTACCTTTTAGTTGTTTTATCTTCTACGCCTCTTTGGCAATGTGCCAATTAGGAGGGGAATCCAATCTATCATCAGAGAGCAGGTGAATAATAATTTGGGAATCCGATTCAACCTGGATTTTATGCCATCCAATTTTCAAGGCCTCTTGCATACCTTTGTAAATAGCTTTCACCTCAGCCAAATTATTGGTAGTAGAGCCAAGATTCTCAGCAAAAAGGAACTGCACCCCACCTTCAACATCCCTACCAATGCCTCCCATAACAACTTTCCCAGGATTACCTCTGGAAGCCCCATCGTATTTAACTTACCATATCCTAGAGAAGGATTCTTCCACTGGCCATCCTTTGGGGCTTTGTTCTTGTTGTGCTTCCTAGGGCAAGAAACATCCTTAGGATCAATATTTAGTTGCTTACAAATGTTTTCCCATTTAGGGGAAAGATCTTAAGGAAAAGATATCTTATGTTTCAAGCTTTCCGATATGTTGATTTAGGTCTTCCCCTACACAAAAGAGCTATCTTTACTAGTTTGCACGAAGATTCTACTTTTTCTTTCCTCTCAAATATTCCAAAGGAGAAGAGAAATACCACTCCATAAGTCCGAGGAGAAGATTTTGGCCTCTAGGGAGGGATTCTGCCAAGCTCTAAAAATCTGATCAAGAGAATCAAAATTTATCCAATGCATCTTAAATAAAGAAGCAAGAAGTCGCCACAACGTGAACCCAAGGACATGAGAAAAAAAGATGAGTAGAGGACTCTTCAGCCTGAAGGCATAATGCACATCTAAACGGGCCATACAAACCTCTTTTTAGAAGACGGTCTCCTGTTAAAACTCTTCTGTGTATAAGAAGCCACTGAAAAAAAACTGACCTTTGGCCACATACCCAGATGCCAGATGTGTTTGAAAAGATCATTGAAGAGGATGAGGATTCTCATTAACCAAAGAGGCATAGCCGAAGCAACAGAATAAGTACCAGTAGGGTCCCTTCCCCATCCCAACTTATCAGGATTGGGGGATGAAGAAATAGGACGAGTTTTCAAGATATGATAAAGCAATAGCTGCACTTGGTGATCCATAGCAATTGGCCACTCCTCAGGCGGAATCCAAGAATTCCCAATCTCCCATAGCTGACTAGTTGGTTTACCATAATGGGCTACCCTGACCCATCCCAGATTCTGCATTTGTTCCATAATAGGTTTGAGTTGGGGATATTGATGGATGATAGGGGCCTGCCCATCCCAAGAATCAGTCCAGAATTTGGCACATTGCCCATTATTAACAATCCAAAAAAGTTGCTTCTTAATCATATCTTCTCCCACTTTGATGAACTTCAGGGTAGGAGATCCCTTAGTGGGCGAGTGTAGATCAATGTTTTAAAAATCGGAACCGGACTCGGAACCGCCGAGGTCGGACCGGAACCGGAACAGGCCGGAATCGGACCGGTTCAAACTTAATGAACCGGTTTACTAAAAATTACATAAAATTTTATATTTTTAATGAAAATAATATATTTGAAAGGTTAAAAACCATAATTCCAACAATTACACAGAATATGCAAAGTTCTCTTATATATATGCAAGAAAGGTGTTTATAGCAAAATGGCACGAACTCCAAGTCCAATACACAATATATATATCATAGATGAGATTCGAAACAAAACACATAGACAATGAGGCTCTAAATGGTCTCCATAGTTCAAGACTCCAAAAAAACAACATGATATGATCATTGATACATTACAAATACTACAAGTTACAAAACTCTAGAATAAACTAGATGACATCAATGATCAATCATCAAACTCTGCACCGCTGCTGGAAATGGGATCCTCAAGGTCATCCTCATCAATATCATCACCGGCCTCTGGCTCTGACTCGGACTCATCCAAATCCTCAGGTACATCTGCAACAACTGGAGCTGCACGGGGTCGGGAGTAGCACGAGTGCGACTAGTGCCTGCTGTGTCTCGTGACGATGGCGGCGGTGCTGCTAATGGCTCATCAGATTCTTGATCCAAACCCATCCACCCCAAGTCATCGGGATCAAACTTTGCTGGCTGACTCTCCTCTACCCATTTTGAGGTTGGATCTATATCATCCAAGACAATGGGATCAGTATCAGGTCTTCGGTTCAACAACTGGTTACGCCTTAACCGAAGGTTGTACTGCACGAAGACAAGATCATTCAACCGTTGTTCCAAACGGTTTCTCTTCTTCGTGTGAATCCGCTCAAAGACAGGACCAGTTGTGCTCGCACCTAGAAGCACTGCAAGTTTGGCTCAGGATCCTAATTGCAAACTTTTGCAATTGAGGACACTGACTACCAAATGAATCCCACCAATGTGCTGCGATAAAAATGTAAATGTTTAATTAGTAAACAATGACAACAAAAAGTTAAAAACACAGTTAAAAATTAAAAGTAAAACATAAACTTATAACTTAAAGGTTAAAGCGTAATTCAACAAATTAGAAAAATATTGTCTTATGCTAAAAATTCATGATTATTCATTAAAAATTTTAATCAAATGAACTTCAAAAATTTAAAATTTCTTACGGTTGGTCCACATCCTTCGATCTTTGCAAGGTTTTTCCCAAAGGTACCTGTGGCTCTGCTGAAGAAGCTGATCTGTCGGTGAACCTCAAGTTGTTGCATCTCATTAGGGACCATGCACTCTAGGCACTCGTACAAACCATCTTTTACTTCTCCTGTTTGATCTTCTCCAAGCTGAGCTCTGTAATGATATTTTGGGTTCAAGAAATACCCAATTGCATGTATAGGGTGATGGAGTTGATTGTTCCATCTATTATCTATAATCTCCCATATAGGCCCATACTTAGTTACCCTGTCTTTGTATGCTGCCCTTATCTCGCTCCTTTTCCCGATCCATAGCCTCATAAATATAGCCCATGGCTAATTTTCCCCATCCACCAACATGCAACACCTTAATAAGAGGCAAAGAACTTTCACAATCTCTGCTGTTTTTTTCCAAAATAAATTATCAAAAAGTTTCTTCTTTGTGTCTTTCCCATCCTGTTTCCGGCTCCACTTTGATGCATTCCATTCATCACTTGAAAACATCCTTTTCAAGTTCTGTTGTTGGGAAATAAGAGATTGCAACGTGAGAAAGTTCGTTGCAAATCTCGTGATGGCTGGCCTAACAAGTTCTCTGCCCTCAGTGTTCTTCCTCATTAGGTTCAATACCCATGAGTGATTATAGATGTATTTGGTGATGCTCTTGCCATGCTCTACAGTGTTCTTGATCCAATCTTTTTTCCCTATATCCTCAAGCATGAGGTCTATGCAATGTGCAGCACATGGAGTCCAAAATATTGTTTTGTGTTTAGCCTCTAACATCTTACCAGCAAGAACATAATTAGATGCATTATCTGTTATGATTTGTACAACATTTTCTACCCCCACCTCTAAAACAATCTCATCCAAAAGCTCAAACAATAAATTTGCATCTTTTACCCTATCAGATGCATCTACTGATTTCAAAAACATTGTACCTTGTGGACAAGAGGCAAGAAAATTTATTATTGTGTGGTTCTTGCCATCACTCCACCCATCTGACATGATAGTGCATCCTGTTTTGGCCCATGAAGCTTTGCAACCTTTCAAATATTCATCTATGGATGCAACTTCTTTCTTCAAAAGTGATCCTCTCAAGTCATGCATATTAGGGCCTTTGAAGCCCTTACCAGCAGCAACAATGGAATCAAACATCGGCTGGTAATAAGGTGAGCGGGCAACATTGAAAGGGATATCTGCATCATACCACCATCTAGCAATGTACTCAAAAGCTGCTTCTTTGTATTGCTTCTTCCAATGGTTATCCAAGGTAGGCTGATTTTGTGTTGGCATGGAGGCACTAGCAGTGGCAGGTGTGGAAGATGGAAAAAACTTTGAATGTTCTTTCTTTTTTGAGGTGGTTTTCTTGACTATGAGTGGATGGGGAGGCATATACTGAAAGGGGTCTCTAATAGTCACAGAAGGGTCAGAGCAAGATCCTTCAACACTCAAGGCATGTTCCCTCCTCCCTATTTCAGCTTCCATCTCTTTTTGCCTAGCCTTCTCTTCTCTATGTTTTTCAAGCATGTTTTTCATTTCCAACCTAATGTCATCAATACCAGGTGCCTCACATGGGGTAACTTGGCCTCTTTGACCAGCCAAGTGTTGTTTCAACCTATGAATCCCCCCGATGTGTTTCTTACAATATTTACAAAAAACTTGATCATCAATTGTGTCTGCATGGGCCCATGTAGGGTCTTTTGATTTGGGGGCCATTGCAAATGCAAACAAATCTGAAAATGCAAATAAAAAATAAATAAATTTCCTATTTCTTTTTTAATAAAATTTACAAATAAGGGGCAAGTTTAAAATGTAACATACCTTTCAATGTGCACACAAATGAGGTGAGGAAATGCTCCAAGCTTGTATATGGCACCACAAAGAGCCCACACTCCAAATGTAGATGTAAATGCCACCACAAAGAGCCCACACTTGATACCAAACAACTCCAAATGAACACTATTCAAGGCTGCCCCAATCCTCCAAATCCTTGCAAATAAGAGAGGTGCTCACAAATAGAGGTGAGGTGCTCACAAATGGATGCCAATATCACCACAAAGAGCCCACAAGCAATGCCAAACAAACTCCAAGCCTCCAACTTCCAAGCTCACTACAAAAAATAAACTCTTCAATCTTATGCTCACAAATGCTCACAAATGCTTTTGCTCACAAATGCTCACAAATGCTCAATGAGAGAGGTGTGAAGTGATAGGGGGTGTGTATTTATAACACCAAATTAGGGTTTAGAGGCAATAAAAAATAAAAGAAAACAATTAAAAAAATATTTTTTACGCTGGCCGCCGTGTACAGCAAAACAAGAGTGGACCGGCCGGTTCGGTACGGAACCGGACTGGTTTGGGCTAAAACCGGTCAGCCGATCCGGTTTGCATGGTGGTTCGTGTGTAAAATCATTAAACCGGTCAAACCGGCCGGTTCGATTCGGTTTGACTGGTTTTAAAACACTTTCGGTGTAGATCTAATAATTTTCTCGGGGAGAATTATTCTTAGCATACTTGGCTCGAACATGGCTGCCCATAAGTCATTAGGATAATTAAGCATTCTCCTATATAATTTGGCTGCAGAGCCTTATTTTTGGCTGACAAAGAACACCCCATCTAACTAATGACCACTTTTTCTTATCTTGAATTCCACTCCACAAGAATTTCGGCAAATAGTATCCACCGTTTCAAAATAGCATCAAGGATGTTTAGGACTCGAGGCAACATAGGTTGGCATAGCTTGAAGGATCGACTTAATCAAAGTCATCCTTCCTCCAGTGGAAAGCCATTTATTAGTCCACTTACTTAATTTGTGTTCAAACTTGCTGACTAACCACTGCTAATCTCTTAACTTCTTGGAAGCTAAAGGAACCCCCAAATGTTGACATGGGAGCCTTCCTTTCTGAAACTGGAAAATTCTCAGAATTTGCTCTTCTTGTCTTTCAAAGCAGTGAAAAAAGAAAATGTTAGACTTTCCATGATTAATAGTCTGACCTGTAGCAGCTGAAAAATGTATGAAGAACTTTTTGAAACTGCTTAGCTTCCTGTTGGGTAGCCCTCCCCATCATAGTGGAATCATCAACAAATTGGAGATGAGAAAGCGGATGACTATTTGTGGCCAATTGAATACCATGTATTTTTTCTCCTGACAAGCTTTACGAGCAAGTCTCGCCCCAAGCACTGAGCCATAATTATGAATAGAAGGGAGATAAGGGATCTCCTTGCCTAATACCTCTAGAAGCCTTAATGAAGGCGGAGGGAGACCCATTCACCAACACAACAAAAGAGACTAAAGAGAAACAAGTCTTCACCCATTGAATCCATCTCATGGAAAACCCAAATCGATCCAAGACTTTACAAAGGAAGCCCCAATCCACTCTATCATAAGCTTTGGAGAGATCCAATCTAATAAACATAGCTGGAGTTTTTGAACCTCCATAGAATGCAAAATTTCCTGAGCTAACACAATCTCATCATGGATATGGTGACCAGGAACAAAGCCCCCTGCTCAGGAGATATAATCTTGTAAAGAATGGGTTTAAGTCTTTCCGCTATAACCTTAGTGATGATTTTATACAAAACATTACATAAGGCTATAGGACGGTAACCGAGACCTCTTCCACCTCATTTTCCTTAGGGATCAGGGCAATGTACGTCTTGTTAATGTCCTCTAGCAAATTATTAGTCATTCTAACTTCTTCAACCCCCGTAATGGTCTCCTTTAATAATGTCCCAAAAGTCTGAAAGAACTCAATAGGAAAGCCATCCGGACCAAGGGTTTTACCTTTCTTCATTTTGAAAACAATTCCGTGAAGTTCTTCCTCCGTAACCGGTTGGGTCAAGTAATCATTGACTGTTGTGAAACACAATTAGGAAGAACATTTAGAAGTTGTTGCGAGTCCATATCCAAGGATTGAGAAGTAAACAACTTCTGGAAATACTGTGCAGCCACTTGTTGCATCCCAAGCATGGAGTGGACCTTTGAGCCATCATCCTTAGCAAAGGAGTGTATATAATTGTGGGCCCTTCTAGCTAAAACAGATTTATGGAAAAAGGCAGAGTTTTTATCCCCTTCCTTTAGCCACTGAATCCTAGCTTTTTGTTTCCACATTATTTCCTCCCTAGTATCCCATTCCTGTAATTCAGCCTTTAGAAGACATTCTTTCTTAAAAAGCTCTGGAGATAAACCAGATTGTCTATGCACAACATTAATATCTTCCAATTGCAAGAGAATCCTCTTTTTTGCTCTTTAATGTCACCAAACTCATTCCAATTCCAAGCTTTAAGCTTGAATTTGAGGAAGGTGAGTCTCTTGACAAACCTGTACATAGGATTACCAGATCTGGGATTTCCTTCTATCCACCACTGCTGAACATATCTAGCAATGTCTTTGTGTCGGAGCCACATCAACTGAAATCTGAAAGGGGTCTTGCATGGAGTTGTTCTTCCCATTTCCAGGCACACCGACCAATGATCAGAACCAGTATTATTAAGAATCATGGCTTTAGGAACAAAACCCTTTAACCACCAGTCTTCAGAAACCAGAAATCGGTCCAATCTTTCTAAGATGCAGTCCTGACCCTGCCTTCTATTAGACCATGTCATCATACCATTAGACGTAAGCACATCCACCAAGTGATGGTTCTGAATAAATTGGGACATAACATCTGAGTTGGCATCTAACTGGGCATTACCTCCTTGTTTCTCTTGAATATTCAAGATTGTATTAAAGTCCCCACCTAAGATAACAGGGATCTGAGAACAAGATTGTATAATAGAGGAAATATTCTGCCACTGCTGCCTTTTTCCTCCATAACAAGAGGGGCATAAGTATTAAACAATAAAAATTCCTGATCCTCTGATATAGAATAGACATGCATGCATAAAACACCTTTACTCGCAGAGGAATTAAGGACGGTTATCATTCTAGGATCCCAAAGAGAAACAACCCCTCCTGAAGCTCTGTGAGATCTTTGAGATACAATTTGGAGGTCTAATTGATATCTTCTACTGTTAAAAATTTGTGATAATGTAGAATACTGTGATGAGAACACTATGGATTAAGAATCATCTGCTTTCAGACATTTCACGGCTGATTTTCAGTTTTGAAAATGGCCTGTCAGCCATATTTTGACAGACAAGTAATTTTACATTTTCACAGTTTTTCAGAAAATGTTTCTACCCTATTTTGAAATGTGATTCACAGCATGAGATGGACTTAGATTCTGTTGAAAACTTGTGACAGTGTCGAGGGTTGTGAGGAGAACACTCTGTAAAAACAATCATCTCCATTCCAAATAGAATTTCACTTTTGAAAATGATCTGTCAACCATATTTTGACAGATCAGTACTTAGCTGTTTTGACAGATTTCCAGAAAACATTTTTGCCATGTTTTGACGTGCGATTTGCAGTATGAGGTGAACTTGGATTATGTATAAAACTTGTGACAATGTAGGGGATTGTGAGGAGGACATGACTGAAAAGATTCATCTCCACTTCACAGCATTTTGCAGCGAATTTTAACTATTGAAAATGGCATGCCAGCCATATTTTGATGGACCGATACAAAACAACTTTTACAGTTTTACAGAAATGTTTCTGCCTTATTTTGAAAATTTGAAGTGCGATTTGTAGCATGAGATGGAATTGATTTCGTTGGAAACTTGTGGGAATGTAGAGGAACATGAGGAGAGTACAATAGAAAAATAATCATCTCCATCTACAACAATTTGCAGCAGAAATTCACTTTTGAAAATGGCATGCCAGCCATATTTTGGAAGGCTAGTATGTAAGCCATTTTCACAGCTTTATAATATATTTATGCCCTAATTTCAAGTGGGATTCTTGCAATGGTCCGGGACGTGGTCGTACTTGTGATATTTTGGCCTGGGATGCTTTTTATTTGGCATGAGATGGACTTGGATTCTGTTGAAAACATGTGGAAATTTAGAGGAATGCGAGAATACAAATGGAAAAATAATCTCTTCATTGTAGCAATTCGCGGCAGAAACTAACTTTTGAAAATAGAGTATTAACCATATTTTGAAGCACTAGTATCTAGCGAATTTTCAAGCTTAACATTGATCAAGTAACTTTGGCTTTGGCATATGGATTAAGTAAAGTAATAGTTGTTTTGTATGTTTTTGAGCATTCCAGATTGATTGGTGAGGTTTGCAATTGTAATGTCCCCTTTTCCAAGCTAGTTCGATTTGAAGACTTTGAGCCCAATCCACATCCTATGGGCAAGAAGGAAATGAGTGAGGGGAGTAATTGTCATGTTTTTCAGTTATTTCCGTGAGCATTGTATTCTTCTTTAGTAGTTTTCCATATAAAGTCAGGTCGGCTAGGTTAAGAAGATGAAAAGCCAAAGGAAAAATAGAAGAGAAGCATCCTTATCAGGTCGGTCCTAGTTTGGAAGCATTCTAATTGGTTTTGGCGATGCAACAAGGTATAAAGAGGGGTCATTTGGCTCATTTGTGCATCATTATCACCGAATGCTAATTTTTCAAAATTTTCGGTGATTCACTTGCATGGAACCCATATAGTGAAGTGATATCTATATTTGGTCCTCTGAACCAACACTTATTATACAATGCGTGTCTTGCTACCCATGCATACCCATCCATCCCCATCTCCACTCCATATAGAATAGAGTGATTTATCTATCATGCATGCAATCGAGCCCCATATATAGCATCTAATCTACATGCATGATGAAAACTATACATAACATGATGATGAGTTCGAAATCAACTCGTGATCGATTCATTGGAGGAGTGAGGGGGAACCGCTCTATAGCCTAGCTGTCCTCCTCCCCGTTCTAGTTGGGGTAGCCTTGAACTCTCTATTTCTAGTGGTGGGCCTTGGCGGTTGTGGCTAGATATCATACTAGCGAACAAGGATCTATATCTCCCAAAGATCGTAGCAGAATGAGGAAGCCACGTTTATAGCTTATTTCATCTCGTCTCTAGTAGAATGTGAGAGATTGCCCTTTGATCTACCACAAGCGGAAGAAGAATTGGTAGCGGGTTATCAAACTGAATATTCGGGTATCAAATTTGGTTTATTCTACGTCACTTCTTACCTTGTGAATTATATACTTCTCTTTTGGAAATTGGAGCATTGAGCTCTTATTTTCACCCTTTGAGGACAAAAATCCTTAATAGTCACAACACTTGGGGATGAAAACCCTCATTTGTTGCATTGGTGGCTTCATCTAGGAGTCACATTGGAGCTTCAAAATTTAGAATTTTAGAACAAGGGTTTCTATTAGTGTTAGGGCACACATTCCAGCTAAGGCACGTTTTTTTGGGGCTGCCACATTCATTTCGAGCTTGATCTACTGTAATGTCTCTTTTGGGGGATTTCGGAAAATAGCTAGGGCTGAATGAGAGATGACTGAAATTAATTTTTAGATGGCTGTAATCAGATTTCTGAGGGCTGGATATGACTGAAATGCACACGGAAACCTGCAATTTTTCCCTTCTTAGGGCAGTGACCTATTTTGGGAACTCCCACTCACTTTTGGATGCCCTAAACTCGCTGAAAATATGCCCAATCAAGCTAAATTTTTTTGATTAATTACCAACAATCAAAATATGAAGGAAAATTGATTTTTAGTGCCCTAGAATTGAAGATATGAATTTCTATAAACCCTTGTCTGCAGAGTTACTTTAAAAATTCATAACTTTACCTAAGAAGCTCCAAAATTCATGAAACTTGGGATCTTGGGGTTTAAAAATATGAAGAATGCAAATATCAACTCAACTTTGCCCAAACATCCACTAAAACATGCCAAATCTGACCTACAAGCAATTCGCCTTTCTTGGAAAGATTAAATTAGCGACTCAAACATGCAAGGAAATGATTGCTTTCACCGTTAATAATTAGTATAAATCCATCCATGCAAGTAATCATACCATACATCCATCAAAACATATCCAACATGCTCATGATACGAGTTGCCTAAGGCTAAATAGATATCAGCTCCAAATTCCTTGAGATATTCAATAATTCCAAATATCCTTGCTTGAGGGTTTTCGTCCTTGATGAGAAAGAGAAAAGGTACAACCTTTACCCAAAAGAAATAATAAGATTCAACATATCACATAATGGCTAAGCATCCTCCTTTTATAACATAAGGGGTGCTACATCATAACTTATGGCTGACCTTATAAAAAGTACTTTTTGATTATCTAATTTGTATTTGGAGCCTACATGCTCAAAATACTTTATATTCTAATTAAACGAGTTCTTCTATCGGAGTGTTTGGCTTTCCAATAGGAATACATGATAATATTATAATAATGAAAATATCTATGTAGAAAATGTTATCCAAGTCTTCCCCTTGCTTCTTTCCTTAAACCCACGGGGGGAGGAAGAATGGGTTAAGGTCTTCAATTTCACTAATATCCAAAAAGAGACATGACATCTACCCATTTAAAGATTTCGGAATCACTTTTCGGTCGGTTTTCATGGTTGGAAAAATCCGATTCTAATTTTATTGGATAACTGCCATTTTTGTGGTCATTTTGAGCTATCGTTTGCATTCTTTCTCTGTGTATTTACAAAGTTCTGGAATTTTGAAGTTTCAGCTGTTTTTGAGCATTAATTAATCCCAAGCGTCTGTAATTTATGTTTGAAGCATTTATTTTGCATGACTTCATCAAGGGTTTCATGTTGTTGATGTATTTCCGAAAATTTGTGTGTGGAAAAGGCAAAAATCTGAATTTACTCAAATTGCTTAGAGTTTGGTGGGCCTAAAATAGTTTTTGCCCTAGTTCTTGTATAAAATCAAATTGTTGTCATAAAAATCATATTCTCTACATGTGGTTGTAATCATTTTCGGCAATGTTCCATTAGGGTTTTGGGGAAAATCCAAATTCCTCAACTTTGAGCCCAAAAGGGACATTAAAGGTTATTAGCACATCGATCTTCCTAGCCTCGAGGGTATTTATACAAGATGGTGACAAGGAATACTTGTACTAACTCATGATAGAAAACATGGATTGGTGACCTAGGTTCTTACCAAAGGAAGAAGTCATTCCAGTGGTGGAAATACGACATTCAGTGGGTCACAACATTGTGGCCAACTATGAGGAGTATAGGGCTCTTCCAAAGGAGATTCATGATGCCATTTCACTTGCGGAGTTCATAGGAGTCAGCAAGGGTAGGTCAAGGCCTAAGCCTAGATCTCAAGCGCCACAAGTGGATCCTCATCGTGCCTTGGGGAAGTGACACTCTCCACAATTGAGGGTTCCATCAAAGGGACAACCGGTGTATGGATGAAGATGCTAGGGTTAAACCCTAGACCACAAGAAGATGCCAAGGAGTCAAACCCAAAGGAGTTTCTCTTGAAAGAAGGAAAAGAACCAGCTAAGGTAGTGGTTACATCAACACCTCAAGAGGTCAAGGAAGAAATCATGGGGCATGAACTGAAAAAAGAAAAATCAAAGGGTTTTGAGGTGGAGTTCCAAGAAGACCATGTTGAGGGGCATACACATGAGAAAAGGGCTTTACTGGTTGCTAATGTTGATTTTCAGCTGGCTGGAATTTTTAGAACAACCTATAAGAAGCAAGTTAATGGTGTTCATGACTCTAGCAAGAGCTATGAAGGTGCTCCATACATGTGTCAACCAAGTATGGATGAAGTCAAGGCGGAAAGGGCTTCACTTGTTGAAGATGAAGAGCCTAAGAGGAAGGAGAATGTTGATCCTAACTCAGTAATTCGAGTCACAAAGAGGGAGGTGTGGAAGATATCTCAACCAAGCTTCATTCGGCAAGGGAAGGTGAACAAATTAAGGATAGCCCAAGGTATGAGAGTATTTTAGAATTGTTGATTCATTCTATGCCACTCCAGATTTGTTGTCATCATGGGCAACATGATGAAAATGATAGCCATATGCAAATGTGTGGCCATCATGAGAAGCAATCGAAAGAGGGGAAGAAAGTGAAGGGAACATGGATTAGCAAAAGCGCACATAGGACCTTTCACACAAGTTCTAAATTGTTTATGCAAAAAAATTGGGAACCGAGTGATCTTTTGAGATACACGAGGGATATGAGTTTTGAATAGTTCAATATTACTTATGAATTCTTTATCTCATGTTTAGAAAAGAGGTTCTTGAGCAGTCCTATAAAGTATGTTATGCATTCTAACAAAGCGGTGGAGAATCATTGCTCACAATTCATAGGGCACTCTTTGGAAACAAATCCTACACTTGAAGACAGGGCTGATTGGAGATCTAGCTACAAGCAAAATTTGATTGCCATGCACGTGGTTTCAGTCATTGAAGTAAGTAGTTTTCAGCTTATGGCTGTTGTTGAAGAATTTTCAGTCAAGGAAAGGTTGTTTCCAACCCCTGGATCACTCACATGGCTGAGTTTGGTGAAGCATGTCATGCATAACAGATTGCTCTACCAATATTTTATCTCTGTTGCCAACAATAATACCAACTTCTTTTACACTTGTATGACAATCATAAAAACGTTTTTGGTGACAAGGTGTGTAGGAGAACACAAGGAGAATGTGTTTCCTTAAATGGGCTTCATGGTTTTTGTTGGAACTCAAAATTGCTCCTTGAATATGATCATGAATGACCAAGAATTCTAAGGCAACATGGGACTATCTCTCAATTGTGGGATCTACGAACTGAGACAGACCTAGAGAAGGCCAACTCCTCTACCTATTCCTAATGCTAAACTACTCCTAGGAATTGAAATGCATTTGCAATTATCTAACTCTGCTCTAACATTCCAAGGGAATGCATAAAGCGAAATCCTAAACTAGAGAGGTGATAGCACCAGAAAGAGGGGTGGAGACATTCCAATGAGTGAAAAATGGGGAGAAAATGATGAAGGAGAGGGCTAGAAAAGAGAGCCACAGTTCTAAACAACATTCAAACCGCCATTTCCCATGGAGCACAACACATTTGAGACCCTGCAAGGAGACAAAAGATGCACAAAAACCTGCAAATGCAAAGGAAGGCAAGAAAAATACAATAGAACACTGTTAGGGCAAAAGAATAGCCACAAAACAAGTGATTTCATTGATTCAAATATGCACAGTCCATTACATTAGAGGAGAAGAGGCAAAGATCACCATGCAAGATTTGCTGAACTCACAAGTGTTCGGAACCATTTGGACAGAGTTCCATTACAATGAATATCCCCCTTCCCAAAAAATGAGAAGTTACAATATATAGAAAAAATGAGAAAAGAGAGGGAAAAGAGAAACTCGAAATTCTGCTCCCACCCACCAACAATTGTCATTGAATGATCTAAAAAAGGCATGGGCACCTCTGAAAACCCATCCCCAATGTACTCTAGCTTCTGGAAGAAGAAAAGAGGACCATACTTCATTAATGTTGGTAGTTGGATGCCTGGAATTGTACTTTTTCGTGCTGGAGACGTTTTCCAAATTTTCGCATATCTAACCTCAATAAAATTAAGAAATCCAATTTCCATGTTGTAGAGGATGTCGAGACCTTTCCAACGATATAAAGTTCGCGAAAATTGGAGTAGTAGGTCAAAAGTTATGGCCATTTTAAGTTCGCGCCAACAACCTGTCATTTTTCAATTATGCACGGCTTTTGCGCTTTATGCACGGCTTTTTTGCTGTTTTGCGCAGCTTTTTGCAGTTATGCGCAACTTTTGTAGTTTTGTGCGGCTTTTGCAGTTTTGCGTGGCTTTTGCACTTATGCACGACTTTTGCGATTTTATGTGGCTTTTGCGATTATGCGCGGCTTTTATAGATTTTCATTTTTGACCAACTATGGATTTCTTTGAGCCCGAAGAAAATGGAGATATGCATCCAAATAATTTCAAGTGCCCAAAAATGAAGTTTGCTTGTCTTTTTTGATTCTTCATTGAAATTTCATGAATTGCCCAAGTCCAATCTCTCAAGTTGTCCCATTTTGCAAGGGTGCGAAAATGGACAACATTTTTGGTGACTCGCAGGGAACATCTTCCTGGTAGATGAATTGATCAGTGGCCTTGAAGCATCCATTGGGCATGGAGTCACCCCGATAACTGAAATCTGATCGAACTTGAAGAACAACCTATGAGTCCATTTGAAGCATTGTTTGGACCTGAAACTCTTTCCTCTGGAAATGATATGGTGGGGCTAAATGAATGCATCTAAAACTGTCCCAAAACTGATTTTTGCCAAGTATGAAGGGTTGAACTAAACTGATTTCTTGGCAAGTATGAAACATTGCGAGAGATGTGGAACACATGATGATTTGGAACCACTTGGAACTGCCTTAAATGAATTGATTTATCCAAACATTGCCTCCTCCGGATGGACTATGCAAAAACAACATAAGCTATGTACAAAGAGGAAAATCATACATGTTCCAAGTGGAAACATGCAGAGTGTGCACAATTCACTTCTTATGCTGAAATCAAACCTACCTACTCTACTCTAACCAAAGAAATGGAAAGCTCAAACGAATCCTGCCACGGGCAAGGAGAAGTAGTTGCCCTTTCTCACAATTTGCAGCCATGTAGATGATTTTGCATTGAACATGGCTCTTGATAATAATGGAAAACTGTCCGGAGTTGGTTTTCCATTTTAGAATCAGTACCAAAGAACAATCAAGAAAAATACCTCCTCAAGCCGATTTGCATTGGACTCCTGGAGGTGTTGAAGCTAATCTTTGGTACACTGAAGCTCATCCCCATGCTCGAATCTGAATATGACTGGTGGTAACTCCGTATTTGGCTCCAAAGAAGCCAAATACCTGATTGGGCAAGGATTGATCCTTTTGATTTTCCCATTGCTATGAAGCTCAATCCCGCAATTGGGATCTTCATGCAAACTTTCTTCCTGAATGGAGTTGTTTGCAAGCTGATTTGGAATTGACACTGCCTCTTCTACAAATAGCTTTGTTTCCATCTTGATGGTTGCTGATTTTGCACTTGTTTCACCGTGGCTTTCCTCATTCTCTATTCCATCTTGATCCTCCATCAAAAGTGCAGCAAGTTCTTGACATGCGAGTAATGAGGATCATTGCATTCCTTTGAAACATCTTGCTCACTTTCAATAAATTCTTCCTCAAGGCCTTGGGTGCCAATAGTGTTCAAAAACACTTTCTTTTCTTCCCCAACCTTGCCAATCTGATTTTCCTTCAAATTTTCCTACTCTATTTTGGTGTTCAACTCCTTTTTGTGCACAATTTGGACCATTTCATCCTCCCAATCTGAATCAGAACAATCTTCAACAGATATGGAATTATTTGAATTGGTTGGAGAAGAGGTATAAATAAGGGACTGCTGATTTGCAACATGTTTGGGCAGAGATGTTTGATGCTCAATAGACCTGTTTTGATCACTTGGAGAAGCCAAATGACTCTCCAAAACATGCTCCCTACTCTGTTGATATGTTGTCTCCAAAACAACTACATGGTTTTTCCTAAAGTCTTGTTGTTTGGGGTGTTGCATGGGTTGTTCCCTCTCTCCAAAAGAATAACAAACATCCCTTTCTACCAACCTCATAGGATAACTTTGTCTAGTAAGGGTTGGGTAGAAGCTAGGGACAATATTTGAGATACCACAACTCCTCGGAACACTAGTGCATGGTTTAGTGAAGTTAGGTAGTGCCCTGGGTGGAGATGGGAGAGATTTTGCAAAATTTGGGCAATGCTTGAGCATGAAAAACTTTGAACATCAAATAAAGGATAAGGAAGCGAAGGAGCTTCTTGATTTTGGCAAGGAATGATGAATTTTTCTTTATTTGCACAAGGGGAAGGGAAGAATTTGAGGTGGTGAGGGAAGAATTGCAGCAATAGGGATGGGCTTTCTTTTTCCAGCTGAATGAGAATCTTCTCAGCTTGGGATGCAATGGAAAAAGCTTGAGGAAGACTGCTGCCCCTAATGATTGAATCAATACAACTAAATCAACATCAAAGGATCTCAAATAATACAAGAATGCCATACCTTGTGAGGGTCTGTATTCTTGAGGAATTTTGTGCAGTCCTTGTGAATCTGATGTTGAAATCAGGAATAAATTCCATTGGAGCCTGTTGTATCTTGTTGAGATGTTCCATGAGGCAAATGACATTTGCATCCTCCTTGAACCGGTTGTGCAATTGTTCTCCCAGCTAATTCCATGTGGAAATGGATTGTGGAGCCAACTGCTATACCAATATTTTGCCTTGCCATTGAGAGATGAAACCAGAAGTCTGAGGCAAACGTTCTCTTCGTGATAGTGTGAATGGCACAATGGTTTGCAATATATTGAATGTGATCAATAGGAGATTGATCTCCATTTCCATAGAAAAGGGAAGATTTTTCAAGGTTGTTTTGGGGATAACATCCAACTGCTGCAAATGGAGTGGATTGGAACTGAAATGAGGGAATGGAAAAGCTCCTTGGAGAGCCATGACTGAGATGGAAACATTAAAATGGACGGAAGAACAAACAGAAAGGCTGGAGGCTCGAGACAATGGGCTTTTGAATCAGTGGAGTCGAGATATGCTTGAAACTTGCCTCCAAAGGCTGAGATCTCACCAAGAGCACATCAAACTTGCTGAGATGAAGATGTAAAACAATATACACACTTGTGAAATATATAGCTTTCAATGCTTGTCCCATTGGGCGTGCCAAAACTGTTGGAGCTCAAAATTGCACCCTAGATATGATCATGAATGACCAAGAATTCTGAGGCAACATGGGACTGTCTCTCAGTTGTGGGACCTGTGAACTGAGACAAACCTCCGGAGAAGGCCGACTTCCTCTACCTATTCCTAATGCTAAACTACTCCTAGGAATTGAAATGCAACTATCTAACTCTACTCTAACATTCCAAGGGACCAGGTGAGAAGGAGATGCATAAAACAAAAATCCTAAACTAGAGAGGTGATAAGCACTAGAAAGAGGGGTGGACACATTCCAATGAGTGAAAAATGGGGAGAAAATGATGAAGGAGAGGGCAGAAAAGAGAGCCACAACATTCAAACACTATTTCCCATGGAGCACGACACATTTGAGACCCCTGAGGAGACAAAGGATGCACAAAACCCGCATGAGATGCAAAGGAAGGCAAGAAAAATACAATAGAACACTGCTAGGGCAAAAGAATAGCCACAAAACAAGTGATTTCATTGATTCAAATATGCACAATCCATTACATTAGAGGAGAAGAGGCAAAGATCACCATGCAAGATGTCCAAACATGAGGCTTGCAACTCACAAGTGTTCTGGAACTATTTGGATAGAGTTCCATTACAATGAATATCCCCCCTTCTAAAATAATGAGAAGTTATAATATATAGAAAAATGAGAAAAGAGAGGGAAAAGAGAAACTCAAAATTTTCCTCTCACCCACCAACAATTGTCATTGAACGCTCTCGAAAAGGCATGGGCACCTCTAAAACCCATCCCCAATGTACTTTAAGCCACGGAAGAAGAAAAGAGGACCATACTTCATTAATGCTAGTAGTTGGATGCCTAAAACCATAGTTCAAAAAATCGTTATCGGCGATTAATAAGCCAAATTTTGACTCGAAAATCGGGAATCGCAATATATCGGCATTAATCGACAACTTTATTCTACATCGTTAAAAACATTTAAATTCATAAAATAAACTTAAATTAAATGTAAAAAAATGTTAATTCGTAATACGATTTTAAATTATAATATATTAAATGTATGCAAAATAATAATTATAATAATAGGATTTTACAGTCCACGATGCTAGGCGGCCTGTTTTTGGGTCTACAAGTGGCTTATAGCATATGGGACTACCTCGTACTCACATGCGGGAGGCAACTAACTTTGCTACAAATGAGGCGTACATACCCTACCCCCTACGGGATTTGAACTTGTGACCTCTATTTCAAGAGCACATATTGCCAACTCGGGTGGCCAAAAGGAAATATATTGTAATACGATTTTAAATATATTAATTCGTAATATATTATATAACGGTAATATATTAAAAATTCAAATGTATGCAAAAGGAATTAATTTGTAAATTCGTTTATAACTTTAAGTTTATACACAAGTGACAATATATTATTTAAAATCTTAAAAATAAAATAAAAAGAAATATAATGTAATAGTATACATCTCTGTTTCTATATAGTAGAATTTACGAACTGGCTAGGGCACGAAATAACACAAAACCTAGGGCCACGAACTGGCTGGTAGTGGAAAGCTAAAACCGCCACGAACAGGCTAGGGCACGAAATAGCACAAAACCACGAAATAGCACAAAACCGCCACGAAATGGCACGAAACCGCCACGTTATGCCACGAAATGATGGAAAACAGGTCGCAGGACAAAAGACGAGTTGCAGGAGAAAATACGAGTCACTCAAGGCAAAAATGAGTCGTTTTGGTCGCGTTTTGCATTTAACCCCTAAGTCATATGATTTTCCACGATTTCCAGGCAAGATTCAACGATTTTTCAGAGTATTTATCGCGGAAAAATCGCGTTTTATCGCCTCTGCACAAATCGCGATTTTTTGAAAGTTTTATCGTTTAGCTCAAGGTAAACGATAAATCGTGATTATCGCCCGATTTATCGCGAGTTTTAAAACAGAGCCTAGAACTGTACTTTTCGTTCTGGAGACGTTTCCAATTTTTTCGCATATCTAACCTCAATAAAATTAAGAAATCCAATTTCCATGTCATAGAGGATGTCGAGACCTTTCCAATGATATAAAGTTCGTGAAAATCGGAGCAAGTAGATCAAAAGTTATGGCCATTTTAAGTTACTGCGAAAAACCACCATTTTCAGTTATGTGCAGTTTTTGTAGTTATGTGCGGCTTTTCCCATTTATGTGTGGCTTTTGCAGTTTTCATTTTTGACCAAGTATGGATTTCTTTGAGCCTGAAGAAAATGGAGATATGCATCCAAATAATTTCAAGTGCCCAAAAATGAAGTTTGCATGTTTTTCAGATTCTTCATTGAAATTCCATGGATTGCCGAAGTCCAATCTCTCAAGTTGTCCCATTTTGCAAGGGTGCAAAAATGAAAAACAGTTCCGGGTTATAGAGTTGTTGTATTCCATATTTTCAAATTGCACAACATTGTACTTGTAGCCATACAAGTAATCTCAACCATACATTGGAGTAATCTTCATTTTGTTGATGTTGTTGAAACATTTTCGGGGCCCATAAGGTTGATTCCAATTTCTATATCACTGTCAAGTTTGAATTTTGTGGAAAATTGGAAGTATGACAGCTGTTATTTTATTCTTTTTGTTGTTTTCTGCATCAGAACCAACCCCTTAACCTTTTTTATGACAGTCACCAAAGTGTTTTCAGTCATAAGGTGGACAGATTTTCCACCTACCATTAATGAAGGATTGTTTGCCGTTGTTTTAGAAGATTTTCCGGCCCCTACAATGTTGATTTTGAGCGAGAAAATGTAATGGAACAGCTACAACCATGCTTGGGGCAGAGTGAATGGACCTTTGAGAGTCCATCATATGAAGGGGGATTTTGAGGAGAATGAAAGGGTAAAAGCTAGTTCGCATATCTATGAGGCATGAAGAAGTAATGTTGAGAGCTCTTGTTTCCTTTAATGTGTTTGCTCTATGTGCAAGTCGAGGAATGGAGAAGAAAGAGAATAAAAGCATAAGTATGATTTAGATCAACATGTTCACATATATGAGAAGCAAGGTAATTCTCTCAAGTGGTCTACTTTGGGTCAGCTTTGCATAATGTTTTTGAGTTTGTTGTTGAGTGAAGAATGCCATGAAGAGTTGGAGAATGGGTTGATATGCATCCCTCATAATGATAGTCATCTTCTACACCTATGGAGGTTGGGCTGAAACTCTCAGCTCGTGATGATTCACCACCGGTTCATGAATCATTATATTGACAGTTGGTGGGTAGCTTGATCTATCTCACAACTACACAATTGGATCTATGTTTTGTTGTTAGCTATCTTTCTTGGTTTTTGTCTAAACCAAAACTCATTCACTGGGGAGCAACAAAACGAGTTCTAAGATATGTCAAAGGAACTCTTGACTTTGGCATTCTATATCAAAGAGTTGCAGATTTTAGATTGATTGGCTATACTGACTTTGATTGGGGAGGATCTGTAGATACTCGACGATCTACCACTAGATATATCTTCTCTTTTGGTTTAGGAGTTGTTTCTTGGTAGAGTAAACTTCAGCCCTACTGTTGCCTTCTCTTCTACTGAAGCAGAATACAAGGTTGTTGTCGGTGCGATTTGCAAAGCAATATGGCTTCACCGGATTCCGACTGATTTTCACTCTTTTGTGACAATTAAGGTGTTCTAAAGATGGTGAAGAATCTTGTCTATCATGCCCACACTAAACATATTAAGTTCATCATCACTATATTTGACAGTTGGTTGACTCAGGTGATATTTCTCATCATTTCTGTCCTTTAGATCAGCCTGCTGATGTAACGACTAAACCTCTCGGTTCTTTTTTGTTTGTCAAGTTTAGAGATAAACTTGGTGTTGTTTCAAGGCTAGTCATGAAGGGGGTGTTGAGTATATAATGCTCTATTCGGTTATGAGTAATTATGAAGTTACACGTGCCATAACCGACAATTGAAATGTACCCATCATCCCTAAATATAAATAATACTTTGTTTGTGTCATTTCTACAGTGCAGTTTTGTCCTCTCATTTCTCCTTCTACTAACATTCTATAAGTTCTGTGGCTGATTGCTATCATAAAAATATATTTACAGCCTGCTGCTAGGGTTTGAGAATTTAATTTCAGTTTTGTTTCAGTTTACTATTTGGTTTTGTGCAAGTTCCTTTGGTGTTCAGATTCAGCCCAAAAGGGGCATTACATTTTAATCTTCGGTCAGTATGTTCTATAGTGTAAGTCTCAAGTGGAGGTATTAGAATATAAGGCTAATAATTAGCGTTAAGTTAATATTAATAAGTGTTAACTAATAAATGTTTGCAACTGCTTCAACCATTTTGTAACCATCTCTTGCATAGTAAAATGATAGGCACACAATGAATAACGTGGGCATTCTAGTTTCTCTTCATTCATTCTCTCGTACATTCTAATCTTTCTTTATTCTCTCTCTCCACATATTCTGACAAAAGGGATGTGAAATGTAAGCTTTGATTTCTTTTTTCGGGGTTTCTTGTTCTTGTTTTTGCTTGTTTTTCTCATAAAGGGCTTCTTATCTTATAATGATAGTGTAACTACTCTCTTGAAAAAATTGTCCTTCCTCTTTCCATGACCCCTTTGCCTTTTTGGAAAGAAGCTTTGGAGTTTTGTAAGTACTGTTCAAATTAATATCATCTTTATAATGTTAAAAAATGTTTGCTTATATGAAATTTATATTTTAGTTCAGCAGGTTATATTTATAATGCCTGTGGCAAGTGATTGAACATCATTGACACACTAGAAAATAATTTGTAATGGCCTTTTTACTTTGAATTTGATGATTGATGAATAATTTTATAGGCATTAATCCATATCACGTGAGGGAAAGGGAACCATTGTTAAGTTGACAGTTACATAAAATTGTGTTTACTTTTGCAGAGACTCCTCTCTGAAGCAAAGCGGCAATTAGGGGAAATTATCTCAGCATTTGAGTTTCTAGATCATTCTTCTTTGGACATGGTAATGCTAATTTTAATGTAAAGTTGTCTTTATGGTGGGATTTTTTCTATAATATTCATTGTTATATATAATTTTAGAAAAGGATCCTTTTGAGATGTGTTAATTATTATTACAATTAACTGCCATATTAAGGTATATCTCCTGTGAGCTATCCTTGTTGTTTGCTTAGGTGTCAGTCTCAACTCTTCACTTAGGCAATCAAATCTCCACTGTGGAGGGAATGGGTAGTAGTAGTTTGTGAATGGTAAACTGTATGAACACTCAGAATTCGTCCTCCAGAAATCTAAACAAATGCCATTCTATTTTACGGTTTCCCCTCGGTAGAAGCCGTAAGAGTTACCATTATGAGCGATGAATGGCATTGTCATTATACTTTTGTCCAAACAGTCCAGCCTCTGTTTTTATTGTTTTTCATGTTGCCATTAGTAGGAAACATGGATATTTTAGTATCTGTAAAGGAACATTATCTGCAGGTGATAGACTGTAGAACTTTATAAAGCTATTACATTTACAATCCTCGTATAATGTAGTCACTTGAACAAAGCATTTGAATTTACACATGATCTAATTGATTGATGCATAGAAACGCCGTACTACTGAAATCTAGAAAAGCTAGATGTTCTTGGAGTGGATTATGATTTAAGGAGATGTTTCAGAATATGCAAAATGCCCAAATTTAATTTTATTATTAATGTTAGAAAAACTTTTTCAAAAATAAATATAAAATGAAGGGATGTCCAATTTACCTGATGAGCAAGGCTACCATTACCTCTTTCTGTTACATTCTACAATTTGTTCTTTGTTTTCAATTTATTATTATTTTTCAACAAAAATGTGTATTTTTGTATATCCTATAAATCAAGTGCACTAAATGATTGCAGACCATTCTAGCTGGCTTCCCAAAACAAAATATTATCCCCAATTCCAACCTGCCATATGACATTTTCAGGGAAACTGTCCCTAAAAACACAGGCCTTGAATGGGCAGAAAGCATCTCATCATATGATTGTATTATATATTGGCTATTAATGATAATGCTCCATGGGGTGGTTTTCTGTAGTCTTAAAGAAGCTTTCATGGCTAGAGCCTTATTGAAATTCAGAATGTTTTTAATACGGAGGCCCCCTTCCTGTTTTGGCCTGCATATTGTAGACCAAGATACAAGTGGATTTGTCTATCTATTCTATACTCCTTGCCAAAAGAAAGTACTTTGAACAGTTGTTATTTGTAATGTCCCTTTTAGGGAGCTTAGGAAATGGCCACAGAGCTGAGATGTAACTTAAAAACAGATTAGTAAGCTGCTGTAGATGACTGATATCATCCCTGCAACCTACAAATTATGCCCTTCCTAGGGCAGTGACCCCCTAGGAGAAGTCAAATACACTTTCCTAGGCACAAATCTCACTCAAATCTTTAGGAAATATGCTCAGAATTTATGACAAACAACCAATAATTGTTAGATGTAATAGTTCTGTTTTTTTAGTGTCCTAGAAATGAAGATATGAATTTTCTATAAACCCTTGTTTGCGGAGTTACTTCAAAATTCATAACTTTACCGAGGAAGCTCCAAAATTCATGAAACTTGGGCTCTTGGGGTTTAAAAATATGACGAATGCGAATATCAATCAGCTTGCCCAAACATCCACCAAAACATGCTAAACCTGCCCTTCAAGCAATTCACCCCTCTTGAAAATGCCCTAAAAACCATGCAAGATCACTCCAAATATATTATGAAATTATTATTCAAGCTCAACAATCAATTCGTAAAGGAATTATAATTTTTGGAAGTCTAGGAATGTTGGGATGAATTTCCTTCGAACCCTAGTCGTTGCAGAAATAAATAAATATTTTCATATCTGATTATGCATGCCAAAACCTTATAAATCATATGCAATGAGATGATGTACTCCAAACATATAGAAGACCCTTGAATACTTCAAAACACCATTCAATGTTGGTCGCCCTTTTAGAACAACCAAATAATGTACCAAATCACTCCACAAATGAGTCGCTCCACTTTGAAGGAAGCCAATTTTGCATCAATAACAAAAGGAAAGCAATATCTTCAATATTTGACCCAAAGAGCTCCTTAGGGCAACTCACTAAGGCTGAAATTAAGATAACAACAAGAAAGAAAATCCCTCGGGGAGGTGGAGACTCTCGTGTTGAGGTTTTCCTTAGACTTGGTGAAGGGTTTCGTCCTCACACAAGACTCTCCAAGGGTTTTCGTCCTTAGAAGAGGTAGAGATGCTTCACAAGCAATCTTTCCAAGAGATAATAGAATTCACATGTTCATCAAATGGCCAAGCAACCTCTTTTTATAACAATAAGGGGTGCTACATCATAATTTATGACCAACGTTATAATAAATACCGTTTAACTATCTAATTTGTATTTGGAGTCTACATGCTCAAAATACTCTATATTTTAATTAATCGAGTTCATCTATAGGAGCGCTTGGCTTCCCAATAGGAATACATGATAATAATAAAAAAATCTATTAGCGAATGGCATCCAAATCTTCCCCTTGCTTCTTTCCTTAAACTCATGGGAAGGAAGAGCGGGTTAAGGTCTTCAATTCTACTAATCTCCAAAAAGGGACATGGCAGTCCCTCCTTCCCAAGATTGCTTGTCCCTAAGCAATTACCAAGTACTCGAGATCCCAAATATTTTTCAGCTTTTCCTTCTTTGATGTACTGCGCATGAAACAAAATCATTAAAGAAAAAAATGTCCCCTTCTTCATCCATTCTTGCTTTGTGGGTATGATGACCAACTCTCCAAGGTCTCATAATTACCATCCAAACATTGGTTGTTCCTAATTTCCCTCATGCTGTCACATATAACAATGTAATCTTGTTTTTTCCCTTCAAAAATGAGAATGAAGGTGGCTGGAATTCCACTTTTACTTGCATAGAATAGTCCAAGCATATCGGTGTGTAGTGAATATAACTCCCAGCTATTAAGATGTCCCTTTATACTCCAAAATCTTGAGAAGACCAAACTGAAAATGCACCAAATAGAAGGTCTCCTCGGTTGGATAGCCCGCAAATTGACTCTTGGGTCAAAGTATTTATCATCCCACATTCGAAAACAAACTTGAAATTAAATCGAAGATGTGCTTCTTACCTCCTCTTTCTTTGTAGTATGAGATGCATGATGTAATATCCCCTTCTCGGTCAAAGAGCCTTAGCCCATTCATTGTTTCCGACGGCTAAGGGAGGAATAAAAGGGAAATTTAGTCATAATAAATTAATCATAAAGTGCATCTTAAAATATTATTATAAGCACTTTATTAATTTATTAATGACAAAAGTGAAAAATAAATAAAAGAAAAGATAAAGTGATAAAATAAAATTAGAAAAAGAAAGTCCCTTTATTTTAATTTCTTCCCCTAAAGGAAAATGCGACCCATATTGGGACATATGCAAGGGGATAAAGAAATATTAAATAAAGGAAAATATTAAATGAGAGGAAAGAAAGTTGATTGGCCCTTTTGGGTGGCAAAGAGGCCAAGAGTTGTTATAAAAGCAAGTCGACTTGGAAAGGAAAGGCATCTCTTTTTGTTTTAATGATACTTTTTAGATTTGTGGTGTAAGCTTGCATTTTCCATAAAAACTCTAAAGGACGAAAAAACCTTGAAGTTGGCTTTAGAGGATGAAAACCCTTTTAAGCCTTAGAAAGAAGAACAAAAACTCTTCTTTTGAGAGGGATATCTATCTAGGAGTTTCCGTTGATTTTCAAGGGTCTACTTCAGATTTCCAGTAGTTATTGAAGGCTAAAGTTGCAGATTTATATTGTTTCCAGCTAGGGTTTGAAGACACAAGTGTTGGGGCAGATTTCTACCTTCAGATTCAGCCAGATCTAGGGTTATCTACACCCCTATGAGTGGAGTTTGACACATTCTAGGGCACGGCTGTCCCGGATCTCATCACCAACATCTTTGTCATATTTTTAGAGGCCAAAATCAGCTGGTTTGCATATTTTTGGGGTTGAGGAAACTCCATTTTCAGCTAAGTCTGTCAGAACTACTATTCGTAGATTTTTTAATAAAGTTTCAGCCTTCTATTTGGATCCAATTTGGTATTTTTCAAGTGTTTTTACAATAAAAAAATCAGCTGATATGTTTTTGATAATAAAAGAGTGGTTTTACTTCAGTTTTGAATGATTTCCATCCTCTAGGCAAGTCACATTTTCCTATATAATATTTAGATCTGCACTTTATAATTTTGGTATATCCCCAATAAATTGCTATTTTGGTGAGATTTGTGGATAATCTGTTTGGGGTTAGAAAAATGTCCATTGGGGACATTACAGTGGTATTAGAGCGGTGATTCTTGTCACTGTGGGAGGAAAAAAATCATATCCGAATGCACAAAGGAACAATGGACGAGCATGATCGAAAGCTCCTCCTACAAATAAGCTAAGCTACATGCATGAGGTGATCGCAAGGAGTCGAGCTAATCACGGTAGTTTATGAGAGAAAGTCAAAGAGATATGCATCATGTATTGAGGGAATCTCAAAGGGAAATGTGTGAAGCATTGATCGGTTCCATTAGAGATTTGGCAAAGATTCTACAAGGGAACAATATATCTACAAATCAAGGAGCAACCAACAATGGTGAAGGAAGCTCTATTAGACCAGTTAGGACATCCGCAAAGCCTCCACCTCATATTTTCAGAACCAAGTTTCTCCAAAAAGAGGAACAACCAATTGAGGAAGAAATTCCAAGTGATGTTGATGACATAGAGGCATGGGGTAAAAGTATCGCAAAGACCTGGGTCCTCAAGGTGAGAGATATGTTGTCCTTCGAGATTTTTGCGAGTTGAAAGATAGTAAGGGCACCAGAAGAATAAAAGATCTCAACAGGAGAAACCCACCATGCAAAAATTTGAGAGGAAGCAGCCCATAGAGTATTCCACCATGCAATTTGAAGGAGAAGAATCTTCAATGGAAAAAGGTATGACTTCTAATGAGCAAAATGTTTGTATTAGTGGGGAAGGCAAAGAGGAACAAATATTACTTGTTGGATGCAAAATTGAAAAAGATGTTTTAGTCCAAAAGGTGCCTATCAATCTTCCAAAGAATGAGTCATTGTCATATGGGATGGATTTACCAAGCCATAGTATTGATGGGCATGAAATTGTGAAAGGTGTTGATTCTTGTTCCACTTGTTTTCTATCTGAAATCATGAGTCACAATAATGGTAGTGTTGTTTTCCAAATCAGCAACAAAAGGTAAATATTTTGATGATCTTCTCTATAAGCTTGTTTTGAGGGTTTGGAGTGTGATTTATGATGAATATCTTTTATTATATGCTGCTGGTTTTTAATTGATGAAATCGACTTGTTTGGGCATGTGCTAAGAGTGTTTGGAAGGGATTTTGAAGTGATTATAAATCTAGTTTTAGATTTATTAATTGCAGATCTGGAACTGCATTTATTGACTCTTAAAGTGAAGGAAAAGTGCTGGAATTATGTTTCTTTGATTCTACCCTAACCCTAACGACCGGGTTTGGGATTTTGGGCGCTGTTTTGAGTGGTTTCTAGTGCATGGAAAGATTTGATATTTATTGTGAATAGAAGCTCATAATTTTCCCTTTCTACTGCACTTGGTTTCAATTTAAAAGAGTTATTATTTTGGGAGTTATTAATTTCCAAAGTTTCAAAGTTAAATTTCAGTAGTATTATTTATTATTTTTACTGCAAAGTGTATTGAATAAAAGATGTGTAAATACCAACTAAATTGCCCATCTAAACCCTCACCTTAGCTCACTTCAACCCTATTTGGGTTGTATTGGAAAGTGACACTAGGGTTAGTTGAGGTAAACCTAGGAGGGTTTATTTTCTAAGTTGTTTGTTTTGCAAGTAATTAATAATGAATCATTAATATGCCACAAGACGATATTACATCCAAATCAGCAAAGAGTCTTCAATAGAGATCTTCAATCCATCCAAATAGAGATTTTTCATTCTCCACCAAGCCACAAGGAAGGTTTCCGTTCTCCCTGGATGCTACACAAGAGGGTTTCGTCCTCAAGTGGAATGGTAGTGAGCAATCACCCAACAAACCAAATGTAGATGTAAATGCGCCAAAGATGATTTGCAAATGAAGTTATATAATCCCTTTTATATTCCGTGCTTGGCACCAAAGGCCAATTAGATGAGGACCGACCTCTTAAGCTTCACTTTATCTTTTAATTTGCCTCTTTAATTCCTCCAACCCAGCCGACCTGCCTCATAAAGGAAAAACACTAAAAGAAAACATTAAATCTAATAAAAGAAAACTGAAATGAAGTGCAATTCCTTCCCTTGTTCACTTATTCTTCTTCGCCATGGAAAGGGAGTGGCAAGAAGTCTTCATTAGGCCTCAATTCGAAAAAGGGGACATTACAAATGCCTTATCAATAATTTGAAAGTTCCTAATATTTTGAAATTTTTCCTTATTTTCTAATGTTGTCCCTAAAAAAAGACCTCCAAAAATTTTGCCCTAGAAATGTGTCCCCATGTCGCGGATACTTGGTGGAGCATAGCTTGATAAGCAATTGTATTTTGTTGGTCACGGATGTGTTAATAAGTTGGAAAATATGGGGTGCCATTGAGAGAAATAAACAATGGCATGTAATTTGGTTTTAAAAAAAAAAAAGAAATGTGGGCTGCTAAGAGTGCCAGGCAATACTTGATGAATAAAGAATTCAACTTTGAAGTTCTTGATGTGAGCTGGTATATACTGCACAGAGTGTATCTTTTAAAAATGATTAGCATCTTTATATGTTTCTTCTCTCTTTAACTATGTCCTTGTATACTCTTATTTGAGGTTTTGGCTTTCACACATTGATTATTTTCCATATATCTCAAAGGTAAATTCAAATGGAAATAACTCTATTAATTAGCATCCACAAACAACTTATGTTCACTGATTCAGAATGGCATTATGATGTGCACAATGGCATACATGAAAACTTCAGCTAACAATATTGTGTTCTTTTAATCATATAAGCTTTTGAAAATGATACTGCAGGTCAGTTAATTAGCCCCAAGCTACATGTTAAGGTCAATCTCTTATGGTCTCCAATATTAAGTTACAAGAGTATGATATGAGTGGCTCGTGGATGCATTTTAGTCTTTCATTGAAGCACTTTATGCATTGACTATATAAATGCCCCATTTTTGAAGTGCATGTTATACAAACAAAGAATCGATGCAGTTAATAATTCATGAGTACGGAATAGTCTTTACTAGATAATTTAAGACTTTATCGATAGTTAGTGGTATTGTCAGTCAAAGCATAACAGAATAGTATGCATAATGCAAGTTGCTGAAGAAGGGCACGAACAGGATTGCAATCATGTAATGATACTTGAGATCCTTTTTCTGTTCAGTATGTCATTATATATTCCTTTCTGAAAAGAGAAATTGCCCCTTATGTTTCTACAAATCCTACAGGTATTGTCTCACTTGGAAGGTGTACGAAATCCCTTACCTACTTCACAGGAGAAATTCTATATTCTTATTGAAACTACTGGTAGCAATGAGTCACATGATAAGTAAGTCATCCTGGATATATGATGCAACTCCCTTTACACTAAGGGAGCTAAACTTACTTGTAACAATGGATTCCGTACTTTTTACACATGTTACAGGCTCTTGTGTGAATTTTAAGCTATCTCTTCTCTGGCTTAACTTGCGTGTAATTGGTTATCCAATCTACCTTGGAGACAAAAGTGGCTTTCCTTAGTGTTTTTGATGAAATTTCAACTTAATGGATTTTTAGAGTTTGTCCAGCAATATCATTGACTCGTATTTTGTTTGACAGAGCAAAGCTGGATGCCTTCCTGGAAAGTTCTATTGAAAAGGGTCTCATTACGGATGGCAGTGTGGCTCAAGACCTCAACCAGATTGCTGCATTTTGGCGAATCCGTGAGGTTTTATCCTTGCCCTTGGTAATATGGTTGAAGTCACAAATTTTTGGCGGTTCCTATCACTATACCCTTAGAAACTAAAAATTGAGTTTATATGAAATCCAAAGATGACATTAATGGTATTGGAAAAATTGTCATCTTCGTATGGATACCACTTTAACTTATAAGAAAAGATGATTTTTCAAGAGAGGGCTTTTTTGAGTCAAAAGTAGTACAGAGTACCTACATAGTACATATCAAGTACAAATGCATGACTAGGGAAAGATTGGCACCAATTTTGTAGAACATTTTTTTTTCAAAGAAACAAAATTTTCTTCTCAACCTTTGATTATGCATTAGCCCATAGTCAAGTTTCTAGAAAAATATATAAATACAAGTGTAAGAATACCGTTAAAATTTCCGTAGGTACTCCAAGAAGCCAAATGTTTCTTAGTAACTAGTTTTCATGCTTCACAAATTGTTTCCTTAATGGTAATATCTTATATGTGTAACCATATTTGGGCTGTTATCGTATAGTTGTAAACTATGTATTAGAAAAATTTGAAGGAACCATAATTAATTAGAAGTTTAGTGGTATTGGAAAATCATTTTTAGTATGGATTTCTCAAAATTATAAGCTATGCAAAATTTATAAATATTATTTAATTTTCTTGTGATGTTTTAATGTCTTAGACAAAACTTCAGCAAATTTTCAAACAGTAAAAATGCTTTTTAGAAAGTGATGCTAATCTCCTATTTAGATTGGAGAATCTTTCTAGGAGCATTTTTAATTGTCATGCAACAAATGTTATCAAATAATTTCCATATAAATCATGAAAAGTGGAAATGCATGTTTTTAATAAATAGAGAAGACATAGGAATCGGTAGTCCTTGATGATAAGATACGAAAAAATATATATACATACTTGTAGACATAGATAGACATGCACGCAAAACGCATATACATGGGTGTGCATTTATATCTCATAGTATGTGATCATATTTGGGTTGTTATCTTATATGTGTAAACCATGTTAAGGAAATTTTCGGAAGAACCATAGTTATTTAGAAGTTTAGAAGCATTGGCAAATGCTTTTCACTATGAAATGCTCAATATTATAAGTTGGCTGAAAAGTTTCAATTTTCTCCAATTTTCTTAGTATTTTAACCAAGTCCCTGTCTCGAGAAGATGGGGAAATGGAGGAATGCAAATGATGCGTAGAAGAACCCCAAAATCCTAAAAACCATATCTAAATAGAATAATAACACGGGATGCGGACGGGGATCGAGAGGTGCGGACGCATCCTCTGTGGAACACAACATTTTATATGTTCCATACAAAAATTCCGTAATACCGTATAAAATGTGTAAAATATGGAAGATACGACCTAAGTTGCTTTGGGCTATTCTTGGAATTCCTTTGGATGACTTCTGCAATTCCTACCATGTGATCCTTGGGAGAGTCTCTTTCACCTTTATCGACAACATACTTGAATTTCTCTCTTAAATAAGCCTTGTATGAGTTTTTACGATGTTCTTCTTTCTCTTATATAAGCCTTGTATGAGTTTTTACGATGTTCCAAAATGACTCTTCGAACACTCATGACTTATAATTGAAGATGGCTAAACCGCACGGGTACGGGTATGGGTACGGTACGCCGATACGGCAAATTTTTAAAAATCTTGGGTACGGTACATTTTTGGGTACGTTTTTATATATATATATATATATTTATATACATGTATATAAATATATAAATTATAAATTTAAAGAAGCATTTGCATACTTATTGAAATTTAATTCTCATACATTGCATACTTATTGAAATTTATTATTTCTCTATCACAGTTATTTATCTTAGTGACTGTGATAAGATTCAAGGAGTTTTGATTGTTCATGG
This sequence comes from Taxus wallichiana var. yunnanensis, assembly GCA_018340775.1. Classification (NCBI taxonomy): domain Eukaryota; kingdom Viridiplantae; phylum Streptophyta; class Pinopsida; order Cupressales; family Taxaceae; genus Taxus; species Taxus wallichiana. Next base: position 928,307,021 of record CM031242.1, read on the forward strand.
TGACCTTCCTTGATCCACTCGGTAGCGATAGTATTGTCTAACATATTTCCCGAAACATCATAACTAAGCGGGGAAAATATGGATCCAAGTGGCGGTGGGACGATTAGTCCGAGAACGGAGAATACTCACCGAGTTTTGGAAAGCTATCCAAGATTTTTAATTACTAATCTATCTACGGGCGATCAAAGCTCATGATTCTTTCAGAAGATTGCAAGAAGTTGCTTGGTCCAAAAAGGTGCAAAAATGGATTTTATGAAAATAAGAAAAATATTGCCATCAATGCGTAGAGCTCGAGAAAATATACACTTTTAGAGAAAACGGCACCTGAAATGGAGTCACAGAATGAAAGTTATGGCACATGCAAGTTTTTACTACTACATCTTCCCGGACCCTTTCTAAAAATGGCAAATTTTTTTCTGCCCTTGTGATTTTTTCACCAAAAATCCAAAAACGGAAATAATTGGAAAGAAACGCTGTCTTTGGCAAGTTTTTTGTGGATAGGTACGGCTGGAAACGTACTCCATTGTGGACAAGGTATGGTCCGGGTGCGGAAAAACCTGCTGGACGTACCATGTCCCTGTGGGTACGTTTCCAGCCATACCCACAGCGTACCGTACCCCATACCAGTACCTGGTACGTTTCCAGGTTGGTATGGGGACCCCTAAGGCGTTTCCGTGCAGTCTAGGAAGATGGGATTGAATCACTTGCTTTCCCATATGTTTTGAAGTATCTTCTTGCACTTTGGAACTCGTCCAAGCTAGGTGGTCTCTATTTCGTAATCTGAGGACCCTGTTATTTTTTCATGTCGGTTCCTTGTCCTTTTTCAAACCCCCTTTGACCTTTTTTCTGTTCAGTTACACTTTGATCTATATGTTCAAAAATATAGTATGTCAAGTGAGGGTCTAGGGGAGTAAGTGGGACTTGTTACTGTTGAAAACTGAAAACTAGGTTGTAACATATGTACAGAGCTCTCCACTCTGGCAATCACTCTAATATTATCTAGGTTAGTATTGAAACTGTCCCCACAAAATGACTTTCCCATGATGTTTGTCGTAGGATAACCCCAAGGCAAGTTTCCTAGGATTTAAGATTGACTTAGCCTCCAACATGTGAAATACCACAGTTCCTCGAGCTTGATGAAAAGACTTTGGAGGGCTGTGAAACTCCATGGGTGGAGATGGGAGGGGATTTTGCAAAACATAAGGGATGTTTTGGGCATGATAAGCATTTTTGAGCAACAAATGGAGGATTAAGAAACACATGGGTTTTCTGGATTTGAAGTGGAACAATAGATTTTTCCTTGATAGTATGAGGGGTTTGGAGAACTTGACAAGGTGAGGGAAGAATGGGGAAGGGTTTCCTCTATCCATCCTGAATGAGACACTTCTTAGCTTGCATAGCAATAGCAAAATCCCGAGGAAGTAAGTTGCCTCCCTTTTTTGATTAATATAGCCAAATTAGAATCAAAGGCCCTTAGATAGTACAAGAATACCATACCTGGTTGAGGTCTGAATTCTTGAGGAATTCTATGCCAAGTCTTTGTGAATCTGATGTTGAAGTCTGAAATATACTCCATTGAAGCTCATTGTATTGTGTTGAGATGTTCCATGAGAGAGATGATATCTGCATCCTCCTTGAATTGGTTATCCAATCTGTTCTCTCAGCCGATCCCATGTGGAAATAGATTGTGGAGCCAAACTTAGGTACCAATCTTGTGCTTTGCCTTTGAATGAAGAAACAAGAAGTTTGAGGCAAACATTTTCTTCTCTGATGTTGTGGATGGCACAATGGTTGGCTACATCTTGGATATGATCAATAGGGCTGAGATTTCCATTTCCATGAAACAAAGGCAAATTTTTTAGGGCTATCTTGGGGATATCATCCCACTTTGCTGCAAATGGAGGGGGCTAGAACTGAAATGAGGGAAAGGGTAAGCTCTTTGGAGAGCCATGAAAAGAGTGGAGGCATTAAAATGCATGAACAAATGGAGGAAATGGTCTGAAACTGAGAAAATGGGTTTGTTGAATTAGTGGAGTCGTTAGATGTGCTGATTTGAAGCCTCCAAAGGCTGGAATATCACCAAACACACATCAAAATTGGTGAAATGATGTAAAGCTCATAAGACTTGGTCCCACCAACGCGTGCCAAAGTTGTCACCTGAAGTTGCACCTTGTTGAAACTAGGTTCAACACCTCAGTGAAACATGGGATGATCTCTCAATGTGGGACTTGATTGTATGAGATCACCCTTCGGAGAAGGTTAGCTTCCTCTACCTATCTAACCTAGAGCTAACACTACCTAAGCAAAAATCACAACTAAACCTAATCTAAGCATCCAAGGGACCAAGGTTAGAGAGAATGCAAGAAATGAAACCTAAGCTAAGGAAGGAGGTGATAGCACCAGAAAGAAGGGGATTGCTCTCCATGAGGGGAAGAACATAAGGAAACATAGAGAGGAGAGGACAGAGACATGACATGGACCGACCCCCGTATCTACCCTTCCATACCACACATTATAGACACAAATAAAAACCTGCAAATATAATCCACACGCAACATACTAGAAACAAACGGAGAGGCAAGAAAAGCACTCTCTTCATATATATGCCCTCCAACAAGGTCACCCGAAAGTTTTGGCCCATGACCCTTTTGCGATTTTGATTTGTCTCCATTCTTAAAGCATCATGAAGACTACCCATTTGCCATGATTTCTTTGTGAGCATCAAACTTGCCCCAAGGTCATATTTTCCAACAAATTGCCCATGAGTGTGAATATGAAACGACATGATAGAAAACAAAAATTTTGAATTATTCTCATACCTTTGGTGGTCCTCATGAGAATTTGTTGTAGTCTTCTCCTTACCCGTTGGTAATTGAACTTTTTCAACACCTCGCAAAGTTGATTTTTCTTCCTCCATTGCCTTTGAAGGATAACCATCCTCTCCATCATGTAGCTGATCCGCCGCATTCTCCTTAACTGTTTCTTCATGAGGGAAGGGTTTTTCCCTTCTAGGGTCGAGTGGCTCCTTAGTCGGCTCGGTTCTTAGGCCATGTGCTAATGGCCACTCTCTTGTTCTCTAATATCACGAATTCCTCAAAGGAAAGGGCATCACGCAACTTTTTCAAAAGGGCTTGGTATCTTCTCGTCAATGTGGCAACCCTCAAACCCTTTTCTCCTTAAATGAACCACCACCCTGCATATTTTGGATGGCTAGGGTAAGCCTATCTAGTGCATCCGTTATCCTTCCTTGTGTTCCCACGATCCTTTCTAACTTGTTTTCCATGCTTCACAGGCTGGGAGGATGATGCTCGATACCACTTTGTAATGTCCCCTTTTAGGGGAGCCATGGCGAAAGAGCTGAGATGTAACTTATAAATCAGATTAGTAAGGTGCTGTAGATGACTGATATCAGCCCTGCAACCTGCAAATTATGCCCTTCCTAGGGTAGCGACCTCTTAGGAGAAGTCAAACACACTTTCCTAGGCACAAATTTCACTCAAACCTTTAGGAAATATGCTCAGAATTTATGAGAAATAACCAACAATTGTTAGATGCAAGAAAATTGATTTTTAGTGTCCCAGAAATGAAGATATGAATTTTCTATAAACCCTTGTCTGCAACGTTACTTTAAAAATTCATAACTTTACCTAGGATGCTCCAAAATTCATGAAAATTTGGATCTTGGGGTTTAAAAATATGACGAATGCAAATATATCTGGTGTCACTCAGATTTCACCCTGAAATCTGCGACTACCCTATCCGAATTTTTTTCGTACTTTTAAAATAATGGGTCGTTTTGTGTTTTTATTGCCTGAAAGTTCTGTATTGTGTCAAGATAATCCCAAAGAGCCATATTAGCCTTTTTCGCCAAATACCCAGATGCCCAAAATTGTTTTATTCTGTCGTCGGGATTTGTCTGCGGGAAATTTGTATTTAATTATTTTGAGCCCCGTATGAGGCTATTTGCGCTCTGTTTTAACTCTATTATGAGTGAATATGTTATTATTCCTATGTGCCAGAAGGGTTTTAACTTATTTTAAGTTTTGGGCTTTATTTGCAACTTTTGGCAATTTTTCGTGTTTTTGTGGTGTCCCGTTTCGTTTTCTGTGAAATTTCTCTGGAGCAATTCCTTCACGGTAAGCCCGATTTTTGGCCTGGAGCAGCTGGAAAACATATACGCACATTATGCCCGGAGGAAGTCACCATCGGAGGTCTGGATCACTGGGAAAAAGCGAAGTCGCAGCACGTAAAAGCGCCTCATGGGATGGGCGCATTTTTGGAAAACAAAGGATTTAAGTCGCGATGGGAAAATATAAGCCGCAGAAGGGTGGGAATTTTATACCCGCCAAGCAGGTACTTTTCCCGTGTTATAAAAGTCACTTAAGCCGCAAAGTGGGAAAAAAATAGAGGTCGCAGTGTGTGGAATTTATTCCCGCCTCAGGCAGGTAAAAATTCCCATGATATAATAAAAGGAAAGTGACTTAAGTGAAATCATGGGATTTTAGTCGCCCGCAGGTAAATAATCCCTCAAAGTCAAATCACTTAAGGTCAAATAATCCCAGGTAAATAATCCCATCAAAGTCAAATCACTTAAGTGGATCACGGGATTTTGGTGCCTGGCCTGCAGGTAAAGAATCCCATTATGAAAAAATTCTTAAAAATAGAATTACATGTGCAAAAAAGTGCGCCCCCTTTGGTGAGAGAATAAAAGGATTAAATTGATTATTTTAATTAATCTTTCCTCTCAAAAAGTGCGCCCAAGCTTGGAGGAGGTCAACAAGTCAAAGATGGAATAAAAGAAAGGAATTAAATGCATTAAATTTAATTTATTTAGTGGCTGCCCTCTTCCTCTCAAAAAGTGCGCCCCATTTGGGAATTGTTTAATGTTTTTTAAGGCATTAAAACATTAAATTAATTTCTATTTTCAGTGGCTATGGTCAAAGCACACTGTGAAGCTTAAGTGAAGTGCTGTGTGAAGGATTAAATTGGATTAATTTAATTTATTGGATGGCTGTCCTTAAACATGCTATTTTAAAAGAGAAAAGCATGATTTTTAATTAATTAATTGCCTTTAATTGTTAGGGCAATTATTAATTATAGAATTGTGAAGGTTATATAAGCATGGGCAGCCATATGGGTGAATTATTTAATTCACAGGTAAAGAATTGCAGCCAAGAGGAAAAGTGCGCCCCCATTAAAGGAAGGATTTTGTTCAGACAAAGTGCTAACAAGGCTAAAAGCTTCCAGATTTGGCGCATGCTTTGGAGGAGGTTGATCTTTGTCTGCATAATTGTTTTCACAGGTGTTACAGGAGCTCAGGTGTTGATTGAAAGGATTCATGCTCTCTTTATGTGCAAATTAAACACCAATTTTTGGGGCAGCAGACTTGAAAAGTGCAGATTTTTATAATTTAAATTCACTATTCATGCTCCCGGTGGCCATTTTTGTGTCGAATAAATTGCAGGAATTCATTAAGGTGTGCTTTACAAAAGAAAATGAGTTTTTATCAATGTCCAATACATCGCAAATATCCTCCGAATCAAGAATTGTCCAGATCTCGCACTCAAGATTGAAGAAATCCGGCCAAGTAAGGAGAAAAAGAATTATTCAGACGAAGATAGACAAAGCCATGGCGAAGGGAGATGAAAAAGAAAGCACGATGGAGTCATGCATTGCTTCCAAACTTGCAGACATAGGAGACACAGATCTAGGCCCGGAACCTCTTGTTGATTTGATTGATAGATCCAGAGCGGGAAAGACTTCACTCATGCGTGCGGTCAAAAGCAGTGGAATTATCCGAGCTGCAGCTTTTCCATGTACAGCCCAATTGCCAGAGTTCGTGATGGAGTGTGCTAGATCTTATCATCCTTCATCCAGATCAGTGCGTGATGCTTCGGGAAAGACAATAATTCGTTTGGACGCAGAGTTCATCAATTATTGTTTGAAGATTCCAAAGCGGAAGGTGGTGACTTCTATTAGCATTTAGGATGCCGACAAGAGATGGGAGAAGCATAGAGCTGATTGTGTGAGCATCATGAATAGCCGGTTCATGAAGAAGCCTAGATCCCCTTCAAAGTTCCCGAGAACTCTTCCACGGTCCAATTTGGTGCAGGAGGCAGATGATGTCGTCAAATTGCTATGTAGGATGAATGGCGAAGCGAATGCCTACACTTTCCATACATGGATGTATGCTTTCATCAGACCATCAAATCAACAAGGTTGATTCTATAATCAATGGTCGGAAATTATTAGCAAGAACATCGGTGAGCAACTTCGAACGTGAAGCGATTTTCACCTTCAAGATGACTTCATACTTGGTGTATGCTGCACTTCACAAGGTGTCTTTTCCAAGTCGGATAGATGTGGTGTTCTTTCCAAGACCCCATTTTCGAGTGCTACCCAGCTTATCGCACCTACAAAGTAGAAAGACTTCAAAGTGATCAACGATGACTTCTTCTACGATTTCATCCGCAGTGCTGACAAAGACTGAAGGCCAACAGGGTAAGCAAGGAAGCGTGGGAAGCCGTGTCCAAGATTGGAAGTCTATTCATTCAATTTGCAGATTTCACATACCTCAGGGTTACGGGCTTTTCTAGAGAACCAATAAAGATGCCCAGGTATCCGAATGATAGATTGATCGCCATGGAGCCGAAAGCAGCACTTGTGGAGTTACACGACCTTCAGTCAAAGCGGCACAAGTCTACGGGCTTCTTCCCAATCACTGTGGGATATTACAGCTGCATTAGCATTCACAGAGCTCGAGGGATGGAAGCGCAAATGTTATCCGAGTATGAGCAAGAGTTCTTCCCTGCACGGCTGAACTTCGATCCATTTGGAGTAGCCAGGAAGACAATCTCCCAGCAGTACGCACATGTGCCTTCGTTAGAAGATTTCTGGATGAAGTGCGGAAGTGAGTACGAGGTTAGAAAGAGAGATTTCAGCAGGCTGTCAGCAAAGCAAGTGTTCGACTTTGGACTAGCGCGGATACCTGCGGATCTTAAAGATGATGGGAATGTGGTACTTGACACTTACCATCAAATGGGAGGAGATAAAGCCATACGCAGTAATAACATGGGAGGTCGCAACACAATCAAGAAAGATCGAGAGCCGTGTTGGTGAATACTTCAAACCGGTCGTCTTATTTAAGGGATATTGCCTCGATGAAGCATCGATGAATCAAATCACGGCAACTTCAAGCGCAGAGATTCCCAAGCGAAAGCATGAAGGAGAAAGCAAAGCAGAAGGTCCGAGAAGTCAAAGTACATGTAAGATCTCAAGAGAAAGAGAAGATCACTTCTACGACCATAGCTTTGACTCGGCTTCTCCAAAGACTCAAGATTTCACCAACTATCGCACCGCAAAGCAGCAGGACGCTTCCATGCCTTCATCAATCCGCGACGTTCGCCTTCTCTCCTCACCACTTCGCTCATCACCCGCTCCAGAGGAGATGTTGAAGCAGATGGCAGAGTTCGAAAGAGCTTTGTCCTTGGATGATTCAGAGGATGGCAGCCATGACACTGTGGCACTTTCTGACGGAGAGGATGCAGAGCGGGAGATGGTAGTGCACTCAGCGACTTCTCACTCTCCGAGAAGTAATTTCTCGGAATGGTTGGCTTTGCAGTTGGTTCCAGAAGCGAGAATGGAGATGAACTTAGAGGAGCACGACTGCAGCCTACCCAGATCTCGAGCAGTAAGAGACAAAGGCCTAAAGTTGCTAAAGCAACTTCTAGGTTGATCATTGAGAATTCGGGAGAGAAGTTTGCTGAGATATCAATTCCGGCAGAAGGAAAGATAGAGGAGGAGCTCACGGCGGAAGATGTGACAGTGACCAAAGTACCACTCGGTCAAGCCACCACAAGGATCAAGCAGACACGCAGACATCGATAGACGCTTTATTCCTTAGGCTTCGATGTTGAAAAGGCGGAGAAAGAAGAGTCTGCAGGAAGCAAGTATCTCAATTATGTGAGATCATAGCCAAGGTTGCTAAACCTTCCATTCAGCCCATTTCAGAAGGGTGAGTGATCATCTTATGCAGAAATGGAGGACGCAAGCAATCAAGTAAAGGCTATGACGAATGGAAGGATATGATTATTCGTCAAGCTTTCGACAACTTGGGGAAGTGCCACCGCCTAAAGGTTATGAACGATGCAAACAAATCAACTAAAGCAATCGATGGAAAGCATAGAAGGCATGAATACAAAGCAGAGAGTAACCCGAGTATTTTGGCCGAGATCAACAAGTCGCCGAGAGATGTATTGATCAAGGAATGATTGTACTGACGGATCACCGAGAAGGGGAAGCAACTAGAGTTTTGCAGATCTTCCGCTTGGAAATCTGCAGAGTTTTGTCAAAAGGATGCAGCACTGAGAGTAGAACATAGATTTACCATACAAGATCATTTCTTTCACCGAGGAAAGAGTGGATGGAGGTGTTACTTCATACGTGCGGATCGTTTCTAACGAAGTGCCTGATTCCCTGGAAGGTTCTCTTCTGATGGTACAAAAGAGAATTGATAAAGCTACCAAGCCTTTCACGATGAATTCTATCAAGAGACCGGTGGCGCCGCAGCAGTGCATATCATGAGGTTTGGGCCGAGTTTGGAAGAGGTGGAAGCGTGCAACAAAGTGTGAATGAAGGGTTCACGCAATTCAGACAGAGAAGGAAGCAAAGTGGCTAAAACAGATGGAAAGATGTGAATTACATGTTCGACAAGTATATCCGATATCGTAACAAGAAGAAGACATAAATGTTACAGTTGGCATGACTTCTTCTATTCTTTCTTCTTCTATTTTCTATGTTCCTGGATGAAATTGTAAAACTTCTAAGTTATTGGTTTTACAACCATTACTTGAAGTCATGTGGAACCATTCTATTAGTTAAGTGATACATGTGTCACTTAAGAAGAAGTTAGTTGAGGATGATTGCCAAATGTCATCTTTACTTACTTGTTCATGCTTTAGTTCAGTTTGAGTCTTCTATTTGTACTTTCCCTCCTACATTCTATAAGTAGGAGAAGAACCTCCGGGTTAAGGATCGATCAGAATTTGTAAGCAGCAATCTTGTGTTCTAGACTTTGTGCTGAACCCCTGAGAGCAACTTGGAGCAAAGGAATACAAAGGAGCAGGTTTCCGGAGAACTTTGTGTCACGGTGTACTTTGTTTCTTGCTTTTAATCTTAGATCTCTTAAGTAAACTTTGTGTTATTTTAGATCTGGATCTAGAGCTGCCTTTGTTTTATAATTTTGTGTGTTCATATCTATTAAGTTTCTTCTATGTGCATGTAATTAGCTCTCGCTATCTACTAATGGGATGCACATCTTCCCATTTCTTCTCTCGTATTTCTTTACTTCTTTCTTCTATAACTTTCCTTTCTTAAAACAAACGCTTACTTATTCACTTAACTTCTTAGTTATGGTTCATGAACTAAGTGGTTAAAGTAAAACCCCCGATAGATAATAACACATTTTTAGTTATGGTTAAATGAGGGAGAACTAAGTGGTTAAAGTCAAAAAACCCCATGCAAAATAGATAATAACACACTACAAATATTTATTATTCAAGCTCAACAATCAATTGGTGAAGGAATTATAATTTTTGAAGCCTAGGAATGCTGGAATGAATTTCCTTCGAACCCTAGGAGAGAAATGGCGTGCTGCTCAATTGTAAAGTCTTATAACATTAAAACTATACTAACAAGGAGGCACATTAAACAAGCCTAAAGATAGTTTGGGTCAGAATAGTAATCCAAAGAAAGTAGGAAGAATCTAGCTAGAAACCAAGAAATGCCAGGCTAGAAAGCAGGTTTTGACTCAGTGTATTACTGCTCCTTAGAATAGAATTTTCCATTGGAATCCTCAATCAAATGAATACAATGAAGCGGGTTACAACAATAATTTTTGAAACATGGATGCATGACAGATGATTATGAAGAAAATCTAGATGATATATTCTAGAATCTAGATTATAATTGTGTATATATGAAACATTGAAATTGTAACCATGTTGAATGATGAATCTTTAGAACTTCAATGAATACAAAATATTTTGAGTGCTTTATCTCTTATGGTCCATGGACTAAAATTTTGAAAATGAGTACTATGCATATATTTATATTTTATATTTTTTTATAATATATTGTACGGACGTTTCCTAACGTTTCATACCCAAGGTTTTTTGAAAATCGGCGTTTCCGCATTTCAAAACCTTACTGCATTTTCGTTTCCGTTTTTGTTTCTTGGCAACATAGCTGAAAACACCATTCAATGTTGGTCACCCTTTTAAAACAGCCAATTAATGTACCAAATCACTCCACTAATGAGTCGCTCCACTTTGAAGGGAGCTAATTTTGCATCAATAACAAAAGGAAAGCAATATATTTAATATTTGACCCAAAGAGCCCCTTAGGGCAACTCGCCTAAGGCTGAAATTAAGATAAAAGCAGCAAAGAAATCCTCGAGGGGGTGGAGACTCCCGTATCAAAGTCTTCCTAGACTTAGTGAAGGGTTTTGTCCTTACAAAAGACTCTCCAAGGGTTTTTGTCCTTAAGAGAGGTAGAGAGATGCTTCACAAGCAATCTTTCCAAGAGATAATAGAATTCACATATTCATCAAATGGCCAAGCAACCTTTTATAACAATAAGGGGTGCTACATCATAACTTATGGCCGACCTTATAATAAGTACCTTTTAATTATCTAATTTGTATTTGGAGCCTACATGCTCAAAATACTTTATATTCTAATTAAATGAGTTCATCTATTGAAGTGCTTGGCATCCCAATATGAATACACGATAATAATAATAATAATAATAATATCTATTTGCAAAATGTCATCCAAGTCTTCCCCTTGCTTCTTTCCTTAAACCCACGGGGAGGAAAAATGCGTTAAGGTCTTCAATTCCGCTAATCTCCAAAAAGGGACATGACACATCCACATTGGTCTCGGGATTTGAAATACAAATGGATATACATAAAATTGTACAACCACCCCCATCATTAGTTCGAAAACTAAATGTGTCTAACTAGGGTGGATTTAGTCAATGTTTTATCATTATATTAATTAAGTACATTGGACCAACCACATATGTAGCCTAGCAACAAAGTTTTCAAGCAAACACCGTTTTTACATCGAAGCGTCAATAAGTAAACACTAAAAATCCCTGACTAAAACCCACATGGGATGAAATAACAAGACATCACTGTTCATACATATAATCACAATAGATCCATCATTTCTCGGACACTGGGAATCTTTTCATAAGCTTTTCTAATGCGTTGCAAAAAATGCTCAAATATGAATTCTCGGAATGACTTTTATGGGAAAATTATTAGATTCTAGACTTTTGGTACTTTCAAACATAAGATTTGTACAACCAAGTTTAATTTTTGTAAACAGTGGATAATCCAATGAAAATTAATATTGAAATTGTGTTATAACTATTTTCAAGGGAAGGATGAAGTAACCTCTTGAAGTAAGTGTAACGGCGATTGTCATTAGCCCTCAAGTAACTTTCCACCTTTTATTTCACCTGGGCATCTCATGGAGGGGTTGAAATTTGGAACTTATTTAATGCATAGTTACCTAAGACTCGGGACGGTCGGACACGGGACGGAGTTTCTGGGATGGCAAAAAATTTCCAAAATTTCGGGATGGCGAGGGCATGACAAGGGGACGGCTATTAAAATAATATATAAAATTATAAATATTAAAAATATACGAGATAAATTTTAATTTTTTTATGAATAACAATTCATATTTATATATCAGTCCACATTCAGACGTCCATATTAAAAACTCGCAGCATACATATAGCTATACTAATGTTATATGTTCATATAACTTTTAATATTAATATGTATGCTACTGGTTTTCATAGCATGTTGTTACAGTCCATGTGCATTTGTGCTCGAAAATTTCTGTATTCATATATCACTCTTGTTTCTTAATATGTCTTTGTAATACAATACAGTTGGGTTATGCTTAACGGGTAAACATTTATAAAGAGAAAACAATAAACAAATTAATTTAAAAAAAAAAAAACAGAAGTCCCCGAAACTTTTCGGGACTTCCAACCGTCCCCACGTCCCCGAGACATCCTCTGTTATTTCTAAACGTCCCGGGGACGTTTCCCCTTCCCCTGCCACTTTAGAAACGTGGGGGAAACGTTTCCCCACGTCCCGGCGTCCCCAAAACGTCCGGGACATCCCAGACTTGTCTTTTTTGGGGGGGACGCATCCCCACGTAACACTAATTTAATGTGTCATTGTATTGTTTCTTCATTAGTTGGTGTTCAGGTGTTGGCCAACGGAAAAAACAATAAGGCTATATGAGGTTCTCAGATTTTTGAACTTCTGCCTATGACCATTTTGACCAATTTTCCTTATCCATAACAATAGGAGTGCTTAGAAGAAATCTGTGCTAACTAATGTTTGGTTTTTCTTTGCTTTCCCCTACGAAGACAAAATGGCTCTCTTTGCTGTTAGCACCTGTATAATCTGAAATTCAAATTAATGCTGAGAATGCCATTGGAAAATGCAGGTCATTGAGGGAAAGTGAGAAAAGAGGGGTGTGGTTATCTAAGATTTTGGATATATAATTGTTTCCATGGGTTACGAATCTTTATACTGGAAATTTTCAACCAAAGCAGCTATATATATATGTAGCATTTTTTAAAACCAGTCACACTAAATGGGGCAGGCTATATCCTATGTCAGGTCAGACTATCAGAAATGTTTTGATGTTTGAGTGGAACAGTCATGCAGAAGAGTATTGCTCGGTTACATTTTTGAGAACTTAAGGTCTATAGTCAAGTGTTGAGCATGAAACACTAAGATAAACAGATCACTCAAATGAAAACCTGCAAAAATACTCAATGCTTATCCCAACCCTCCCTGTTTTTTATTGTTTCGTGACTGTGAAGAAATCTGCAATTTTTGATTAATAACACCTCTAGCTGCTCGTTCTACCTGTAAAATATGTTGGGTCCTTCGAAAATGAACCTTTTGTGTCCTTGACAATCACCGGCACCCTTCCGATTTCAGGTATTAGTAACAAAGGAAAAAACATCGTCTATACGACAGCAAAAATATTAAACTTCAAATACCAACAAAAGTGGTAAATTGGTAATGGTTTTCTATAAACAATAGGCTGACTGTGTGATAAAGATGAGGAATCGAGGAAATCCAACACATCGTCTGAAACAATATGCTTTCGGCGGCTCTCTGTATTTACTCATTACAGAAATACATGTGGCAGAGAACACTGAGTGGGGCATATTCGACAAGTCTCCTCGATGGTCTCTTACAAGCATGTCTCACTGTCAACCTCACCATAACATCAAAAAATGAACAGGGGACTTGATATAGACACAAAGGTGGCCTGTGGAGTTTCAAGATGATTTGGTAACAACAGTTTTAGTCTCATTACATCTCCGAATAATTCAATATACGTTACAAATTTACCATGCTTTATGGTGCTTGATTACCTGCTGTGTAGACCTTCCATCCTTCCAATCCCACTAGAGTATCCCTGCAAACACAATAACTTAGCATAATCATATATACATTTATTACAAAGGTCTTAAGACATACCGTTTTGTTCGCTCAAAGCTAAAATGTTTATATACGGTATTGACATTGAGACTCATTTGAGTCATATCAGAAATCAATTATTCACCATCATCATATTCTAATGGTAAATTTCTCGTGTCCAGTGTACTACCAAGAAACATATTTTTGTTCGAGCTCAATTTTTATGTTCATATATTTATAATTCAGAAGTTGAACACCAAATAATATTTATATTAGCAATTTAAATGTCAGAGGCTGAGTACAGAAAAATTAGTTCCCAGTGATCCATTATGCCTTTTTAGGACACTAAGTATATTGCACAGCCATCATATGGAAATGTATTTGAACTTGACACTTTCTTCTTCCCCTTATTATTAATTTCTTCTATTTGCAATTGCGCAAAATCTTTTCCTTTCTACCTGCACTTCCTTCTCGTGTCTTATGCATTTATTACACTCCAACCTAATAATATTTAGCTATTTCTTTAACTCTTGTTTGTTTTCTGCGTGAGAGTTCAAGATATGAACTGATTCATTGGCAAAGATTAGTAACGATCTATTTTATGAATCATATAATAATTATATTTTCACAAAATTTTAATTTTATCACATAGCATTATATGTTTTCTTAGAGTTTGTGATCTTATTTGCCCGTGACAGGGTATTACAGAGGCTCTAGCGAGAGCAGGTGCTGTTTACAAGTATGATTTTTCACTACCCATTCAGCATCTGTATGAACTTGTTGATGAAATGAGGACGAGACTTGGTAATATCTATAATACTTCCATGAGTTCCATCCATACAAAATAAATTTATGTTTCTTGAAATTTATGGCTGGCTGTGCATATGCAATATTCTATTAGCCATTTCTTCTAGTTCTTCCTGTCAGCAATAAGATGTTATAGGTAAGGACTTATTTAGACTTGTGAAAATTTAATCCTTTCTTCTCAGGTAAGCCTTCAAATCTTCCTTAGTAGACTAGACTGACTTTTCCATCTTTCACTTAGTAGGTTACATCTAACATTTTTTTAATGCAGAATGCCATTGGAAAGATGGCAATCTTGTTGCTTCTTATGCTGGTTGACTCTAGCAATAGTTTCTAGATGCTCCAAGAAGACTTCTTTTCAGAGTTAACATCTAGAAAATTCAAACTGCACATCCTCTTTTGGGATACTCAAACCACTTTTCCCAGACAAGGATATTTCACTTTAAGCCACTTTTCCAAGAAAATAATATTTCACTTTAAAGCATCTAAATGTATCCTTGGTTAATTTCAAAGATTCAATTATATGTTGACATCTTAACTATGGTCTCTGCAATAGCTTTGTATTATTTGCTAGAAGCATATATTGGCAAGGGGGCAGAGTTTGTATTGCCTGTACAGTTTGTGTTCTGAGAGTCCCCAACATTCTATACTAGATTTCCTCGCAATTATATAAAAACTGGTAGTCTTCCCATAAACAATACGATGGCATCATTTTTCAGAAAAATGACCTGAGGATACACGTTAACTTAGATCACTTTCTGTAATCTGTTGTAGCTCTAAAAAAACACTTGATTATCTAGTTGGCACTCATTTAGCTGAGTGTTAGAATATAATAGCATGACCGAAGCAAAAGGAGTCACATAATTGTTTAATAAGCATATATAAATGGTCTTGAAGTCAGTTGAATATCTTTAAATGACACCTAAATATGATGTCAAAGCCTACACCAGAATAAGATTACTTAAACCAGGAAAGGGGTTGCTAGCTCAGACAGATCAATACAAGAAACTATTTTGAACAATAAGAAACACTTTGTGCAAATCAATATCATGGCACCGTCTACATCAACATAAACTAATCATATATGAAACACATTATATCCATGAATGGTGCTGTTTTCTTTCTAAAAAATATGTAATGCACAGTTTCAAATACATGGGCAATGCAATGCATGGAGAGTTAAAGCGAGATATTTCAATAAATGGCATAAGATACATATATAGGATTGGTGGTTGGCGACAATCACCTGGCATCCCATACGTAACCATCAATGATAACTTCATTGAAAATAAACACGTACATTAGCCATTAACTTTTTCATAAAACACAATTCTATCTGTCTTATTTTTTGATGTACCTCAACGTAATAAAATGTCTAGTTTCCTGCCTATATCTACTCTGTTAGAATTAGTCAGTGTGCTTGTCAATAATGCTCAAGAACTGGGTGGAGGGCAAGCTGTAGCATCTGGATCAGAAGATTAGGCTGGGGCACCAATTACGACACCCTTGGAAATCAC
This sequence comes from Taxus wallichiana var. yunnanensis, assembly GCA_018340775.1. Lineage (NCBI taxonomy): Eukaryota > Viridiplantae > Streptophyta > Pinopsida > Cupressales > Taxaceae > Taxus > Taxus wallichiana. The sequence continues at coordinate 928,322,870 of CM031242.1, forward strand.
TGGAATAGGCAATATTGAAGGTGATGACTACCTACTGCTAGATGATTCTTTGTCTCTAGAAGATGATGATGCAGAGGAATACTCTAACAGATGCTGAAACTGATGAATTGAGAGCCGGTGCTCACTTGTTCTCCCTCTCTAACTTCTTGCACATGTTGTCAACTTGACCTGCTGCCTGCACTGTCTTGTACAAGTTAGTTTACAATTTGTGTTTTCGCTTATTATTTACTTCAAGCTTGGAAAGCTGTGATGCTAGATCATTTCCTGGTCAAGCTGGTTGGCCTTAAACTTCATCTGCAACAATCCTGTCAAAAGTCGGTGATTTACTGATTCAAAGCAGCAACCTCTTGGTTCAGACTAATAATTTGCTTGGCCACCTCTTTTAATTTCTTGGTATTTTTCTTCATTTCAGCCTCCAAATATGCAGTTTTTTGCATCTATTCTAGCATATCTCTGTGATACTAATCTACCGTTGTTTGGTGAAATTTATCTCTCCTGAAACTCGTGTATCATGAGTACATGAAATTTCTTTCTTCTTTTTGTAACTCTTATGCCTCGCGACAAGCTTTAAATAAAATTTAGGAAGATTGAGCCCATTAAAGCCCAAAGTTACTTAACATGATTCACAAGGAAATTCATTAATGTGAGTTGGCTGTTATCATCAATAACTCCAAGTGGTATTAAAAGCTCACCAAGCTGACTACAGTTATACCATCTTCTCCCATGTCTTGAATCAAGCATTTAAAGCACTACTCTTTAGATACTTACGTTCTTGTGAAAAGATATATTTTATGTTAAAACAGCTCGTAAAGGAATTTTCTTGGCTACTTGGGATTTTCTGTTTTAAATCTAACACACCTTCCTTGATTGGGAATGATTGAAAGTTCTTTGTGGACTACTTGCAGATGGAATACTAACTCAACATTGCTGTCCTTCCCATCTTGTGAAGGAATTTGTTCATAAACAAATAAAAAGTGAACGACCTTTAAATATTTATACTGCACATTACAAACTAGTTTTCTAGAGGATATAGTTTTGCCAGTAGAAAAATCACTTTATTAAGCCTCTTATAGATAAAATTTATGTTAGTGCTTCCATCTGTTTAAGCTTGTGCATTGAAAGGACATTCTAAGCAAAGGAGGCTAGAAGTGCTAAGGATGAAAGCTGCAACCTATATAATTGTCAAACCCCTGCCTTTGAAGCACAACTGCTAGAAAGTTGTTCCTTGGTCAAATCCTGAATGGCATATTAATGGAATTTACTATTCAATTAATTTTCCGGTTTTCAAACTTTTTAAATATCTATGTGTATTATAACTTTGGGAGTAATATCCCAATTTACCATTCATATTGAGTTTTCAGAAAACTAGCAGGTGAATCAGCTAAGGTTTTAGGTTACGGCCATCTTGGAGATGGTAATCTGCATTTGAACATTTCAGCTCCCAAGTATGATGACTCGGTAAGCTTTCAAAGTTTCTACCACATATGAAATGTTACAAAAATTGTGATACAACTACACTTAAAAATATTGTTTTAGGTGCTTACAGTTATTCATGTAAACATATATGCATGAATATCAAAAGATAGCTGCTAATGTCTCTCATTGTTTGTGCAGCTTTTGGAACAAATAGAACCATTTGTATATGAATGGACCGCAAATCACAGAGGTAGCATCAGTGCAGAGCACGGGCTAGGCTTGATGAAAGCGAATCATATACATTACAGCAAGCCCACCGAAGCTGTAAGACTTTTAAAGTTTCCTGGCTTCTATCATAAAAATATTACATTGCAGATGTATTAATACTTAGATTACAGTAAGAACATCGTGCATGGAGGCAAGTCTTAGAACTGACATGGGATATGATCATGGGGACGAGATGTCATTTTGAAATAGGGTACAGGAATGCATGAATAACGGTCGTTGGTACTGCTGTATTACATTTAAATATAGTTACCAAGAGATGTGGTACAGGGATGAGGATGGGTCATTGGATCCCCCTGCCTGAACTCCAGTTTCTTGGGAACCATGCTGATTAATATGAAGAATGTCGAGGGAAAGGCTGTATTTAGGAGAAATTCTTGTATTGAATTTGTTGGTCATATATGAGTCTACATCTCATTATGAGAGTCATTGTCAGCACCATTTGCTGTTGATTTGTACTAAATTTCTACATATATGTTGATATGTTTCCTTCTTTGCTATGCAGGTGCAAATAATGGGTTCTTTCAAAAACTCCTGGACAACAATGGAATTTTAAATCCATACAAGGTTCTCCCTCATTTGGAACTATCACCACATACTAGCGCATAAAACATCTTGGGTCATTACCCCATATGTTAGCATATGAGAACTGCCATTACAGCATTGAATTGAAATGAAAGGATGCCCATTGGTTTTCATTTAATGCAAGCTGTGCTGAAATTATTCTAGAATGTCATGTAAATTGAGATTAAGCTAAAATTTACTTTCAGCTATATAAGCTTTCAATAAAATTGTTTCTCCTATGTTGACCTATCCTAATTAGAATGTGATGAATAATGAAGATCTGTCTCTCTGATAGGAAAATATAATAATAAATAAAATTAGATTATAATGAAGTTGATTTCATATTTTAAAGGCATGATATTTTCAGTCCCTTGCATTGGGAAAATATATTTTATTGGAGCACACCATATATCAAGTATCAAAAGCTAAAAATAGAGATGGTTACAAGAAAGGGGCGGACAGTTGCTATTCGTGACCCAATCTCCATGCCGGTAAATACATGGTAAAAAAAGCTATATAATAAGGCGACACATCAATAGTATCAAGATAACAAGTCAAAACAAAAATGACAATATGAATTTCAAGCATAGACAACAACACCGGGGGTGGAGTGGTGTAAGCACGCAGGGGTGTCCAATTAAGGACAACCTCTAGTTCTGTGATGCAAGGGTTATTAATCTTCCATGGACACACATGAACACTCCCTTAACATTGGCACAACTCAATAAACTATATTCATTAATGAATTCATTACAAAATTGATGCACACTCTCTTGAGCACACTCTACCATTGACACACATGCCTCTATGGACTTCTTTCATTAAAAACATGGAGAAAGAAATAGACACAACACAGTCCAACCTTACCAGTGCACAAACCTGTTCTAGTTTCTTGTTTGAAGAGTTGTTTCTTTTTGATTTCTCACTTTTTCCCCTTTGAGATTCATTTTCCCCTCATTTACTGATGTGTCCTGTGTCTCATTAGCTCCTCAAGGATCCAAGAAATGCTTCCCATATCAATGATTATCTCAAGAATCCGTTATTCCTCTGCTGATTATTACAAGCGTTTTGTCAGCAAAAAATCAGTGTTTCTCCTGCAAAACGTCAGCTTGTGACAACGGTTGCGTGTTGCTTTAGGAAAATGCCAAGATTGAAAGATTTAGAACAAGATTTCTTGAAAACCTTTCTTCTCAAGGATGCCTTGTAGGACCACTTACACCATGTCAAGCCAAAAAAACAAAACAAAAAACAAACATCACTCTGTTTTTGGTTGTGTAAAATTACTTGTTCACTATGGATGCTCTTGCATCAAACACCCATGGTAATTAAATTGTGAGCTCTTGCTCACATGGGTGGATTAAGTGGTAAAACCACTCTTTTGGCCACTAAGATTGATGACCATCGTGTTCCTTTCCAACACACCAAATACCTTAGCTTAATTTCTTTTTTTTTTCTTTCATTTCCAGCTTCTTATTGTTCTTCTTACTTTTGCTCTTTCTTTCCTCCTTTGTGGAATTAGACCCACCATAGTCTAACCACCTCCACCAAATGCTTCTTTTCTTCTTCTTCCATCTTCTTGTGGGTTGAAACCCACCTTCATCCGACCACCTCCACCAAGATGCTCTTTCTTGCATCTTGCTTTCTCTTGTGGGCTTGTACCCACTATCATCCGACCACCTCCTCCTAAAGCCTTGTAGGCTTTGTTCAATCACTATCCAACCCATTGTTGGATTTTGCAACTCCTCTTTTCTCATGGTTGCCAACTCTCTCTTCTTTCATTGTCCACATTGCTATGCCAAGTAGTTCATTTCTCTATTGCAACATCATCATCTTCACTATTCACGGTGTTCAACGTGTCTTCAAAAGAACCATCTCCTTATGGAATGTTGTCCAAACTAGGCTCTCATCATCTTCTTTATCTTCTTCACCATGTGCTTCTAAGGTTTGTAGAACTATCTCGTCCATCCCATCATTTTCAGTTCTGCTCTCTCTGTTGCAACCTTATACTCTTCATCACATGCTTGGATCTTGTAACACACCCAACCGCTCCTCATTCTTGTCCTCTTCTATGCATTTAAGCATACCTCCAACAAAATTAATAACCCAAGCATTTAAAGAATCAACAATTCTCATAGGGTCTTGTTGTTAATCTTAGTATCTTGACAAATGTTTGTCCTCACTTGAATATAGCAGCATTTTTTATGGGTAGTTTGGACAGCTATTCGTTCTGGCCTAAAATTTAGAAAAATAGTTGTTTTTGTCAAACAAATATTGTTAGGATAAAAACAATTGTTATTTAATATTGACTCCTTTTAGGTGACACCTCATAACCAAGGTTGTTAATGGTTATTGAGTTGTCTTAATCTCAGCCGTTCATTTGTATTAATCTCGGCCGTTGATTTTCAACGAGAGTAGTATATAAGGGGGTCATTGGGTCATTTGTAACAAGGAAGTTTTTAGAGAAACTTGCAGTGTTAGCAAGGGCGCAGTGATAGCGTTGAAGATAGCAGTGGAGGAATATCAACAGGAGGATTAGGAGATTGTCGGAGAGCTCTGCGATCCCAACACCATTTTCCACTCTCTCTTGTCTCCAAGAGGCAAGCAATATTTGTATCTCTTGATTTGTTGAAGTTTAATATATTTCTTTATCTCGTAGTAATCTTGGTTTTCCCTATGGGCTTTTTTCCGCTGGGACAATTGTCCGAAAATATTGTGTTCACCTTGTTGGGTATTTTATATGTTTGTATTTGTGAAGTAGACCACACTTGTGTTATTTTCCAATATTTGTTGATCAAATAATCTTACAAGATAGGAGGTTAATAAGAATCGTAATAGATTTTTCACACTTGCATATTCAACACTCCCATTTTGGAACATTATATACTTCCAAATAAACTTGTCTTTTCACAATTTCAATCTCTCACCATTTCTCAACTCGAATGCATAGTATCATGATTTTGCCTAATTCTCATATGGATTTTTCCAATTGCATCTTTTCTTTGCAACTTTAATCTCTTCTTCTCTAATCAATTCTTCCTTCCAATCAGCATCATGTGCATTCACTTTCACATCCTTCTCCTCTATTTTCATGTCTTCTAAAGGACACGGTCCAAATCATCCTCTTCCACACATGCTTTGGATCTAAGTCACTAGGTCCTGTGCATGTTCATGTTCGACGAGGATAAAATTCATTACAGGTTTATCAACCAATAAAGTTGGAAAAAAATAGTCAAAAACTTAAATTATATAAATTAGCATTTTTTATTATTTTATTTTCAAAATAAATAATAAATATACAAGAATGGTCAAAATGTACAAATATTATTAAATACCTTTAAAAACATTGTGAAATGATGTCAAAACATATTCATAACTTATAAGTACAAAACATCTCCTTGAGAGAGAATTCAATAAGAGAAAAATTGTAAGTTCCTTTCCAAATGGATTTACATTTACGAGTTCTAGCCCTAAGTTTCTCATACTCTAATAATAATATTATTAATATTAGCGATTATATTATAATTATACTTACAATTATTACACCTTTGGTTTAGTTTAATCACTAAAAGTCTCTGCAACTTATAGCTGAATACAAAAACTATATTATATAAATATAAATAAAATAACATAAATAACAAAAAGTACATCTTCATTAAAATCCTCGAGTAGTGAAGCAATGGAAAGTATGAATAGACATGCATGGATTTGAAAGGCCTAAAGATGTGCACAAAAGGGTGACAAAGAAGTTAGGATGGTAGTAAGCTTCGATGGTGGTTGAAGCCTTGTGGTGGGCTTCTAAAAATTCAAGTGGTTGAAGCTTTGTTAAACTTCATAATTTTCATAGGGTTTCATTAAATGAGTGGAAAAAATCAAATATGTGAATTTCAACAATTTTTATCAATTCATCGAATTTTGAATTTTACGGTTGAAATTGGTGAACTGTCTCAAAGACATAGCTTTGGATGACAATGACATCATCTCCGCCATCTCATTCACTTCTCTTTCTCATACTTTCTTCATCTTCTTATGTATCACAAGCATGCCATGTGTAAAGAAAATTTCACTCTCCTTGTCCATATCAACATAATGTAGCTCTTGACTCATAAGAGCCTCTTCTTCAACTCCTATATGGGCTGCTCCCACATATGTGCCACCATGGTCTTCCTTCATTTTTATGGAAACATATTCACCATCTCTATCTCCTTATTTAACTTGATGCAACATGCGTGGCATTCTTCTTCTTCTATCATCTCTCCTTCATGTGTCTCTATTGCTTGTAGAGACATCTCTTCCATATCTCTTTCTTCATCCTTTTTCATCTTCTTCATTGTTGGACCTGCACATTGAACAAATATATTAAGGGAATCAAGAGATCCCACAATCACTTTTTCCAATTATTCATCATGCCTCATAGATATGTTGTCCAACTCTTCTCCATTGCCTACATTTTTCACATGGATTTCACTAGCATGATGGACTCCAAAAGTCCACTCTCAACAACCTCCATGGCTACCCTCTCTACATTCTTCATTCTATTTTATTCTCCTTCATGCATTGGCATTCAACCATATTCTCTTGTGTGCATTAACTTGCACTTCATCCACCTCATTTTTCTTCATCATAGAAACTTAAACTCTTCTTTGCTTCACTCAACCCTTCTTCCCTGCAAAAGAGAAATATGAAATTCTTCATCTTTATCTTTCAATGAAAACTCAGCCTCTTCCCACTTATGGGATTCCATAAACACTTTCCCAATATCAAATAATGGGTCTCTTCCTTCTAGTTCACAATGTATCACCTCTACATCCTCATTCATGAAGATATATTCATGGGCTGCTCACAAAATTCTCTCTCTTTGTTGTTCTGAAAATCAGATTTGGGCTCCTCTCTAGAAACCCCATTTCTCTTGTTGTCTTTCAATGCAACTTTCTTATCCTCATTCATATCCTTCTCCTTGCTATTTCTTGGAATAACTTTGAGCTGCTCACATGGAAAATTCTCTCATCTCATGAGCTCCCAAAGTATATCCTCCTCTATGTTTTCTTCTTTTGCATGTTTTAAGAGTGTAAATAGCTCTACTTTGATTACTTGAAGGAGGGAAAATAATCCATTTACAAAAGTATTGCATTACATTAGTTTCCTTTCATTCCTCTTCCTCTGCATCATTTTCTCTTCAACACACACCCATATCTTCTCATTCATGAGAGTCATAAGAGACTCTTCTACACATTTTGTTGCTCTACCATTCATGAGTTCAAATATCTCACCTCCATTTCTCCTTATGAGTTCTCCAAGTAACCCACTTTTCAGCATTCACAAGCTCTTTATCATGTGCCTCTTTCTCTTCACTTCTTGTGAGCTCAAATAGCTCATCTCTTCCTTCACTTCTCATGAGCCCTCTAAGTGACCCATCTTCATTCTTATGCACTTTACAAAGTTCTTTCAACTCCTTCATTCATGTACTGCATAACACAAAACATACTTAGAATAAAAAGTTTGAGGCAAGGTAGCCTCTTCAAGTACTCTCCTCAATGGCACTTCTTCCTTCTTTGTTGTGCTCTCTTTTTCCTTCATTTTCTTTTCCATAATGTCTTCAAAGAGACACTCTTCTTCTTTGCTGCTACAGCAGAATCTTCTCACTATTTCATCTTCCAAAATGAAGATTTCTTCACTTCTCTTCAACCCCTCCTCTCTCATGTCTACAAAGAGACATGTTTCTCTTTCACTCTTCATTATTTTGGCTCCCTCTAGAGCTTTTCAAGTGCAACAACTTGCACTTCTTGTTCCACCTCTGGATTAACTACTCTCTCCATGATTGATTGCAAAATCAGGCCTTCTTCTTCCTCATGGGTTGATAACACATTCAACTCCTCTCTCTCTTTTCTATCCTCCACAATGAGGATTTTCTCCTCTCTCTCTTCTTGTGTAACTCTTTTCACTTCCTTCTTCATTACTCTTTGTCTCATCAAATGCTTTGTTGTATACTTTCTCCATTGCTCTGTCATGGGCTTGACTTATCTCTAGCCACTCTCTATTGCTGCAACTTGTGATATTAGGTCACCCTCTTCATCTTGTTCAACTCCACATTCTTAGATAGAACTTTGAGCTTCTCAAAAGATTTATCATCACATTTGTGATCTGCAATGACCACTTTCTCTTTTCCTATTTTCACCTCACCATGAATGTGGTCTTCTTCCACATTAGAAATTTTGTTTGCAACCTCTGTCAAAGGGTTGCAACACTTCTCTTCATCATTTCTCCTCTCTCTATCCTCTTTCAGAGGATTTCCTTCTCTCTACTATTACATTTCAAGGCAATTTTCTTCCTTCCTCTCTCAAGCCTCAAGACATGAAGCTTCTTCAACCACTCTCCTTGTATTCTTGGGTGCAAAATAGCCCCATCAACTTGGAAACCATATGTTCCCAAATTTTCACCTTCTTCTTTCCCTTCCTTTGTCTCCTCTCTTGGAGATCTCTCCAATAAACAGCTGCAACTCCATGTAGCCTCTTACATGCAACCACTACCCTTTTGGGGTCTTCAATATTCTCCTCCTCAAAAAGAACTTCTAACTCCACTATCCATCTCATGAGCTCATTTGGGCTCTCTTTACCACTAAACAAAACAAAATTGCAAGTAGGAGTAATCCAACTTCACCTTCACCTTCACCTTCACCTTCACCTTCACCTTCACCTTACCAAAACAAAATTGCAAGTAGGGTAATACCTCTTTCCTTCACCTTGACCTTTGTTGGTCTCTTTGTTTTGCTAGCTTGTCCTCTCTCAAGACATCCAACTTTGCTTGTAGGGATAACAACATCTCCATCATCTCTTCTTCTTCACTTACTGCTGCAACATCTTCACTTTGTGCATCTTCCATCATGTCCAATCTTGCCTGGAATTCCTTCAACATCTCAACCAAGTCTTCTACTTGTGGTGCTCCTCCCTTCTTGTGTGCCATATCTTCAACAAGTAGGCTTCTCTTTCATAACCTAAATAAAATCAAACAAGAGTCTCTCTTTCACTTTCTATACTAGTAGGACTTCTCACACACCTACAACATACCTATCCTCTTTTCCATGCAAGCTTCTTTTTCACAACTTGCAACTATCTCAGTAGACTTCTTTTGCACGACCTGCAATAGACTCAAACAAGAGCCTCTTTTATCTTCACACACTTGCAGGACTTCTCACACACTGCAACAAAACTCTTTGACTGCACCGTATCTCTTGACACCTTCTACCCAACACCTCTTCTTTGTTGGAAGATGTCTTCTCTTGTTTTCTACCCACAAAAATGTGGAAAAAAACTCTCAGCAGGATTCAAACCTACTTTGATACCAATTGGTGCAAGCACAGAGGGGTGTCCAATTAAGGACAACCTCTAATTTTGTGATGCAAGGGTTATTACTCTTCCATGGACACACATGAGCACTCCACAACCTTGGCACAACTCAATAAACTATTCTCATTAATGAATTCATTACACAATTGATGCACACACTCTTGAGCACACTCTACCACTCACACACATGCCTCTACAGGCTTATTTCATTACAAACATGGAGAAAGAAATAGCTACAACATAGTCCAACTTGACTGGTGCACAAACTTTTTCTGGTTTTTCTTGTCTAAAGAGTTTATTATGTCTCTTCTCTATTTCCCCTTTGAGATTCCTTTTCCCCTCATTTACTGATGCGTCCTAGGTCTCTTCAACTCCCCAAGGACCCAAGAAAAATGTGTCATGTATCAATGATTATCTCAAGAATCCTATATTTTACCTCTGCTGATGATTACAGACATTCTGTCAGCAAAAAGTCAACATTTTTCTGCAAAACATCAACACGTGACAGCAATTCTGTGTTGCTTTAGGAAAATGCCAAAACTGAAAGTTTTAGAACAGATTTCTTGAAAACATTTCTTCTCAAGGATGCCTTATAGGACCACTTACACCATGTCAAGCCAAAACCCGAAAAAAAAAAAAAAAAAAAAAAACAAAAACAAACATCTCTCTATTTTTGGTGATGCAAGATTACTTGTTTTAGAAGTAGATGCACTACAATTTCCCATCCGGGTGGAGAGATAACCATTGTAGAGTCACCACCCTACATTGACGAAGGCCACATGGATTTCTCAACAATGACCTTTTCCTAAGGTAGGGGCTTCAATCCTGTCATTGAGGGTTGGAGAAATGGACAGAGATATGTGAAGAAAAATTGTTGTAAGAGTTACCTTACCTACACATGGGGGTGGGAGGCAATCCCTACAACAATGAATTTTATGGAGCTCACTCATGGTGCATGGGATGTTCCCCTAATGATTGAGAAGCTCCTGAAGGTTTTGGAATTAAAGAGCTAGCTTTTTTGGCTCGTGCCTAGATCCAAAGACAAAATTTATTAATTGAAAAATTTGTTTTGAGATAGAATCGATAATTAAAAGAGAAGAGTTTCTAGCATTCCAAAGTTAGAATAAAATAGTTTCTCTAAAAAATCATAAATATGCTATGTATGTTGGCCATGAAGAATTATCCCCTAACAAAGCCATCCTCCAATTTATGGGATCTAGGTGGTGTAACAAGATGTGGATCCATTTCAGGCATCTTTACCTCAAGAAAATATGTTTGAATGTATTTGTTGAGAACAAGATGAGCATCTAGGGTATAAGGGATTCCAATATGTTTAAGCCACTCTCAAGCGAAGACCCCGTGAAAAAGACACCAAAAGAAACATTTAATTTTGGACTCAATCTTAGAATTCTAAATAGATTCAAGTGATTAAGTTGTGTTCGAGATGAAGTTGTTAGAATCTTGGACACCGAGAGGGGGTGAATCGAGTGTCAATTCAAATTTTATGTGACAATTCAACTTCAATCGGATTCTTAAGTCTTATATCAGATTGCAATATCACCAAACACATATAACAAGAGTCACACACAAGAGAGAGATAAACATTTTTAAGTGGGAAACCCAAATAGGAAAAAAACCCACCGAGCCAAAGGACTATACTCATAATGGATACAATTTTGTTGAGCTACAACTAAACAATGAAGCCACTACTTCATATTAAGCTACAACTTGCAAGAAAGCCACCACTTTCTAATTGTGTTGAGATACAACTCAATACTTCACGTTAATTTGGTTACACAATTCAAATTGTTGTTAGACAATGATTGTGACCCTATATCAGCTTACCAACTCTCTCACTTCATCCGTAATTTAACTATTTCTTCAATTTATTTCGACTCTCTCTCTCTCTCTCTCTCTCTCTCTCTCACACACACACACACACACACACACACACACACACACACACACACACACACAACAACTTTGAGTTTCCAATGCATTCACTATCTTGTCTTATTTCTCGGCTTAATAATTTTGCTTCTTCAACTTGTCAACAACTCAATTCATCAACATTCTTCTTTGCCACAACCATCTTCAATTGTGTCTAATGATCTCATCTACAACTATGTCATCAACTCCATGCTCCAACATGTATTCATCTCATCACCTTTCTTAGCTTCGTCTAATACTGTCATGGAAATTTCACTATGTCAACACTTCAACATATATATGTCACACATTCATTTACAACACCATCAAATACAATTTTTTCTAACTCTATCAAGAAGAACAACTTTTACACAAAATACTCATTTTCATGCCCTGACCTCTCATATTCCAAACCTTTCACTTCTTCCTACAAGAATCTTCATATTTTTCCACTACTTTTGCTCGAGCAAGCATGAATTCCCTCACACATAATAACTCATATCATTATTTTTTCATATGTGCATTTTTTCCTTTTACATATATACTGAGACCTTTAAGACCCTTTCATGAAACTTGGAGTTGATAGGTTGACAAGTGGCACCTATTGAGCTTCCTTGCACCTTTTCATTTCAGTTTCCATCCCAAAATTGACCACAACACATGAATGGCTGACCTTTAATATTCTACAAGCTTGGGACTATTACATACGAGTTTTGACAATGCAAAGAGGAGTTACAAATGCAAATATTCCAAAATTCCTTTATTCCCTCCATTTACACCTCAATCATTCGATGACAAGGCTCATTTTTGAAGTTAGACATACATATACATTTAGGAATTTAAAAAGTTCATTTTACAAGCTCGAGGATGAGGGAAGATTGATATAGCATTTGGAGTGGTTATGAAACATCATTTTCATACATTAAAAATCATTTTTGCTCACTTGTGTTTCTCTTTACTGAGTCCTTTAGAAGGTTTTAGGTTTCATTTAAAGGATTTTAGAGGAATTACTTGAGTAACTAGTTTTTATTCCAGCCTTTATAGGCATGAGTTGTCATCTTGTTGGGTCTAAACTCTTTGAAAAATATTCAACCATGTCCAAGACCATTTTAAGCCTACCAATACCATGATTGAGCTTTGTAAGAAGTCCCATTCCTTGAGAATTAGAGAAAGAACACTAAGTTTACTTGTCATTAATGTAGGAGTGAAGATTTGTCTCGAAGAGACTGTGATGAAAATCTCAACAAACCATTGATGAAATGATTGAAAATTTGAATAATCGAAAGAAGAGCCCAAGACAGAGATATGTTTAAAGTTTCACACATGTTCATTGGTTAAAACTCAAGATTCAAAGAATTTTCTAGCTCAAACCCTAACAGGAGGGTTTCTTCAATTTGCAGGCACGAGAGGTCAAAAATTTGAATTTCTTCATCGTTTGTTGATGGTTTTCAAAAATTCCAACTCCAATGAGATTGATCCAACACTAGGGACATGTTCATTTTTCAAAATTATCTTGAAATGATGAAATTCACTCTCAAGCAGGTTAGAAGACAATGTACAATATAGTTTAGATTGTGACAAAGGTGCTCTTCATGTCAAGGTAAACATTACTTTTGGATATAGACAAACCTTCCGAATGGCTTGAGAGGACCAATGAATTATTATGGATCTTATTTCGGTGCCCAATGACCATCTACAGACCAAAGGCTCACATTTTCTTGTCAAACCATACTTGCATGCGGTGGAACACAGATCACACCATGACCAAAAAGTAGCTTACCAAGCTTCACTAGGGCATCTAACCCGTTTCAAAAACTTTTAGGACAAACTTATGAGATGAAGACCAAATTAACACTCCCAATATTTTGAAAACCATTTTATACAAGATAGGGACCATACTTTACAACTTAGAAATCAAGCTTTATGATTGGTCCTAGGAGGTACTTTGAGAACCAAGAAGTTTCATGGCATCATTCTACTGTATTAAGGCAATGTTGAGCTTAGAGTATTCACCATGAGCTTGGAGAAGAAGTATAATTCCTTTTCAACACACCATTTGATTCAATTCACAACTTCAAGACTGTATCTTTCCCACATCATATCGGTAGACACATAACTTACATACCCTAAGAATAACTTGAAATGAACCTGAAAAATCTAGGAGGCATAGATGATGATACTAACTTGTAGAAATAATTAATCAACCCTGAAAAGCTTTAAATTTTCTCAGACAAGAGATTTGAATACAAATAAAACAATTTTTCTTCCATCAATCCAAGAAGGTGCTTGGGAGAGAGAAGAACATGGTTAGAAAATTGATGAGAACTCTATTTTTATTCCACCTTTGACCCTCAAATTTTTTGAAAGAGTTCAGTCTTGGAATTATCTTACAAAAATCCTTCTATGATTTATCGAAGGAGGATCCATAATTTTTCTTGGATGCTAAAAAGACAGGTGCTCAATTTGCATTCCTTAAGAAACCAGTTTTAGAAAAACTTGCATAACTTCCACAAAATTCTTCAAAACTTGATGAAACTTGACATAAAGAACTAAAAATACCCCTCTACACACTCCATAGGTTGGTTTTCCATAAATTTTCTTGTACAACTCAGACCTATCTCATTTACCTCAAAGCATTCATTGTCAGTCCTCAAAGGCAGTTTTGGTGAGCATTTAAATTTTGCCTCCAGGATCTAAAATAAGCCTTATGAATTCTCATACATGCCTTAGGAAATGTTAATAGGATCAATCCATTTTTACTTGGTCTTTTTATAACCTGATTTGTGCCCATACACATCGGTAGGCTCTAGAACTAGGCCTAAATGAGTCAATTTCAACCGAGACTTCCAAGATTTGACACTGAAGCTTACTCCAAAAGTTATTGCGCATGCTTTGGAACCAACACTTATGACCTGTAGAACATATGAGCCAAGTAAACCAATCATCTCCATGCCTTCATTGAACATCAACCACACCGGCCAAGCTTGTAGCACTTTGATACCACCCTTGAACCATCTTGGAAGCTCAAAGAACCAGCTTGAGACCACTACACACCACTGACAGACACCTATCTGCATGAAATTTCACTCCTCCTTTTCCATCAATGTCATGTGACATCAATGACAACACCAACCAATGCAATAGGTTTCAATGAAGTGTTCAAGTTCCATAGAGCTTTGAGATTGACAAGAGTTGGGGAGAAAAGACTCATTATCCGGTAGAACAATCTAAGTGAAGAAAATTTTGAAAGCAATGTCACAATTCCACAACCAATCCCTCCATGAAGCAATTAGAGGTTGCAGCCCAAGTTTGTGCAACATAACAAGTAGAAAACATCCCTAAATTCTAAGAAGGTACGATAAATATGAGGCAATGAACTTATATTTCCTTTGAATGTGTAGCAACAAAATCTAGTCTTTTGAGGAGATGATCTCTAATAGTAGAGATACCTTTCTTAAATAATCAAAAGGTATTTATGCTAGGAATTTTGACCAAAGGGATGTAAAAGTACACATTGATGGGACACCACCAAAGATTGCAATCATAAAGGACAAACCAATTCTAAACCCACAAGAAGCCCATTTCAAGCGGGGTTTAAGAACTTTGAAACCTTTTGTAAATGCTTTTAGTGACGAAGGATCCTTCTATCCTAATTAAAGCAAAGGGGACAAGTAAGGTATGCAAACCAATATTATTCTAGGAAGTTTTTCCCAAGGAGCTCCTACAAATATATAGTTTTTTAACAAGTCTTTGAAGCTTACTTGCCTTGTGCACTCAAACAACAACCCATTTAGTGCACAAATTTATACTTTTCTTGTAAACATCAATGATGTCCACCCCACCTTTACCTTGAAGAAGGAAACACATCTTAGGGTACTATGTGTAAACCCTTGGCTTACTAGATGTTGGTCCGAAGAAAATCTTAGAGAAACTTGAGAAGTTTATCATAAGAGAATTTGGATGGGCCCCAACAAGAACAATAGTTAACATGAGTGGCATCAATAATTTGAGAAAAGAACTTGTAGGAAAATTTGATATATCTATTTATAATTTCAAAATAAAAAGAAACATAACTAATCTAAAAATTTAAGAAAAAGTATAATCTAGTAAAAAAAGTGGGTGGAAAATAATTTTATATTATATTTGATGAATCGAATAGAACCGAATTAGGTTAGATCTGAATTAGGTTGGAAGTTGTGGTGTGATGGTTATTATTATATCCCAACTTATATATTAATAATGTGATCAAAGTATACTTGCTATAATAATATATACTATGAAAATGAAAAGATAATCAAGCTTATTCATATAAACTAAAAGGAACAATTTTGCTTAGAACATAAAAGAGGTATTTTATATGTTAATTTCATTTTTTTAAAACAAATTGCATTTTAGCATTGCTAGATTGAAAGAAAAATTTAATAATCATAATGTTAACGAGTGACTCAAGTAGGTCAATGGAATTTACAAACAATAATACCAATGTAAGATAGTTGTGTGAAGTCAAGATAAACACGTCAAAGGAATTGGTAATGACTCGATTAGAAACCAATGTTATTGTTAGAGACCACTATTATCACCTATAAACACTTAGCAAAAAGAGTTTCTTAAAAGTTGTCATACGTTACTTTGACTAATTTGTATTTATGAGGTTGGCTCATTAAATGGCATATGATAGTAGATATGTATGTTGTTTTTGGTTGATATGATGAATGGTCTATGGTCTCATGGATTGAGGAAGAAATATTAATATAATATAAGGTTTATCAATTGATTGTGTTAACATGATATTATGCACTTCTACATTATTATTGGTATATTATTGTATTGATGTTTTCTTTTATTTTGTAAATGATTTTTTTTTTGAATATCCTCATTCAATAAATACTTGTTACATCTCATATGGTCCTTGATAAAGTGTACCTTTTTCCCACATCCTCCTAGTTTATAGTTAGTGTTCCATTCCTTGGTACCTCTCAAAAAAATCTCTAACACAAATTCATATGTGAGTTGTATAATGTCACCATACAAATGTTATTATTCTAGGATTATGGTCTCTTCCTTGTTGGCTCACTCCCTTCGTTAGGGTCAAGACCACACCTAAATGTTTACCCATCCTACTACACCACATAACTAGTCAAATATCAATTAATTTAACATTGAATTCATGACACAACAACACAATCAAATAATTAGCACTATCACCTCTAAATGGCTAAAAACCACACAATTGATCTTGGAGATTAATGGGATGTATAAAGATAATCCATTGAAATAATTATTAAATTGTATGATATATTTTCATGGTCTAATGCCCACCTCAAGAACACCCCCACAAAATGGACACTTTTTCTTATCCTAATAAATGGGTTTATGTACATAAGAAGGTTATAAATAAGTAAAAGGTAGAAGACCATTCTATATCCAACACATAAAAATACTAGTCCACAAAGTAATCTAAGGCTATAAATAAGGGTCATGTAGAGGAGGTTGGAATGAATCTAAAAGTGTGCATATACATATACAATGCCTATCTCGAGAAAGAGGGCATATGACCTCACTAGATCTAGGGTGTCATTAGATGGTAAAGCATGAATTATGGTAACTAGCCCAAGGACTTATTATAAAAGACATAATAGCAAAATAAAGAAATAGTAATAGTGTAAATAACAAGCATGTGCTATAATATCAAATATTCATAAATTAACCATGCACAAAAATGGCATAAGATTAGGGATACCTACTTTGCATCGACTTATCAATGTTTTAATCCCCCTTGGCTTTGAAACATCAAAGATCAATACAAATATTGAGAAGGTCGTTATTGGGGGTTCCAAATATTATTGTAATTTGATGATGTAACTCATGTTATTGAATCTTCAAGGCCTCTTTCCGATCAATATTCATTTGGATAAGCTCCTTGGACCTAATTCCTCTTCTTCTTCCCTAAGGGGATTTACGTGCATAAGCAAAGAAAAAGTTGTTCTTGATCATTAAAAATGACTAAAGGAAACCTATAAATACATAGTATGGATCCCAAAAATTAAAACTCAATTTTACCTTGTGTCATCGGCTTGACTAAAGACATAAAAATAAAATTTATGTCATCATATCAACCAATAACGCCAAACTAAAACAAGGGTGCTAAAGGGACGTCATTGGAAAGACCAATGATGATAATTGTGAGTGGGTAAAATAGGAAGCGGGTTGGAGGAAGGACCAAGAGACAAAGGACAACACATATGTTGATATAAAGGCGGTGGTATAAAGGGCACCTACATCTGTCATGAAGTGTTTGAATTCAGCTCGCTTTGATCCCAAATGTATTTGAATTCATACATTTAAAGAGATTAATGTCTCAATAAGCCCTAGGGAAGAAAATTGTTGATGAAGAGAATTTCAATTATATATATATATATGCCTATGAAATCTCATCACTCATCACAATAGTGTAGTGAGTGATAATGTTTTGTGAAAAACATATGAACTAAAAATATTTGAAACAATAGTATTAAAATTATTTATATGCTAAAAATGAAGTGTACATAACTAATTGTCTTAGCTTGTTGCTAAATAAATTCATTCATGTAACCATCGTTCATAATCATTACGTGTGTAAAACTACTCATTTTTCATCAAAATATTCTTACATATGTTGGAAATGTGTTGTATACTTTCCATGAGTTACACTCTTATAGTGATCCAAAAATGGATCTAGAAGTACCCAATTCTATGTATTCTCTTATTGAAACTTGCAGTGCATACCCTCAACATGTTCATTGTTCTAGAAATGGTTAAGTCAAGTTGACGGTGATCTAAACACCTTTGAATGATGAAAAAGGCCATTGTTGTTCTGTTATGTGTGATAAATGTGCAAGTAGTCACATAACCACTTTGTGGAATGACCACTTTTCATAGAGTTGTTGCTGCCGCGCAACCACCATGGTGGTTGTGAGACCACTTCCTGTAGGCATCGATGGTTGCGTAACCACCATGGTGGTTGTCAGGCAACCGCTCGCAGACAGAGGCAATTTTACACCCGATGATGCCAAAATGGGGAAACCCAACAATTGCAAATGTTTGGGCTTCACAATTCGGTTTGTTTTTCCTTTCATTTCGTCCTTAGGCAAAGAAACTATAAATGAAATCACTTTCATTCATCTAAGAAAGTGATTTAGAGTGAATTCAAGTGTGAGCAAAGGGAAAAATCGTAAATTGTTATTGTTTTATTCATAGATAGTTGAGTTCTTTCTTGTTGAGGATTGTAAGCAAGTAATGCAAGTAGAGGGAGATTGAATCCTTCTTGAAGGCCATCTTTTGGCAGTAAACTTGTGTTGTATTGGATATTTACATATTGAAGGGAAGCAATTGCTTACCCAATGAAGTTTTCCCATATTGCGTGTCTCCAGAATAAATTTTTGTCTCCTTATCTTTCATCTCTCAATTTCAGTATTGTTTGAATGATTCTTGCATAACATAGTAGATAATAAGAATCTTAGTTAGTTTTTCATTCATTATCACTAAGATAGGATTTGTTTATTATTTAAAGAGGTAGTTTACAAATCATCGGATGCATGTACCCAACGTGGTTGGGGGTTTGGGGCATCACCCTGGGTGGGGGATTTGTGGTTTGGTGATTAGCCCCCGATAAATATTTTGGGGTCCCATTTATAGGATTTCAGTGCCCGTATAGGTAATTTTAACCTATGTTACTATGGGTGGTTAGATCACTCATGTTTAAGGGGAGCTGTTATGGATTATATTCTTAGTCCATGGTTTGGTAACCATTATATTGTAATATCACTATGACATTTACCTACTAATGTGATTACATAAAGTTGGACATGCAATAAGATATAGCAGAATTAAAAAGTACATTATTATATGGTAAAAATTCTGAATTAATACAATAAGGAAATAAGTTACTCCACTATGTTTTTCTTGAAAGGGTATCGAGGATATATCTTGTGTGTTATGTTATAATGTGTATGTAATTTATCTATTTTTTTTTTTTTATCTTAAACATTCTTTGAAGTATCGCTTCTCTCGTATTTTCTTATCGATCAAATTCTCTTCAACATAAATATGTTAGACTACAAGTGGACTAATGAAATGTTAACGTATGAAAATGAGTACGAGTGCTAGTATATGCAATATGATAGTTTTAAAATAAGATGACATTAGGACAGGTCCAAATAGATATGAGGCAAAAGATTAATTAGGTCTTGAGGGAAACATGATAAGATATGATCGGTCGAGGATGGGTTTGGATAGCCATAAGTAAAGCCTAGATTAGATCCGAAAGGCCAAAGGTAAGATCGGAAGATGAAAATCTATGGTTAATAAGCATAACCAAGAGGAATACTTGAAGGATAAATTTGTGGTTGAAATAACACCTTGAAAACCGAAGATGAAACTATCATTGAAGTGGGTGTGACTCAAGGGAAATCCATCTTGATTCCCCAAGCATTACAATTTTATACCCAAGATCCTTAATGTTATTGTGATGCTAGCATGTCTAAAAAGATATGAAGAAAAGGATGTAAATAAAATTGAGGGATGCATGTATACAGGATAGTCCACTAAGGGGATTAATGGAAGGTAGGGAGAAGGGGGCGCTACCAATATGAAGATATACTATTCATCTAAAGAAATGCACTCTAGATTAATTCTGAAATACTTACAAGTTTTTGATATTGAAAGGTTTAGGAATTTTGATTTTACCTTGTGGTTTGAGCTAGCTAGTGAATTAATTGATTAGTTTATCCCCTGAAGGATATATAATGCACAAAAATTAAAGGTGTCGCTACCTTCCCATGATGTTTTCTCTATTCCTTGGGACTTGTAAGAGTCATCAACTAATTTTATGAAAAGGACAATGATACTATTGGTAGAAATGAGGCCTCTTGCCCCAATCTACTAGCCTACTCCACTCAAATGGGCCTATGATTTTGTTGAGTCCAACCTTATAGTTTGAGATTTCGATTACAGTAGGGGAATGCCATTAAGATTTTATCCTACATTTTTATTGTGATTTGACTTTTGAGATTTTATTGCTTTTGATTGTTTCCCATTTTCATTTTTCATACATTTTTTCCTTTTTTCCTCCTCTATATGGATTGAGAAGGCTCATAATTATTTTTACAGTGACATCACTAAGATATTTTACACCTAGCCAATTATAAGGATATCAAATACCTAGGCACTTAGATACTCCTAGACTTACACCTTATCAAAGAGTACAATCTTAAATATGATTTTGGTTTTTCAATTAGGGTATCCGATATGATGGCGAGATATGAATTTGATTGGGTTGTCCTAATCAAATGTGTATAGGAATGGTACAATGATGGATAGGTTCACGTTTTTTAAAGAGGCATAATTTTAGATTAAAAAGATGTAGATAAATTACTTGAATATTGCTACATGGAAATATGACTGAATTTGAGTTGCAAAATGACATTTGACCATTTCAATATCTTTTGAAGAACACTTATATATGACTGAGAGTGGAAGCTTTGTGTGCTTAAGGAGATAAAGTAGGTAGATAAAACCAAGAGGCTTACCAAAAGAGCAAGGAAACTAGTGAAATAAGATGGAAAAATTTAAAATCTTATGATGGGATAGTATAATAAAGAACCACGAGGCTAAGGAAAATGAGGGTAGAATGCATCCTTTCCAAGAGGCTAGGCTAAAATAAGATAAAATTATAAGGATCTTAGAGGATATATTTGTTTAAAAATTAAGAGGTTGTTGAAATGCTTACAATGTTACTAATATAATGGTAAATGCAACGATGACAAGTAATTAAGCTAATATGATGGCTATATTGACATGGAAATGCATGCAAACATGATAAAATGGAAAAAATATGGGTATGCAAATCGTTATAACGTGAAATGAAATTCATGCCACATGTATAAAGTACAATAAATACAAAATCAAAAACATGCCTTAGGTAGTAATTGAGTTGGTTGCATGAAGACACAAAGTGAATTTGTTGATCTAGGTGTCTTTGTTCATCTTTGATGGTTAAATAGATCTTACTTAGTAATCTTTTCAAATGTGATGTTGAGGAATTCTAGACTCCATAAGATACCCCCAAGAGTGAAATGTGAAGGGTATCAGAGCATTTGGAATGTGATTTCATAGTACATTGGATGTTAATTTGTTGTTTATAGGCTCGAGTCCATGAATAGAATGGGTGGTTGAATGATGCCATAAACAATTGTAGTTTATTTTGATTAGTGTAGGCATGGTAGAAGAATGCCTCCACGAAGGAATTAAAGGCATGTCCTAGTGTGGAACATTTATCTAAGTGACATGGTAAGATTCATTACATTCAAAACAATTCCCATTATTTAGAACGGAGTTGATGTTATGTGTTTGAGGACAACTATTTAAATTGTCCCTAATTTTCTTAGAAAATATCTTACTTGAGGAAGTGTCATTTATTTTTTTCATGGCAATGATGGATTTAACTTTGGAAGGATCTACGCCAACTCCCCATTTAGATACCAGAATTCTTATAAAAACACATGTTATCATGAATACATTTATTTTTTTAATGAGGTGAAATGCATATTTGTGTAATCGCTCAAAGACGATACTTAATTTTCGAGGTCGGCTTTTATGAATTTTAATTTTGCAAGGAGGTCATCAACGTATGATTTTCAAAAATGGACGAGATTTTGAAATACATTAGTCATATCATGTTGGTAGGTTGTCAACTAATATTTGTTTTTATGTAACAATAGGTCTCCCAATTAGTTTTGAAAGTAGTCTTTTGTACATCTTTGGGAGTATTTTGGATTTAGTTGCATTTCGAGATATTATTTCATAGGTGATGGTAGAGTTAGCCATGGCTTTGATTGAGAGTAGTGTAATGTGATCTTTAGGACATGCTAAATTGATGTTTTGAATTGAATAGGTTGGCACTTTAGATCAATTAAACTATTTGATGATTTTTGTATAAACGATGTCACATTTTATTGTTATATTGTTAAAGGACATCAATATCTAGATTGTTGCACCATATTATTATATGTTTTGGGTTTGATTTAACGATGTGATATAAATTTCAAATTAGGCAACATGGCGAGATATACCTAATTGTCATACATATTAAGTTCACACTTATATAAGACATGGTATTTATTTGTTGGATATGTTATTAAACCCACAATGAGAAACTAGATAACATTTTAGTTTTATTTATGGGACCCTCCAAACAGATTCATGGTTGCAGAATATTTTAAAGGGTTGCACAAGATGGAATTGATATGCCGAGAAATGAGGAGCCAAGGAAACTCCATGCAATGGAAACACACCATCCACAAACATGTACTTAGAAGAGATATAAAAACACGAATGTTGGAAACAACAAAATAAATGTACATTGAAAGCAACCAAAAATTGTTCTATAATAACCCAAAGGATTAAGGAGTGATCCTTTATTCTCTGTTTGACTACATCTCTACCAACCCAACTTAAATCTCTTAAGGGACACAAAGCTTCTTAATATAATAAATACAAGAGAAGTTGGGAGATTAATTATTAGTCGAGTGGAAAGTGGAAGCATTAATTAAGCACACTTAAATGCACACACATCCGCATACACGCACACACACACACCCACACACACACCTTTGGAAGATCTACTTAGCTTGATGAAATACATGTGTACAATGTAAGGGCAAAAGAAAAATAAATTTTTGTTGTGATGAATACTTCTATGAATTAGATGCATAAGCAAGAGTGTCTATATGACATTTGATTTGTCTCACGAGAATGCATGAGTGCGAATTGTTGCACTGAGCCCAGTGTATAAGAACAAACACTAAATATATAACATAGTAAACAAACAACTAAAGACATATAACCCTCATAATGTAGAATGTAGTACACAATAAAAGAATGCCGTCAAATATGAAAACTACTCGAAGAAGATATCGAGATGTGCCAAGGATAAGCAAGGGAAACAAACCACCCAATTTCATGCAATATAATATTACATACCCTCCATAATATTTATACAAATGGTTTAAATCAAGTTCTTGAACACAAACAAAGAGACATTGTATACACCATAATAGCTTCATAAAAAGAGGCCATCAATTTGTCGAAAGGATGTGGTATTAAACCCATAATGATAAATTGTATAACATTTTAGTTTTGTTTTAGGACCCTCCAATCATGTTTGTGGTTGCAAAATATGTTAAAGGGTTGCATAAGATGGGATTGATATGTCACAAATGAGGAGCCAAGGAAACTCCACAATGGAAATACACCATCCAAAAGCATGTACTCAAGAGAGATATCACCAATAACGTGAATTCATGGAAACAAGAAATAAATGTGCATCAAATATATGTACAACCAAAAAGTTGTTGTATAATAACCCAAAAGATCGAGGAGTGATCCTTAGTTTTCCCTGATTGCCAACTCAGCTTAAATCCCGTAAAGGACACAAAGCTTCTTAATATAATAATACAAGATTAGTTGGGAAACTAATTATTATTAGAGTGGAAGGTGGAAGTATTAATTAGGCACACTTAACTTCACCTAACTCTTCCCACATGTGTGAGGATAATTTTTATAGTAATCGGTGCATATCTACAAAATAATGCACATAAATATATATCACCTAGCTAACACAAATACCTAAGATAAACTTCACGTCAAGTGTGAACATAACACACACACACCAACACCCCTCTGGAAGATCTCGTTTAGGTGATGTGGTAAAAGAGAAAGTCTTAATCTCATAAAGAGGGATTCATGCAACAAATCTTGATGAGGTTCCCACACACAATGTAAGAGAAAAATAAAAATAAATTTGTTGTTGTAATGAATACTTCTATGAACTAGATGCATAAACAAGAGTGTCTATATGGTAGTTTTTTTGTCTCACAGAATGCATGAGTGTAAATTGTTATACCCTCCCAATATATAGAACAAACACTAAATATATAACATACTGAAAAACATCCAAAGACGTATAACCCTCATAATGTAGAATGTAGTACACAAAAAAAGAATGTCATTAACTAAGAAAACTACGAAGAAGATGTCGAGATGTACGAGGATAAGAAAGGGACACACACCTGACCAATTTTAAGCAATATAATCTTACATACCCTCCATAATATTTATACAAATAGTTTGAATCTAGTACTCAAACACAAACAAAGAGACATTAAATGCACCAAAATAACGTCATAAAAAGAGAATCAATTTTTTGAAAGAGATGTCGAAGAATTCAAAAATATAACAAATAGCTTAAATCTATAGAATGTTTTTAATGGCAATGGGAGATTAAAAATGAACCAACAACTAAAAATATGTGTGAAATAAAACATAGACTTGCATGAAGGTAGAGAAAGCCGAAGCGTCAAACACACATGAAACTTTGTAAATAATCGAGTACAATAAATAGAACACAACCAAGGAATATACCAACATCATTGTGATATTTTATCCAAACAAGGGAGCAATGTTTTCATAATATCAATTAGGTCAGCTATCGATCAAAATCTCAAAAAGTGTGTCAATGTCGTAATTTTGCAAAAATACCTTAACAAATTTTTAGAAATAAAACAGGGGCCTTGAAAAAGAACATAAAAATACTCGAGTGAGAGTACCCAATATGCCACAAAATTTGTATGGCACATTAAAAAGTGATTCCTTAAGTAGTATGGTTTACAACTTACAAAATACGACATTATGTTGAAAACTACAAATCTAAGATAGAATTAGAATAAATAAATATCATTACCATAAAGAGTGAAAAATAACTCAATAAAACGTTTCGAGTCAATCCGAGTTACTAGTCAAGAGATACGAACTCCAAAATTTCCAAAAAAAGAATTGTTTAAGAAAGAAATTGTAAATCATGGTAAAGAGTTAGTTACTTGTATAAATGAACCCCCCCACTGGATAGAGCCTTAAAATAGAGGAAATTTGAAAAAATCACCCTCTTAGGCCATCTATATCAAAAGGCGTGAGCACTGAAATGAGAAAGATCTTCAACGAAGACCATGGGGCAAGGGTCACACATGCAACTTCAAACACATGTTCTATAGATAATTGAATGTGATCTTTTAGAGTCTTGAAAAATTTAAAGATATTTAGTTTGAGTCGTGTTTTGAAAAAAATTCAAAACATTTTGTTGAGATGTTTATGTGCCTTAGCTCTTCAAAAAATTGAATGATTTCCGAATGAGCTCATGATGTTTGATTTGGATAAAAAAGGTCTAAACTACCTTTTATGGAATTATGAATGCAATTTATGTCATATTCTCACAAAAACCACTAAAAATATAAAATAGTCGTGACTCTAAAATACCTCTTCTTACATTGTTTTTCATGAAAAAATTGCAAATGTAAACAAAGGAAAAAATGAGTCAATTTGGAGATTGCAGAAAAAGCTTTGATATTGTGCTCCAAATGAGGACCCAAAGAAACTCTGTAATAAAAACACACCATCCACAAAACTATAATCAAAAGAGAGATATTGGAAATAACATGAATGTATTAAAGCAACAAATACATATACAATGAATAGATGCTCAACCAACAAATTGTTACACAATAATACCAAGAAGCAAGAAGTGATCCTTTGTTTTGTTGAATGCCTACATATCTATGAACTCGGTGTAACTCCAGTAAAGGAAATTGTTGGAATGAAAAATGTCTAGGAATTTTACTTGACAACCCCATGAAGTTTATTTCACCTCTCGAGAAATTTGGTCAAATTTAAAATTTGTCTCTTTGCAAGTATCGACTTGTGTGAAAGGTTTTGGAAGCTCCGGGTGGTTTCAGAAGTCCATATTGTAGTCATTGGAAAGATATCTAAGTTTACTTCATGTCGGTATGGTTTAGGGTACATTCTGCAAGGTTTTGACTAGTTTTGGGAGCACATTCATCTCTGGTACGTTTTGAGGAAAATGTGTTTTTGGTCATCGGAGAAGGGTCATCTTGTACGAAAGGGTCAGGGAGCCTTGAATGGTTTTGGAAGCTCTACATGCTAGTATGTTCAAGATAACGTTTTGGAAGCACCAAAAGAAGAACCCTTTCAAACAATGAGGCACCCTAGTCTTTATGAAGGAAAAACATGCATGAAATGTTTCGGGAACCTCGAGTGGATTGAAGCCTAAAAATGTTCAAATTGCATCTCATTGAGTACTCTTCAAGTGTTGATTTTGTTCCTACTCATCTCAAGCTCCTATGACAACTCAACTCACTATTGCTCCTTCGTACACCAAAAAGGTAAGTTGGGTCAAAACTAAAAAGAATTCATTTTCAAGTCTTCTAAGTGGTTGCATTGGATTTTTGGCTTGTTTCTAGTTAAGTTCATAAATTGTACTTCCTGGAAACATTAAAGTTTTGGTCTTGGACCCAAAAAGTGCACTTTATGTTCTAATTCTTCATTGAGTTGTTGATGTCAGCAACTTAAGTGACTTGGGTGCACTTATGGAGCATGATGGCATTTTAGGAGGTGGAAAAAATTTGCATTCCCCACCCTCATAACTACATCTCATGTTGATTATTCCTCCCAACTCAAAAACATAAGCTAAAGTGTAACTTGGAAGATGGTAGAAAGCTTGTTGAGTATTTTTTACTTGCATACACTCTCCCTAAGAGCCCTCAACACATTTTTTACCTCCCAAGTGTAAAAGAGCACTTTTGAAATGTTACATGAACTACCATAATGTGCCTCAAACTGATTGGTGCGCATTTTTGGTGTGGATATGCAAAACTCTTTTGCATACCATACTTTCCATCTCCACACTCAAATGTCCACAACTTTGAGTGATTTTTTGAAATCTTATTTTCCCTCTATGGAAACCCAAAATCCATATTAACAAAAATCAACTCAAAAACATAACATATTATTCATTCATGCCTTCAACCTCTATTAAAATTAGATGTGCCTTAGGTATGCTCAAACACGATTTGCTCATATATTGAGTTCCCGTAGCTAAAATCCCTTGAAATTTTGCATTCTCTCTTCATGAAAATGCCTTCAAGATGATATAAGGCACAATGGTTGTAAAAAAATAGTTTTTTTAATCTTTTAATTTGAAATTTTCTGTTAGAAAAACCTTTTCTTACCATAATTCTTCCAAAACTCAAATGATCATAACTTACAAACCCCATGGCCAAATCTCATGAAACGTTTCCCATGAGTACTCCTTTAAAATGTCTTGATTGATCCATTTATCATTTTATATATTAATATTATTAATTTGATGTGATTTGATCTATTTTTGTTTGCAAACACCATTCAAAAACTCATTGTGAAACCAGAACTTATTTAGCCATTTCCGATAAGAGAACTTTGTGAAAATTGGAGCATTTATTCCTCTTGGCAACATATTTCAAATGGATCAAGTCTCATGTGGATTGGATAATTATTTATCTCATGGTGATCTAATCAAGGTTGCAGCTGAAAACCTCCATTTGTGCCCTATAACAATTGAAAATTATTTTGCTTTTTCCCGATGACTCAATGAGCCAAATTGCCTAAAATTTGGAGAAAATGTTCTTAAAATAATATTTCATTTGATCCATCTCTTGCATGATGAGGTGGAGTATTTTGGAAATATGGATGAAAAAAAATCGTGATCTACCCTCTTCATCATATTTTGCACTATCTCGTTGATCTTGACAAGAGAATTGTCTCAAAATTAGAGCATCACTTCTTCTCTCAAGAACCTTTCAAAAAAATCCATTCACAATTGATTTGGATGAGTCCTTCATCTGTGGTGACTGCATCCATGTTACATCTGAAAGCATCATTGATGACCACCGTAAACCCTTGAAAATAAATAAAAACTCTTTTGTCAACCTAAACCGAGAGTGCACAAGAGGATTGTTGAGCATGAAACATATAGTTGAATCAATGAAGATTGTTATCATGAAAACCATGGTTTTGTTGTATTCTCAATCTCCTTACCATCCTCCATTCAAGAGACATAACAACAAGTACTTATATTCTTCAAGAAAACATTGTCTATTCAGTAAGCCTTGCTTGATTCCATCTCACGAATTGGAAGTGTTTCCATTTAGAGGATTGCTATGTCTTTATGTTGCCATTGAGGATTCTTAGGAATATTTGATACCGTAAAATCCAAGATGGATCATGGTGCATGATTCCCTTGATTGCAAGATAAGTTTTTTCTTGTGTGGAACACAAGAGATCGTGTTCATGACAAAGAGTTGATTTGTGTTGTTTATCATTGCTCACAAAGACGAAGAGCCAAAAGAGAGAATGATTATAGATCATCACTCTGGATAAGATGTGGATCATCATTCCTAAGTCCAAGAACATACATGCTCTAATCATGGAAGCAGGTGAGGAAGATCATATTTAGTTGCAACATTCATCTTGACAATGGGGAAGAGTAAAAGCGCATCCTTGTTTGTCTTCATTTGATCACACCTTCTCTATCTTCTTTTCTCTCTCTAACATTTTATTTCTCCATTGAGAAATAACTTTTGTAAAAATGACTTAAGTCACTTAAATTTTTATTTCTTCGTTGAGATTGCACTTTAAGTTGAAAATTCACATGGGAATGCAAAGAGTCACTTGTTTTGGCTATAAATTGGAATGCTCTCTCCATTCCAAGGGATTATTTTTTACCCTCTCTAGTTGGTTGTATTTTTTCTTGCATTGATATTTTCCTCCATTCTCATCTTGTCACTCAACTAAGTACATGTTGGCATTTGTAAGAAGTTGAAGGAATTTGTGTCTTCTTTATGGAATGAATATATCTTGATAAGGCTTTGTATTTATCTTGCATTATTCATTTCATTATCTTGTTATGATGTTGTGTTGTGCTTGCTTGTTTCCTCCAATTGAATTTGAATCACCTATGAGTTTTAGTTAATGAAATTTGATTTCATCTCATTAATACAATTCCCCTTCTCATTTCTCTCTCTTCCCTTACCTACAAATTTTCCCTCTCGGTTTACCGTCGTAGTCATAACAAGGGTGTTTCTACACATTCCCGATCTCTAGCCACCCTAGATATTAGTCTTGTGTACATAGTTTCAAGTTTTCAGTAAATCGGATCCTCCCCATCCCCAAGAGGAGATACTTTGTCCTCGAGCATTGATGGAATGACATATTTTGTCCACCGACAAAATATTCCACCAAAGCATACACAAAGTTTCATTATATAGGAAATACAAGAGTGGTTGGGAGAATAATTATTAGTGGAGTAAAAGATGAAAGTGTTTGTTAGGTACACCTTACTTCACCTAACTTTTCTTACATGTGTGTGAGAATAGCTACCACACTAATTAGCTCATATCAAAACATTGTGCTCATAAATATATCTCACCTAGATAAGAAAAAAATATAAAGTGGACTTCAAATCTAGTGTGAACATAACACAAACCAACATGATGGAAAGATAACCCACAAAATGCTTGAATTTACACAACATGAAGCACTTGTTGATTATGATCCAAAATTTTAGAGGGATCAATATTTATATGATTATTTGTTTGAGGTTATTTTTTTATTATCCTCAACATTTGTTTGAGTGGCTTGCGACTTGGATAAAGAGGCATTTTGGGATTGATAATCAAGAGATTGTATGGACTCCTAAGAATATTGTATTGTTGAGGAAACATGATCTTCCATTTGGACCAGGTTTGTTGACATATATTTGAGACGAGCAATATAATGGTTTGTTTTAGAGTTTATAATTAATATTTACACCTTTGTGGATGAAACAATAATTAATTTCTTCAATTCTTTCCTCAAAGGAAGTTCATTATAAAGCTAGTGTTGTGGTCAAGATGTTAATTTTTTACAAGAAGGCGAAGAGGTTATGAATGGAATAGTCATCCACCACACAATGAGGCTTGATCAAGTCGGGAAGGTTGGGGAGGTGAATATATGAATTTGGTTCATGTTTAAAGAACAATGGTATGGAAAAGAAATATCTTGGAGCAAAACACCATAAGAGATGGAAACAACATCACGAATATAAGTTAACCACATTAGGGTGAGAAAATACCCCGAGTTGTCCCACTTGTATGATCCATAATAAAGATTCTAGTAAAATATAGAATTCTTATAACTAGAGTGGTGCACATGGTCCTCTTTAACTTCTCAAATGTTCTAGTTATAGCCTTGCTTTGATGAAAGGAATCCATAAATAATTTGTGAGTGGTGTTACCACACTACCATAATTCTTGAAAAAAATCATGTGAGTCCTAAGAAACTCCATTTATTCTTGAGGCTTGTATTAAATTTCCATTCTACATGGCCTTTATTTTTGTTATGGCCCACCTAAATATGTAACCCAAGTTCTCTAACTCCTGAAATAAAAAACACACTTAGAAGGCTTCATATAATAATGTTGTTTCTTAAGAGAATGTAAGACCTTATCAATTTGGTGTAAATGGTATTCTCATGTATGGTTGTAGATGAACATATAGACATGTATGCATCCATGTATACACATACATACATATGTATGCATGTATATGTGTGTGTACACATACATATATGCATGTATATAGATACATACATATGTATGCTTATGTACACTTGTGTGTACATACATATATATGTGTATACATACAAGCATCCCTCTGTGCATGCTTACATGTATGGATGTACATATGTATGCATGCATGCACATACATATGTATATACGTGCATATGCATGTATGCATACACACATATTGATGTAGGAGCATCAAGGGATAAATGCAATAAGGTCATATTAGACCATCTAGGCATGTTTGGTTAAGTGTATTTGAGTGACTCTACTTAAGTTAGGGAAGGTCAAATTGAATGTGTTGTAAAAAAAAGTAATAACAAGGTGTGCATAGGAGAAAAGTAAGTAAATTTTATGTTGCATGCCAAATATGGCATCTAAACGAGTCAAAGAGGTTTGATTGAGTGTGGAGAAAATTGTGGGAGGTTAGGAACTACTCTAGACTTGTTTAGGAGTGTTTGTTTTTATCAAGTCCAAGAAAGGGCTTTGTTCCATGCATCTAGAAATTTTTATATGATAAAGTATAGTAGCATTCTTTTTATATGAAGGGATTTTTCATGTGTAAAAGGGGAATTAAGGAAGGATCATGATGTAATGGATATGTATGAACTAATGGAAAACTATTGCAGGTATTCTTGTGTACAATTTTATATAAATTGTTTCTTTTAATGGATGTATTAGCAAATAACCTATCCCCGACCGAGTGCTAGAGTTGGGACGGATCACCATAGGAGAGTTCTAAGACCTCTATGAAAGCTCATGAAGCTAGAGGAGGATGAATGGAGTATCACTAATTTTTCATAGCCTTTAAAACATTATACAAAGACACAGTAAATCTAATTTTTCCCTCGCAATCCCTAACTAGGGCATCACACAACAAAGTTTCTAGCCATCCAAATTAGGTGAAATTTTGAGGAGAGGAATATTTGGTTGAAGGGAATAAGTGTGAGAAATTTCACCTCTTAACTCGCGCATGGGAAAAAGTTACATGCATATTAGCATGTAGGTTATACGAGGGCATAGTGAAAGACATGGGATTGAGAGCATGAAGGTATTAGAAAAATATTTGAGTCATAAAACTATGTATGCACCATCATAGTATTATTCTAGAGGTGGATCCATCAAGCTCTAGGTAGGGCCATAGCTATAAATGTTTTTGTCAAGTTTACGAGAAAAATAGGCCTAGTTGTGGGTGTGATTTACAAAGGAGGTCTGAAATGGTACAAAGAAAGGTACCTTGAGAATTTGTGCATAGTTGTAAAGGGATAAAGGGTCTTCAAATCCCTAGAGATGTGGTATAGTTGTTTTAGTAGAATTTGAGTTTGAACCCAGTCTATGTGCCTAGAGGGCTATAAGACCAATAGACCTAATAGAGAGAACTATGGCTCAATACAAGTTTGTGACTAAATGAGGGGTCTAAACACCTTGGGATAGGTAAGATGAAGTGTTCCAAAAGTATTGGAGGTATTCAAAGAGTTAGTATGAAGATTTGAACATGTTGACCCAAGAAAACACTAGGTCTAGGCTTGGGTATTGAGGGTTATGCATGGTTGTGATAGATGGAAGGAACTAGTATATGAAGCGGGATTCCAAGGAGGCAAAGATGATGTTAGAGAGAAATGGAGGCTATTTGAAAAATGGATACATAACCCATAATCAAGGTATATATGTTTTATTATTTGCTTCCATATGAATACTAACACTAATGAAATCAAGGAATACGATATGTCTAAAGATATGAATGGTGAAAGGGAGAGCTTTCTAGAGATCCCTCGGTGGGGAGGTGTAAAACCATTGGGAACAAACTTAGAGATTCTTGGAGAGAGTAAGGAAAGCAAGGGGTAAGTGTTTAAGCCGGAGGAATATAGTGAAATTAGATATAATCCCTACACCAAATTGGTATCGAGTTGGTTGCTCTGTTAAAATAAGACATATTGCAAAGTTTAGACTAATTGAAAGTGTGAAATTTGATTTTTTTCACTATGGAAAAGGAAGAGAAAGCATCATTGCAGGGAATAATGAAATTGATCTAGGAAGGAGTCATGGGAAATATGGATAATATGATGAATGAAATCAGTGATCTAGGCAAAAAGATGACAAAGCTAGAAGCAATGTATTCATATATGGAAAGGACAACTAATAGAGGTGATGAAAAGAAGTAGGGAGAGTCATTGTTGCTAAGAAGAATTCTTCTACATCAGCAAGCTAAGTCACGGGAGCAGTCTATAGGATAAGCTTGTTCGGGACAAGATGTAAAATAAGAGGTAAGTGTTGCAATGTTATTATAGATAATGGTAGCACATACAACATTGTGTCTAAGGAAATGGTTAGTAAATTGGGTTTAAAGAGGTTAGTTCACCCTACACCTTATAGAGTTGCATGGGTTCAGAAAGATCATTAAATCCTTGTAAATGAGCAATGTAGAGTACCTTTCAAAATTGGAAGTTTGCATGATGAGGTGTTATGTGATGTAATGCCTATGGATGTATGTCATTTAATCCTAGGAAGGCCATGGAAATATGACAAGAAGGTAGTTTATAATGGAAGGTTGAATAAGTGTTTTCTAACAAAGAATGGAATAGAGCATGTGTTAGTGCCTTTGATGGATCAGGATGTAGGTAAGGAAAGGAGAAGCATGGTGTTTGGAATCAAAGAGTTTGTTGAGAAGACCAAGAATCAGGTCTTAGCCTTCATGAAAGATGAAGATAAGGTTGATGAAAGAGTGCAGCAGTTAGAGTCCAATGCAATGGACAAAGAAGCACAAGTCAAGGCTAATGAACAAGCCCAAATGAGGTTATGGAAGAACATGATGTTCTTGAAGAAAGAGAGTGATGGCCAAGAAGGTCAATTAAGTCACAAAAATGAAGGTGATAGCAGCAAGTTACAAAAGAGTGATGATGAGAAAATATGGAATGGGATCCTAGAGGACCTCATGGAAGGTCAAGAGAGACAAGATCAAAAAGAAAAGAAGCATGAATCAATACCACATGGCCAAGAAGGTGGTCTAAAGAGTGAA
Organism: Taxus wallichiana var. yunnanensis; assembly: GCA_018340775.1. Lineage (NCBI taxonomy): Eukaryota > Viridiplantae > Streptophyta > Pinopsida > Cupressales > Taxaceae > Taxus > Taxus wallichiana. Next base: position 928,356,942 of record CM031242.1, read on the forward strand.
GAAGTAGCTGATAAGGAGAATACAAGTTTTGAGGAAGGTCAGAGGATGTTATGGGCATCTGAGGAAGGCAAGAAAACTCTAAATTTTAAAACTAATCAATGTTTCAAGTGTGAAATTGCATGTATGCGGGGAAAAGACTCTAATTGATATAATGAGCAAGAAAGATGCAAGTGAAGAGGACATAAAGAGAAAAAACCAATGCCTATGAGGGCATTTAGGTGTCTTGAAACTAGTCAAGAAGCTAAAGACTCACATGGTACTCCTTGAAACTAGTTAAGAAGCTAAAGACTCACATGGTACCTTGAAACCAGTCAAGGAGCAATGCAAGAAGTAGTCCAATGTTGACGAGATCAATTTGAATCGGGGAAAAAGAAGACAATACGATTATATGCAAAGATGAAAACAAGAATGAAACAAAAGTGAAAGCTTGGAATGCTGGTAAAGAAGGATTGAAGAGGTTGAAATTGGAAAAAATCATGAAATCTCGGTCAAGGAGACTAGGAAGAAGACAAATTAGGTAATTAGATTAAGTAAAGTAAAAGCTGTTATCCCAAATTCGCCCCTTTGAGAAAATTTGGTCAAGACAAGTCCTGTACATAAGGAAATTATGAAGGAAATGACTCAAACCCATGAGCTCACATTCCAGGATGACAAATAAGGTTGCAGAGGGACTTTCTGATGGAGTGGCGGGCTGCAAAGATCAAATGACCCCGTGTAAGAAAAAAATTCAAGAAATGGCTCTGTCGAGTGAATCATGCCTCAAATCCAATAAAAAAATTACAAAGCGAGCTTGAAAATGGAATGGAAGGGTCGGGGGAAGGAGGCCAAGAAGTTTCAAAGGAACCAGAGACTCAAAGGAAAAGAAATGGTGAAGATTTAAAGTCTTCGGGCTATGAAATAGTTTAGTATGGACCTCGAAATCAACTAAGTATGGAGGAGATAGTGGAAGCTTCCAAGTGTCCAAACAATGTACCTCCAAAAGTTAAAGCCAAAGGGGTAGGCTGAAACAAACGCCAAGTCTCCATGCATCCAAAGCTCTAAAAAGTTGCACCGGGTGTTGAAAATTCTTCGACTCGGTGGAAGGGGCCAAGTGTTAGCTCAGTGCAATTCCAAAATGGGAGCCCAAGGCGAGAGACTCAAACTTGCGCGACCCTCTATGTAGCCAATGGTCACAGAGGTCAAAAGGAGAATGGGCCCAAAATGGCTAAGTAATGAATGCAGGTGGAAGGTGCCAGGTGTCCAAACAATGCACATTTAAAAGTGGGACCCTAAGTAGATTATCAAATGAGTGCGGGCCTTCCAGGTGTCCCAGAGCAGAAAAGGTGAGGGCGACCATTGAAAAGTCCAAAGGTGCACGGAGGTCTCCACATGTCGTATCTGCGCTACTACTCCAAAGGTAGTCTAGGGAAATTTCTAAACATGCGCAAAGCCTCGATGTGTCTTGGGTCAAATACAATGCCTCCACCCGCGGAAAAGACTCGGGAAGAATACAAAGGAAATAGGGAAACCTGCGGATGCCGCCACGTGTCACATGGGTGCTATTCCAAGAGAGAAGGAAGGATTCAAATATCAAACAAGTGCAGAGCTGCCACGTGGATGCAAGATGCAAACAAACTCATTTAAATATTACGCGCCCATGGCCCAAAAATTCAAATGATCATATCTTTTGATTGAGAACTCAGATTTGGGCGGGAGAAGATTTTTTGGAAATGTCTCGATGCCCTCTATGACTTGGAAACATAAAATATCATATTTTGTAGGTGTTGGTGGGTGAAAAATGGGAAAAAATCTTCCAAGAAATTAATACAGAGCTCGATTTATCCAACTACCGAGATCGATGCGATTCAATCCGTCGTTCTTCTTCTATACTGTTGGATAGACAGAGGGATCCAGAATCGACATATTTAGGGCATATTTGAAAAAGGAATTGATTAATAGTAGTTGAGTCTTCAAGGAAGGATTCAATGCATATCCCATGGTAGTTGAAACATGATTCAAATTTTCCCTCTTCTCTCTCTTATTCTTTCTATATATTGTAACACTTCTCATTTGAAAAGAAGAGATTATTTTGGGTGTAGGGAAACTCTGTCAAATTTGTTTCCCAACTCCATTTTGAGTTAAAAACCTTCTCCTACGCCTGGAAAGCATTTTTTTCCTCTAAGTAGAAACGTAATGGTCTGTGCACCCATATAGAGCAATAAAATGTGTTTTTGTGGTGTTTCTTCAACCCTTTGCATTGTTTTGTTGTCTCTCCATGCCTCTCCCTTTCAAATCTATTTTCTATGCATGTATTTCACATTTGCAAGTGTAGGGCATTGTGTTTCATGGAGTTTTGATCATGGATTAGGGTCTGGGTTTGTGTCACTTCTGTCTGACCTTCCCATCTTCCTTTCTCCCTTGTTCATCCTCCCTCAACAAAGCATCTCACCCCTTTCCTTCTCTGGTGTATCACCGCTTTAGTGTAGGCTTTTATTTCACCCTCTCTTTCTCTCTGGTTCCTTGGAATGGTTAGATTAGGATAGTTTAGTTTTTTCCCTGCATTAGAATAGCTCGTGGAAAGTAGTTTAGTAACAAGAACTAGCTTTCTTTGGAGGATCATCTCGGGTTTCAAGTCCCACGGTTTGAGAGATGATCCAATGTTATACAATCACACCGAATGCCACATTTTAACCACTTCACTGACTTTGGCTAATCGGATGATCCACGAGTTGTTTAATTCATGAACACGTGAAAATTCTAACAAGATACGAAATGAATACCATGTGTAAGACACAAGTTTCAGCCGTTATCAATTTGGTTTACCTATTTTTGCAAATTTACAATTTTAGGATTTTTGAAAAAGTTTTGAAAGTTTTGGATTTTGAATTAATTTTTAAATTTTTTTTTAGAGTTTTTACACTTTTGACAATGTGGATAGAGAAGAAGTTAGAAGAATCAACAAGAATCTCCCGGGAGCAAAATAAATGCCCCCAAGAAGAAGAAATAAGCAACATGCGGAAAATAATGCCCCAACACAACGGAAAAATTAACAAAATAATTATTTAATAAAAAATAATTATTCGATGGAGTGTGTAGAAGAAGGGATATTTCTAGGAGCAATAAAATTATCCTAGTGAGAGGAAATGAGTACCAAATGACAAATAATGACCCAACATGGTAAAAAAGCAAGGAAAATAATTATTTAAATAAAATAAATATTCACGGTGAGTAGAAGAAGAGTTAGAGTGTGATGTTATATGGTTTGATTTCACACTTTTGTATGTATCATGATGATAGTTGAGATTTTTTTACCACATGTGTTTGATTTTGACATGATAGATCCATATATGATATAAATTGTATTGTACATGTGATGCTCTAGATTAGTGGATGGGATGACATGATGATATTGGTGTGGGGGATAGATTTTGATATTTTTGATCCCTCTTACCCCCATTTGATGATACGATACGTGATGATTAACATAGCATACATGTATTATGTACACATAGCATTTTATTTATATATGATGTATAGATGATGTTAGATGTGATGATATTGATGGAGATATGATGATGTGATAACAAAAATATGTACATGAGACAAGCAAACACAATCAAATGTTAACAAAATACACAGTGCCAACCAACACAAATTAACACAACTATGTACAATTATTTACAAGCATGAAAAAACACACTACATATGTACAAGTAAGAATGAATCTAATCTAAGCAAGAAAAGATGAATCTTATCAAAGTATGTTTAAGAAACAAACTATACAAATGTACAAACAAGTAGTAACTATACAAACAAACAATGTACACAAACAAATCAAGAAACAAGATAAAGTAAGTAAATTAAAGTTATGTTTTTGCAATATTGTTTTGTGAAACACTTTTCTATTGTTATTGTTCTTTTGTGAAAAAATTTTCTATTGTTTTTGTGCTTTTGTGAAACAATTTTCTATTGTTTTTGTGCTTCTGTGAAACAATTTTATATTGTTTTGTGTTTTTGAACATTTTTGAATGTTTTTGTGATTTTCTAACATTTTGAATGTTTTTGTGATTTTCTAACATTTTTGAATGTTTTTGTGATTTTATAACATTTTTGAAGCTATGCATAGGTAACCGAGAAATGTGGATGCCCCAGCGTTAGATGGAGAATATAAAAGGGTAGGCACCATGTGTTTATAAACAGGAAGGTGATGTCGCGAGAACTACCCCCAACGTTAGATGGGGAATATGCAAAGACCATCCTTTCACAGATTAACAAGAGAAAAATCTGGATCAAGGCTTGACAAGATAGGTTCATAGGAAATCTCATATGTAGACATGGAACTAGCCCTAGGCTACATAAAATTACCCTCAAGATGCAAGATGGTTGTGAACAACGAATCCTCCCAAGGTGCGAAACTTGTTTTCACTAAGGGACCTATCTAATGTGCCACAATTGCGTGGTTTTCACATATGGACGACTTGTTTTCTCTTTTTCTTTTTCTCTTATTTTAAGGTTTTTGTATTTTGATTATTTTTACTCTTTTTTGGTTTTCTTTTCTGATTTTTGTGCCATGTTTAAGCATATAACCACTTAATGTGCATGACATTCATAGGTTTTGGAGCTCACCACCATCAAGATGGTAAAGTTTGTATGCTCCTATACCATATTTGGCCTCAATGCGTAAGGTCCTAACCAATGCGATTCAAAATTGCCTTTCTTCTCTCTTTCCACCCTTGTGTTGGTGATTTTCTTTCATGACCAAATCTCGACCTCAAGCGATGAGGTATTATCCTTTTGTTTTAATTTCTCTCGAAGACTCTGTTTTGATACACTTTGATATGGTTAAGGGCACATATGCACTTTTCATCCAAGAGTTCTAATTCGGCCAGCCTGGCCACTCTTTAATCCTCATCCTTGTCCAGGTAATCCCTAAGAGATATTCTCAGGGAAGGAAGCTCAATTTCCAATGAGATGATGGATTAGGTTCCAAATACTAGGGAATAGGGTGTCACACGAGAAGAGTGCGAATGGAGGTCCTATAAGCCCAAATGGCTGGGTGAATTTGTAAATGACAATTGCGACTGTCTTACTCACCATCTTTTCCATGATTCGAACCAATGTTTTGTTAGTGGCTTCAACCTACCCATTACCTTGTGGATAATATGGCGTAGACCACTTCAATTTTATTTGAAATTGATGACAAAGGTCCTTCAAAATTTTGGTCTTGAATGATTTTCCATAGTCAATAACTATGGCCACGGGAATGCCATAGGTAGATAAGGTGATTCATTATAAACTTTGAAATCGAGCTCCTGTAACATAAGTTAAAGGAACATCCTCCACCCACTTACTAAAATATTCCGTAGATGTGATGATGTGAGTATGACCATTAGATGAGGTAGGGGTGAGCTTTCCTATTAAATCCAGTCCCCATTTGGAGAATGGCCATGGGGTTGTGATTGGCTGCAATGACTATGATGGCGCATGGATGAAATTTCCATACTTTTGACATAGTACACATTTCCTTACATAGTTGCAGCAATTTGTTTCCATAGTAGGCCAATAGTAGCCTACTCTCAATAATTTCTTAGCTAGAACCATTCCATTTGTATGGGTGCCACATACCCCTTCATGTACCTATTTGATCGCTTCAACCGACTTTTCTACATCTAGACAACACAATGGATTCCCATCGTAGCCACGATGATAGAGAGTATCTCCTAAGAGGGTGTAACGGGCTATCTGGCGGATAAGGATTTGTTTTTCGGAATGGGAGTTTTTTTGGAGGGAAGGTGTTGTGTTTAAGATAGGCATAGATGTGTGCATACCATGGGGAATAGGGACCAAAAATTCACAAGCCAAACATGATTCTTGCATGTCATATGCAAGCTAGCGTAGATTCTCAACAAAAATGACATATAATTGCTCTCTGGTGGAATTTGTAGCATAGAACCTATTACGATTGCCACAACATCTCTGTGGATTTGTTTTGTGCTCTTGGAATCTATTCGAATGTAATATCAACAACATGCTCTTTCAAAGTTTCCACCAGTTTCTTGTAGGGGATGAGTTTCTCATCCTTGAATTTATATTCATCGTTAACTTTCTTGATGATCAATTGTGAATCACCAACGATCTTAACATGATGGATATCCCATTTGATTTCCAGCTTCATCCTAGTGATGAGCGCCTCATATTCCGTAATATTATTTGTACAAGGAAAACCAAGGTGAAAATCTTGAGGTATAGGGTCTCCTAAAGGAGTAATTAATACCACACCTTCCCCCAAACCATGAAAAGTAAAATATCCATCAAAGTGTACTTGCCACATGATAAATTCCTCAATATACATTAATGAAGCATCTAGAAGATCCGGACTCACGGGCTGCTCATTCACAGTAACTTGAGCTTCGCTAACTTGATCGGTGAGTAATTTTCCTTTTACCAACTTTTGATGTACATACTCAATGTCAAATTCACTTAGTAGAATGATCCAATTAGCCATTCTACCTATAAGGGCGGGTTTTGACAACATGTACTTAAGCGGGTCAACTTTGGATATAAGCTTGGTTTTAGTATTTAACAGGTAATGGTGAAGTTTTGGAAGGTAAAAACTATATCCAAACAAACTTTTTCAATCGAGAGGGTAGTTGAGCTCATAAGAAATGAGAGTATGAATGAGATAGTACATAGCTTTTTCTTTATGGAGGAGTGTCTCACCGGGAGTTTGAGGCATGAGGACAGGTGGATTGGCTAAGTATTTCTTAAGTAAGGCGAAGGCATGTTGTTTCTCTAGTCCACAAATAAAGGAAACATCCTTTTAAGTAGATGGGTAAATGAATTACATTTGTCGATGAAGTTGGGAAATGAAGCGGCGGATGGCTTGTATCTTTCCTTGCAAGTGCACGCAGTTGTTTGATGTTTTTAGGAGGAGGCATTTTAGTAATGGAGGTAACTTTAGCGGGTCTATCTTAATCCCTCTTTGTGATACAATGAATCCAAGAAAATTTCGATAGTACGCCAAACACACACTTCCTTGGATTCAATCGACTTTGTATTCCCATAGGTGTTCAAAGATACTCTGCAAAATCTCGGGGTGATCGATCTTGTCTTGGATTTCCCGAGGATATCATCCACATAGTCTTCCATGATGTCATGAATCATATCATGGAAAATCATTGTAATTTCCTTTGATAAATTGCTCCTACATTTTTAAGGCCAAAGGGAATTACCTAATAACAAAAATTCCCCTAGGGGGTTGTGAAGGCCATCTTGTGTTGATCCTCATCTGCGATTTTAATCTAATTGTATCTGAAAAGCCATCCATAAGAGATAACATTTCATATCGTGCAGTTAAATCAACAATCATATCAATATTGGGAAATGGGAAATCATCCTTTGGACATGCCTTATTAATGTCTCTAAAATCCATCTGAGTCTTATCCCGAGAAGTTTCTTTTGTCGAGGATTATATTTGATATCCATTCGATTAATCAATAGGTCGAATGAAGCCCGATGCTAGAAATCTTTCTAACTCTTCTTTAACTAGAAGGGCCACCCGTGGATGCATTTTTCTGAGATTTTATTTGATGGGCTTGGTGTTTGCATGTACTACTAGGCTATGCTCTACGAAAGTTGGATCCAAGCTCGACATATCCTTATAGTACCATGGGAATAAGTCTACAAATTCCCACAGAAGCATGGTGAATGTTTTCTATTCTCGTGTTGAGAGTGAAGCTCCAAGTTTGACTATCTTTGGATTTTTCGTATGTTCAATATTCACATCAACGGTTTGTTCTACTAGCATTTTTGACAAATCCTCCATATGCGTAGGATCAAGAGGAAGGTTGAGATCTTCTTCTAAGGGTGTCTCTACGAGATTTTCACCCTTGGTGTGGTCACTTTTCTTGTCCATTGATTTTTTTACTTGTTTGTCATCCAGCACCTCAAAGAGGTTTTCAGCTTTGTGTGACTTGGAATTTAATTTTTCGAGGCTTTTCATTAGAATGTTTGCCATCACTTTTATCATGTTTTACTTACCACGAAGCTCGGATTCCTTACCAAATTATGATAGGTATATAAGTCAATGTATAACCTTTTCTTATGGTATCAATCGGAATTGTATCTCAAATGCCCATGAATTCTGCAATGGCTTCATCATTTTCAAAGAGATCCAGTGGTACATGATGTTGTTGGTCCCATTCGATAAGGTAAGGGTAAACAAGGTCAATTTAAGGTTCATTAGGGGTTATGGTAAGGACAACGGTATCCATGAATAGGTTCATGGAGGTAAGATCCTTGTATTGGCTACAGTGGGAATGCGTCGCTGTCTAAATAGTTAGAGCTATCTTCATGCTCAGAACAAGTGGCATCTTGATCATTGGGGTGTGATCCATAGGGTTGAATGTCGATGTTGTATCTTTCCATCTTGAAATGTGGAAGAGGGACTGGTTCTCTTAGTCCTTGCTCATTCTTTCCGCATCCTAGACCCTTGTAGATCATGGAATACATCATTCGACTAGACTTATCATACTCGGGGATTTGGTATAATGTTGGTTTAGTATCTTCGGGACCCAAGTCGTAGGTGGGTCCAAAAATTTATCTTCGGCGAATAATCCTCCAGGGTAAAAATGTCCCGATAGTTCTCTCATCTCTAGGCCCTATGAAATAGTAGTTGGGTTGGCCTCTAGTTTTAGGTGACAACGATAGGTCTGAAACCAAAAGAGATTGTTGCACATTATACTCTCCACAACCGTATTCTAGAACCTTCATCTCCCATGAATCAAAAGGAAAAGTTGATGTAGAAGCCTCACGGGTGCAAGAACTTAAGGAATCGAATCTACCTATGACGCCATGGCCCAGTTGAAGAGGAACAACTATATCAGCAGAGGGCCACGTATAGGCACCCTTACGTGTAAAAATATTGAGAGCTCTGTGGTGAGCAAAGGGATCTGGATCTCCTTATATTGTGATAGTGTGTCCCTCATGTTTCAATTTGATGCATTGATGGAATGTTGATGGCACGACCTGCATGGCATGAATCCATGGTCGACCAAGAAGCATATTGTATAGAAGTTCCAAGTCCAAGACATGAAACTTTGTCTGATGATAAGTGGGTCCTACTTCCATGGGTAATGTGATTGTGCCAATTGATTCCCTTTCCGCGTTGTCGTAAGTGGTTATGGTAATGATGTGGGACTCGATATCTTCTTATGTATGTCCCAATTTCTTAATTAATTTCAATGTGCATATATTTAGCCTTGATCCATTGTCCACAAGCACCCGCTTTATCTTTTGGTAGGTAACGAATACCTCAATATATAAGGGGAGATTATGTGTTGGATCTTCAATAGGGATCTCCCTATGATTAAAAGAGATATACTTAGTTGGTACAATGTTAGCCACCGCAGCTTGAAGATGTAAATGGTCAACTTCTAGTGGCACTCCTGACCCCTGAAGAGTTTTTTACAAAATTTCCTTATGTACATTTGATATTTTGAGAAGATCCAAGATTGAAATCTTGGTAGATGTCTTCTCAAGTTGTTCTAAGAGGTTGTACCTACCATCTTGCGGGGGTCGACGAGAGAGGATCGGGAATCATGAGGTGAGTGTGCCTTATTACCATAGTGCAATCCTTTCCCTTGATTTGAATGGTGTTCACATGGTCACTAGGAGAGCGAGATACATCTAATGAGTGAATCGTAATGATTATTGTCCTTTTTGGTATATAGATAATTCATTTCTTTGTAACTCTGGGATGACTCTCCTCGATCCCGCTTTTTATCATCTCGACTTACCATGTTTAGGGAATGGTTACGTGAATATTCCCATATTTTCGTTTGGCATCCGAGTCTTATTTGGGGTGTTCACTTCTATTTCCCCATTGTCAATGAGATCTTACATGTAGTGATGAAGCCGTAGAAATTTGTCTATTTTGTGCCATTTGACACGATGTAATTCATAATAGTCATGATCTTTGTACCATGATGGTTTCATAGGATTGTCATCAAAGGGTTGTGTCATGGGATAAGTCACCATGTGAGCCGCATCCAATTGCTTCAATATGGACGAAAAAGGCTCATTGAGAGGAGTGAAGATTCTACGTTTAGGTGGTGGTTGAATAGGCCCTTTGGTCAATTTAAAAGGTTGACCAATTTGAACCATTTTTACGCATTTAAAATTTTTGATTGTCTCCCACCACGTTATTGTTAAATATTTTCATCTTTTCCATGGGTTTTGCATTTTGGTTATCCTTAGAGTGTGATTTAATGGTTCCTTTGTCAATAAGGGATTTATCTATTTGAATTCCCTTTTCAATAACCTCTTCAAAGGTGCGAACACAATGCATTTGTAGATGAAAAGTGATGTTTGGGTTGAGATTGGGCACAAAGATACTCACTAGCTATTTTTAGGGAATGCACAAGGGAAGCGACTAACTATCCCTCTCCATCTTTGTAGGAAGCTAGCAAATGTCTCGTTAGGACATTGTTTAGTGCCACACAAGTCTGCCATGGCTATGTTGCTTTCTATGTTGTATGAGAAGTGTCGTACAAACCTTTCTTCCAATTCAAGCCATGTGAAAATAGATCCACGAGGTAAGCAAGTGAACCATTCCAAGGCTTGGCCCCTAGAATCTTTGGAAAGAGTCGTATGAGGTAATTATCGGTGTAGGCCACTTCTACTAATTTTTTTCTATGTCTTCAAAATTTAATTTTTCTATTATCTTTGAAGTGGCATCACTTATGCCACCTCAAAGAAGGAAAATGCGAGAAACATATAATTTAGCTCGAAGCAATTTAAATACTTAAATTGCACTAATTATACCCTTTCCCACAAATTGATGACATATCATCAATATCACACATTTTCTTTGCTATCATCATTAATTAATTACATTACGTTAGTTAATTAACTCTTTTATCCAACAACGACGCCAATTAACAACCTTCCATTAATCAGTTCCCCTTTCTATCTAGATTAATTAATTATTTCTAATTAATTAAGCTCCCCTTTCTATCTACATTAATTAATTATTTCTAATTAATTAATACCCCTTTCTATCTAGATTAATTAATTATTCTTAATTAATTAATTCTCTCTTCTATTTAATCAATAAATCATCATTTATTTGATCAAATACCACTCATAGTCTAAATCATGCTAATTATTCCTCTAAAAGCTTCTATAAGCTTTCACACCTATTAAACAATCACTTTGATTAATTAATAAAGCCTCTCAAACCCCATGGGTCACTAAAGGAAGAAATAAACTCTCCTAAGGTTGGGTCAACCCTTCCTAAACCTTCCTTATCCACAACTAACCCAACCTCTCTATTTATTCCACGTGATGAGGGATGTAGAGATTCTTCTATCCATTGGGCTATATAAGGAGCCCTCCTCCTACCTTTCTATTTACACCTACACTATAGCCATTTATCATCTTTGAGCATTCTTCCATTAGAAGATTTTTCCTTCTCCATTTCTTATATTCATCCACCCAAGTTTTGAAGTCATACGGATATTTGTCAAATGGTCTTGTAGCCATGAATCCATTCTTAGAAACCTTGGGATTTCAAGCACATAATCAAGTCTTTGATTGCTAGAGATCTACATTGGTTCAATCTCATCTTATTTTAACATTTAATAAGAGATAGAAGTTAATTTGTTTAACATATTAGCTTAAAATGTTCATTTCATGTTTAATGTAGAAATGTTGATAGATTAGCTTTGTTTAAGCTCTTAGCATGACGATGCATAGGTTTAGTTTAGCATTGTATTGAAGCTACGGTGTTAGTTTCAAATTTAATTATATTGCTAAATATTTCATGCATATATATGGCACTTTGGTGGGACTTACTCCATTGTCTTTTGCACTTAATTTCAAGTTTTTGTAGTTTAGTTTCAATTTTGGTTAGTAACCCTCTTTTTGTATATATTGACATAACTTGTTTTTCTTAACTTGTTTTGTTGAGTTTGAATGTGTTGAGTATTCCTTATAGGTATAAAAGAGGTGAAGTGCTGTAAAATTGGAATTGATGGGAAAATTTCAAGATTTCTCCATATTTTCATTTTTAGATCTTACTTTTTCAACATTCTACATGCTAGTTTTGTCAACTTCTTGAAAATCTTAAATTCTTGAGCATGTAAGTTAGTGTTTGATAGTCTTTGAGTATTTTATTTAAATATTAATGTGGTGGGTTGCTGTCAACATTGAATCTTGGTGAGAAAATTTCAAGATTTCATCATGTTTTTATTTTTAGAGCTTACTTTTTCATCATTCTACATGCTAGTTTTGTCAATTTCTTGAAAATCTTAAATTCTTGAGCATGTAAGTTAATGTTTGATAGCGTTGAGTCTTATATTCATATATTAATGTGATGGTTTGTTGTCAAAATTGAATCTTGGTGGGAAATTTGACCATTTTACAGTTAAGGTACGTTTTTTTTGACATTTTTGAGTGCATGTCAAGTGCATACTGTGAGCATAAGAGCATATGTGTAACCCATCTTCCAAAGGCCATAAATTTTTCTCCCAAACTCAAAATAAATCCATTTTTTTTCGTTGGAAAGGTATTGAAGTTAACTATGCAATGAAAACATAAATTTAAAATTTATACTTATAGAAATTACAAATTTTCTTTTATTTTAAAACTGGTCATTTTTAACATGTCTAATGTTTTGATGAATGTTCTATTTCCATGATTTACTTGATTTAGACCAAAGTATGTGTATGCTCTTCTCTTGCACCTTGTTGGTCCGAAAATGCATCGCGTGGCGAGATCTATGGATAAGGCGAGCCAACAAAGTGTGCGAGGCTTAGCCCCTCTTTGAGGCAAGCGGCCCGGTTTATTGCTTTATTTCTACTAGCAGGAACCTATGCAAGTCTCACAGATTCTGCCTTCGGGGTTGGGATCTCATCCCAAAGAGAGTGTTCAGTGCGAAAAGAAAGGAATGAAAAAGGGAGAAGAGAAAGAACATATCCGAAGGGAGAAAAGAAATGAATTCCAAAGCGAGAAAGGTCGGAAGATTTATGTTTTTAGTTTGGTAGTAAACAGAGCCAAACCTACTTGCATAAATAAACAAAGCAATCGATAAACAAATGACGGAAAAGTAGATATGAATCCAACAGATTAAACACATACGAGATCTAACGTAAGAAAGATCTAATGTATAACACACTATTGAGCACAAAGTCGAATAATTGTATTCTTGTTATTTTTTATTAAGAAAGCTCAAAGTCTTTCTCTCCTCACTTCTATTTCTATCTGAAAAATGTTCACACGGAATACAACAAGTATTCTCATATTTATAGAACATGAGGGAGAGAGAAGGCAAAAAGGAGCCAACCACTTATTTACAAAGATATTTACAAAATATCTAAAAGTCATGTTGACTTTGACAACTTGGTGGATGACATCATCCCATGATGCAACATGGATGATGTCATCATTTGTGCCAACACATTTTTAGACATTTTGAAAAGAAAGTCGGAGAATAGAGAGAAGAAGAAGAAGAAGAAGAAGAAGGAGCTACTCATCATCATCATCCTGCGGCCGAAAAGGGGTTGCCTGTTTCTGATGCTGCTCAGGTGATGATATGTGGAACTGAGCGCGGTATTCCAAAAACTTGCTGATCATTGGCCCAAATTGATCCTGTGATGGATCCTTGTGCCGTTCACTGATTACTTCGCAAGTCTCCCGCTCGTCTATGAGATTTTCCGGGAGTTTGGAATAATCCTTCTCCGCCTCGATAAGGAACCCGATGAAGTCCCTACAGGCCCGTAGGTTGTTGATAGATTCAGTGTCGAATGACCTCCGGCCTGTCCCGAGAAGCTATCTCCTTGAAGATCCGGATAGTGTCATCAGCTGATCTCAAGGTAAGGGAAGGAGTGAGCAACCCTGGAGTCATGGCGAGGACAATTTTCTCCATTTGATGCATTGCATCCAGGGCCTCTTCCTTTACCTTGTCTATCTTTTCTAAAACAAATTCCAGCTGATCTATCTGATAGTCCAGAGTGGACATAGTTTTGTTGAGGGCCCTTGGATGACCGAAGACTCCGAACTTGACCAGATCTTCGACTGAATAGTCGAACATTTGTTGGAAGGTCTCGTCTTTGGAGTCTAGCATGTTCTAACTCTTCGATATCGGACTCGCTAATGCTTGGAGTTCCTTATTCACCTTCTCGATGTTTAAGTATAAACCGATATACTCGCGATTACTTTTTCACTATCCTTGAGGATCTGGCTCCTCCAAGCAGAAACAACCATACCTTGCTCGCCGATCTTTGAATACTCATTGATCTTTTCCTGACTGAGCAGCTCAGGAGTCTCGGCGGCAGTTGTGGGAGGTGCACTCCCCATCTTCTGTAAGGCTTGAAGCAGGTACTTGTTCTGCTCCTTCAGTAGCCTTTTCTCCTCTTTTGTTTCCTGAAGCTTTTTGCAGAGTGCATCAACTGCGGAAAGAGCTTCCCCCTGGAGACTTTCTGAGGATGTCCCCATTGTGACTTGGGTCACGGTGAAATCTGTCGGAGACAGATCTTCTTTCTCTTTGAGGGGGTTGGGGTACGCTATTTCCATGACTCTCTAACTGCGGTTCTCTTTGAGAAGCGTGTAACCGGCTTCTGCTTCTTTGCTCCTTTATCCGGAATGACCGAAAAGTCCATCGGAGCGATGGGGACTTTCATCTTTTGTTGGCTCATCTGTTGAGAGATCAAGCTGGTCCTATAGAAAAAGGACCGAGAGACAGAGGGGAGGCAAGAACGGTAGAGAAGAGGGGAAAACGTGGAGACATGCGGCGGCGGCATGGAAAGAATAGTCGAAGAAATGTCCATGGGAGGAAGGGGAGCCGCAACTGCTGAGAAGACACAGGAAGGGAAGGGAGCTCGGAGATGAGGGAAGAAATAGAGGAAGACAAATCAGCGAGGGAGGAGAAGATAGATGAAGAAGCAGGGGAAAGGGTAGAAGAAGGGGCAGAGGACACGACCAAAGGGGTGGTCGTTTGAGTCACTCGAGGAGGGGAAGGAAGAGAAGAAGAAGGGATAGAAGGGACCTCTGAAGTTGTAGCGACGCCAACATCCTGGGTGGATGGGCGTATAGGACTATCCTCTGTCAATTCCTCATCAAGAGTTATGACTTGTTCAGGCTCTGAAGGAAGAGGACTTTCAGGGGCTTCCTCCTGAATGGTGCTAGGTTCACCTTCTGCACCTTTGCCTTTCAGCTGCTTCTTTGACCTTGGAGGTGCGTTGCCCAAAGGGGAAGTTGTGAAATCTACCCCGAGGTAGATTAGTCCGTTCATGCGGCACCAATGCTCTGTTCTTCGCATAGTCTCCTTGACCCTCTCCTCAATTGTTTGAGGAGCCTTGTTCCTGTCAATGGCCGGGAAGGGCCAATTGTCCCCATCTGTGTCATTATACACCTTATCTACTTCATCTTCCGTAGTCTGGAAGCCTTCGGGGAAAATGGCCATTCCGTATCGGATGATTTCCGTCAATGCCAAGCGAGAGTGATCTTGTCTTACGAGTTACGCCTCATGGAGAACGTCAATGTAAATATCCTCAATTTGAGGGACATGGATCGGATAGAGCTTCGCTTTTGGCGGGCAGCACTTCTTGGGTCGAAGGTAGGCTGGTGGGAAGTCATGCTTCAAGTTGAGTAGCTCCACTCTGCGAACATTTCCTTTGCCTTATGGTGGGTGGAGCATGTGTATCGGCCCACCTTTGTGAGGGGAAAGGAGTTCCACCCTTCTTCCTTTTGAGGCACTTCTCATAGTACGTGACCATTTGTCTTGGCAGTTCTAGTAAAATCAGCTTAGGCCCAGCATACCTTGGTAGCTGGTTGGCTCTCCCAAAAAAGTTGGCAGCCATTAGATAGGTGAACGTGGGAAATTGGGTGAACAGGGCCCCCCATTTCTCTGTGACTGCCACTATGTTCTTGGTCGTCCGGCTATGAGTCATGTTTGGCCTCAGTAGGCAGATGACATGATAGAAGAATGCATCATTAACTTTTGTGAAATGTTGGATGCTATTCTCCAGCCTCAACTCTGGATAGTAATCAAATATCTTGGCCTGAGGCCATACTCCACTTCGATTCAGCCCCGGATAATCCCTTTAACGACTGCTAAGCATAGACTACATAAGAGTTCATATGGAACACTCTGTTGTGGTGGCGAACTGTTGAAGCTGCTCGGAGATGGTCTGCTTGATTATTTCACCCAAAGAAAAGCGCCGATCGGGCAAATTCTTATTCATTGTCTCCAGGTACCGTAGCATCCACTTATGGAAATAGTGGGCATCTGAAAGCCCGAAGACTCTGCTCAGGAAGGTGATAGTATCACTGAGTTCCTCTGAGAAATCACTTCGGTGGATAGTCTGAGGCCACCGGGTCACCGCCTTCTTGTTTTTTAGGTAGACCTCATTCATCAACTGCATGCACTGGTTTTCGTTGTCTTCCCAGGCCTTGATGCATTCTCGTTGGCTAACAGCCACGAAGTTCCGGTGGTGAGGGATGCCAAGTATTAACTCAAAGTGACGGGCAGTGAGGTTTATGACTACCTCGCCCTTACTATTCTCGACACATCTTGTGTCTTTGTTGTAACATTGCGCAATCACCATCATGAATTCGTTGTTGACAGCGCTGACGGGGATTCCTCCGGTGAAGTGCAGGGCACTGCCTATTAACTTGTCCATCCATGGACTCCTTGTAACTTTTTGAGTCCTAACCCAGAACTCATCCATGTCAATGTGACCCAATTCAGAGTCTCTGACATCCATACTGCACTCAGCCTGTGATTCGGGCATCCTGACCCTCTGATATTTGTATTTCATCTCTTCTTAATCGAAACAGCTTTTCCTCTTGGTTTGGTGGGCTTTTTGCTTGACGTAGACATGTTTTCTTTCGAACTTAGTTGCTGATCTGCATGAAGAAGAAGTGAGACCCAATCCACAAAAGTTGAATTAGTCATTTGATCTTCCATTGGAAAGCTAGCAGAAGAAAGAGTTAGAGATTTTAAGGCTCAGGCGCGGAAAAATGCAATGCGGCAGGCCAAATAGATAAGGCGCACAGAAAAGGAATGTTGTAGAGGTCATACTGGCGCCAAAGGCGCATGGCGCATGGATGAAGCAGGTTGCATTTTATAGCAGGGCGCACAGGGAATGCGTGTTACATTGGGGTTCGGTGCGCCTTTTGGCGCATAGGAAGATTGTGTAACATTAACAAATGGTGCGCCAAAGGCTTTGGCGCGGCGCATGAAGGTTTTACACAACATTATGTTACTGCAATGGAGGATGCGCCCGCGCCTTGATAGCTTTATACTCGCGTGAATAAGGCTTGTGTTGCATGAAAGCTGGGTGCGCCCTTTGGCGCATGGAAACATTATGCAGCATGGATAAAGGGTGCGCCAAAGGCTTTTAAGGAGGCGCGGGATTTAGACTGTAGCATGCAAAAAGGGCGCACCATTGAGGGCGCATGAGTTCTAGGTGCAGCATGACAAGAGGGTGCGCCATTGGCGTGGGCTTTAGACTTGTAACATGGCGGGTAAGTGTGCCGAGGGCGCAAGCTGCTTTTTTTGCAACAAGGCGCGCGGTGCACCTAAGAACTATACTAACTACTCGAGATATTTTCTTGCTTTCTCCCACTTCAAAAGTTGCTTGGACAAGTAAGGTTTCTCAAAAAGGTTTTGAGACCAAGCCATTTCAAAACAGCTCCCTTCCGAGATCCGGAAAGAGGAAGGAAGAGGAGGAAAAGAGGAAAAAAGAAAACAGGATAGGAGGGAAACTAACTCAAACCAATCTTATTCCATTTAACACTGGCTAGCAAATCAAAATACAGACCAAGAAACGCCTGAGACCAAGAACACGAAAGCACAAAATGGAAAAGAGGAGAACCTCTTACCTCGAATATATAGCAAAAATTGGAGAGCGGGTCCACAGTGATGACAACGACAGAGCAGCAGTAGCGACAAATCAGAGCAATCACGTGCTTGAAGAAAGGAATGAAAATGACATTGGGCGTGCACTAATATTTATAGAAAACCTTGTCATAAATGCGCCAACCACTTTTGAAATGGCGCATGAAAACTCCTGTCGACAGGGAAAGTGTGCGCCCTTTGGCGCACGGAAGTATTCGACAACAGAAGAATGAGCGCGCCTTTGGCGCACCGTATGCATTGTCGACATGAAGTTATGTGCGCCCTTAGGCGCACCAAAACTTGGTGTAACACATAGATTATATGCACCCTTTGGCGCACCGAAAGACATGATAACATGGAAAACCATGCGCCAAAGGCTTTTAAGGGGGCGCACCAAAACTTGGTGTTACAAGGCAAATCCATGCGCCCGACCAAAAAAAGGCTCAAAAAGACTAAGTTCAAAAACTAGATTTCCCGGGAAGGGACTTTACGACGTTTCGAACGCGAAGGATCCCTAACGAGGGATCGAAACAAAAGTTTCGGTATGGTTATCGGTAAAATTGCCCTTGTCAATTTTACGGGATAACAGCTGGCTCCTTCTGGGGACTACTCTGAGCGAACTCGGGGGTAGAGAATCCCAGATCACATGTGCCTATCCATTGGGTAATAGAGTCAAAAACAAGGGGGACCGGAGGGAGAACGAAAGAAACACACGACAAACCGAAAGCAAACACACGTAAAGCAAACACAAAACAAAAGCAAGCATGTACAAAGAAGAGAGCAAGCTCTACTTCCTGAAGATCTTGAGATGTTGCCCGCTATAGGGAAGCGGGAGTTCAGCTCCATCCAGATACGAGAGATAGAAACTATTCTCTCCATTGAGTTGCTTGATTTTGAAGGGCCCTCTCCATAGGGAATCAAATTTTCCGTGCATGCCCTTTGGCTCTCTTCGCTTGTCCCATAAGAGGACGAGATCTCCCACTTGAAAATTTCTGCTTGGCCTTCTTGTCAAAAAGCCTCTTTACTTGATTCGATGTTCGGTGATCCCTGTCAACCACTCTTACTCTCTTTTGTTCAAGTTCCGCTTGAGATACATAATTCTCTTTTCTAGAGAATTCGGAAAGTTTCATCTTGATTACTCGTGCAGCGTAGAGCGGGAAGTTCAGCAGAAATGGGAAGTTCGGCATCGAGTGCCATATAACACTTGAAAAGGTGACATGCCGAGAGATCTCTTGGGGGTAATGCGGTCCGCCCACCTGGCGTCGCAAAGACTTGTGCCACATCCGCTGATTCTCATCTACTAATTTCCGTATGATGGTCACCAAGTTCTTATTATTTTGGATTTACTTTGACCATTTCCACGAGGGTAATAATCCGAGGCATGTGCTAAAGTTATCCCATATTCATAGCAAAAACTAATAACTTCTCGGGAGGAGAAGTTAGAAGCATTATCAGCAACGATTTTGTTTGGAACGCCGAACCTGACAATGATATTTTCTTTGATAAAACTGCAAACCACCTCAGAAGTGGCATGCTTGACGGGTATGGCTTCCACCCACTTGGTGAAGTAATCCGTTGCTGTAAGGACATAGCTATGTCCAGCACTCGATTGAGGATTGAGTGCGCCAATAAAATCAATTCCCCATTGCCTGAATGGTTCATTGATGATGACCGGCCTTAGGGGAAGGGCAGCCAACTTGGGCTTGCCGACAAATTGCTGACAGGGTTCACACTTTGCCACCCAGGTAGCCGCATCTTGAAAGAGCGTTGGCCAATAGTACCTGGCTCGAATGACCTTGTGTGCTGTCACGGAAGAAGAAAAATGGCCTCCACAGGCTGAATTGTGAAAACTTTCCAGCAGTTTTACTTGCTGGGGCTTGTCAACACATCGCAGGAAGACACCGTCTATCCCGCGCTTATATAAACCGTCATCCCAGATGACATATTTAGCTGCCCTGAGCTTTATAGTGCGCTTCTCCTTTGCAGTTAGGTGCATTGGGCATTCACCGTAGGTAAGGAAGAAAGCAATGTCGGAGTACCACTCGTCACTAGTTGCAACAAACAGAACTAGAGGCAGAGAATCAGGCTCCTCTAGAGGGCTTTGCTCTTTGTCGGTACAGTCCTCTTTTCCTTTAGGATTTTCTAAATTTTCATTTTCAGCCATTAGCTGACACAGGCCTTTGCCCCTCACCACTTGGTTGGTTTAATATCCGAGTCATATTCACGGACCTTTGCGATCAATTCCCTCTCAAGCTTCCTAACTCCCTGCTTTGAGTTAGAATTGATTTTCTTTGCGGTGTCGGGGAACCAAGACCACCGTATGCGAGTTTAGAATGTAGTACCTGAAATTCTTCTTTGCTTTGACAACGGCGAAGGCATGCTTTTCCAATTGAGTCATCTTCAACTCGTGAGGCTTGAGAGGAGAACTCATGAATGCGATTGGAGATTCAATATCCTCCGAGTTCTTTTGCATTAGGATTGCAGACACAGTATGTTCGGAGGCGTAACTATACATAATGAAGTCCTTGGAGAAGTCGGGACATACCAGGACTGGTGCATGGGCAACAGAAGTTTTTATTTCTTCAAATGACTTTTTCCCTTCCTCACTCCATCTGAAAGTTGGTGACCCTTTCATCATGTTCAGTATGTGGCGAGTCTTTTCGGCAAAGTCAGGAACAAAACGCCTAAGAAAGTTCACCTTTCCGAAGAAAGAATGAACACCAGTCTTGCTTGTAGGCAGAGTAAGGCTCTGAATAGCCTTAACCCTTTCAATATCTATCTTTGTCCCTTCTTTGCTAACCACATGCCCTAGCAACTTCCCTTCAGTAACTCCAAAAACGGACTTTTTGGGATTTAGGGAAATTCCATGTTCTCGGCACCTGGCCAATACTTGCTCCAAGTGATCACAATGATCACCTCGTTGTTTAGAGAACACGGTTAAGTCATCTAGATAAACTACAATGACTTTTCCCATCATACCTTTAAATGCGAAGTCCATGGCCCGTTGAAAAGTAGCACCTGCATTAGTCAGGCCAAAAGGCATCCTGCTGTAGGCAAATGTACCCGAGGAGTAGTGAATCTTTGTTTTGAATTGGTCTTGAGCGAGACTTCAATCTGATTGTAGCCTGAAAAACCATCAAGCATAGATAGCATTTCTGATCCAGTTACTGCTTGCAGAACTTGATCCATTATCGGAAGAGGGTAGTTGTCTTTTAGTGAAGCTTGATTCAAATTTCGAAAGTCTACGCATATGCGTATCTCACCGTTTTTCTTGCGCACTGGCACAATATTCGCCACCCAAGTGCTGTGATGGATAGGGAAGATGATTCTTGCATCCAACATCTTCTGAATTTCTGCCTGGATGGTGCCCGAAATCTTCGGATTATAGTGCCTTTGCTTCTGGCGAAAGGCTTTGACATCTTCTTTCAGCGGTATGTCATGCTGAACGTCCTTTGGCTTGAAGGACTTTAGATCGGCATAGGACCATGCCAACACATCTATATATTTCTTCAGCAACTTGACAAATTTCCGCTTCTCTTCAGGTGTGCAACATTTGCCAATGTTTACAAATTGCGGATGTGCCTCAGAACCTATATTAAGTACCGGTTACATTTCGGGGACGAGTCAGAACATCTTGCTTCTTCTTTTTCATAAAACGGTCGTGCCTGTCAAACAAGTGCTCCAGAGAAACCAGGCCCTTCGGAATTTTATTTCCTTTGAGCTGACATATGCCGTCTTTCTCCTCTGATTCATGGTTTTTGATTGATTGATTCACGGCATGTAGAGGTGGATCCTTCAAAATACAACTCATCAAAATTTTCTGATTTTTCTAGAAAGGCAATGAGGTGATTATCATCGTTGAATACCTGCCAATGCTGAGAGTTGTCTGGCACGCTCGGGTGGAAAACCACTTCAATGGTGTATTTGTTCGTTTTCAAACCCGGGTGCGGGAGCATGAGAGATGCTGAAACGGCCAATGAATCGGCCATATCATTTTGAGCTCTTGGAATTGCCCCTATCGAAAAGGCATCAAATTCCTCAATGCTGTCCCATACTGCGTTACGGTAGTGCCTGAGCCTCTCATTTTTCACTTGGTAAATCCTTTTGACCTGATTTACAACTAGCTCAGCATCACCTTGGACTTTCAAATTTTTAATTCCTCTTTCCTTTGCGGCTTGCATACCGAGCAACAGAGATTCATACTCAGCAGTATTGTTAGTGTTGAAAAACTGCAATTTGAAAGAAAGAGGAATTACCTCCTCTTCGGGAGATATTAGCACGATTCCGGCGCCACACCCACTAGTCAGCAACTGCCATCAAATTGCAAGGTCCAGATCTCATTAAGATCCTTTTCTTGAACAAAAACGTCCTTTGTACCCGTCTCGGTGGATAAGAAGTAGCTCCCCATCCCTGATGATTCAAAAAGGATTTGGGCTTTGGGGTCCTTGAGCTAGTAACCAAGTACTTCTTTTGCGATTCGGTTCTAAAGTCTGCATCACACCTTTGGCGGGTATTCTAGCTTTAGAGACCAGTCCATGTGAATTTCTCCACCAACTTCACTGCAAAAACTCCTTCCCGTGAGAATTCCATAAAGGCTGCTTTGGAATGTCGCAACGAGAGCGGTCATCTTTACCCTCTTTTGGGGAATCTTTGCGAACGTAAATTGCGTGTCTTTGATTTGGCCAATCAATGGCACTTGCTTGGTCTCAATGAATAACACCTACCGAAAGGCTTGGTAAGAGTAAGGCCCAAAGCATGGGCGACTTTTACCGGCATAACATTATCAGAAGCTCCGGAATCAATTATACAGTTGCTCAACTTATGGCCGTTGATTAGGAGAGAGAGATAGAAAGGTTCTATCTTGCCTGATGCAGATGTTGAAGCAACATTTATGTGGGATTCAGGGGGAGTGGAAAGGATTCCTTTTGGGGAAACCTGTTTAGACGCAACAGCTTGACTCTGAATATATTTAGTTAATCTTACAAGCTGTTCGGGATTTGACTGAAGGTACTCAGCTTCAGACATTTGGATCTTGGTCTTTTTTGCATGATCTATTATATCGAATGCGGCCAAGGGTTGCGTTGGTGAGGGAATGAGTCCTTCACTTCACGATGGTGGAACAGGGTTACTGATCTTGATAGGAATATGAGGGGGCTGATTCGGAGGAGAGATGGGCGGAAAGGACTTCTTTGGAAAAGATTTAGCAGGAAGTTGAGTAGGAAGGGGATTACCTCTTTTAACAATGGTTGGAGGCGTGTTTGACACGGCCTTCTCTTTCTGCGCATGGGCAGCAACTTCTGCTTCTTTTCCTTGCGAGCGGGTGAAAACAGCATATGATTGTCCGCTTGCATAGCCTTGAGTACTCTCTTCTTCATCAGATTCATCCTCATCAAATTCCATGTATCCAATAGTGGAGTCACCAGTCGGCTCACCGACATCTTGATCATCTTCGTCTTGAGGCGAAGATTCTTCATAATACTGCTCTTCCTCTTCAATTTCGGCCAAAGCATTGACCGGAGGAGCTTCAAGCGCCAACCGTGGAGCAGTTGCAGGTAGACGCGGTCTTTGTGAAACATTGTTGGGAACAAAACTCCTTCGTGGAACGTCTCGGTATGAAGAACTAGGAGCCTGGGCCAACTACTTTTTCAATGCGAGCAGATCATTCACCATCTTTTGGAATGCCGGATCAGACGAAGTAGCAGGCGAGGGATCTGAAGATTTGGACTTTGATGATTCCTTTCTCAACTCGCCAGATATTATCAAATTGTCTTCTATCCGGATGGCAGCAGCCTGAGCGAGAGGTAGAGTAGCTACTCGCTCTTGAAGGAGCAAGAAGCTGACTTTTGAGCTCATGGCGTTCACGAAGAAACACTTCTGATTCTCCGGTGTTGGAAGCATGGCAGTAGGGACACGGTTGATTAATGCATTGAACCGGGCGACAAAATCGCGCATAGTCTCATTGGCCTCTTTCTTCAGGTGGGTGATCCATGATAGCAACGCAAATGCATCTTCTGAAGGCTTGTATCTATCTTCAAAAGCTTCCCGCAAGGTTGCCCAACTGGTGATAGATGCGGCGGCAAATGCTGAAACCATTCGGTGCGGGCCCTTGTAGAGTCTCCAGAAAAAGGTGAACCGACACATCTTCGTGAGTCACGTCCAAAATACTGCATGACATAATGAAAGCAGATATGTGGGAATCCGTGCTTTGATTTCCGCTCCCGTCGAATTTGGGAAAATTCTTTCTGTTTCCGTGAGGGAGCGCGTGAACTGGATGTGGTAATGCGAGAGGACCCATAGCATTTCCCCATGGTACCGCCATTTGAAAGGCTGGAAAAAGCACACGAGCTGGGAGGGTGGTTCCACTGAGCAGCAAGGCACTACAAAGGGATGTAGATGTTCCTTGCAAAAGACTTTTTCTTCGTGGAGGTGAGACACTCTGGATGACCCAGCTAGCAAAAGCAGCTTGAAAAACATGCGGTGTCACGCTGAAATTGTGCCTTTGAAGCAGATCGAAAGTAGGATCAACTTCTCCACGGGCTCTCCTGCTGCGCGTAAAAGGTTCACTTGCCAGCGTACCTTCCAGATCTGCGATATTATGGCGCAGATTTAAACTTTATTTTTGGGTGTACTTGCTGATTTTCTGGTTTTTCTGACAAAAACCAGCAGCATGCACTTTTCTGGATATTTAAATACTATCCTCTTGAAGAACCGATTGCGGTTAATGACAAATAGCAGCGAGGATAAGATGGCAGGGAAGAATAGCAGGCTGATTTTCAGATCTGATTTTAATTTTTCAGAGGGTTTCAAATTTTTTAGAAAACAGTCAAAAACTCAGATCTACGGAAAAATGTTAACTTTGATAAAAACTCAGCGAACTAAAGATCTGTAACTAGGCCCGATCTATGGATTTCAGAAGAAAATTTTCAATTTCGGGCACTTTTGCAAATTTTTGGATTTTCAACAAAAGTGCAGATTTGCAAACAGGCAGTGATTTTCTTATATTTTTCTGATTTTATATTATACCACCACCATAGATCATGAGATCTATCTATCTATCCCCAGAGTCGCCAAAAACTGTTGGTCCGAAAATCTATCGCGTGGACAGATCTATGGATAGGCGAGCCAACAGTGTGCGGGGCTTAGCCCCTCTTTGAGGCAAGCAAAGCGGCGGTTTATTGCTATTTCTACTAGAGGAACCTATGCAAGTCTCACAGATTCTACCTTCGGGGTTGGGATCTCATCCCGGTAGAGTGTTCAGTGTGAAAAGAAAGGAATGAAAGAGGGAGAAGAGAAAGAACAAATCCGAAGGGAGAAAAGAAATGAATTCCAAAGCGAAAGGTCGGAAGATTTATGTTTTTAGTTTGGTAGTAAACAGAGCCAAACCTACTTGCATAAATAAACAAAGCAATCTTGATAAACAAATGACGGAAAAGTAGATATGAATCCAAGATTAAACACATACAGATCTAACGTAAGAAAGATCTAATGTATAACACTGACTATTGAGCACAAAGTCGAATAATTGTATTCTTGTTCTTTTCATTACAAGAAAGCTCAAAGTCTTTCTCTCCTCACTTCTATTTCTATTTGAAAAATGTTCACACGGAATACAACAAGTATTCTCATATTTATAGAAGATGAGGGAGAGAGAAGGCAAAAGGAGCCAACCACTTCTTTACAAAGATATTTATAAAATATCTAAAAGTCATGTTGACTTTGACAACAGTGGATGACATCATCCCATGATGCAACATGGATGATGTCATCATTTGTGCTAACACATTTTTAGACATTTCAAAAGAAAGTCGGAGAATAGAGAGAAGAAGAAGAAGAAGAAGAAGAAGAAGGAGCTACTCATCATCATCATCCTGCTGGCAAAAAGGGGTTGCCTATTTACGATCTTTGCTCGGTGATGATATGTGGAAGCGAGGCGCGGTATTCAAAAACTTGCTGATCATTGGCCCAAATCGATCTGTGATGGATCCTTGTGCCGTTCAGCGATTGCTTCGCAAGTCTCCCACTCGTCATGAGCTTTTCGGGAGTTTGGAATAATCCTTCTCGCCTCGATAAGGAACCCGATGAAGTCCCTACAGCCGGTAGGTTGTTGATAGATTCAGTGTCGAATGCGACGTCTGGCCCTGTCCCTTGAGAAGCTATCTCCTTGAAGATCCGGATAGTGTCATCAACTGATCTCAAGGTAAGGGAAGGAGTGAGCAACCCTGGAGTCATGGCGAGGACAATTTTCTCCATTTGATGCATTGCATCGGGGCCTCTTCCTTTACCTTGTCTATCTTTTCTAAAACAAATTCCAGCTGATCTATCGATAGTCGAGTGGACATAGTTTTGTTGAGGGCCCTTGGATGACCGAAGACTCGAACTTGACGGATCTTGGTGAGCAGTCGAACATTTGTTGGAAGGTCTCGTCTTTGGAGTCTAGCATGTTCTAACTCTTCGATATCGGACTGCTAATGCTTGGAGTTCCTTATTCGCCTTCTCGATGTTTAAGTATAAAGCTGATATACTCGCGATTACTTTTTCACTATCCTTGAGGATCGGCTCCTCAAGCGAGAAAGCTTGACCATACCTTGCTCGCCGATCTTTGAATACTCATTGATCTTTTCTGGTGAGCAGCTCGGGAGTATCGGCGCGATTGTGGGAGGTGCACTCCCATCTTACGTAAGGCTTGAAGGCAGTACTTGTTACTGCTCCTTGATAGCCTTTTCTCCTCTTTCGTTTCTGAAGCTTTTGCGAGTGCATCAACTGCGGAAAGAGCTTCCCCCTGGAGACTTTCTGAGGATGTCCCCATTGTGACTTGGGTCACGGTGAAATCTGTCGGAGACAGATCTTCTTTCTCTTTGAGGGGGTTGGGGTGCATGCTATTTCCATGACTCTCTAACCTGCGGTTCTCTTTGAGAAGCGTGTAACCTGCCGCTTCTTTGCTCCTTTAGCCGGAATGACCGAAAAGTCCATCGGAGCGATGGGGACTTTCCTCTTTTGTTGGCTCAGCTGCTGAGAGATCCAAGCTGGTCCTATAGAAGAAGGACCAGAGACAGAGGGGGAGGCAGCAACGGTAGAAGAGGGGAAAAACGTGGAGACACGCGGCGGCGGCATGGAAAGAATAGCCGAAGAAATGTCCACGGGAGGAAGGGGAACCGCAACTGCAGAAGACATAGGAAGGGAAGGGAGCTCGGAGATGAGGGAAGAAATAGAGGAAGACAAATCAGTGAGGGAGGAGAAGATAGATGAAGAAGCAGGGGAAAGGGTAGAAGAAGGGGCAGAGGACACGACCAAAGGGGTGGTCGTTTGAGTCACTCGAGGAGGAAGGAAGAGAGGAAGAAGGGATAGAAGGGACCTCACGAAGTTGTAGCGGCCAACATCACGGGTGGATGGGCGTATAGGACTATCCTCTGTCGATTCCTCATCAAGAGTTATGACTTGTTCGGGCTCACGAAGGAAGAGGACTTTCGGGGCTTCCTCACGAATGGTGCTAGGTTCACCTCTACGCACCTTTGCCTTTCATTTGCTTCTTTGACTTTGGAGTGCGTTGCCCAAAGGGGAAGTTGTGAAATCTACCCCAGAGGTAGATTAGTCCGTTCATGCGGCACCAATGCTATGTTCTTCTCATAGTCTCCTTGACCCTCTCCTCAATTGTTTGAGGAGCCTTGTTCTGTCAATGGGGGAAGGGCCAATTGTCCCCATCTGTGTCATTATACACCTTATCTACTTCATCTTCCGTAGTCACGGAAGCCTTCGGGGAAAATGGCCACTCCGTATCGGATGATTTCCGTCAATGCCAAGCGAGAGTGATCTTGTCTTGAGTTACGCCTCATGGAGAATGTCAATGTAAATATCCTCAATTTGAGGGACATGGATCGGATAGAGCTTCGCTTTTGGCGGGTAGCTTCTTGGGTCGAAGGTAGGCACTGGTTTGGGAAGTCATGCTTCAAGTTGAGTAGCTCCAGCTCTGCGAACATTTCCTTTGCCTTATGGTGGGTGGAGCATGTGTATCGGCCCCTTTGTGAGGGGAAAGGAGTTCCACCCTTCTTCCTTTTGAGGCACTTCTCATAGTACGTGACCAGATGTCTTGACAGTTCTAGTAAAATCAGCTTAGGCCCAGCATACCTTGGTAGCCTGGTTGGCTCTCCCAAAAAGTTGGCAGCCATTAGATAGGTGAACGTGGGAAATTGGGTGAACAGGGCCCCCCATTTCTCTGTGACTGCCACTATGTTCTTGGTCGTCCGGCTATGAG
Source organism: Taxus wallichiana var. yunnanensis (assembly GCA_018340775.1). Lineage (NCBI taxonomy): Eukaryota > Viridiplantae > Streptophyta > Pinopsida > Cupressales > Taxaceae > Taxus > Taxus wallichiana. The sequence goes on from CM031242.1 coordinate 928,385,072, forward strand.
TCATGTTTGGCCTCAGTAGGCAGATGACATGATAGAAGAATGCATCGTTAACTTTTGTGAAATGTTGGATGCTATTCTCCAGCCTCAGCTCTGGATAGTAATCAAATATCTTGGCCTGAGGCCATACTCCACTTCGGTTCAGCCCCGGATAATCCCTTGCGACGCCATGTGCTGCGGCATAGACTACATAGGAGTTCATATGGAACACTCTGTTGTGGCGAACTGTTGTAGGCTGCTTAGAGATGGTGTCTTTGCTGATTATTTCACCCAGCAAAAAAGCGCGATCGGGCAAATTCTTATTCATTGTCTCCAGTACCGCAAAGCATCCACTTATGGAAATAGTGGGCATCTGAAAGCCCGAAGACTCTGCTCAGGAAGGTGATAGTATCTTTGAGTTCCTCGAGAAATCACTTCGGTGGATAGTCGAGGCCACCGGGTCACCTTTGCCTTCTTGTTTTTAGGTAGACCTCATTCATCATTTGCATGCACTTGGTTTTCGTTGTCTTCCTAGGCCTTGATGCATTCTCGTTGGCTACTTGACCCACGAAGTTCGGTGGTGAGAGGATGCAAGTATTAACTCAAAGTGACGGGCAGTGAGGTTTATGACTACCTCGCCCTTGCTATTCTCGACACATCTTGTGTCTTTGTTGTAACATTGGGCAATCACCATCATGAATTCGTTGTTGACAGCGCTGACGGGGATTCCTCCGGCGAAGTGCAGGGCACTGCCTATTAACTTGTCCATCCATGGACTCCTTGTAACTTTTTGAGTCCTAACCCAGAACTCATCCATGTCAATGTGACCCAATTCAGAGTCTCTGACATCCATACTGCACTCAGCCTGTGATTCGGGCATCCTGACCCTCTGATATTTGTATTTCATCTCTTCTTCTGTCAGCTTAGCTTTTCCTCTTGGTTTGGTGGGCTTTTGCTTAGCGTAGACATGTTTTATTTTGAACTTAGTTGCTGATCTGCACGAAGAAGAAGTGAGACCCAATCCACAAAAGTTGAATTAGTCATTTGATCTTCCATTGGAAAGCTAGCAGAAGAAAGAGTTAGAGATTTTAAGGCTCAGGGCGCGGGAAAAATGCAACTGGCAGGCCAAATAGATAAGGCGCACAGAAAAGGAATGTTGCAGAGGTTATACTGGCGCCAAAGGCGCATGGCGCATGGATGAAGCAGGTTGCATTTTATAGCAGGCGCACTGGGGAATGCGTGTTACATTGGGGTTGGTGCGCCTTTTGGCGCATAGGAAGATTGTGTAACATTAACAAATGGTGTGCCAAAGGCTTTGGCGCGGCGCATGAAGGTTTTACACAACATTATGTTACTACAATGGAGGATGCGCCCGCGCCTTGATAGCTTTATACTCGCGCGAATAAGGCTTGTGTTGCATGAAAGCTGGGTGCGCCCTTTGGCGCATGGAAACATTATGCAGCATGGATAAAGGGTGCGCCAAAGGCTTTTAAGGAGGCGCGGGATTTAGACTGTAGCATGCAAAAAGGGTGCACCATTGAGGGCGCATGAGTTCTAGGTGCAGCATGACAAGAGGGTGCGCCATTGGCGCGGGCTTTAGACTTGTAACATGGCGGGTAAGTGCGCCGAGGGGCGCAACTGTTTTTATTGCAACAAGGCGCGCCAGTGCGCCTAAGAACTATACTAACTACTCAGATATTTTCTTGCTTTCTCCCACTTCAAAAGTTGCTTGGACAAGTAAGGTTTCTCAAAAAGGTTTCAGCAGACCAAGCCATTTCAAAACAGCTCCCTTCCAGCAGATCTGGAAAGAGGAAGGAAGAGGAGGAAAAGAGGAAAAAAGAAAACAGGATAGGACAGGGGAAACTAACTCAAACCAATCTTATTCCATTTAACACTGGCTAGCAAATCAAAATACAGACCAAGAAACGCCCAGACCAAGAACACGAAAGCACAAAATGGAAAAGAGGGAGAACCTCTTACCTCGAATATATAGCAAAAATTGGAGAGCGGGTCCACAGGGTGATGACAACGACAGAGCAGAGCTGACAAATCCAGAGCAATCACGTGCTTGAAAAAAGGAATGAAAATGACATTGGGCGCGCACTGATATTTATAGAAAAACTTGTCATCAATGCGCCAACCACTTTTGAAATGGCGCATGAAAACTGCTGTCGACAGGGGAAAGTGTGCGCCCTTTGGCGCACGGAAGTATTCGACAACAGAAGAATGAGCGCGCCTTTGGCGCACCGTATGCATTGTCGACATGAAGTTATGTGCGCCCTAGGGCGCACCAAAACTTGGTGTAACACATAGATTATATGCGCCCTTTGGCACACCGAAAGACGTGTTAACATGGAAAACCATCCGCAAAGGCTTTTAAGGCGCACCAAAACTTGGTGTTCAAGGCAAATCCATGCGCCCACCAAAAAGGCTCAAAAGACTAAGTTCAAAAACTAGATTTCCGGGAAGGGACTTTACGACGTTTCAAACGCGAAGGATCCCAAACGAGGATCGAAACAAAAGTTTCGGTATGGTTATCGTAAAATTTCCCTTGTCAATTTTATGGGATAACACACCTTTTAGTGATCTTGAGAAAAAAATTTGATCTCTATCTTTTTAACATTGGGATTAAACTTGGAAACTTGATTATTCATTTTGCTTAAGGGAATGAACCTTTTACAAAACATTTTTCAATGGTCATTTGATTTGAATTTTTCCATTTCTATATAGTTAGGCTAAAGTTTGTGTATGATCTTCTCTTGCACCTTAGGGTGATCTTGAGAATCAAAAGAAAATTTAATCTTCATTTTATAACATTTGGTAAATTGGAAACTTCATCTTTCACTTTTGGGTTAAGGGAATGAAAATTTATCAAGATTTTTGTATGGTTCATTAATTGCAAAGCTTTTCTTTACTTTTTAGTTGTATTATTTGTTGTGTATGCTCTTCTCTTATATCCTTGGATGATCTTGAGAATCAAAAGCAACTCTTAATCTTCTTTTTAAATAATGTGATTATTTTGGAGAACTACTAACGCTTGAGTGCAAGACCTAAAAATGTTTGTCAAAGAAAGGATTTCAATTTTTTTTTAACTAAACGTGTGTTGTATATTGCCAAATGATGAATGACTAAACCAAATTAAGTCTAAAGATAAAAACACACCACATTCAAAACACTTGATTTGCGAGGTTCGGATAAGGGTACGTCCCGTTCACTTAAAAGCGGGACATAACCCCTTTGGCATAAGCTGTAAGCTACAACAATGGGGGTGGTCCTAGGAACCCCAAAGTAGTCCATGCAATATGGAACCTTGTGGATGAAACAGGAAGTGTTCCGCATAACCTACTTGACTAGTATTACCATTTGTGAGATTTAACGTTCTGAGTCATCCGTATCGCGACCCCAATGAGAGTACATGATGAACACATTTATTGCCCACTATACTTAAAGGGGGTAAAGTAAAGACGAGATACTCAATAATTAGTCGGTGTGACTTTTATTGGTAAATCTAGCTATCTCTTAGATGACTTGTGACACCTAGTTGAGAGAACCACCTAAGAAGCTATCTTTAACCAGAGCCACTTGGACCACATCAAAAACAATTTGAGTTGAGAGCTATTGTTCATCATGAAACGTGTGAAGCGTTACTTTTGCTTAGTTTTTCACTTTCCCTAAGGCGAGGTAAAAATATGCCAAAGTAAGGCCAACATTTTTCAACCCCAATTGATCTACTTCCTTCACTTTCTTTTGACACTTTGTTGATCAAAAGAAGAGTGACTACCTTTGCATTATCAATTGATTATTTTTACCACTTTTGTGTTTGTTTATGCCCATCCATGTTTACGGCTGGGTTGTTAAACATCTAAAGTGTGTGGAGATGTTTTTATATCATTGGTAGCCTTTTTTATCTTGATACCCAAGTCAAGATTGTCATCGTAGTTAGGCTTGGTTCATCACTTTGATTCTCCTTTGACGATTATCTTGTTTATATCGTGTCACTACAATTTTGGTATTTACATCTTGTTTCTTGTAAACTTGACCTAAATACCTATATTGTAAGGTTACGCTATATACACTTTAACAATTCCTAGGTATACTATAGCTTTAGTTTGATTTCAATTATTACCTTGATTCTAAAGAGTGTTAAGTGTTACCACTTGTGCATGTTATATCAATATCATCTTGATATCAATACCTTACTTTCTTGCAAAGTTTGGTTAACATATCTTGGTGAAATTGTTGTGTCACTCAGAATTGTAACCGACACCTTTTAGAATATAGGTCTTGATTGAATTTGGGCTTGCTTCTAGTATACTTTTTTTGGAGGTCGCGTTAACTTCTTGTTATTACTTACTCCTTGTCATTTATTTGAATTCAACATTAGTAAGGACATTTTTTTAATCATTATACGACACCAAATACCTTTCTAAAAACAAATTTAGGAAGTAATTCATTTGGTTATTTGGTTTGAAACTCAACATTATGTGGTGATTCTTGCTTGGCTCCTTCATTTAAGAGTAGATTATTGTGTCACGTTGGTTCTTTTACATTCATAACATACCTTAATCTCTTGACATTCATTTTTCACTTAGTTTTGATAAGAATATTTGAACACACTCACAAATACCTAAGTGAACCTATTACACATCATGGATCCTAAAACAAGATTAGGACTAAAAAAGTAGGCTTTGGAAGTAAGACAAACAAAAACTTGGGAAGCCTCAAACAAGCAAGGGTCGAACCCCTTTATTGGCCATGATCTTGGGAATTTACTCTGTGGAGAAAGAAGTAGAAGAAATGATAGATCATAGTGGTGACGAGCTAGAATCACCACATGTAGAATTTGATTTCGACCCCACCTTATTAGATAAATTCCTTTTTAGAAACAAGGATCGAGTGTCTTGACACGAGTTGTGGAGTTGGGAGCCATAATGCCTATCGAACAAGAGGCAATCCCACCTATAAATTATGCTAATGAAGAGGAATAACCTCTTATTAACATGGATGATATCTTAACACATGAACATTCTTATACTTCTAACATAGGAAAGCGATAATGTAGTGGGATATAGAATACCTTTCCTTAAGGTAACACGTAAAGTCGGGATAGAACACGAAAAATGTTGAACAAGCTCTGCAAAATGGAGAAGAAGAGGAACCTCTCAAAGAAGAAGTCACTATTCAACAAAAAAATTAGCAACCTTAGTCGACAATTGGCTTTGTTAACATCTCATGTACAAAAAGAAACAAACAAGAATGTACAAAAGACAAAACCTAAGGTTAAAACTAGTGAGATTAAATGAATAATCAAGGAGAAGACAATACACAACATAATCGAGTATATATCCATGCTTCTCCTACCAAAGAACAATTACTCACTCAAGAAATGTAATATATGAAAGCAACACTTACAAGCCTCGAAGAGAGAACTATGTGGAATAAAAAAATATCAATATGAAGAGCTATGTCCCTATCCATTTGACAAAATTATGACACTTCAACCCTTCCCTAAAAATTTTGACATGCCAAAATTTGACAAATACTGAGAGGAAAGGTGACTGCGAGACCATGTAAAATATTTTTACATGGCATGCATAGAAGTGGCCTACAATGACAATTACCTCATACAACTCTTTCCAAAGAGTCTAGGGGCCAAGCCTTGGAATGGTTCACTCGCTTACCTTGTGGGTTTATTTTGACATGGCCTCGAACTAGCAAAAAGGTTTGTATGACACTTCTCATACAACATAGAAAGTGACATAGCCATGGAGACTTGTGTGGCACTAAACAACGTCACAAAAATACATTCGCTAGCTTACTACAAAGATAGAGAGGGATATATAGTCACTTCCCTTGTGCATTCCCTGAAAAATAGTGGTGAGTATCTTTGTGCCCAATCTCAACCTAGACATCACTTTTCATCGAGAAAATGCATTGTGTTCGCACCTTCGAAGTGGTTATTGAAAAGATAATTCAAATAGAGAAAGCCCTTATTGCGAAAGGAACCATTAAATCAAACTCTAAGGATAACCAAAATGCAAAACCCACGGAAAATCTAATTTTTTTAACAAGAACAAGAACATGGTGGGAGACGGAATCATAGATTCCAAATTCATACAAATGATTCTGTGTTCAATGAAAAGTTGCAAAAGCCATGGATTTGGGGTACAAATATCTAAAGAATCCCCAAATGATTTTAGCAAATTGATCAATGGACCATGTGATAAGAAATGAGCAAGGTTTTCTTCTTTGCATACATTAATTTGGAGTAAACATGCAAACTAAGAAAATGAAGTTAACCTCTATTCTTTGAAAGCTTGAAATAATAAACCTAAGAGGATCTAATCATTCAGTTATGTGTTAAAGAGAAAGAGATCTCCCCATTAATGGCTTCAAGGCCAATGGATCTTCCCTTTTACTCCATTATTATGCTACAAAATACAAAAGGAAATGCTAATAGCTCAATGGAAGAAAGTGAAATGAAATCAAAAGCCTAAACAAAATGATATAATCTATGCTTTAGGAAGTGCGGGAGGGGGGTATAGCCCTATTTATAGTTTTGATTTGGAAGAAAATGGGAGATTTGGGTGCATGTGGCACAAAGGCTAAAGTCCAAAAGCACTTTTAGCAAGTCAAAGTGTGATTTGACTATGTTTAGGTATTTAACCTAGGCTAGAATAATTAATCTCTCTTAGAGAGTAATTAGGGTTCTGGAAGGGTTTTTGAGGGCTTAATCAATCCAATGAAGTGGATTGATATTCTAGGGAGCTAATAGAAGCAAGCTAGAAAGGAATAAGAAGCTAATGTAGTTAGAACGAGGCTATGACATGACTGTTTAAGTGGTTTATAAGAGGAAATACGACCAAAAGGATGTCGTGAGAAGGGAGTTAGATAGGTCTAACTGGTGGTGTGTCATTAATTTATGAAGGGAAGACTAGGGAGTGCAATAGTAAGAGTAATAGTGCATTGGGAAAACTATAGGTGTCTACATTTGCCCCTCTTTGGGGTGAGGTAAGTTACGTCACTTCAAATAAAGTAGACAAACACAAATGAGTAGAATTTTTTGAAGGGGTAGAAGAAAAATGAACAGGATGAAGGACGAAGGATGCCCCCTTGAGTGTCAATGGGGTGATGAAGAAACTTCGATCGACGATCGAAAAAGGAAACAATAGAAAGGAAAGTGTACGGAGAAGGTGGGAAATAAGAAGAAACAAGGATATTGAGTTGTCCACAAATCAATTGCTATTAATATTTTATCATCATAATGCTTAGGATCCTCCTCATTGGTCCTTATTAAAATGTGAGCATGTGACGGAAGCATAAAATGACATGAAAATCCAATATACAAACAACCGTCCTGTACTTAAAAATGACGAACTCCATGCAACATACACGAATGTAATGCAATACGAGAAATAAACAAAATCACGTAACAGGAAATAAGTACAATCACACACACCTAAACCAACAACATTCAAGATAGTTACACAAATATTTTGTTATCAAGATGTAGTCCCAAATGTTCTGCTAAACAAAAGGGTGAAGAATGATGCCCCAAGCAAAGTGTTTTATGCAAGGGAAAAGATGAAGGACACTTGGGTCCTACGAAAAAGCAATGTGCATGACAAAAACAACACCTAATAGTGCCCCAAACAACACCAAACAACTAATAGTGCCCCAGAGTACAGACAAAGTAAGAAACATAGCTTGTGTAGGTGATTGAAGATTTTGGTGATGTGTGAGTCATTGTTTCAAACAATTTGAAAATGTCAGCAAGATCTGGGATGAGTGCCATGTGAGAGACACAGATTTCAGCCGTAGATGATTAGCTTAACCAATTTTGAGCCATTTTGAAGTTTTTTTAATGTTTTTGACTTTTTGAATTTTTGAATTTTTGATTGGTCAGAAGAATTTCAAAAGATCTAAGATCTTCTAAAAATACGCGCAAGGGCGATAGTGGGAAGGAAAAGCTGTCAGAAAGCTAGAATATATTCCCACAAGAAGAAAAATGGGTCAAGAATAATTTATTTAAAATAAATTAATAAGTAATTATCACGATGGGGAGAAATAGATGAAAAAGAGAGGAAAAGGCAAGAAAAGGGCACCCGAAAGGGGCACAAATTATTTAAGTGCGACGGAGAAGTAATAGTAGGGCGACACGAAGTGCCCCAACATGTGGAAATTAGTAAAAATAATTATTTTAATACAAAAATAATTATCACGACGGATAGAAGAAGGTCTAGAATGACCACGACGGAGAAAACGTGCCCCGAGGGCATTTGTGGCGGTTAATACATCCACCGGGTCGGTAAAACAATCACGACCAATCATTTCTACTAGAGCCTTTGCAAATTTTTACCGTGAGTGAAAGCGATAGCCCTAGAGTGAGATGGCGAGAATACCGAGGAGGACGAGGCGCGCGGATCGCATCCGAGAGTACATGCGGGACCCAACGGATGGACCTTTCATGAGTGGCCTAATCTCCCTATTAATTACACATTTATTGCCTTTTTAGGGTTTTCTAGGGTAGGTAGGACAAAATTTGATGCATGCGCGTGGGCGTATGCATTAGTTTGATGGGTACACGCATGCGCATGCATCAAAACAGACATGGACGCGCACACACACATGTACTAGGTAGGGATAGGGATGTGTACGTGTACTGTCCAAAAGATGGATACACACATGCATACCCATCGAAAAGGTAGATTCGTGCACACGTATCTCACGCCGAAAAAGGAGATTAGCGCCCTAGGGACGCGTATGTGTTGGATGGAGGAAAAATAGATACGTGCACGCGTGTGCATAACGTTAGGTGCGTAAATGTCATATTGGGTGCGTAGGCATCCTGTGTGGCTTACGACCAAGAGGAAAATAGACTAGGGGCACATATGCATTTTTCGGGGACGCGTATGCGCAAAAAGGGGTGCACAAGTGTCAAAAGAGGCGCAAACAAATCCTAGCTAGCAAAATAGCCAAGTATAGAAAAATTTAGACTAGAGTAGATTAGAAGAAAGGAATAATTAGTAAGTTAGATGATTTAAAGAATTATTTTTCCTTAGAAAAATATATAGAAATAGGTAAGTGCCTAACACTTGCATTGATTTTATAGCGTATGTTACCCATTCTTCAGACTCGCGAGTGCTATGGTCGGTTAGCTGTGATAGAGGCGTAATTTGATGACGATGATAGAGCGACCTTGGAGAGCCTCTTATACATGAGAGGACTGACTTATGTGGCCGAGATGCCACAGATTACATTAGACCATAGCCTTTTGCACATGATCATAGCAGAGCGATGACATAGTGAGAGTTAGTTCTTTTGCCTCCCGACCGAGGAAATTACCATTACCTTGGAGGACATATGGCACATCATGCGGGTCCCAATTCAGGGACAACTTATCGAGACTACGAGCCACTGGATTGACATTCAACGATATATTGTAGAGTTATTTGGCATCCCCATGATACCACGGCGTAGGATGTCTATCAGATTATCACGATGTATTGATGATCTAGAGTTAGACCGAGTAGTGGTCTATATGATGGCCTTTGTCAGTGGAGTTTTGCTCCCTGACAAGACTGGTGCTTCATTTCGCTCGGCCTCTTTGGAGTGATACGTGGCTTGGTGGAGGGAGAGACCTATTGTTGGGGTTAGTGCATTTTAGCACACTTATACTAGGACCTTCATTTGATCACTTACTACCATCAAAAGACAGTAGGGACAGCCCATTTGCTACAGATTTGGGCATGGGACCACATTGCTATTGGTCGCCCCTTAGGTGTTCTGAGAGTTTGGGCTCCCGACGAGCCTTCTACGATGGGTTGGGTCCTGGATAGGGACGATGTGTGACCATTTATGGGAGTTACATACCACTACCGCGTAAGTTAGATGAGCTGCGGTAGGATTCCATTGTATGGAGGCCTTATAGACATTTCCAGTGGCTAAAGGATGGTTTAGAGCTCAAAGACTACTACCGTTGAGCATTTTATCTTGGGCAACCGCAGCTATATGCGGGAGCTATACAGAGTAGATCGGTGCCAAAGGTAGTTTTGCCTTACCCAGGATGTTCTTGGGCTAGACAGATGGTATGCTTGCAGAGCCAGAGAGCATTTTGATATGGGTCCACAGATTGCCCGTGATAGAGCACTAGCCAGTTTTCGATAGGTGGTACCTGTTATGTGGGTACCACTACGGCAGATTAGAGATCCGAGCACTATGCCAGAGTATGGGCCATGGTACCATGGTGTGCTCCCATGCCATTTGAGTATTCCCAGAGCGGCGTATGCCATCGGTGTGAGACCTCCTCTAGTGGGGCCTCCTAGCAGTGGCGAGGGTGGAGTTGATAGTGATGATGACAATGATGAGGGTGGGCCCGATGCACACCAGTATGTTAGAGGCAGGGGATAGGGTCCCGTACCACAGCAGCCATAGGGACAGGGCCTTAGGCCCGTGCTAAGACATGTATATAGGGTAGTGGATATAGAGTTTCCCCCAGTGGGCATTCCAGCGGGATATATACCCCTCTTCAGCAGGTACTTCCAGAGCAGGGCCCACCACTTGATATTCTAGTGAGTAGTAGCTTTTGGCGGGTAGCGGGTTGCTCTTCGGCAGCGATTACGGTAAGCTATTACGGTAAAATTTCATGTGGTGGTGAGAGAGATGTAGCTAGGGTACATGTACATGCCCTCACAATAGAACGAGATCAGGCACTCACCTGGAGTGCAGATTTTGTCGCAGAGAGGGATCGAGGCTAGGTCACAGGATACCTGTGGCAGCGATAGTGCTTCATGGCGAGTCATATGCGAGAAATGGCTGCATAGGGTGCTCGGGATATTGAGCCTTTATCATCACCAATCCGGCACTATGATAATTCTTCACCGGGAACTCCTCGTGCTTTGATTGTTTACTAATGCACATGACCTTTAGTTTGGTGGATGTAATCACGGAAACAAAACAACAACATAACACAAAAATACCATCGACTATGATAAGACGAGAATGATGAAAAATCTGAAATATCAAAATAAATTATAATATTAACATGATACTATTACAATCTCACCCATGAGGTACTTCAAGTGTTATTGACTTCACTTGCCTTTCACCAAGACTATGGGAGAAACTTTATAATTACACCTCTTAATGGCTTCTTCAACACACCTTTAAAGCGATGGTTTCCTTCGCACACTTCCTACAATATTTCTCACTACTTCCTTCTATGCTAAATGAGGGGGTGGCTCTCTATTTATAGAACTTCCAGGCTTATCCATCTTATCTCTAAGATAGGATAAGAAATCCACTCTGACGAATCATATTCCATACCTTAACTCTTATCTGTACATGTAAGCTTATCTTCTAAGATAAGATGAACCTTATCATTTTACATGGGTTCCACATTTTTAGACTTTTTACAAATAAAATACACAAAATATTTATGACCTCACTCCTTGTCCTTATTACCAATATAATATTTCTAATTCCTAATCACGTAGACCCTACTTCTCTAATTACCCAAACTTTGACATTTTAACATTATCGGACCACTTACAACAAATATTTACTTTTACAACATTCCTATTGTACTTTGAATTTTACCGTACTCCACATTATTGGCGGCACCTCTTCGATGGCGCCGTTATCCTCTATCAGACGCTACTACTAATTATACTTAACAACATCCTATTCCTAATACATACATTAATGAAATAGAAATTACGGAGGAAAATTTTAGTGTCGACATCTTCCCCCTTCCTAGCTTCTACTCCATCCTCGGAGTAGACTATTATGGTGCTTGGAAAATCTTCAACTTGTCGTGGTTGACCCATTTCATAATGGGAGTGCCAATTCCTCCATCAGTGCACGTACCATTTTCATGCACAGCTGCTATTTTGTAGGGCCCCATCCATTTTGGAAGAAATTTTCTCTGTCTTATTTTTTTGTATCTGGAATCATATACTAGAACCAAGTCATTCACATGAAATGGAGACCACCGGATCTTTTGATCAAAGTATTCCTTCTGCTTCATTTTCTTCTTATGGCTTGTATCCTTTGCTATTTCTCTCATTTCCTCCAGAAATGAAGATGTACCAACCTTTCTTTTACTGAATCACTTTCATCCATCCTTTCATTTTTCATAACTCTCACAGTGGGAATATCAAACTCAATAGGAAGAACTGGATCAATGCCATAGGCCAACTGAAATGGGGAGTATCCTGTTGCTGACTTTGATGTTGCCCTATATGCCCACAATGCTGCATGAATCCTTTTATCCCATTTATGTACCTGCAAGGCTGCATCTTTTGCTAGAATTTGACACAACACAAAATTTGTTCGTTCCACCTGTCCATTTGTGCTTGGCTTGTATGTTGTTGCCTTCCTGTGCTTAATAGAAAACTTATTGACTAGGGCTTCTACCACCTCATTAATGAAGTGGCTTCCTTGATCTGTTACAATTTCTAATGGGCAACCAAATCTGGTGACAATGCGTTCATACATGAACCTTGCCACTTCATCCATGGAAGTTGTTTTCAATGGCCTAGCTTCAACCCACTTGGTTAAATAATCTATGGCAACTACAATATACTTATTTTGGCGTGATGTAGTTGGAAGTGGACCTACAATGTCTATTCCCCACTTTTCAAAGGGACCAAGGGGAAGAATAGGGCATAATGGAGCTGATGAAGTCTTACGGTTACCATGCGTTTGACAAATATCACATGTCTTACAATAATTATAACAATCTTTAAAAAGAGTGGGCAGTGATAACTGCATCCAAGATCCTTCTTGCTATAAGTTGTCTAGAGAAGTGCCCTCCACATGTACCATTGTGGAATTCTTCTAGCAGTTCCTTCCCCGATCACGTCCAACTACCCTCTTGTACTTTCCATCAAGTCCTATTCGAAATAATACTCCATGCCAGAATAGAATATGGATGACTGGCTTGAGTAATCTTTCTCTTAGTCTTTGCATTGGCACCATCAGAAACTTGAATTCATTCGGATAATTCCAAATATCTATGTATTCACTAGGATTGTGTCAAGGATAACAATGTTGCATCGCGGAAATCATCATCATCACAAGATGATCCTAAACAATCATAGGCTCGAGAGAGTGCATCCGCATTGACATGCTTCTTTCTGGCCTATCTATAATATCAAATTCAAATTCTTGTAGCAAAATTATCCATCTTGCTATCCTCACGATGGGTTAGGCTTATTTACAATATATTTTAGAGCACGATGATCTTCTACAACAAGAAATTTTTACCCTAGCAAGTAATTTCTAAACTTCTTTACAAAGAATAATGATAGCGAGCCTCTTTTTCGATTCTGACAAAGCTGCTTTGCTCATTTTATCTGCTCCCAAAGTAAATTGGATGTTCATTCCCATTTTCATCCTTTTGGCTCAAAGTACTTCCTAGTCTTTGCATCCGAGGCATCGTGTACACAATGAATGGCTTGCTCTAATCTGGATTCTTCAAAATAGGTGAAGACACCGGGGCTTCCTTGATTCTCCAAAAGCTTCATGCGCCTTATTTCTGGTTCATAAGTAACATCCTTCTTCAAGAATTGGGTTAGTGGCATGCAATCTTTGAGAAATTCTTGATGAACCTTCTATAGTAACCCACATGGCCTAAAAATGATCTCAACTTACTTCTATTAAGAGGAAATGGTAAATCTTTGATTTTTGAAACTTTATCAGGATTAGTACCAATACCATCTCTGAATACAACATGCCCTAACAAAACGCCTTTAGAACATCCAAAGACACACTTTGTAGGGTTTAGTGAGGCTTGTGCTTCATCTAACCTTTGAAATCTTTGTCTCCATTTGGTGCGAGGTGGTCCAACTTGCTCCCATAGATGCAAAAATCATCCGAAATACTCGATGAAGGTCCCGATGTAAGGTTCGAACACCCTATTCATCAAACGCTGGAATGTTGCTGGAGCATTACACAACCCAAAAGGCATAACTCTATAAGCAAACGTTCCCCAAGGAGTGGTGAACGTGGTCTTTAGCTGATCTTTCTCTGCTATACGAACTTGGTTGTAGCATTATATCCATCAGCAAAACTATAGCACTCCTGGCCAGTTACTTCGTCCAAGATCTGATCTGAAAATGGAAGAGGGTAATGATCCTTCTTTGTTGCCTTATTGAGCTTCTGTAATCAACACAAATGCGTAGCTTCCCATTCTTTTTATTGAGATCACAATGGGAGAAACTCATTACGAATTCTCCACAACAAATATGAATCCTGCATCAAGCAACTTATCTATTTCTTCTTTTACGGTCTTGGAAAATTAGGATTCATTCTATATGGCATTTGCTTTATGGGCTTAGCACCATCTACCACTCAATACAATGTTCTACCCAACTTACTTGATGGAGTTCCTTGTAATCAAAAGTGAATAGGTGTATGTACCTTGAAAGAGCTAGAGGTAGGATTCCTTCTCACTCTCTATCACAACATCACCGATCTTTATTTGTTGGAGACGATCATCAACTTCTTCTTGAGATAATTTTATGGGGTCATGAGTTGGTATGGCTGGAAGGATATCCATGACTGAAACATCCACCTCACTTTCTTCATCTTCGGTGTCCACTTCTTTGGTACTAGAGTAATCGAGAGGATGTCCAATCATCAGTTTCATCACTTGAATCCACTGAGTTACGCCTTATGATGTTGAGGGATCACATTTATCTTCACCCTCTCTCTACCACATCCAAGTGTCATGAAACCTTCATTCCAGTAATTTATTGCATGAACTCTCCTTAGCCACGGTCTTCCAGAGCATTGGGTAGTGCAAGCAGTACCATTTTCATCACTGAAAGTCTACCACACATACTGACACCCATAAAAGATATTGCCACATTTGAAACTACACCTTTTGGTTTAGTTTTTCCTTTATTTAATGACCTTAACATAAGTGTTAAAGGGTAATCAATTTTAAACCCAACATATTCATTACAGACTCGGTCATTACATTAACTGCAGCACCTCCATCAACTAAGACATCATGAATTGAAATACCATTACATAATACCTCAGCTTGTGGAGCATAGGGATCCGCCTCTGCCTCCAAAACAGGGACCTCAACCTCCTTCCTTCTTCGAGCATTGAGTCCACCTCGCAACTCCCGCCTCTTCTCAGAAGACATAGCCAAGAGTTGACCATATGTAATATTTGGAGTCTTTTGGACAGATCTTCCAAGATGGAGTACGGTCCTTGCCCCCCGTGAAATCAAAAAATCCTGCACACCCAACTTTCTTCTCCTATGTTTCTTACTAGTTTCTTCTTTCATCTTCTTAGGATCATTTCCATCTTGATTATCTTTTTCTTTCTTTCTTTTTGTTACAAACACATCTACTTCATTATTTTTGCTCTTATCTACTACATCAAAAGAATTCACAGGTGCTTTTCCTTTATCATTATCTCCTTTACTGATGTAGAAGCTCTATCTGGACAATTATACTTATAATGACCCTTTTTATAACAACCATAACAAACAACTTCAGAAATATTTCTTTTGGACCTCTATCTCCTCCCTGAGAACTAAATTCCTTTCCTTGAAGAAGATTAATAGTTAACTGACCCATCTTTTTGAGCAGATCTTCATACTCAGTAGATGTACTAGGAGAAATATTTGTGCTCATCGGGAGTGGTTGTGGATTGGACCAAAGGTGCTTTGGTGTAGGCTCTATTTTAGCAACAATTTCTTTGGGCTCCTCTTCCATGCTTTCTTCTTGCCTTCTTGCAATCTCCTTTGCTTGTTCAATGGTAGCTAGGCGGTCATACTTCACTCATTGTCTGATCTCTAGCTTCATCCCAAGAATGAAGTGCTTACAGAGGAGATTATCCATGCCATTCATCAACCCATCTGCTAGTCCTTCCTTCCGGATCTGGGCATCGAGCTTCCTCCTTAGCTCTAGAACACGAGCATGATAATCCCTTATCTTTTCCTTCTCTCCTTGAGATAGCTTTGTGATCTCGATCATGAGATCTGCATATTTCTGTTGTTCACCAAATTCTTCAAGAAAACTTTCAGTTAATAAATCCCATGATTTTTTCACATTATCACCTAGTGTTTCAAACCACCTAAGTGCTGAACCATCCAAAAAGGTAGGAAAAAATTCAGTCCATTGTTCCCTTCTTATAAGGCCATTACAAATACAAGATCGCTTAAACTCTTGAATGAAAGAAGAAGCATCTTCATTAGATTGAGTGAGAAAGCAGGAATCTTTCCCATTTTCAAAAGTAACCAACGTGAAATACCAACCCACAAGTACAATCAACAAGACTTATGTGCACAAATAATTGGAATCACTATACTAGAAAGTGACTTTACACCTTTCTACGATAAAATAGAAATGACCACGGTAAAATATGGTAAAACTTGACTTATCTTTGTGGTAAAAGCTGTCTTTCTTTGTGGTAAACACTATTCATGGTAAAAAGTGAAGTTTCATGCGGTAAATACTATTCACGGTAAAAAGTGACTTTACTACGGTAAATACTATTCCAGCAAAAATGACTTTACCATGGTAACTACTATTCATGGCAAAAATGACTTTACCATGGTAACTACTATGCACAGTAAAAACAAGGTTACCCTCTAATTGATTTTTGACTAAGTGGGAATATCTCTCCAGAAAATCCACCAACGAGGAATGGTCCCAGCAATGGAACCAAAATGTCATCACCAATCCGGCACTATGATAATTCTTCACCGGGAACTCCTCGTGCTATGATTATTTACTAATGCACAACCTTTAGTTTGGTGGATGTAATCTGGAAACAAAACAACAACATAACACAAGAATACCATCGACTATGATAAGACAAAATGATGACAAATCTGAAATATCAAAATAAATTATAATATTAACATGAAACTGTTACAATCTCACCCATGAGGTACTTCAAGTGTTATTGACTTCACTTTCCTTTCACCAAGACTATGGGAGAAACTTTACAATTACACCTCTTAATGGCTTCTTCAACACACCTTTAAACTGATGGCTTCCTTCGCACACTTCCTACAATATTTCTCACTACTTCCTTATATCCTAAATGAGGGGGGTAGCCTCTCTATTTATAGAACTTATAGGCTTATCCATCTTATCTCTAAGATAGGATAAGAAATCCACTCTGACGAATCATATTCCATACCTTAACTCTTATCCGTATATGTAAGCTTATCTTCTAAGATAAGATAAACCTTATCATTTTACATGGGTTCCACATTTTAGACTTTTTACAAATAAAATACACAAAATATTTATGACCTCACTCCTTGTCCTTATTACCAATATAATATTTCTAATTCCTAATCACGTAGACCCTACTTCTCTAATTACCCAAACTTTGACATTTTAACATTCTTGGACCACTTACGACAAATATTTACTTTTTACAACATTCCTATTATACTTTGGTATTACCGTACTCCACATTATTGGCGGCACCGCATCGACGGCGCCGTTATCTTCTATCAGACGCTACTACTAATTATACTTAACAACATCTTATTCCTAATACATACATTAATGAAATAGAAATTACGGAGGAAAATTTTAGTGTTGACACCTCCTACACCAGTCCTAGACTTAGGTGCGGATGGTTGTGGCCCGTGAGGGACCATGCATAGACACATTCACGGGGTATATTACAGAGGATCAGAACGAGCCTAGGGACAGGTTATTACCTTAGACAGAGATCGAGAGGTGCTTCCTCGAGACAGGCTCAGGCCGATATTGGTAGGTTGAGGTGAGCCGGTGAGATGTCGCCCTACATGTAACTCTCACTTCTGGAGATGTGGATTTGATACGAGATGCAATGAGATCCAGTGGTGAGGCCTTGTACTATAGGAATGCCTACTTCAGGGTAGTTCTGACAAATCAGCGAGTAGTATCATTCTAGTAGTCAGATGCGAGTGCGATAGGCTCTAGGTCACGGAGATCAGGTCATTCAGTGAGATCAGTTAGGCAGCCTATACCAGGCGGAGTTACTAGATAGGGGCCATCTAGGAAGTTTGGTGGTGCCCTCAGTGCAGTCCATCACAAACCACCATTATTTCATTGACAAGGTGATAGACCCCGGAGCCCTGGTGAGGGTGAGAGCTGTGGTTGAGCTCTATATTATTTTTTGTACAAATATCTTGTATACATGCCTCTTATGAAGGTTGATTTTGATGTATAGTTGTGTATACCATTATTTTGATGACACCTCGTGATGAAGGCTCGATTATTTTGATGCATGCCCCTTTTTGATGGCATATTGTATTGATGATGTATTATTTTGAGTACTGACCTGGACAGTTATACATGTATATACGAGACATTTTGATGTATCATACTATGATGGATTTATGATGTATGATTGTTCTTTCCTTTATGTATGTGGCATACCTTAGATTTAGAAATGTGTATATTTCATGCTTTCATATTGATGATGTATCTGTAGATAGCACCACATGTTTTGGATTCATGATTTTATGAGTTTTTACGCTAGTACTTGGGATGATACTAGATGATATTGGTGTGGGGGGATAGATTTGTGATTATGTGTAACCCCTCTTGCCCCCATTGATGATACGATATGGGATGATTAGCTTAGCATACATGCATGATGTAATACTTAGCATTTTTGTATATATATGATGTAGTGAATGATGTTAGAAATGTGATGAAATGATAGATGATAGATATGATAACAAACAACTATGCAAAACACACAAGCAAAAAGTTAACAAAACTAAACAAATATACACATACAAACAACACAACAAACTACAACTAAACAAACACATGCAAAATTTAACAATAGATTAAAATGAGATCTAATCTAAGCAAGTAAAAATGAACTTCAAATAGACGCACATAACAAATAAAGAAGCCTACAACAATTGTTTACAAGCATGAGAGTTCCCAAATGTATGTAATGCAATACATAATTTAAATCAAACAAGATTCAAAATCAGATAAGCAAATGATCCATTTAAAGAACCAACAATTCAACAGACTAAGTACATCAAAACTATACAAACCAACAACTAAAAGTAATTAAAGCACTACTTTGTTTTTGTGGGACAACATTGACATATTTTCTAATGTTTTTGGGTTTATCTAAAAAGATAAGTTTTCATAGCTACATTTTCATTGTTGTCTAGGTTTCCCTAAGATAACATTGTGAGATGAATGTAGCTTTATCCCTGAAAAGGGAAATTTTCAGATGTTTAGATTTTTGTGTATCGTTTTCTAAATGTTTTTGTATTTCCCAAGGTCATGTTCTAAAAGCAATGTACAAGAACAAAGAAGTGTGGATGCCCCCAGCGTGATGTGGGAATGTACAAAAGGCAGAATGCCACACGTGTATGTGTGAAAAGATGTCAACGGTGCATGTATGCTCAGCATTGGATGGGAGTATACAAAGGTAATGTCCTTCATGCAGATATAAGAGCAAACAAACTAGATCATGGCAAGGCAAAGGCGGTCCTAGTAGGGTTCCTAGACCTAGCAGAAGAAGTCGTACCTAAAAAGTGGTAATGATTACCCATCTTTCCGCAAGAGTAACTTGTGTCCAGTGAATCTTCCTTGAGTGCCAAAACTAGTTTTCACTCAAAGACCTGCCCACTATGCCACAATTGCGTGGTTTTCACATGAGGACGACCTACTTTTTCTTTACTTTTCTCATTTTTCCATTTTGTTGCTTGTTTTTGTTTTTTTTTTTTTTTTTTTCAATTTTTAGTTTTTATTTGATATTTCGTCATGCCTAAGCGTAGAATCGCTTTAGGTGCATGGCGTTTATAGGTTTGAAGGCTCTTCACCATCTAAATATGTAATTTTTTAGGCTCTTGATCCATATTTTGCAATTACAACATAAGGGCCTAACTAGTTAGCCTCAAACTTTCCTTTCTTTTATATGTATTTGATGGTGTTCTTTGATTTTATTTGAGAACTAGATCTCCTACATAAAATTACCAATGAATGATGCGTTTGTTATATCCTCTGGACACTCTGTTCTGATAGACTTTTAGGTGATTGAGCGCTGATATGCCTTTCATCTAATAGTTCTAACTCTACTAGGCGTGCAACCATGTAGTCCTCATCTTTATCAAGATAGTCTTTGAGAGATATTCTCAGGGAGGAAGCTCCACTTCCAAAGGTACGATGGCTTTAGTGCCATAGACAAGGGAATAAGGGTTCGCACAATAGGAGTGCGGATGGAAGTATGATAAACCCGAGGGTGGGATGTATCTGCAGATGCCAATTACGGAGTTTCTCGACCATTTTCTCCATAATCATACAAGGGTCTTATTGGTGGCTTCTACCTATCCATTACCTTGAGGGTAATAAGGGGTAGACCACTTAAGTTGGATATGGAAACGTTGACACAATGTTTTAACTATTTTATTTTTGAAGGATTTACCATTATCAGTGATAATGGCTGAAGGGATCTCGTAATGACATATGAGATGGTTCATGATGAATTTTGAAATCTGCACACCAGTGACATAGGTAAGAGGGACAACCTCTACCCATTTGGTAAAGTATTCGGTGGCAATGATGGTGTGAGTATGAATGTATGATGAATCCTATGAGATATAGGCCCCATTTAGAGAATGGCCAAGGCGTTGCAATAGGCTATAAGGCTTGTGCTAGTGCATGTATTAAATTTCCATATTTTTGGCATAGTTCACACTTCTTTACAAAGTTGTAACAATCAGATTCCATGGTAGGCCAATAATAGCCTACTCTCAATATATTTTTAGCTAAGACCATGCCACTAGTGTGTGCTCCACAAATACCACTATGTACTTCTTTAATTGTGTGGATAGAATCAACAACATCCAAATAGTGAAGTAGATTCCCGTCGTAGCCATGATGATAAAGAGTGCCTCTAGGAAGGCATAATGGGATATGCAGCAAATAAGGTTAAGAATGGGTGATGTTAGGGGAAGAATGCCATTTTGTAGGTATTAGATGATAGGGTCGTACTAGGGATAAAGGACCAACAACTTCACATGCCAAACATGACTCCGACATATCATATGCAGGTACCTGTAAATGTTCCACGAAGAAAGGCATCTTACTTTCTTTAGGTGCTATGCATAAGAGAGACCCAATAGTAGCCATAACATCCGCGGATCTATTATGCGATCTTGGTTTTTGTTCAAATATGACTTGTGTGAAATATTCCTTCAAAGTTTCAACCATTTTCTTATACGGAATAAGATTCTCATCTTTAACCTTGTACTCATCATTAACCTATTTTATGATAAGTTGAGAGTCTCCAATGACTCGCAGATTGTCTGATGTTCCATGTAATAGCTAGCTTGAGGCCAACGATGAGTGCTTTGTACTCTGCAATGTTATTTGTACACGGGAATCCCAGCTGGAATGCTCGTGGTATGACATCGCCTATTGGAGTGATGAGCACCACTCCTGCTCCGGATCCATGAAAGGTAAAAGATCCATCAAAATGGACCTACCATTCTATGGATTCTTCAATATACATCATAGATGCATCTGGTAAATCTAAGCACAAAGGTTCCATTCTTAGGAGAGGAGCTTACGCGATTGATCAACCAAGACTGTCCTTTTAAAGACTTTTGATTCACAAACTCAATGTCAAATTCACTCGGGAGAATGATCTAATCAACCATTCACCCGTGAGGGTGGGTTTGGATAAAAGGTACTTGAGAGGGTCAACTTTGGATATGAGATTGGTTTTATTATTCAGGAGATAATGGCGAAGCTTTTGAAATGTGAAGATAACCACTAAGCAGGCCTTTTCTATTTGGGGATAATTCAACTCGTATGCGATCGAGGTGTGGCTAAGATAGTAAAGCTGCTCTCTCTTTATGGGCTAAGTCATATTGGGAAAGTAATGCACGAATGGAAAGCTCGGGTAGTGGAAATGTATAAGAGGAGAGGTTCATTGGGGTAGGTGGCATTAGTACGGGTTTGGACAAGTATTTTTGAGTAAGCGTAAAGGCTTTTGGCAGTTAGGTACCCAATTGAATGTGACATCTTTCTTGAGCAAATGAGTAAAGGGGTGACACTTATCCACAAGTTGTGAAATAAATTGACGGATTTCACGAATATTTCCTTGTAGACTCCTTAGCTTCTTGAGAGTGGTAGGTGGTAGCATTTACGTGATAGCTATAACCTTTACAGGATCCACTTCAATCCCTCTTTGTGAGACAATGAACCCTAGGAGTTTTCCTGATAAAACACCGAAGACACATTTCTTAGGGTTCAAACGAACCTTATAGTCTCTTAGACGCTAAAAGATACGCCTCAATACTTCAGGGTGTTCTTTTCTAATTTTGGATTTTGCTAGGATATCATCAACATAATCCTCCATGATGTCACTTATTATAACATGGAAAATAACTGTCATGGCCTACTGATAAGTAGCCCCAACATTCTTAAGCCCGAAGGGCATGAATTTGTAGGAAAATGTTCCCCAAGGGGTGATGAATGTTGTCTTATGCTGATCTTCTTCCACAATTCGTATCTGGTTATAGCCTGAAAAAGCATCCATCAAGGACAACATTTCATAACCAGTTGTTGAAGCCACTATCATGTCGATGTTAGGTAGGGTAAAATCATATTTTGGACATGCTTTGTTGATGTCATGGAAATCCATGTAGATCCTTATGCCAATAGGTTTTTTCGTACTAGAGCTATGTTAAAGATTCATTACGAATAGTCAATAGGTTTAATGAAATCAACACTAACAATTTTTTTAATTCTTCTTTGACTACGAGCGCCACCTTAGGATGCATATTTCACAACTTTTGTTTGATTGGTTTGGCATCTGGGTGTACAACGAGGTTGTGCACAAATAGCTTTGGGTCCAAACCCGGACATATCTACATATGCCAACATGAATATGTCCACGTATTCTTTTAAGAGCTCTACAAAGGTCTTTTGTTCCCGAGTGAGAGTGAAGCTCCCAACTTGACTATTCTAGGTTTCTCCTCCGAGCCAATGTTAAAATTGATTATTTCCTCAATAAGAATTTTAGAAGCATCTTCCATCCGTGTAGGATCGGAGGGAAGAGTAAGATCGACCTCTTATGGTAGTTCATGATCATCTTTGAATGGATAAATCACTTCACCTTTAGACTCTTCGTTCTATTTGTCTACTAGTTTATCAAAGAGTCTATCACTATGGGATCTCTGTTGAGCCTTCTTGTTTGGTTTCTCGAAGTAGGTGTAATTTTATTTGCAAAATTTTTATTTAGCCATCCACACATCTCGATTCTTCCCCAAAGTAGGTGGAGGTGTCTAGTAGAATCTTAAATCATTTCTTGTGGTCTCCAGTTGGAATAAAGTCTCTAAGCCCATGAACTCTATAAATGGCTCATAATTTTCAAAGAAATCTAGGGGCACATGAAGTTGTTGATCCCAATCTATAACTTTAGTATATACTGAGGGCTCTTGAATATTTATCTAGGGGGATGGAATCGGATAAGGTAAGGACCTGGAGAATCTTGGAATAGGTTTGTGGAGGCATGATCATCGTAAAGGCTATATTGGAAATCGTGTCACTATCATCATGAGATGAAACATCCTCACATTTAGAAGAGGTGGCATCATTCTCAGAAGGTAAAGTGTCATGGGGCCTTATTCTAAGGCCATGTTTATCAGCTTTAAAATGAGGGATAGGGATAGGCTCCAACCGGCCTTGTGCATTAACGCCACATCCAAACCCACTATAGCCCATGATAAACATCATGCGGGGACCTTTAATGTACTAAGGTGTTTGATTGCGAAGCCCATAGTGCCTCGGCACTCTTGGTAGGGTCTTCTAACATTTTCTCCTCGATAGGAGACCACTATGGACAAATTTTTCCAACGGTTTAGGACATTTCTCGCAAGTGCTCTTGAACTGAAAATAAGGCTTACCCCTTGTCTTGGGGGATACTAATAAGTTTGATATCAACAGAGCCTACTCAAGAGTGAATGGCTTACTTGGGCCATATTTTTCTGATGTTGCCTCCCATGAAGCAAATGGGTTGACCAATGAGGGAAAATCTTGATTGAAAGGCGTGAGGGACTCTGAATCTATTCATTTTTTATAGCCTCTGTTTGTAGAGGGACAACAACATCCACAGAAGGACATTCATAAGTTGCATGAGAAAAACTATGCAATGCCCTATAATGTGTGAATGGTTCCAGGTTACCCAAAATGGTAACCACCTGCCCTTCATGACATAACTTGATGCACTGATGAAACTTTGATGGAATAGCTTGCATGGCATGGATCCATGGGCATCCCAAGAGCATGTTGTATGGAAGGTCCAAGTCAAGGACATGAAACGTTGTGTCATGACACATTGGTCCTACCTCCATGGGAACCACTATAGTCCCTACTGACTCTCTTTCTTCATTGTCATATGTTGTGATTGTGATAGTCTTAGCACCCAACTCTATTTCTGAACGACCTAGTTGCTTTACTAGCTTCAAGGTGTAAATATTCAAACCAGATCCCCCATCTACAAGTACTCTTTTGATTTTACAATGGGTAACCACCACTTTGAGATACAATGGTAAGTTATGCTCTGGGTTGTTATGTGGGATTGTAGTATGATCAAAAGTAATATGATCATTGGTGTCTAAGCGTGCAATCATGGCTTGAAGGTTTGTGGGGTCTACCTTTGTGGAAACCCCTGAATTTTACAAATTTTTGTATAGTATGTTCTTATGGGCATTAGAGATCTTGAGGAGATCGAGAATAGATATCCTAGCAGGTGTTTTCTCTAACTACTCTATTAAATTATATTGACCTTCCTGAGGGATAGGCACATGATCTGGTATGATTAAGCGGGCACATCTTGTCCCAACTGTGTAGCTCTTTTCTAAAATCTGAATGGTGTTGATATGTTCATTAGATGAGTTAATACATCTAATGAGGGAATCATAAGGACTATCATTTGTAGGGTACACATAGGCAACAATCCTATAGTTGTTGGAAGTTTTCCCTTGATCTGGTTTTCTTTTCTTCTTATTTGCATGGTCAGGAAAAGGTTCTTTGTAAATACCCATTTTTTCATTTGAACTTTTACCGGTCTCAGGGGGAGACTCCACAACAATCTTCCCTTCCTCTATGAGGTCTTGGATATAATGGCACAATCTCAAACATCTATCCATTTTGTGTCCTTTAACACGGTGGAAGTCACAATATTCATGGTCTTTGAACCAAACCGGTTTTGGAGCATCTTCGGATATGGTACTGTTGCCGTTGGATATTCTACCATTTTTGCACCATCTAATTATTTTAGGATGGTAGATAAGGATTCTGTCAAGGATGTGAATGTACGTTTTGTAGGCGCTTTGGGATGAGGTCCTTGCAAAAGCTTTAAAAGTGGGCTTGTCTATATGGCTTGGAATCTCTTGGAGTCTATAATGCCATCACCAACAACATGTTTATTCTTATTGAAGAATTTAGGTTTGTCTGTGGATTTGGCTTCATGTTTGTTTTTAGTAACAGGTTTAAGCATTCCCTTGGCAATGAGCGCTTTCTCAATTTGACTGCCTTTCTCTATGACTTCTTTGAAGTTTGAGCCACAATGCATTTGCAAGTGAAAGGCTATTTTTGGGTTTAAGTTAGGAACAAATATGCTCACTAACTATTTTTCTGGTAAGGCACAAGGAAAACAACTAGCTAACCCATGCCATCATTGTAAAAATCCTGCAAATGTCTCATTGGGTTTTTGTTTTGTATTGCATAGATCGTTCATTGTGATGTCGCTCTCCATATTATAGGAGTTAAAAATTTCTCTACCAACACGGGCCA
Organism: Taxus wallichiana var. yunnanensis; assembly: GCA_018340775.1. Lineage (NCBI taxonomy): Eukaryota > Viridiplantae > Streptophyta > Pinopsida > Cupressales > Taxaceae > Taxus > Taxus wallichiana. The sequence goes on from CM031242.1 coordinate 928,410,859, forward strand.
TGTTGTAATGGAGCCCTTGGGTATGCTATAGAACCATTCCAATCCCACGGCTCCTAGGCTGCGAGGAAAAAGTCATATTAAGAAATTATCGCTATACGCGACCTCTTGGCAAGCCATGTAAAAGTCTTTTATATGATCACAAGGATCACTTTTGCACTTATATTTATCAAACTTGGGAACGGTAAAGTGTTTTGGGAAAGTCTGTTGTAACATGTCCTTATCAAAGGGGTAAGGACATAGTTCTTCATACGAATATTTTCTATTTTGGCCTACATTTCCTTGTTGTAATGTAGTAAGTGTATCTTTCATAGATTTCAACTCCTCCTGAATGAGTTACTCTTTAGTAGGCAATATTGACCTTTGAGCTTGAGTTTCCTTAAAGGTATAGTCTGTATGTGGATCAAATTGAAACTCGTTAAGTTTGTTTTTGTATTTATCTTTTCTTTGTATATGTTTTTTCTTGAAGATCCTAGGTTTGCTAGTTTGTGACTCAACTTCAAGATCTATTTTTGGAGGATCTCCTCCTCAACCAGGGGGTCCTCTTCTTCATCAAATTTCAGAGGAGGAGAAGCTTTCGCTTAGTTTTCACTTTACACGAATCTTTATAGTGAGGTTTTTGTGATGGTTCACCTTCAATAAGCGGCCTTATGTTGCCCAGAAGTGGAAGCATACCCCACATCAAAAGGATTATATATGTCTAAGATGAATCTTCGTTCTCCTAGGTTAGGGTTAATGACCTTTGTTTCTTCTTCATGCTCATGTGGAAGTTTAGCTCCTAATGCTAAGACTCTTGCGAGTACTTGATCTTTATTATAATATAGGAGTTCATCAAATCTACTTAGGTCTAACCTTTGTTGTTCTCCAAAAGAGTCTGACTCTTCTCCACTATGATCAATTAACATCTCTGTATCTTTGACTTGAGAAAAGAGTAGTCCTAAATTATGGCCACTGAATGGGAAGGTGTCAAAAGGGTTTTCTCCTATATCATGCTCATTTGATTTGGCTGCCATTTTTATGATTTTAGGCATTACTAGCAGACATTTGTATGTAGCTAGCGTAACCCCTAAGTGTATGGTTTTCTATAAGCCATTCAAGGTGATGTTGGAACTATACTACAAAGTGTATCCTAGATGTAGTGTTATGCAATCATCTTTATCAAGAAACACTCATATGCACACCTAAATGTTATGATCACTCAATTCGTTGTTACCAAGCCTATGCCTTAAAAATAGATAGCGACAATGATGTATCAATATGTAAGTCAAGTTAGAACCCCAACAAGGTCTAAGCACTGACGTGATGCTATCGTAGTCCCTCGACAAGGTATACCTAAAACTAGTTTGAATGCCGATGAAAGCCAAACCTTCTGAAAAATGGAAGTCACGAATAAATATAGCGTAATAACGTCACCGTGATACATTAACCGAGCAAGCAAGGTGTTAGTACCATGAAAACTTTATTATGATATATATAAGGTGTTATTGACACTTTTCAAGAAGACTCAGATGACATCGAAACTGAAACCAAGTGATAAGTATAACAAGGAGTTTTTAATCATGTGAGCAGTGTAACCGTGCAATAAGGGGACTTATACCATCTTCTCACAAAATGAGAATACGATGTAAGTACCAAGATTGTGTGTCTAGGATGCGAACAAAACTATCAACTCAAGAAGAGACAAAAGATGAACCGGACTCACAACGGTGAAGATGATCTTGAAATCAAGATGGACAGACTTTTATCAAAGATACAAAAAGTGTACCTACACACTTTAGACGTTTAACAACCCAGCCGCAAACATGGATGGGCGTAAATAGACAAAAAAGTGATGAGCACTATCTCTGATAAAAACGTACAATGTATGCACCTTTCTCACCCCGAACAATGGGTGGTGAGAATGCAAGGGTATTGATCAAAAGATGGAAACAAACCAAGCGCCACTTAGGCAGAGCTTCGCCTCATCTAAAGACAAGAATAAAACTAAGCAAAAGTGGGACGTAGTTTAGTTTCGTGATGAAAGACACTCAGATCAAACTCACAAGGGTTCTTTTCCTTGTTCGATAAACAAGGTTTAGATTCTAGATGAGTTTTCACTTCGTGATGGCTTGATGCAAAAAGGACTAGTAAAGTGGGCCTCAAGACAAAATGGCCTCCTTAAAAAGATCTCTCAACTAGGTGTTACAAAGTCATCTAAGAGCGGGTATGATTTAACCAAAAAGTCACTGCGACTAGTTTGAGAGTATCTCGGATTTTCCCCCTTCAAGTACAGTGGGCACTAAATGCATCCATCGTGTAATCTTGCTAGGGTTGTGATACAGAAAACTTTGTAACTCTAACTCACAAGGAAAACTAGTCAAGTGGGTAAGTGAGGCGCTTCATGTTTCATACATGAGGTTACTGCAGTGGACTACTTTAGGGTTCCTAGAACCACCCCCATTGTTGTAGCTTAATGCGTTATGCCAAAGGGGTTATCTTCCGAGTTGAGCGAGATAGGGATGTACCCTTTTTTGAAACCTACAATACAATGTTTTGAATATGGTGTGTTTTTTATCTTGCTTAACTTAATGTGGTTTTAAGTAGCACACCGTTTGGCAACCTGCAAGAACATGTGTATTAGAAGTTTTGTGTTTTGTCTTTGACGCCTTTCTTTGACAAGCGATAGGTCCTGTAGACAACAAGTTTTTAGTAATTTTCTAGTTCGTAGGTTGATGTCAAGAAAGAGAGTTTTTCACTTTGCTTTTGATTCCTAAGATCGCCAAAAGGTGTGAAGGAAGAGCATACGCAATGTGAAAAATCCTACTGAAATCACATGAAAGTTTTACTTCAACCTTTATAAAACAAGTGTTTCTTTGAACAATTTATATGAGTTTTGTATAAGTGTTTTTGATCTCCAAGATTACCTTGGAAGACACGAGGAGAGAGCATACACACTTCTACAAAGCTAATTCTAAGCCAAGAACAAAACACTTTTAACTATGCAAACTGAAATGTTTAAGGAAAAACACTATTTTTAAAAATTGTTAGTCCTAGAAACCTGCAATAATGGATCAGAGAAAAAGATTTTGGACTACTAAAAAAATTCCAATTTTTAATACAGACACCTACGTGCCTATACTGACACCTGCACTTCCCAACCGACGGATACGTGCCCTACTTAACGAGTACGCTGCTGATCAAAAATTAATGAAACCTAATGCAGTAAAACATAGATGCTCACAACATGACAGAGACACGCCCATATTGACATGGATGCTCAGGTTTTTGACGTGTACGCGCCCAAGCCTGAAACAAAAAATTATCAATTTTTTTACACAGTCAGACCATTTACGCATGCGCGGCTGCCAGAGAGGCGGATACACGCCCCAGATGACGAGAGATGCGTGTGCATCTCTGTAGAGAGAAAATGTGTAAATGATGAAGTCCTCCACGATAGTACGTGCACGATCGATGGGTACGCTGAGGTTTCAACTTGTACGTGACCCTTGTTTTACACCTACGCACACCTGTGAAAAACCTACAAAAAACACGGATTTTCAAAATTTCAAGAGAAAACAGGTTAGTTGTTAGTCAAAGTGTCCTATTTCTATATCAAACCCATAAAATGCATGTAAATGAAGGTCATTTATCTAGGGTTAGAAATAAAAATGAGGAAATAACAAGTGATTTGACCTAAAAACTTGAAAATGAACTTTGAAAAACCTAAAAGACCTCCATTAATGGAGGATGGACATAAGTGTCCCACCGGCATGCCAAATGTGTTCAATGAAAAGTTGCAAAAGCCATGGATTTGGGGTAAGAATCTCTAAAGAATCCCCAAAGGCTTTTAGCAAACTGATCAATGGACCATGTGATAAGAAATGAGCAAGGTTTTCTTCTTTGCATACATTAATTTGAAGTAAACATGCAAACTAAGCAAATGAAGTTAACCTCTATTCTTTGAAAGCTTGAAATAATGAACCTAAGAGGATCTAAGCATTCAGTTATGTGTTTAAGAGAAAGAGATCTCCCCATTAATGGCTTCAAGGCCAATGGATCTTCCCTTTTACTCCATTATTATGCTACAAAATACAAAAGGAAATGCTAATAGCTCAATGGAAGAAAGTGAAATGCAATCTAAAGCCTAAACAAAATGCTATAATCTATGCTAGGAAGAAGAGAGAATTCTTAGGAAATGAGGGAGGGGGTATAGCCCTATTTATAGTTTTTGGTTTGGGAAAATGGGAGATTTGGGTGCATGTGGGACAAAGGCTAAAGTCCAAAAAGCACTTTTAGCAAGTCAAAGTGTGATTTGACTATGTTTAGGGTATTTAACCTAGGTTAGACTAATTAATCTCTCTTAGAGAGTAATTAGGGTTCTGGAAGGGTTTCTGAAGGGCTTAATCAATCCAACGAAGTGGATTGATATTCCAAGGAGCTAATAGAAGCAAGCTAGAAGGGAATAAGAAGCTAATGTAGTTAGAACGAGGCTATGATAGCCTATTTAAGTGGTTTATAAGAGGAAATATGACCAAAAGGATGTCGTGAGAAGGGAGTTAGATAGGTCTAACTGGTGGTGTGTTATTAATTTACAAAGGGAAGACTAGGGAGTGCAATATTAGGAGTAATAGTGCATTGGTCAAACTACATGTGTCTACGAGGTTCAAACTGGTCAACCTTTTAAACCGATCAAAGGGCCTATTTAACCACCACCTAAACGTAGAATGTTCACTCCTCTCAATGAGCCTTTGTCGACCATATTGAAGCAATTGGATGCAGCTCACATGGTGACTTATCCCACAACACAACCCATTAATGACAACGCTTGAAACCATCATGGTACAAAGATCATGACTATTATGAACTACATCATGTCAAAGGACACAAAACAAACAAATGTCTATGGATTCGTCACTACATCCAAGATCTCATTGATAATGGGGAGATAGATAGTGAACACCCCAAAGAAGACTCAAATGCCAAATGAAAAGATGGGAATATTCAAAGAACCATTCCCTAAACATGGTAAGTCAAATGAGAAAAATCCGGATCGAGGAGAGTCATCCCAGAGTTACAAAGTAGCAAATTATCTATATACCAAGAAGGACAATAATCATTACGATTCACTCATTGGATGTATCTGCTCTCCTAGTGACCATGTGAACACCATTCAAATCAAGGGAAAGGATTGCATTGCGGTAACAAGGTGCACCCACCTCATGATTCCGAACCCTCTCTGTCAACCCCGCAAGATGGTAGGTACAACCTCTTAGAACAACTTGAGAAGATGTCTGCCAAGATTTCAATCTTGGATCTTCTCAAAATATCGAATGTACATAAGGAAATCTTGTACAAAACTCTTCAAGGGTCAGGAGTGCCACTAGAAGTCAACCATTCACATCTTCAAGCTGCGGTGGATAACATTGTACAACTGAGTATATCTCTTTTAATCACGGGGAGATCCTTTTGAAGATCCAACACATAACCTCCCTTATATATTAAGGTATTCGTTACCGCTAGAAAGATAAAGTGGGTGCTTGTGGACAATGGATCTGGGCTGAATATATACACATTGAAATTAATTAAGCAAACTGAGACATCGAAGAAGATCTCAAGTCCCACATCATTACCATAACCGCTTACGATAAAGCAAAAAGGGAATCAACAGCACAATCACATTACCCATGGAAGTGGGACCCACTTGTCATTAGACAAAAATTCATGTCTTGGACTTGGAACTTCCATACAATATGCTTCTTAGTAGACCATGGATTCATACCATGCAGGCCATGCCGTTAACGTTCTATAAATGCATCAAATTAAAACACAAGGGACACCTTTGTCACAATACAACGAGATTCAAATCCCTTCACTCACTATAGAGATCTCAATAGTTTTACACGTAAGGGTGCCTATAAGTGCCCCTCTACCGATATAGTTGTTCCTCTTCAATTTGAAGCCATGGAGCCATGGGTAGATTCATATTCCTTAAGTTCTTGTGCCCATGAGGCTTCTACATCAACTTCCCATTTTTATTCAAATATAGTCCCATGAAAAAGCAACCTATCGGGATAATAATCATGACGGATTTTAGAGACATTAATAAGGCATTTCAAAAGGATGATTTCCCATTGCCCAATATTTATGATTGTTGATTCGACTACGAGGATATGAAATTTTATCTCTTATGGATGGCTCCTTATATAGCCCAATGGATAAAAGAATCTCTACATCCCTCTTCATGTGGGATAAATAGACGGTTGGGTTAGTTTTGGATAACGAAGGTTTAGAAAGGGTTGAGTCAACCTTAAGAGAGTTTATTTTATCCTTTAGTGACCCATGGGGTTTAATGGGATTTATTAATTAATCAAAGTGATTAATTAATAGATGTGCAAGCTTATAGAAGCTTTTAGAGGAATAATTAGCATGATTTAGACTATGAGAGGGATTTAATCAAATAAATGATGATTTATTGATTTAATGGAAGAGGAAGTTAATTAATTAATAATAATTAATTAGTCTAGATAGAAAGGGGATTAATTAACGGAAGATCGTTAATTGGTGTATTTGTTGGATAGAAGGGTTAATTAACTAGCGTAATGTAGCTAATTAACAATGATGAAAGAGGAAGTGTGCCATATTGACGATATGTCGTCAATTTGCGGAAAGAGGATAATTAGCACAATTTAAGTATTTAAATTACTCGGGTTAAATTATAGGTGTCTACAAACATGGTCTAGATTTAGGGAAATTTAGGGAAGATATGCACATGATGAAAAATCCTCTGGATCAATTGCTTAGAAAACTAATCTCCATCTCTCAATCCATGTTTGTCCTATAGAGAAAAATAACAAAGAAATTTTGCACATGCTTAAAATTCAATGACCTTAAAATGAATATAGAGTTGTAATTGGAATTTTATAGAAAAAAATCTTCAAGCATTAGTTTCATGGGTAGGTCATCAAATCGATACAAATTTGTATCGCTATTATTACTTTATGCATCTCAATAATGGATAGTTTATAGTGACCCATTGAATCGATAGGGAGACTCACTTAGCTATTAACTATTTATTCTAAGTGGAATTGTCGGTGGGGAGATTGGAGCAGCTAAAAGTCAAGAAGTGGTCGGGATGCCGATTCCGGACAGGGTGCAAGGTACTAAACTTTTCACTTTTTGAATAACACTATTTTTTTCAAGTCTCCTCGGAAAGAAATAAGAAACCTACAAAAATCTTGAACATATTTCAAACAATTTTCAAACAAAAATTTAATCAAACCATATCCCATGTCGTCTTCCTAAACCTCTCACCTTAACATAAAAGGGATATTTTGGATATTAGGAATAGATATTGCCTATGAAATATTTAGGTTTCCTTAAGACTTGAAGTAGTTCTAAAGTATGGGATGCTACGATAAGTCACATCAAATCCAAATTATCCCATTGGACAAATAAACGGTTATCGTGTGCAGGAAAAATTCATTTTTTTTGTTTAGCTCTCCAAGCTATTCTTATTTACTTGCATCCACTTCTTCCAATAACTTAACAAAGTTCAAAATAGCACTTTGTGTTCAATTTTTGTAACGCTCACATTTTCCACGCACAAAACCCAATAATTAGTTAGGAAAAATTTATGGATTTTTTTAAAAATGGGTTCATGACTTAAAACCACCAACTAGGTTTAAATGTTTCATTATTAATAAATTTCACATACTTGCAAGTTTATCGTAATTAAATTAACAATTAATTATTATTACTTTGTTCCAAACATTTTGGGATTAAATCCCCTTCTAGGGTTTCCGTTAATTCCCATTTAAAATCGTTGGCCAAGTTAATCTCGTTAATGTTCCTTTTCTTAAACATCCCACTTTAAACATTAAGGTCTAATATTCCCTAATTTGATTAAACCTAATTCCTTCATATGGTTTCCTAACATATATTTAAGTTCCCATTAATTTATCTCTTATAAATCATTATCTAGGTTACCCTTTTCACCAATTTATTTAAGTTATCCTTACTAGACCAATACCATATGTTTATTTATAACTCAACCAAAGATCTCAACTTATCATAGACCATTAAGTGGTCCCATTCACAAATTACACATACATTTAATTTAAAACATATTCCCACAAAATATCCTCACCTAACAATTGTAGGATTGATTCCCAACCCTTAGATTGATTAACTAAGAGCCCTTAGATCTTAGGTTTGACTAAGGAACCCTAGGTATCCTTATGGCATCTCGTTTATTCTTTTTACCTTATCTATTCTCTCATTTCTCATTTTGCGGAGTTCAAGTGAGAGCCAAGGAGAAAAAGAGAGCTATGGAAGAGTTTTTATTTGTTTTAGGGTGGATACACACAGTTTATGTGTATATTTTGTTTGTATTTCCTTTGTTCAAATAGTTTTCCCTATTTGGGTAAATGGGCATTTTGCCCCATTTTTTATTTCTGGTTTAAATGGTGTATATATACAGAGAATGAGGATTTGAACTATACAAACACATGTATATATGTATATATATGTGTATATATATACATATATATTGTTGTGTATAGATTTTTAAATATACCGATTTGACATTTGTAACCCGCGGCTAGGGTATACAACTGGTTATACCTTTAAATATTTTATACACACACACATTTTTTTTTCATATAATGCTATTAAAAATGTCATCCGAGTTTTATATTAGTCGCACTTAAGAAAATGTGAAGTATTAAAATTATACGAGTGCCATTGTACTTTTGTTTGTATGGGTGTTAATAGTAATGGAACGGGGAGGGGGATGACAAGGAGAGGGTGCCAACGCCACCCCAACCTATATGGGGTGGGATCGGCGCCCTCCCCACAACCTCCCTTAAAAAAAAAAAGAATTTCAGACCGTGGTCATAGACCACTTCACTTATATTTACAATACTTTAAAAAATAATATAAAACTTGAATTGTAAACCATACTTAATTAATTTTTTTAAATATTAAATATTATATATTAATATATATATATATATATATATATATATATATACACACACACACACATATATATAACTTCCATTTGTATATTTTATTCTACTCAAATTTGCACATTTACTAGAGTTCATTATATGGTGATATGTATCGCAAAAATTATAAATTTCTACCTATTCGTATATGAGAAAAACTATTAGACTAATAAGTTTTCTTGTTCACCTCAATACAATTAATGAGGATATTTTAATTCTTCAAAAACTCTAAGTATCTATCTTCTTTTCCTATAACTTAGTATGAGATTTGACGACAATTTTAACACATTCAAAGTGCTAAATTTAAAATAAAAGAGAAAATATTTCCTTTCTTTTGACAACAAGCAATGATGTCTATTTCAACAAGGAAAATCTAGTATTACTTACATACTTTCTTATAATACCAACTCATCTATTTGACCAAAGTAAGGCACAGCAACTATAGTTTTATTTCAAGTTTGAAAAATATACATTTCCCTTTTGAATACATATTTCAAGTCCTTCTTTCCAACCATTACAATATTACAATTATAACTAGATAACAATACACTCTTTTCTTAAGAAGCTTAGTTCATTCCTTTACAATATAGTAGTTCTTCCTTTCATCAATTTGAACAAAATAAGTTTACAAGAATGTTTCCCAAAATACAATATTGAATCTTTCACTTTACAACAAAGAGGAATATCTTGACAAGGGTGGTCTCTTTGACTCCAAATAAGGGTAACTCCTCCAATCTTCAACTCCATAGTTTTATTTTCTTCAAATCACAACAAAAGAGGGGGTGTAGGCAACACTCACCTCCCAACCTTTATTCCAATGAGGAGAAGAAGTCATTCTCCTCATTGGCCCCCGAGCCCCAACCATAGTAGAATAAACAATGTTTGCAACCAATGAAAACTTAAAAATTGCTTCCACATTACAACACACATGCCAACATTTCAAGCAATACATTCAACACCAAAATACAATAACAAAATGCATACATTTCAACACATAGGCTTATAGATCAAGCCAAGGGAGAATAAAAATGGGAACCATCTCCTTGTAACTCCCAAATGAGATAGGAGTTCCACCCAACATGCCTCCAAATACACAACAACTTCTCAACACATCCCTTTTCCCTCCCAATGCAAATACAAAAAGTATAGCAAGTTTACCCTTTTCTCTCCACAAAGGTGGAACTCCCACTCACACTCCCTCCACTAAGCAACACCATTTTCATTTTCCCTCCACTAAGCAACACAATTTCCTTTTCCCTCCCAAAATGGTCCCATTTTCCATCTCCTACACCTTTGCTTAAGGCAAAAATCTACCCAACCTAACACAAATCACAACCATATAACCATTTTATTTGTACACACACATAAACAAGTAAATGAAAAACAAAGGCAAAGGCCCTACCTTGCCATCAAAAGCTTCCACAATCTTCAAAAATCTTTTCCCTCTTCCAAAACTAAGCAAGTCTTCCCAAAGCAATCTCCAACAAGCTCCAAGTAGAAACTACAAGCAAAATTCGAAAAGAACAAGTATGAAAATCCAAATGAGTAACCCCAATACATAGAAAAATGAGGGGATGAGGGTGAGGGGCTCCATGTAGGATGCCACATCACTTCTCCTCAACTCCACATCCCCCAAGTCAAACATCAAACCCAAGGTGAGTAATTAGGTAGTTAAGGATATGACAAACCTCTTACACACACTAATCCATACTCCATACCTCAAAAGGACACCATTAAAACTCATGTAAGAAAAAGTGCAATAAAATCCACCTTTTACCATCTAAATCACATAATGGGGCCTAATTTTAACCCCTTACCCCATAGGTATAGTTGGTAGATGAATTTAAGAGGTGTGGGACAAGCTTAACTTGTCCCACAAGCCTCCAAAATTGGCTTGAAAGTCAAATTTCGAGTTTGGGGAGATGGGTTGAGTACACACCAAGTAAAATATTTAAATCCAACTTCAAATCACAAGATCAAAAGGACTATCTACCAAAATAAATGCCCTTTTATGGTCACATATAAAATCAAATTAATTAACATACTTAATTACTAATAAGGGTACATTTAATCAACAATACAAAAGTGAAATACAATGCAATAATAAAATACATACACATAATTTAATAAAAATAAAAGAGAAAGGAACACACACATATCCCATGGTCACAATTTGAGGTTATTACCCCACATGGAAACCTCGTAACATCCTAACCACAAACAACAATAACATAACACAAAGTTTCCATGGTGACCATTATTGCAACCATCATATATTTTGCTATAGTTGGTCTCCTACCCCCATTTGTTTGTTGTGATACAATAACTCCTTCGGCCTCGTGGCCGCATTAAATATATCAATAATAAAGTATATGTACATCCATCAAGAACATCATCATACACGAAGTCATCATCAAAACTAAGCAATGCTATCATTTGTTTACAATTTCATAAACATTTAAATTTCTACCATTACATCAATATTAGTAAGATCACAAAGTTAGTTCGAACACCAAAACATGGTTAATACGATGAGAATTCAGAATTTCGTATATATATATATATATAAGCTAACAACATAACATCATCATCAATACAAAATTTCTATCATACCTCTACAAATCCATACAACCATAATATAAACCACAACATCTCAATAGTCAGAATATCTCTACCATCTACATCATGTTAATCCAAAATAACACAATAAGGTCCATGTCAATAGTCCATGATAAATAAAAAATTAGTGTATAATAAGTGTCGAAGAGGAGTGGGCAATACATCTCCCTCCCGTTAGAGTCGACTTCCTCATGGAAGTTAATGGAACAAGTGTGGGAATTGTGCTCTCAGAGGTGTGGTATCCTCCCAAGTAGATGTTATCTCATCGTATCGATCTCGCTAGACACGAACCTCGGTCAATCTCCCAACCTCGAAGGGCCCAAGGTCTTGCACTCTAAAATTCACACAGGATCTACCATCACCCCCTACTCCTACACATGCAATGTGGTCCAATATAATACATGAGAAGGATCTGAAATGTATCTCCTAAGAAAGAAACATGAAACACATTGTGGATACGAGACAAGCTAGGTGACAATGCTAGTGTTAGTGTAAAATCACAACACCCCCAAATGGCCCATGCGTGAAGTGGGGAATTCGGTGTGATTGCACAACATGGGACCATCTCTCAAGTTGTGGGACTTGCAAAACTTGAGATGGAACTCCGAGAAAGCCGGTTCTTGCTTCCTAATCTACCTACCACAAACTACTCTAGTGTAGGTAGAACCTATTCTATCCTAATCTAAATGTTCGTAGAGAGAGAGAGAGAGAGAGAGAGAGAGAGAGAGAGAGAGAGAGAGGGAGGGAGCCTACACTAAGCGGTGATACACTAGAAGAGGAAGTGGATGATCACATACTCGACTCGAAGTGGAGAGAGGTAAGCAATGGAGAAGATGGACAGATGTATCATAGACCAAAGATAGAGTCACATAGAACACCACTTCAAAACCCATTAAACACGGCTTCCGGAACTCCTGTAATAGACATCAGAGTATGCATAGTATACCCTGCAACAATGAGAGGTAAGAAGAGACAACAAAATAAGCCAAGGATGGACAGATGCATCACGAAACATATTCTATTGCTCCAAAATGTTACACAAGTACATCATCAGTGGGCAAGAGGCAAGAAAACACCATTATAGAGCCATGGGAGGAGGCTTAGACTTCACATTCTACCCTAAGGAAGAAAGAGAGAGGGGGGCAGAGGAGAAACAATGACCAACCCTTTGAATATGCCCCTTTATTACAATATATAGGAAGAATAAGAGAGAGAGGAGGGAAGAATTCGAATCCTACTTCAACCACCTTGAGATATGCATTGAATCTTGCTTTGAAATCTCACCACTATCAATCAATTCCCTTATCTAATATGCCTACAAACTGTTGATTTTGGTTCCCGGTGGATCAAATTAAATATGGTCTCAGTAGTTGAAGAAATCAGATTCTGCATTAATGACTTGGAATAATGTTTCTAATTTTCACCCACAAAATCCTACTAAAGATAATATTTTACGTTTCCATGGTGTAGAGGGTGTTGAGATGTTTCTAAAAAGTCTTCTCTCGCCCAAATCTGAGTTTCCAGTCAAAAGATATGGCCATTTGAATATTTGGGTCACGGGTGTGCAATATTTGAAAGAGTCTATCCATACCAGGTCCACGTGGCAGCCTCACACATCTTGGAGATTCGAATCCTTTCACTCTTGAAAAAACGTCGGACTAAATCGAGGGGGAATTCTTTAGGGAAAATGGCACAAGCGTGAACTTGTAGTGGCCATATCGAGTGCAAAAAGTTTTCATGTGGATATCGGCTCCAAAATCCTCTCGTTGATGGTAACCTAAATTAAGATCTATCTTAGAAAACATGTTTTCCCCCTTCATCCGATCAAATAAATCATCAATTTGAGGAAGGGGGTAACGATTCTTGATTTTTACATTGTTCATCTCTTTTTAGTCCACACACAAACACAGAGATCCGTCCTTCTTCTTCACAAAAATCAATGGTGCACCCCAATGAGATACACTAGGATGGATTAGGAATTTCTCAAAAAGGACCTCTAACTATAAATTGAACTCACATAGCTTAGGGATGTTCATCCTATGTGGTGTGCATGAGATAGGCTCTACTCGAGGAACCAAATAAATATGAAAATCTATCTCATGTGGGGGAGGTAAGCCTAAAAACTCACTAGGAAAAATATCTAAAAACTCATGCGAGAATGGGGTGATCATCTAGTGACGGTCCACGAGTCTCATCCTATGATCTATCACTAACAGTGATGACATACTGGCCCGACATCCCGCCATGCTAACCTCTTCAAACTACATAACAGATATAGTGTGAATAGAGATGAGTCTCTTAACTCCAACTATCATCGACTCAACCCCGAAATCACACGCACAAGATATAACCTGCTGTAATAATGAACTCGGCTCTATGTGTGGACAACAAATCCATGCCCAAGATAACTCCATATAAACACAAGGGAAGGATATGAAGATCCAAAGTCGTGGTGAAGGGCCCTAGGTCCACTACGCACTCCTTAACTAAGGATTCCACTGAGAGCTTGACTCCAAAAGCCATCTCAACATCCCAACTAAGGCCCTGCCTAACTACCACTAGCCTGCATCGGTCTACTAATGATGGTGCAATAAATGAATCAAAAGAGCCAAAATCAAACAATATAGATGTAGGGATCCAACCAATACTACCGTAGTCTCAACCATTGTAACACGATAGTTTGCCTAGAAATTCTTGACTATTACATAAATCCAATAGCTACATCCCATATCACCAACTGTAGGCTTTGAAATAGGTGTCATACTTTGATTAACGGGGTTTTTGGGAACTCTCTCTAATTATGTCCATGTACACTTTGCACCCAAAGTAACTACTTGATCTCATTTATTGTGATGATACCTCTCTAGTAACTCTAGGGGTTCGTGTTATAGACCTCGATGACCTTGTCATTGATTGTTGTTGCTTTGATGGATGTAATCTTACTTGAATAAACTAGGGTGGACCCTTTTTCTAATAGGTCCTCGGGTGGGGCCAATATGCATCATGTCTCTGTGGGGGCATAAAAAGTGGCCAAGTCTTATACTCATCGCTCTTTGGGATGGGTGTTGCGATGGTCTAAAAGAAGATTGTGATGAACCATGTCCATCACGAGGAGGAGGATTTGAACCCCTTAATCTAATATCCCTCATCTACTAAATATGACTCCTCGCCGTATCTCTAGCATGTTGTGTCTTCCCTCTGGTTTCCTCTACAATATAGGCCTTCTCAACGGCCTCCACTAAAGTCCACGGAGAATGAATGTGTAATGCACCTCCCAAATCCAAGTTTAGGCCCCTGATGAACTTGTGGATCCTAAACTACTTGTCTTACATGTAGTCGACATCTTGAAGCAAGTACATAAACTGACTCTCATACTCAGCTCCTATCATGGATGCCTGTCGCATGTCATGAAACTCATTGATCTTCTACTGAATAAACCTCTTGGATATGTATCTACTCTTGAACCGCTCCTTGAAGAGATCCCAAGTAATTGTCTTTGAATCCACATGGAGATTTTCTCCTTATTCCTCCACCAAAATCCTACTCCATCCCTTAGAAGATGGATCACAACACGATCCTTAATTTTACTATTACATGGGAAAAACTTGAAGCATCCATTGAAGCTCACTAACCAAGCCTCTTCCTGAAAACCTCATGTATCACCAACATAATTAGATGGTTGTAGCTTTAGGATCTCCTTGATATGATCCGATGATGTCAACTTCCTAACTCTAAGTCTATCCACATGATCATCCATTATTCTAGGGCTCCTGGATCTATCTCTATGCTCTCTAGGTGGTGACTGCGGTCTAGTGACTCCACATGGGAGTTCTCTACCCTATACTCATCATTACATCGTGAAGGGATACGAGCCTCTACTGATGGCTCTCTGTCATGTTGTCTAGCTCATCCCCCTATTGCTCCACCTCGTATACTGCATTGACATCATGTAATGTCGTAGTATCTATGGTAATATAATAACAATTACATTCTCTGGAGGTGGTATATCTAAATCCATGTGAAATATCCCCTCATCTGGTTTGTGCCTCTTGCACAAACCAAGATGGGAGTTTGTTTATCATCATCTAGGATATGTTTCAGTTTTCTAGGTTTTCTACGTTTTTTAAAATATAATACAATATAGTGTGATCTAGTTGTAAGTTGTACTAGGTTACTTGTTGTGTTTCCAAGTATGCCCAAGGGTACAATCGTTGAACCCACGACTCTGATACCAAGTGTAATGCCCACATTTTCCATGCACGAAACCCAAAGTAAAACCCAATAATTAGTTAGGAAAAATTTATAGATTTTTTTTTTAAAAAAGGGTTGTAACCATAAAACCACCAACTAGGTTGAAATGTTTCATTATTAATAAATTTCACATAGTCGCAAGGTTATCTTAATTAAATTAAAAATTAATTATTATTACTTGAGTCCAAACATTTTGGGATTAAATCCCCTTCTAGGGTTTTTGTTAATTCCCATTTAAAATCATTGGCCAAGTTAATCTAGTTAATGTTCCTTGTTTTTAAACATTCCACTTTAAACATTAAGGTTTAGTATTCCTAATTTGATTAAACCTAATTCCTTTATATGGTTTCCTAACATATATTTAGGTTCCCATTATTTATCTCTTATAAGTCATTATCTAGGTTACCCTTTTCACCGATTTATTTAAGTTATCCTTACTATACCAATACCATATGTTTATTTATAACTCAACCAAAGATCTCAACTTATTAAGTGGCCATTCACAAATTACACATACATTTAATTTAAAACATATTCCCACAAAATATCATCACCTAAAAATTGTAGGATTGATTCCCTACCCTTAGATTGATTCACTTAGAGCCCTTAGATCTTAGGTTTGACTAAGGAACCCTAGGTATCTTTACAGGATCTCTTCTATTCTTTTTCCCTTACCTATTGTCTCATTTTTCATTTTGGAGGTTAAAGGGAGAGCCAAGGAGCAAGAGGGAGCTATGGAAGATTTTTTAATTTTTATAGGGTGGATACACATAGTTTGCATGTATATTTTGTTTGTATTTCCTTTGCTCAAATAGTTTTCCCCTGTTTAGGTAAATGGGCATTTTGCCCCATTTTTAATTTTTAAAATGGTATATATACACAGAAGGAGGGTTTGATACACACACACACACACACATACATATATACATATATATTGTTTTGTATAGATTTTTAAATATACCCGATTTGATATTTGTAACCCGACGCACGCGGCTAGGGTATACGACACAGTTATAACTTTAAATATTTACACACACACACACACACACAATATTATTAAAAATGTTGGGCCAAGTTTTATATTAGTCGTCACTTAAGAAAATACACAGTGTTAAAATTATGTAAGCGGCTATATTTTTGTTTGTATGGATGTTAATAGTAATGGGGGAGAGGATGCGACCTTACCCGCACCCCATATTATATAATATGGTTGGGGGTGTGGTGGCACCCTCTCCCACAACCTTCCCTTTTAA
The DNA here is from genome assembly GCA_018340775.1 of Taxus wallichiana var. yunnanensis. Classification (NCBI taxonomy): domain Eukaryota; kingdom Viridiplantae; phylum Streptophyta; class Pinopsida; order Cupressales; family Taxaceae; genus Taxus; species Taxus wallichiana. Next base: position 928,427,966 of record CM031242.1, read on the forward strand.
AAAAATAATTGCAAGCCGTGGCCATAGGCCACTTAACTTCTATTTACTATATATATATATATATATATATATATGTACATATATATATATATATATATATATATATATATATATATATATATATATACATATATATATATATACATATAGATATATATACATATATATATATACATACGTATATATATATATACATACGTATATATATATATATATATGTATATATATACATACATATATGTGTATATATATATATATATATACATGTATATCTATATAAATATATATATATATATACGTATGTATATGTATATATATATATATATACATGTATATATATAAATATATATATATATATACGTATGTGTATATATATATATATATATACACGTATGTATATATATATATATACATATATATATATATATATATATATATATATATATATATATATATATATATATATATATATACATATATATATATATACACACATATATATACATGTATACATATACACACACACACACACACACACATATATATATACATATACATATATGTATATGTATATATACATATATATATGTATATATACATATATATATGTATATATACATATATATATATATATATGTATGTATGTATGTATGTATGTATGTATGTATGTATGTATGTATGTATGTATGTATGTATGTATGTATAACTTGTTTGCAAACCATGCGTCTTAATTATTATTAGTTTAAATATTATATATATATGCATATCACATAATATTTTGATTTTAATTATAATATATAAAAATGAATATAATAAATTTATATAAGTATATATAACTTCCATTTGTATATTTTATTATACTCAAACTTGCACATTTACTAGAGTTCATTGTATGGTGATTTGTCTTGCATGAATTATAAATTTCTACCTATTCATCTATGAGAAAAACTAGGAAACTAATAAATTTTCTTATTCATCCCAATACAATTAATAAGGAGGATATTTTCATTCTTCAAAAACTTTAAGTATCTATCTTCTTTTCTTATAACTTAGTATGAGATTTTACTACAATTTTAACACATTCAAAGTACTAAATTTACAATAAAAGAGAAAAATTTCCTTTATTTTCACAACAAGAAATGATGTCTATTTCAACAAGGAAAATCAAGTATTACTTACATACTTTCTTCTAATACCAACTCAATTGTTTCACCAAAGTAAGGCACAAACAACTATAGTTTTATTTCAGGTTTGAAAGATATACATTTCCCTTTTGAATAAAACTTTCAAGTCCTTCTTTCCAACCATTACACTATTACAATTATAACTAGATAACAATACAATCTTTTCTTAAGAAGCTTAGTTCATTCTTTTACAATATAGTAGTTCCTCCTTTCATCAATTTGAACAAAATAAGTTTACAAGAATGTTTCCCAAAAATACAAGATTGAATCTTTCACTTTACAACAAAGAGGAATACCATGACAACGGTGGTCTCTTTGACTCCAAATAAGGGTAACTCATCCAATCTTCAACTCCATAGCTTTCTTTTTTCTTTTTTCTTCAAATCATAACAAAAGAGGAGGTTTAGGAAACACTCACCTCCCAACCTATATTCCAATGAGGAGAAGAATCCATTCTCCTCATTGGCCTGTGAGTCCCAACCATAGTAGAATAAACCATGTTTGCAACCAATGACAACTTAAAAAATTACTTCCACATTACAACACACATGCCAACATTTCAAGAAATACATTCAACACCAAAATACAATAAGACAATGCATGCATTTCAACACATAGGCTTATAGATCAAGCCAAGGAGAATAAAACAATGAGAACCATCTCCTTGTAACTCCCAAATGAGATAGGAGTTCCACCCAACATGCCTCCAAATACACAACAACTTCTCAACACATCCCTTTTCCCTCCCAATGCAAATACAAAAAGTATATCAAATTTTCCCTTTTCTCTCCACAAAGGTGGAACTCCCACTCACACTCCCTCCACTAAGTAACACCATTTTACTTTTCCCTCCACTAAGCAACACAATTTCCTTTTCCCTCCCAAAATGGTCCCATTTTCCATCTCCTACACCTTTTCTTAAGGCAAAAATCTACCCAACCCAACACAAATCACAACCATATAACCATTTTCTTTGTACACACACATAAACAAGTAAATGAAAAACAAAGGAAAAGGCCCTACCTTTCCATCAAAAGATTCCACAATCTTCAACAAGCCTTTCCCTCTTCCAAAAGTAAGCAAGTATTCTCAAAGAAATCTCCAACTAGCTCCAAGTAGAAACTCCAAGCAAAATTCCAAAAGAACAAGTATGCAAATCCAAATGAGTAACCCCAACACATCCAATAAACATGAATAAATAGAAAAATGAGGGGAGGAGGGTGAGGTGGCTCCATGTAGGATGCCACATCACTTCTCCTCAACTCCACACTCCCAAGTCAAACATCAAACCCAAGGTGAGTAATTAGGTAGTTGAGGATATGAAAAGCCTCTTACACACACTAATCCATACTCCATACCTCAAAAGGACACCATTAAAACTCATGTAAGAAAAAGTGCAATAAAATCTACCTTTTACCATCTAAATCACATAATGGGGCTTAATTTTAACCCCTTACCCCATAGGTATGGTTGGTAGATGAATTTAAGAGGTGTGGGACAAACTTAACTTGTCCCATAAGCCTCCAAAATTGGCTTGAAAGTCAAATTTCGAGTTTGGGGAGATGGGTTGAGTACACACCAAGTAAAATATTTAAATCCAACTTCAAATTTCAAGCTCAAAGGTCTATCTAACTCAAATAAATTCCCTTTATGGTCACATCTAAAATAAACTTAATTAACATACTTAATTACTAATAAGGGTACATTTAATCAACAATACAAAAGTGAAATACAATGCAATAATAAAATACATACACACAAATTAATCAAAATAAAAGAGAAAGAAATACCCACATATCCCATGGTCACTATTTGAGGTTATTCCCCCATGGGAACCTCCTAACATCCTAACCACAAACAACAATAACATAACACAAAGTTTCCATGGTGACCATTGTTGCAACCATCAGATATTCTGCTACGGTTGGTCTCCTACCCCCTTTGTTTGTTGTGATACAATCACCTACAAAATAAAACAATACCTCCTTTGGCCTCGTGGCCACATTAAATATATCAATAATAAAATATATGTACATCCATCAAGAACATCATCATAACACGAAATCATCATCAAAGCTAAGCAATGCTATCATTTGTTCACAATTTCATAAACATTTAAATTTTTACCATTACATCAATATCAATAAGATCACAAAGTTAATTCGAACACCAAAACATGGTCAATACAATGAGAATTCAGACTCTTTGGTATATATATAAGCTAACAACACAACATCATCATCATCAATACGAGAAGGTCTACCATGCCTCTACGAATCCATACAACTATAATATAAACCACAACATCTCAATAGTTAGAATATCTCTACCATATACATCATGCTAATCCAAAAGAACACAATAAGGTCCATCTCAATAGTCCATGATAAATAAAAAATAAGTGTATAATAAATGTTAAAGAGGAGTGTGCACTACAATTTGGAGTTGTTAATTTAAATCTACAAAAATTATATTTTTCTCCAATAAACAAAATTGCTTGGGAAATGGTCCATGAAAATAGATTTGTCTTGGAACATTTTGATGTGACCTTTATATTAAATTTCATTATTTTGAAGATATCTTTGAATTGACATGAAACTCCATTTAATGTGCATTAATGAACTATGACATCATTTTTTTGTATGGGAATAAGGAGAAAAGTCTATCAACCAATCACATACATGAAAATTGGTATTTGTGAATGAAAATACACACGAGAGACACGAACACGAGACACACACATGTTGAAATGCATCTCAAATGAGAATGATTCCTCCCATTACTAACATGGAATAGGTCATCGGACAACGGGAAATTGTGGGCGAGGTGAGGTTGAAGCATGGTTTCTTTAGAACCATCTACATGTGTTTGTGCTTATACCGAGGGGTGAAGGAAAAAGTGCGGTGGTGTGGAGGAGTACATCGGCAGTGTGTCAGATTTGACAAGTAATTAAATAGATCGTAATAAGTTTTTATTTCTAAAAATGTAAACCCTAAGTGTAAGTGTTTTCCTATCTTGCATGGGTGAGATGTGATAGTTTTATCTGTCATTACGTTTGTAAATTTCATGGAGGCCAATTCCATGATGATTGATGGCCATAAGAGGGTGTGTAGACAATGGATGAAGAGATTTGTTGTATGTTGAAGTGACAGTGGAAGAAAGAGTTGGGTTGGGATTTGGAAGATCACGGGGTCCCTTGCTACAAGCCATTATGGTGCTTAATCATGATGCCATTTTGACAACGATTGTGGATGTACAAAAATATATGGTTAACAACATAGTTTAAGATTACAACAAATCCTAAAAAATCACGACATAGATGTATTTAGAGACATGTCCTAGAAGTTTTGGTAATAATGATGATGGTCATTCTTGGGTTTTGTAGATATGACCCATTTCAACGTTATGGATTAGGGTGTGTTTCTCTATTGATTTATTTTGTGGGTTTTTTAAATTTGGAAATTTTGTTGTTTATTTCATTTTAAAAAAATTCGGGTTTTTATTTGCAAATGCTAGTGGGAATGATGTATAGATGACATGTAGGGTAGGAGTACAAGCAATAATGATCAATTCTAAATATTATGAAACACTCAATTAGTTGTTTTCAAAATTACGACTTGCATTTTTTTATAAAATTACAAAAATTTAAATCGGAATTACTAGAGTAGAGTCCTAAAAACTATTGTGGCAGAGTCTTGAAATTTACTATAGCGGAGTTCTAAAATTACTATAATAGAATTATGTATTTACTTAAGTAAAGTTCTAAAAATTATTGTGGAAGAGTCTTAAAAATTAATGTAGTTTCTCAGTAACAAAGTTTTGGAAATAATGTAGCGAGTCCTAAAAATTATTGTGTAGAATCTTGAAAAATTATCGTAGAAGATTTCTAATTTATGTAGGAGATTCTTGAAAAATATTGTAATAGAGTTTTGAAATAAGGAGCAATTCTAAATATTATGAAACACTCAATTAGTTGTTTTCAAAATTACGACTTGCATTGTTTTTGATAAAATTATGAAAATTTCCTCTTACGGATTAAAAAAACCTATCGTCTTTTCTTTCCAACCATATAAGTATCCTTGATCTGTTGGATTTTACGCCATTTTTGTCAGTTCATTGTTAGTAACTTCTTAGAGGGGGACTAATTTTTTTGGTTGAGGAGTCCAATCAAAATAAGAAAATGTTCAAAAACGTGAATGCCATAAATCTCATCTTAATTCCTAATTTAGCACATGGAAGCATATGGACAAGTATAAGACAATTGCTCCTGCAACATGATCTACAAGATCATTTCTTATTCGATAGCATCAAGGATCAAACCATTGCTGATCCAAGAATTATACTATTTTTTTTAAGTCAAGACTTAGAAAATTCTCAGATGATTAAACTTATCAGACTCAACATTGATCATGAGTTCAATTTACTCAATTTTGGGTGTCTTGAAAACCCATTTTTAACTCTTCCAATATGATCAATTAATCTGATTTTTCCAACTTAAGTGAATATATTGAATCTATTTCAAATCCATTAAAAATAATCACAAGTTGAATTAAAATATGCACTCAATCTAAATTCGGATTCCAAAATTTGCAAGTGCATTCACTATCTGATTGTGGGTTATGGATACTGAAATAACTTCAATCCAGATTTCTTTCTTGATTTAATAATTAATCAAATAAACTAATTTGAATTATTTTATCTGATCAAAAGCTTCTAAAAATTGAAATAAATCCACACAAAAACTAGATTGTTAACAGAGTTCACCCAAAGGCTACGTCTCCGGATCCACGTAATCATGAATCGATCTATTCAACGACCAATGAAGTACAATAACCCTTCAATAATGTCTAAACAGATCATAACATGCAAATGAGATGATCAAAGACATTGGAAACTTTGTAATTTACTAGAAATTGTTCCCAAAATGATCCATGGCTCCTACAATGCTTTCACAATGTGATCCCCTTGCAAATGTGACTGAAAAATGCCTACAACTTGAGATTTATAAACACTACATGAAAAAAAATTATAGATTTGGAAATCTTATAAAAATTTGAACAAGTTTCATTTTTACTCCATGGCACGATTCAAATTAGAAGTGCTTGGAAAATTCAGATCTCTATTGGTTCCTTGTGCATGTTATGTGCAACTATGATGGAATATCACCCACAAAGGAAAATCTACAAAAATTCATGAGAAAATAAGACCACCATTTTCTTTGTCTCAAAATTTCAAGCAACGTTTCTTTTTACTCCAAGTTCGATTCGCCTCTAAGTGCTTCAAAAGTGAGCCCAACTATAAACTACCATATGTCCTGGTCCTCCCAGTCTACTCCACACAGTCATCTTTAAATAGGACCAAGATCATTTCTAACTCGATCGAGATAGGCAAAAAGTCAGTTGGGGAGATGTGCTTGGGACCATGAGGGCCATGGTTTGAATCCCGAGGGTTCCAATTGTGGTGGGCTCGTTGTATTGGAAGTGGGTTTAACTCCACATTGGCCGTGTGACGGGTGTATGTTTATTTAAATATAGGTTTTGGAGCCTATTTCTATGTGGTTGTGGCAAAATTCTTATCACCCTTTTGTTGGGCCTATCAACTTCGTCAAGATGTGCATTGTTGCATCACCCAATGCATGGGATTTGTTTGGTTTGACTAGAAACGAGAACAACGGGAGCAACAAGAACGAAGGGTTTTCCGCGACAACGAAGGGTTTTACAGAAATGAGAAAACAAAACTAAGGTGTTGTAGATCTAGAGCAGAGAATCCAAGAGGGACAGGGGAGAAGGGCTCATTTGGTATAGAAAAAGAGTGAATAAGTGGGCCCTTGCATAAGCAAGCTACGGATTAAGAGGTAGGACACGGAAAGGTCAATTCTTTCTAGTTTAATATATGAAAAATTAGTTTTTTTTCCTTTTAAAACACTATTCACAATAGTGAAACTATGAAACAACACAAAATACCAACTCCAACAATCATGGAATAAAATGCAGAATCCCAAGACACACGAAGCATGCAGCAAACACATATAGTTTTTAAAAGAAAACAAAGATGAATACACCCTTCGAGTAGAAGAAACATTAAAAGAAGTAATCATGTACTCTCAAAAACAAGAACATACTCGGATCAAACGGGAGGACTTAGGGGGAAATATGACATACATGAATGTAAAATAGTACTAAATAATATTACTGGTCTGAGACAAGTAAAAATTGCAAGAAAGATTAAGCAACTGGGAAGCAAAAAAATTGTGGCAATCCTTCCAAAGACATCTAATAAAATTTCTAGTACAGATGGCCATCCAAAGACAACAAACCGTCGAGAAAATCGAAATGAAACATAGAGAGGACATAATATCGCAAGAGTTTAACATGAGATACAAAGGAGGAAATCAACAACTATAAAGTGTTTATAATCCAATGTCAACGCCTTTAACATGGTCATCACAACTTTATGTCTAGGAATTATTGAGTCGAAGAGGAGAATGGACACTTTGGAGATGAAGGAATAATCGACATATACCAAGCTTCAAGAAGTAACCGAAGATTGCTGAAAATTGGCACAAGAAAACACAATACTTAAAGAGAAAATTGATAGTTTGAATAGCATCATGGTAACATGGAAGTAAGAGATTATAACACGACACACGAGATAAAGCAAGGCAAGAATGGTAACATAGCTTTAGCAGGTAATGAAAAGGATATCCCACAAATCAAGGATATTCAATCAACGTTAGCAAACATGGAAATTAAAGAAACTAAACTACTAGAAAAGCTTGAAGAGGCCAAGACATGGGTACATGTAGTAAATGAACCAATAGAGTCACAACAGAGTTAATAAATAAGTAAATCAAGATGCAAATGTGGGAACAAAAAGATCACCAATAAAGGAAAAAAACATCATCATCAAAGGGTTGAAAGATCATGGAGAAAGAGAAATCACCAGTAAATTAGTTGGAGACTTCATCTAGACAAACTTCGATTGGACAAAGTCATATTCATCAAGCCAATAGAATTGGAAAAGTGGCAGGAGGGAATAAAGCAAGAAATATAAAAGTTAACTTGAGAAATGTAGAAGAGAAGAACAAAATTCTAAGAAACAAGAAGTTTCTTAAAGGTACCTGACTCTTTATAGACTATAATAAACAAAGTTACCGAGGGTGCAAGCATGCTAGAGCCAAGAGAAGTGTTAAAATAGTTTTCCATCAAACCCATGGTTTGATGAAGAATGTAAAGCTGCGAAAAGAAGGTTAAATGTTTCCGAAAAGAGAAAACATATACAAAGTTATATAGAAAGCTAGTGAGAAACCAAAAAGAAGAGTACATGAGAGGTAGGATGGAGGAGCTGATTTCCATGGGGAAGAATAATCCAAGAGGTTTTGGAGAGAGCTTGATGAGACTAAAAGTACAATTGAGAATAATATCACTGACACTCAATGACTTGAATATGCAAAAATGTTGTATGAAAGAAGTAATGACTTGTCACTTCTTCCATATGTTATTGAAAATAGGGACAAACTCTTCTCCACGAAAGACATTAAGGAAGGGATCAAAAGGTTAGCATGGGGAAAGGCTCGGGACATAGATGGTATGCAAACAAAATTCGTAAATTGGGGTGCAAAAGATATTTCTCCATGATTAAAAATATTTTTAACGAGTTATCGAGTTTGGTTTTCCAAAAATTAGACAACTAGCATTGTCGTTCCTCTCTACAAAAGAAGTGATGTCAATAATATAGCAAATTAACGCACTATTATGATCAACCCGCTTTTTGGAAAGCTCTTTAGCAGCATAGTGGAGCGTAGAATTAGTATTTGGGATGATAAGGAAGGTAAGAGATCAAAAGGGCGGGAGATTTTTAGACCAAAGCACTCTATTATTGATCACCGCATCACTCTTATGCATTTGATTGAAAAGGTTTGGGATAGGCAAGGTGAAGAGGTTTATTTTTGTTTCGTGGATTTCAAAAAGGCCTTTGACATGGTTCCGAGAAACAAATTGTGGAACAAAATGAAATAGTTGGGTATTCTCGGATAAATATAGGGCGGGGTTCATACACTATATGAGAAGTTACGAGCTAAAATTAGAACTAAGGATAGTCTATCTAAATGTTTTGGGAGTGATATTGGGGTCAAACAAAGTTTTCCACTTTCCACCACCTTGTTTGGGTTATATATAGACAATTTAGAGGAATGGATTGAAAAAAGGGCGGAGGTGGGATTAATTTAGCCTCTTATGTGGTAAAATTGTTTCTCTATGCGGACGACCTTATCCTAACGGATAAAACAACACAGGTTTACATGAGCACTTGAGAGATTTAGAACTATTTTTCCAAGAGGTGGGAATGCAAGTGAACATTGGTAAAACCAAAATCATGATTTTTACGTTAAAAAGGAAAAAGAGACAAGTAAGCTTTGAGTTTGAAGGGGACTTCGTATAAGTTGTAAACGAATAAAAATATTTGGGATTGGACTTCCATAATAATATCAGTTTTGAAACTTGTAGAGCTAAGAGGATTTAGGGGGGTGGAAAGCTCTATACATGCTCCAAAAAAAATGTAGAAAAACAAAGTTATGGGATTGGAAAACTAGATTGAATCTTTTTGGTTTACTGGTAATCCCAGTGGTGTTATACGGGTGTGAGATTTGGGGCAACAGTATGTCCATGGGGAAATGGAAATAGATAGAAAGAATTCAAAAGCATCTAATCAAAAGTAATTTCAAAATAAAAACCATGGTTCCGTATCAACTCATTTTGGCTTAAGTTTGAGCCTTCCGGTGGAAGCGGTGGCGATAATCCGGCTATTAGGATACTTCAAGAAAGTGGAAAACATGGATGATTCCGTGACCAAAAATAACAATAGAGGAAAAGTTAAGGAGGAGGAAGAAAACCTAGATGAAGAAAAATGGTGAGTGGATGCAAAAATGGGGCATTAACATACAAGAGTGTCCTCGCACTAACGAAGAAATAATAAATTATGTGAGAGAGAAATTCAGAAATATTATATGGAATAAGTAGCTTGGACGTAAAAGAGAATACTATGTCAATAATTTTAATCCCACATGTGATCATGGGAAAAAAATATTATATTGGAGTGATGATAAAGTGGAAAGCTAACATATTAATTGTGCAACTAAAAACTAGTTCACATCATCTTAGGTGTGAAACCGGGAGATGGAAAATACCCAAAGAGGAGTGGTCAGAAAGGGTTTGTCAGTTTTGCATGTCGGGCTCGGTGGAATCGGAATGGCATTTCGTCATGGAATGTGTGGCTTATGATGACATACAGAGAAATTATGTGGATATCTTAATAGTGGATGATCTTACAATGTTGTTTGAAGAGGAAACAGTGGAAAAAACAATGGATTTCTTGATCAAAATCCATATCAGAAGAATCAAGATTAGCAAAGAACTAGAAGAAAGGCACAAGTAGTAACTATTTTTGGTATCTTTTTTGGTGTTTCGCTGTCAAGTTTATGTTTGCACATTGGGTCCCATAAACTGTTTGGTCTTGTGGACGTCATTAAAAACTTTCAATTTAACCGCACCTTGAGGGTTACCGAGTCATTTGGTTTGTATTGATCGTTACACCGTTGGTTATATAAGCTCCGAGCCAATAGGAATATGCCCTGCCAAAGCCAATGGGATAAAATGGATCCCAAACCAATAAACCTAAGCCCAAATAGTAAGGCGTTGGAATTTCTAAGCTATCTGCAGAGTTTTGGATGAGGTCACTTGTTATCCAATGTGATCTCTCCGTAAATAAGGAAAATTAATCCAATCTCGAGCAATGTGGAAATAAACTTTGATCCATATGAGCCATGGGGTAAACATGATCAACTCGATGGGGAGTTGATCACCCCATCGAGCTAGTAATATAACTCATCGAGCTGATTATAAACCTACAATGTAAAAATCAACTCATAGTGTAAAATATCAAATCGAAACACAATATCGAGCTCGAGAATGCAAAATCAACATCCGCATGGTGGTTTGAGAGCCCACCACATCGGAAAACAAGAATATAGCTCTCACGGTGGCTAAGCTCCTCCGTTACAAAAGTTGAGCCTCTTGTTCTTTTCCACCATAACGTGAGTCGAAGACCGAAGTGCCAAAACCATATTGAACAACCTTCATTTTGCCTTCTCGTCACTTTCTACTTTTGCCACATGTCACATCCGTATTGGATTGTTGACCAAGGTTGACCCGTTTAAGACCTTAGCTTTGACCAACGATAGAATTTTCATACGGACTCGCGTTTCTAAAGTTTAGCATACCTTCAGAAAGGTCTCGAGAAGCCCTTCAACATTGTATGCATGAAATAGTTATCAATGTAAGTATATATGAAACTAACACCTAGTAGCTTCAATAAAATTCTAAACTAAAACTATGCATCATCATGCTAAGAGCTTAAACAAACCTAACCTATCACCATCTCTACATTAAACATGAAAAGAACATTTCAAGATAATATGTTAAACAAATTAACTTCTATCTCTTATTGAATGCTAAAATAAGACAAGATTGAACCTATGTAGATCTCTAACAATCATAGAGTTGATTATGTGCTTGAAATCCCAAGGTTTCTAAGAATGGAGTCTTTTCAAATCATGGCTACAAGACCATTTGACATATCTCCATATGATTTGAAACTTAGGTGGATGAATACAAGAAATGGAGAAGGAAAGCTCTTCTAATGGAAGAATTCTCAAAGATGATAAATGGCTATAATGTATGCTTTATGCTCATTTAGGAGTGTAGGTGTAAATATATAGGTAGGAGGAGGGATCCTTATATAGCCCAATGGATAGAAGAATATCTACATCCCTCTTCATGTGGGATAAATAGAGAGGTTGGGTTAGTTGTGGATAAGGAAGGTTTAGAAAGGGTTGAGTCAACCTTATGAGAGTTTATTTTGTCCTTTAGTAACCCATGAGGTCTAAGGGGCTTTATTAATTAATCAAAGTGATTAATTAATAGGTGTGAAAGCTTATAGAAGCTTTTAGAGGAATAATTAGCATGATTTAGACTATGAGAGGGATTTAATCAAATAAATGATGATTTATTGATTTAATGGAAGAGGAAGCTAATTAATTAATAATAATTAATTAGTCTAGATAGAAAGGGGATTAATTAATGAAGGTCGTTAATTGGTGTGTTTGTTAGATAGAAGGGGTTAGTTAACTAGTGTAATGTAGCTAATTAACGGTGATGGAAGAGGAAGTGTGCCATATTGATGATATGTTGTCAATTTGTGGGAAAGAGGATAATTAACGCAATTTAAGTATTTAAATTTCTCGGGTTAAATTATAGGTGTCTACATTTTCCCCTCTTTTGGGTGGCGTAAGTAACATCATTTCAAAGATAGTAGACAGATAAATTTTGAAGATGTAGAAGAAAAATTAGTAGAAGTGAGAGATGCCCCCTCGAGTGTCATTGGGGTGATGAAAGAAGGCGATCGAAGATTGAAAAAGTTGAGAGAAATGGATAGAAGAATGGGTAGGGAAAAGATTCCTAGGTGAGTTAGAAGAATAGTGTTGATGGGAGGGTGATGTAGAAGAAATATGGAGAAGCAGAGATAAGAACTAGCTTTCATCACTTACATTGGCAACAACCTTAGTGTCATCATATTACCAAAGATCTATGTCATCGGTCCTTATTAAAATTATAAGCATACGACAAAATTAGAATGACATGAAAATCCATACTATGAACAATTTTCCATTGCTGAAAACACCAACTCAATGCAACATACGAAAAGTAATTCAATATGAGAAGGAAACAAGCTCATTTAATAGGGAAAACCATTACAAAAACACATATTCCAACCAACAACGGTCAAGACAGGTTGTACATATGTTTTGTTATCAAGTTGAAGATCCCTAAATGTTCATGATTGATTTAAAAGGGTTAAAAATGATGCCCCGAGAAAAGATACATGCAAGGAAGATGATGAAGGACACTTTGGGTCCAATGAAAAAGCTTTGTTGTGCAACGAAACAATATTAGGCAACTAGATGTGCCCCAAAGTACTGATTTAAGCAAACAAGGTAGCTTTACAAATGGTTGTAAGTCAAATGATCCGTGAGTCATTTAATTGTGAACACGTGAAAATTCCAACAAGATATGGAATGAATACCATGCGTAAGACACGAGTTTTAGCTTGATATTATTTGTTTACCTATTTTTGCAAATTTTACAATTTTTAGGATTTTTGAAAACATTTCGATTTTTTTGGATTTTGAATTGATTTTAAAATTTTTAAGAGTTTTTAGAATTTTGACAATTTGGATAGAGAAGAAGTTAGAAGAATCAACAAGAATCTCCCAGGAGCAAAAGAAATGCCCTAGGGAGAAGAAAGAAGAAATATGCGGAAAATAATTCCCCAACACAACTGGAAAGATTAACAAAAAAATTAATAAAAATAATTATTCGATGGAGTGTTTAGCAGAACGGATATTGCCTAGAGCAATAAAATTGTCCTATTGAGAATAAATGAGTACCGAGATGGAAAATAATGCCCCATAATGGTGAAAAATTAAGGAAAATAATTATTTAAATAAAATAACTATTCACCATGAGTATAAGAAGATTTAGAGTGTGATGTTATATGGTTTAATTTCACACTTTTGTCTATATCATGATGATAGTTGAGATGTTTGTACCATGTGTTTGATTTTGACATGATAGTTCCATAAATGATATCAATTGTATTGTACATGTGATGCTCTAGATTAGTGGACGGGATGAGATGATGATATTGGTGTAGGGGGATAAATTTTGATATTTACGATCCCTCTTGCCCCCATTTGATGATACGATATGTGATGATTAGCATAGCATACATGTATGATGTACACGTAGAATTTTATTTATATATGATGTATAGATGATGTTAGATGTGATGATATTGATGGAGATATGATGATGTGATAACAAAACTATGTACATGCGACAAGCAAACACAATCAAATGTTAACAAAATACACAGTGCCAACCAACACAAATTAACACAACTATGTACAATTATTTACAAGCATGCAAAAACACACTGCATATGTACAAGTAAGAATGAATCTAATCTAAGCAAGAAAAGATGAATCTTATCAAAGTATGTCTAAGAAATAAACTATACAAATGTACAAACAAGAAGCAACTATACAAGCAAACAATGTACACAAACAAAGCAAGAAACAAGATAAAGTAAGTAAACTAAAGTTATGTTTTTGTAAGATTGTTTTACGAAACACTTTTCTACTGTTATTGTGCTTTTGTGAAACAATTTTCTATTGTTTTTGTGCTTCTGTGAAACAATTTTCTATTGTTTTTGTGTTTTTGAACATTTTTGAATGTTTTTGTGATTTTCTAACATTTTTGAATGTTTTTGTGATTTTCTAACATTTTTGAAGCTTTGCACAGGGAATTGAGAAACGTGGAAGTCCCTAAGCATTAGACATAGAATATACAAGGGCGGGCGCCATGTGCTAATAAAAAGGAAGGTGTTGTCGTAGAAGTGCCCCAGTGTTAGATGGGGAATATGCAAAGACCATCCCTTCACAGATTAACAAGAGGAGAAAAATATGGATCAAGGCTTGACATGATAGGTTCATAGGGAATCTCAGATGCGGGCATGAAACTAGACCTAGGCTAAGTAAAAGTAACCTCAAGATGTAAGATACTTGTGAACAACGAATCCTCCCAAGGAGCCGAAACTTGTTTTGACTAAGGGACCTATCCAATGTGCCACAATTGCGTGGTTTTCACATATCAATGACCACGGTTTCTCTTTTCTTTTTCTTTTTCTCTTTTTTTTTGTATTTTGATCATTTTACTCTTTTTTGGTTTACTTTTTTGATTTTTGTCCCATGTTTAAGCATATAACCGTTTAAGGTGCATGACATTCATAAGTTCAAGAGCTCACCACCATCGGGATGGTAAAGTTTGTATGCTCCCGTTCATATTTTTCCTGTTAGGTAATAAGGGATAAAATATGCGGAATAATCCCTCACGAATCGCAACAAAGAGAAACTAATATGCGAAATTATTACAGATCTCAAATAAAATTGTAGAATAAAATAACATAACACAAAGAGACAATATTTAACGTGGTTCACCCAATTTGGGCTACGTCCACTAAGAATCACTTGCT
Organism: Taxus wallichiana var. yunnanensis; assembly: GCA_018340775.1. NCBI lineage: Eukaryota > Viridiplantae > Streptophyta > Pinopsida > Cupressales > Taxaceae > Taxus > Taxus wallichiana. The sequence goes on from CM031242.1 coordinate 928,443,298, forward strand.
CGATTTTATTACAAGCCACCGCTCTCTCAATACAATACCAGATCCGTTTGGAGCTATGCTCAAAAACTCTACTGAAATTCACACCCGAATTCAAAACACATCTGCAATACATTTGCTTGTTTTTCTATCATATGCATAAGACCATATAAATAGACAACTGATTAAGCGTAGTTTTACAAAACCATGGGTATCAAAACCATGGGTAAAACTCCGTCCCATAAACCTATGGGTCAAAAAACTCGCCCATATGAGAAGAGCACATTTCCTGATATGTCGGGTGCATTTTTTGAGGCCAAACAAAATTTACGCCTAAAAAAAAAAATTCGGGGCTGCGCCCCAAACCCCTACTGACCGGGGCTGCCCCCGAACCCGGAGAGGATACATGAAAAGTGTACAGTCTTCAACACTTTCACACATGAAAAAAAAGCTCCACAACCTAACAATCTCCCACTTGGAGACTAGTTTTCCTCTGAGCAAGCTTCTCAACCCTTCACTAGTTTCTGTGAAGACCAACCAAAGCTGAACACAACTTCAGTTTTTCCCTTGTGACCACCTTGGTCATCATGTCTGCAAGATTTTGACTGGTATGAATCTTCTCCAACTTCAACTTCTCTTCCTCCAAAGTTGTCCTAATGAAATGGTACCTTAACTGTATATGCTTTGTCCTAGAGTGGAAAGCAAAGTTCTTAGCTAGGTGTATAGCACTCTGACTATCACTATGCAACTTTCCTTCCTCTTGCTTATGCCCCAACTCCTCAAGTAATTGTTGTAACCAAATCATTTCCTTGCTTGCCTCTATGGCAGCAACATACTCAGCCTCCGTGGTTGACAAAGCCACCAACTTCTGTAGTTGTGAAATCTAACTTACTGTTGTTCCACCTACAGTGTAAACATAACTGTTGTTGTGCTCCTCCCTGTCTACATCTCAGCCATATCTCGAATCTACATACCCACACAAAATGGTGTTTGATCCATTGTAGCACAAAACTGTCCCCATGGTCCTCTTCAAATACCAGAGGATCACTTTACTACTCGCCAGTGATCTCTACTTGGATCACTCATAAATCTACTCACCGCTCCCATTCGCATGGGCAATATCAGCCTAGTGCACACCATGACATACATCAAACTCGCCAATGGCTGATGAGTAAGGTACCTTAGACATTTGGTTTCTCTCTGCTTGTATCTTGGGACACTTGCTCCTTTGATAACTTGAAATGGTCTACAAAGGAGTCCCAACCGGTTTATCATCCAACATATTAAACCTCTCCAAGACTTTCTTAATGTACTCTTCCCGAGATAAAGTCAGCTTCCGTTCCTTCCTATCCCCGAGATATCCTCATACCAAGGATTTGTTTGGCTGCCCCCAAATCCTTCATAGCAGAAAGGATTCACTTATTTGCTTCTTGAGTACTTTTATTTCTTGCATGTTTTTACCTGCAACCAACATGTCATCCACATACAGATAAAGGATAATATAACTGCCATCCTCAAATTTCTTTGTATACACGCAATGGTCAGAATGACATCTAATATAACCTTGCTCCATCATGAAGCTATCAAATTTCTTATACCATTGACATGGAGCTTGTTTTAAGCCATACAAGCTCTTCTTCAGTTTTCACACCATCTCCTCTTTACCTTTGACCTCATAGCCCTCTGGTTGTTGCATATATAGTTCCTCCTCCAAATCACCATGGAGAAATGCAGTCTTTACATCAAGTTGTTCTAAGTGCAAGTCTTTTGCTGTAACTATTCCTAGAACAGTTCTAATAGAAGTCATTTTTACTACAGGAGAAAAAATCTCATCAAAATCTATACCTTTTTTCTGTGCAAACCCCTTGACCACCAATCGGGCCTTGTATCTTTTCTTTCCTCCTTCTTCCTCTTTGACTCTGAACACCCACTTGTTCATGTAATGCTCTTTTTCCTTCAGGTAGCTTTACCAAATCCCATGTCTGGTTCTCCATGAGAGCCTGATACTCCTCATCCATGGCTTGCTCCCACTTCTTCTGGCATCTACCGCATTGCTTCATCAAAGCTCTACGGTTCTCCACTATCGTGAGTAATAAATAATAAAGATAAGGAGAAAAATGTTCAAAGTTCTCTTTTTACCCTAGAAGACCTCCTCAATATAGTAGTTTGGGGTTCCTATTGAGGAGGTTCCTAAACCGATTCATGTGTCAATTTTCCATCCAGGAAGATCCTCTATTTCTGCTGCATATTATTTCTTGGATTCTTCCCTATTTTCCCGCAATGTTTCTTATACATGACTTTCTCATTAAAGACCACATCCCTAGACCGAACGATTTTCTTGTCCTTAATACTCCAACATTTAAATCCAAAGTCATCACCACCATAACCAATGAAATTACATTTTTTCCGATTTAGCCTCTAGCTTGGTCCTATAATCCTTGTCTATATGAACAAAACCTCACGTCCAAAGACTCTAAGAAATGAATAATCAACTTTCTTACCATACCAAGCCTCCTCAAGTATGCCTCCATCCAAGGCACTTGAGGGTCCTCATTTATCAAGTACATAGTTGTGTTCACCGCTTCGCCCAAAAAGAAAGAGGCAGTCCTGCATGTAACCTCATGCTCCTAGCACATTCCATTATTGTTTTGTTCATCCTTTCTGATACCTAATTCTACTGCGGAGTTCCTAGAATTGTCTTTTGCCTGTGGATTCCATTCTTAGAACAGTAATCATTAAATTCATTGCTGCAATACTCCCCTCCATTATCTGACCTGAGACATTTTAGCTTAAGACCTGTTTCATTTTCTACCAAGGCTTTCCATTTAACAAAAGTGTCAAATACATCAGATTTGTTTCTAATACAATAAACCCAAACTTTCCTTGTTGCATCATCAATAAAAGTAACATAATAACTTAAACCCCAAGAGATGATACTGAGTGGCCCCCACACATCCGAATGCACCAGCTTTAACTTACTCTCTTTCTTTGTAGGTCCAACCTTGAGAAACATTACTCGATTTTGTTTCCCATATATGCGATTCTCACGTAAATCCAAACCTGTTTCAGTATATCCAGAAAATTCTTCTTTATGATGTTCATGCCCTTATGGCTCATATGATCGAGCCTATAGTGCCATAATGTTGTATATGAAGCCACAAGATTACAATCATTAGTACTATCGGTGGTTAAATACAAGGTTCCAACTCTCTTACCTCTTACCACCACAAGAGCACCCTTGGTAACCTTCCAAGAGTCTGCTATAAATATCATAGTACAACCATCACTTCCCAACTTCCCCGCCGATATCAAATTTCGTCTTAATGTAGGCACATGTCCGACATCCTTCACTAGCCAAGCATTCCCATCTCGCATCTTAACCCGAATAGAACCTTTTCCAACTATGCCTGCAAGATCATCATCGCCAAAAAACATGCCCAAAATCTCCTTGAACATAATCAACAAAATAATGCCTATGTAGAGAAGCATGGAAAGAAGCCCCTGAATCTAAAACCCAAGATTCAATAATATTGTGCAAAGAAAGAATCAAAGCATCCTGACATACATTACCGGTTGCCACATTTGCCTTCTTGTTTTCTTCCTATTGTTTCTTCTTATCCCGAAGCGCCCAACAATCCTTCTTTGCATGCCAGAGCTTTCCATAATTCAAAGCATACAATCTTTTTCTTGGATTTTGACCTTGCCCGATCTTTTGATTTTCCATGGTTTCCTCTATTCTTCTGTCTCCCTCTAGTTTCCACTATCAAAGCATTCCCTGAAGTAGAAGATTCCCCAGAGCTTTTTCTTCACATTTCCTCACTTAGAATCACCCCTACAACATCCTCAAACTTCAACTTCGAGATAGCTGAAACGATTTACTTACCGCCATTACCAGCTATTCCAACTCTCGGAGTAAAGAGCACAGAATTAATAAAGCCTTAACTTCTTCATCAAATTCTATTATAACCGAAGCTAGCATATTCACAACCGTATTGAAATCATTTAAATGATCTACTACTGAACTATTCTCAGACATCTTCATATTAAACAAATTTTTCATTAAAAATATCTTATTAGAGGTAGAGAGTTTTTCATACAACTTCCCTAATGCATCCATTAGATATTTTGTAGTCTTTTCCTTTGAAACATTAAATAATATTGAAGATGCAAGACACAACCGAATCATTCCAAGTGCCTTCTGATCCAACAAATCCCATTCCGCATCTTTCATACTCGAGGGTTTTTTCACCTTCTCAGACAATGGAGTATAAAGATCCTTTTGATAAAGGTAATCTTCCATCTGCATCTTCCAAAGACTAAAATTCTGCCCGTTGAATTTATCAACCCTAGATCTTCCATCATCTGCCATAGCTCCCACTCAAGATAAAACTTTCCCTGTGATTCAACACTTTAGCAAACCAAACCAAAGCTCTGATACCAATTGTTAGGAAATAAGAGATAAAATATGCGGAATAATCCCTCACAGAATCACAACAATAGAAACTAATATGCAGAAATTATTACAGATCTCAAATAAAATTGCAGAATAAAATAACACAACACAAAGAGATAGTATTTAACGTGGTTCACCCAATTTGGGCTACGTTTTCCAAGAAACACTTGCTCGATTTTTTTATTACAAGCCACCGCTCTCTCAATACAATACCCGGATCTGTTTGGAGCTATGCTCAACAAACTCTGAAATTCACACCCGAATTCAAAACACATCTGCAATACATTTGCTTGTTTTTCTATCATATGCATAAGACCATATAAATAAACAACTGCTTAAGTAGTTTTACAAAACCATGGGTATCAAAACCATGGGTAAAACCTGTCCCATAAACCTATGGGTCAAAAACTCGCCCATATGAGAGAAGAGCACGTTTCGATATGTCGGGTGCATTTTTTTAGGCCAAAAAAATTTACGCTTAATTTTTTTTTTTTTTGGGTGTGCCCCTAGACCCCCTCGGGGCCCGACCCGACAAGGATACATGAAAAGTGTACGGTACTCTTAGTGCAGGATTTCCAACACTTTCACACATGAAAATAGGCTCCACAACCTAACATGGCCACAATGACGTAAGGTCCTAACCAATGCGGTTTGAAATTGCCTTTCTTCTCTCTTTTCGCCCTTGTGTTGAACTAATTTTCTTTCATGACCAAATCTTCGACCTCAAACCGACGAGGTATTATCCTTTTGTTGTAATTTCTAAAGACTTTGTTACGATACACTTTGATATGGTTAAATGCGAATGCACTTTTCATCCAGGGAGTTCTAATTCGCCACCATTTTGCCAATCTGTAATCCTCATCATTGTCAGGGTAATCCCTAAGAGATATTCTCGGGGAAGGAAGCTCTATTTCAATGGGATGATGTATTATGTTCCAAATACTAGGGAATAGGGTGTCGCACCACTAAGAGTGTGAATGGAGGTCCTATAAGCCCAAAGGGTGGGTGAATTTGCAAATACCAATTACGACTGTCTTACTCACCATCTTTTCCATTATTTGAACCAATGTTTTGTTAGTGGCTTTAACCTACCCATTACCTTGTGGATAATATGGCGTAGACCACTTCAATTTTAGAGTCACGGCCCGATATTGGTGGTGTATCTCGGAGTGTTTGGTGTCCCGATGATACCACGTCATGGGATGATTATTAAGTTTTCGTGGTGTGTCGAGGATCTAGAGCTAGATCACGTTGTGGTTTACATGTTGGCCTTTTTCATTAGAGTTATACTCCCTGAAAAGACCGGTGCTTCATTTCTGCTTGGCCTCCTCAGAGTGATACGTGGGTTGATAGATGGAGATATTTACTGCTGGGATCAGTGCATCCTAGCACACTTGTACTGGGACCTACATTTGATTACCTACTACGTCAGAAGATGGTAGGGCCAGCCAGATTACTTCAGATTTGGGCATGGGACCACATTTCTATTGGTCGCCCCTTAGGTGTTTTGAGAGTTCGGGCTCCCGAGGAGCCTTCTTCTATGGGATGGGTCCCGATCGGGGATGATGTGCAGCCATACATGGGAGATGCATATCATTACCGCTACGAGATTGATAAGCTCTAGCAGGCTGCCATAGTATGAAGGCCTTACAGACATTTCTAGTAGCCTGAGGATGGTTTAGAGCTCAACACCGCTACAAGTGAGCACTTCATGTTGGGAAGCCATAGCTATACGTGGGAGATATCTGAGAGTAGATCAATGCCAAAGACATTTTGGCATTACCTAGGATGTTCCTGGGCTAGATATATGGTATGCTTGTAGTTCTTGAGATTACATTGATATGGGTCCACAAATTTCTTGAGATAGAGCACCGACCAACTTCGATAGGTGGTACATGTTATGTGGGTTCCATTAAGACAGATCAGATATCCTAGTTGCACACTCGAGTATGCTTCATGGTACCACGGTGTGGTCCACACACCGTTTCACCATTTCTAGGGTGGCTTATAATGTCGATGTGAGATCTCCTCCAGTGGGGCCTACCAGTGGTGATGACGGTGGAGCCAATGGTGGCGATGATAGTGATGATGATGGTGGTGATGGTGGTGGTGGTGGTGGTCTTGGACGCACAACATTATGCTGTGGGTAGGGGATAGGGTCCTCCATTACAATGACCTCCAAGACAGGGACACCGACTCATGCAGAGACATGTACCCGGGGCACCTGACATAGAGTTGCCTCCAGTAGGCATTCCAACGGTGATATATTCCCCTCTTCAATAGGTATTTCTAGAACAGGGCCCACCACCTCATGCTTTAGGGGGTGGTGGCGATGGTGGGCGATTGGCTTCTCTTGAGCGATTCATGGTGGTGATTGACGTACGATTATAGGTGGTTGGAGAGAGAGATGAGAGAGATCAGTCCCAGTGTAGGCCACTTAGGGCGGGGATAGTGTTTCATGGAAGATCTAGATTAGTCGGATGGACGTATAGGGGGCTCAAATATGCGATTCTTTTACATCACGAGACTCATGTGCAGATGGTTGTCTCAAAAGGGGACCATGCCCAGTGCACAAACACAAGGTTATATTATCCAGAGAGATCGAAGCGAGCCTAGGTGTAGACTATTACTGTAAATAGAGACCGAGAGGCCCCTTTGCCACTAGATAGGCCCATGCTGACAAGGGTAGATTGATAGGCAAGCAAGATGTCATCATTCAGCAACTACTTTTGGGGATGTTGATTTGATACATGATGCTATGAGGGCCATGTGGCGAGGCCTTATATTATAGGACCACCTATTTTAGAGCAGTCCCAGTAGAGCAAAGGTAACACCTTTTGAGTAGTTTGGTGTGAGGATGACAGGGCTCCCGATCACGGCGGTTAGGCCATTCGGCTAGATCAATCTAGTAGTTGGGTGGATAGTAGCCAGCCAAACAGCAGGTGGTACCTCCAGTGTGCCAGGTCCATCACAACCATCACTCTTTCATCATGAAGACATGGACTTGGCAGCCCTAACAAGAATACAAACTATGGTTGAGTTTTTCATTTTACCCTTTGTACAGATGTATTGTATGCTTGCCTCTTTATGAAGGACAATTTTGATCGATGTATATATTCATGTACCATTATTTTGATGACATCTCTTGATGAAGGCTCACTTTTTTATGCATGCCCCTTTTAGATGGCATATTGTAACGATGATGTATTTTTGAGATGGACACTTATACATGTATTATATGGACATTCGATGATGATTTCATCACATGCATTTTAACTAAATTCTAAGTTTCTAAATTTTGAATGTATTTTAAAAATCTAGGTATTAAAGACTTGTTGTTTATGAATGTGCGAGTTAGGTGCGGGTCTTCTTATAGATGCCTAGGACCACACGAATGAAATCTGTAGTGGCATCACCCTCTGCTACATCCCCAGGTCGTGGACATGCTACTTCTAGCAGGGCGAAGAGAGGGAAGATGTTTCATGATTAGATTCATAGGACATGGATGTACATATATATATATATATATATATATATATATATATATATATATATATATATATATATATGGGCCATCTGGTCCTAGTTCATGATTCTTCATATAGTCCATTGTATATATAGCCTTATGCGACCGAATGTGGTCCTATATGTATGACACACTTAGTTCGAGATGTACACATGTTATGAACTTATATTTTCAGAGACATGCATCCAACACACTTAGTTTGATACATTATATATCCATGTGCTAGTTTTCATAACAATGTTACTTCGATGTTTGATTCAATTTCATTGCACATGATATCCTTATATGTATATATGTTCTATGTATAGTAGTTCTATATGTATGTTTGATTTAAAATTAAAAATTATGGTGCAACATATATGAATATAATGTTACTATGGTGCTGACATTGCATGGTACAATTGTTAAGAAATTAAGGGAAGCATTTATGTATTGTTTTATAGATTATCCCATTAATAGGGCTTATACCATTGATCAATAGATACACCTTAATATCTCTTTATAATTTGGTGTTATGCCAATCAACTAAGAAGTTACACATGATTTGATTATAGTAAGTAGATTCACTTCCCTATTAAGTCTTATATGTTTTTGTATTTAAGCACACACTTTAAAAACCCCATTTTTGTATACCCTAAAATCCTTCTAGTCCAAAATACACATTTTTGTGATGGGGTTTGTCAAATAATTCAAATCCTTACCATTCCAAGGTATATGAAAAAATTTCAAGGTTCTTCAATGAATTTTAAAATGACATATCACTTGGAATTTGTGAACATTCTTTACATATTTATTTAGGATGTTTGTACATATGTTACGACATATCAATCTAGATAAAAACACATAAATATTTATCTAATGTATATTGTCAAATAATTCACATCATGGCGGGCTCTAGGGAGGCCCGGATTGGTGTCAGACCACCTGATCCGAAGCCTTCCTGGCATTCCTTGAGCCTTCGTGGCATAAATGTTTACAAACTACCTTTTCTAGGCAGTCCTAGGAAATGAACGGAGGCGAGTAGTGAGAATTCATGCCTCGAGACATCATTGCACAAAACCAACTATGCAAACACATCTAGGTGGCCGGTGAACACTACGAGGAGGCGTCATTTCGGTGCGCGACAATGTTGTTGCTTCCAGGCTACTTCGTTCGGGCATAGTCCCTTAAGAGACCTGAGACCAAAAAATCATTCAACTTCAACGGGTGACTACATGGAATTCATGGCACCTAAGGATGTCTTGTCTGATCCTACACCTTAGCGTAGGGACCCTCTGCAATAGCCTGTCTCGGTTTTTTTCTTCTCCAATTGGTGCTCTCACTGCCCTATTGTTTGCAAATACGCAAAATAGTGTAGTTTGAGACAGTGTAAGGTTGTCAAACGCTATATTTTACAGACGGTGGGTCATGGCACCAAAACGATCATGAATGACATGTTTGGGTGGCCAATTGAATGCTAGAGGAGGTGTTGTTTCTTCCAGCTACTTCGTTCAGGCGTAGTCCCTTAAGAGCCATGAGACCAAAACATCATTCAACTTCGACATGTGACTACGGGGACTCCATGACACCTAAGGACATTTTTTCTAATCCTACACTTCGGTGTAGGGACCCTCTATAATATCCAGTCTCGGCTTTTTTTTCCTTCTCCAATCGGTGCTCTCTCTGTCTTATTGTTTGTAAACATGTGAAATAGTGGAGTTTGAGACAATGTAAGGCCGTCAACAAGTATATTTTGCAAACGATGGATCGTGGCACCGAACCGACTATGTTGAAACATCGAGGTGGCCAGGTGAATGCTAGAGGAGGTGTCATTTTGGTGCATGAAAACTTCCTTTTTCCGGGCTACTTTGTTGGGCGTAGTCCCTTGAGCCCCGAGACCAAAAATTATTCAAATTCAACGGGTGACTACACACACTCGTGGCACCTAGAGACACCTCGTCGATCCTACACCTCGGCGTAGGGATCCTCTATAATATCATGTATTGGTTTTTTCCTTCTCCAATTGATTCTCTCGACTGACCTATTGTTTGCAAATGCGTGAAATAGTGCAATTTGAGCGGTGTAAGGTTGTCAAACAATATATTTTGCAAACGGTGGATCGTGGCACCAAACCGATTGTCTTTGACACATTTGGGTTGTAAGGTGAATGCTAGAAGAGGCATCATTTTGGTGCATGACAATGTCGTTGTTTCGGGCTACTTCGTTCGGGTATAGTCCCTAAAGAGCCCTTATACCATTTTTTTTTCAACTTCAATGGGTGACTATACGAGACTCCATGACACCTAAGAATGTCTCGTGCCTAATCCTACACCTCAGTGTAGGGACCCTTTACAATAGCCTATCTCAGTTTTTTCCTTCTCCAATCGGTGCTCTCGTTGCCCTATTGTTTGTAAATGCGCCTAGTAGTACAGTTTGAGACAATATAAGGATGTCAAATGCTATATTTTACAAATGGTGGGTCATGGCACCAAATCAAATGTAATGACACATTCGGGTGGCAAGGTGAATGCTAGAGGAGGCTTCGTTTTAGTGCGCGACAACAACGTTTCTTCCGGCTATTTCGTTCGGGCATAGTCCCTTAAGAGCCCCGAGACCAAAAATCGTTCAACTTTGATGGGTGACTACGGGGACTCCGTGACACCTAAGGGTTTCTCGTCCGATACTACACCTCGGCGTAGGGACCCTCCGTGATAACATGTCTCAGCTTTTTCCTTCTCTAATCGGTGCTCTCACTGCCCTATTGTTTGCAAACATGCGAAATAGTGTAGTTTGAGACATTGTCAAAAGGTCATGCCAAACACTATATTTTGCAAATGGTGGGTCATGGCACTTGAACCGATTGTCTTGACATGTTTGGGTGGCTGGTGAATGCTAGAGGAGGCGTTGTTTTGCGCCGCGCCGAAAGCGTCATTGCTTCAAGGTTACCTCGTTTGGGCATAGTGCCTTAAGAGCCCCGAGACAAAACATCGTTCAACTTCGACGGTGATTATGTGCACTCCGTGCTTTGTCATCACCAATCTAAGCACTATGATAATTCTTCACCGGGAACTCCTCGTGCTATGATTATTTACTAATTCACAACCTTTAGTTGGTGGATGTAATCTGGAAACAAAACAACAACATAACACAAAAATACCATCGACTATGATGAGATAGAATGATGACAAATCTGAAATATCAAAGTAAATTATAATATTAACATGAAATTGTTACAATCTCACCCATAAGGTACTTCAAGTGTTATTGACTTCACTTTACTTTCACCAAGACTATGGGAGAAACTTTACAATTACACCTCTTAATAGCTTCTTCAACACACCTTTAAACCGATGGCTTCCTTCGCACACTTCCTACAATATTTCTCACTACTTCCTTCTATGCTAAATGAGGGGGTGGCCTCTCTATTTATAGAACTTCGGAGCTTATCCATCTTATCTCTAAGATAGGATAAGAAATCCACTCGATGAATCATATTCCATACCTTAACTCTTATCGTACATGTAAGCTTATCTGTTAAGATAAGATAAACCTTATCATTTTACATGGGTTCCGCATTTTTAGACTTTTTACAAATAAAATACACAAAATATTTATGACCTCACTCCTTGTCTTTATTACCAATATAATATTTCTAATTCCTAATCATGTAGACCCTACTTCTCTAATTACCCAAACTTTGACATTTTAACATTACCGAACCACTTACGACAAATATTTACTTTTTACAACATTCCTATTGTACTTTGATTATTACCGTACTCCACATTATTGGCGGACTGCATCGTCGGCACCGTTATCTTCTATCGACGCTACTACTAATTACACTTAACAACATCCTATTCCTAATGCATACATTAATGAAATAGAAATTACGGAGGAAAATTTTAGTGTCGACATCTTCCCCCTTCCTAACTTCTACCCTCAGTCTCGAAGTAGCCTATTCAGTGCTTGGAAAATCTTCAACTTGTCGTGGTTAACCCATTTTGTAATGGGAGTGCCATCCAATTCCTCCAGTTGGTACGTACCATTTTCATGCATAGTTGCTATTTTGTAGGGCCCCATCCATTTTGGAAGAAATTTTCTTGTTTTCTTTTTTATATCTCGGAATCATATACTAGAACCAAGTCATTCACATGAAATGGAGACCACCGGATCTTTTGATCAAAGTATTCCGTCTGCTTCATTTTCTTCTTATGGCTTGTATCCTTTGCTATTTCTCTCATTTCCTCCAGTAAATGAAGATGTACCAACCTTTTTTCTTGAATCACTTTCATTCATCCTTTCATTTTTCATAACTCTCACAAAGTGGGAATATCAAACTCAATAGGAAGAATCGGATCAATGCCATAGGCCAACCGAAATGGGAGTATCCTGTTGCTGACTTTGATGTTGCCCTATATGCCCACAATGCTCGCATGAATCCTTTTATCCCATTTATGTACTGCAAGGCTGCATCTTTGCTAGAATTTGACACAACACAAAATTTGTTTGTTCCCTGTCCATTTGTGCTTGGCTTGTATGTTGTTGCCTTCTTGTGCTTAAGAAAACTTATTGACTAGGCTTCTACCACCTCATTAATGAAGTGGCTTCCTTGATTTGTTACAATTTTTAATGGGAAACCAAATATGGTGACAATGCGTTCATACATGAACCTTGCCACTTCATCCATGGAAGCTGTTCTCAATGGCCTAGCTTCAACCCACTTGGTTAAGTAATCTGTGGCAACTACAATATACTTATTTTGGCGTGATGTAGTTGGAAGTGGACCTACAATGTCTATTCCCCACTTTTCAAAGGGACCAAGGGGAAGAATAAGACATAATGGAGTGATGAAGTCTTACGGTTACCATGTGTTTGACAAATATCACATGTCTTACAATAATTATAATAATCTTTAAAAAGAGTGGGCGGTGATAACTCGCATCCAAGATCCTTCTTGCTGTAAGTTGTCAGAGAAGTGCCCTCCACATGTACCATTGTGGAATTATTCTAGCAGTTCCTTCCCTTGATCACGTCCAAGCGCCCTCAGACTTTTGTCCATCAAGTCCTATTCGAAATAATACTCCATGCAGAATAGAATATGGACGACTAACTTGAGTAATCTTTCTCTTAGTCTTTGCATTGGCACCATCAGGAAACTTGAATTCATTCAGATAATTCCAAATATATATGTATTCACTAGGGATTGTGTCAAGGAGAACAATCTTGCATTGGGAAATCATCATCATCACAAGATGATCCTAAACCATCATAGGCTCGAGAGAGTGCATCTGCATTGACATGCTTCTTTCCTGGCCTATCTATAATGTCAAATTCAAATTCTTGTAGCAAAATTATCCATCTTGCTATCCTCCCTGATGGGTTAGGCTTATTTACAATATATTTTAGAGCCTCGATGATATGTTACAACTATAAATTTTGCCCTAGCAAGTAATTTCTAAACTTCTTTCTGATAAAAATGATAGCTAGAGCCTCTTTTTTGATTCTGATGATAATTTACCTCAAGACTTTGCTCATTTATGCGCTCCCAAAGTAAATTGGATGTTCATTCCCATTTTCATCCTTTTGGCTCAAAGTACTTCCTAGTGTTGCATCCGAGGCATCAATGTACACAATGAATGGCTTGCTCAATCTGGATTCTTCAAACAGTGAAGACACGAGGTCTTCCTTGATTGTCCAAAAGCTTCATGCGCCTTATTTCCTGGTTCATAAGTAACATCCTTCTTCAAGCTGGGTTAGTGGTCCGTGCAATCTTTAAGAAATTCTTGATGAACCTTCTATGGTAACCCACATGGCCTAAAATAATCTCAACTTACTTCTATTCATAGAAAATGGTAAATCTTTGATTTTGAAACTTTATCGGGATCGAGTACCAATACCATCTTTGGATACAACAGGCCCTAACAAAACGCCTTTAGAACATCCAAAGACACACTTTGTAGGGTTTAGTGAGGCTTGTACTTCATCTAACCTTTGAAATGTTGTCTCCATCAGTGCGAGGTGGTCCAACTTGCTCCCATAAATGCAAAAATCATCTAGAAATACTCGATGAAGGTCCCAATGTAGGGTTCGAACACCCTATTCATCAAACGCTGGAATGTTTTTGGAGCATTACACATCCCAAAAGGCATAACTCTATAAGCAAACGTTCCCAATGAGTAGTGAACGTGGTCTTGGTGATCTTTCTCTGCTATAGAACTTGGTTGTCAGCCGCTATATCCATCAGCAAAACTATAGCACTCTGGCTAGCTACTTCGCCGTCAAGATCGATCTGAAAATGGAAGAGGGTAATGATCCTTCTTTGTTGCCTTATTGAGCTTCCGTAATCAACACAAATGCGTAGCTTCCCATTCTTTTTTATTGAGATCACAATGGGAGAAACCCATTCTGAATTCTCCACAGTAAATATGAATCCTGCATCAAGCAACTTATCTATTTCTTCTTTTACAGTCTTAGAAAAATTAGGATTCATTCTATATGGCATTTTCTTTATGGGCTTAGCACCATCTACCAGCTCAATACAATGTTCTACCCAACTTACTCCGACAGTGAGTTCCTTGTAATCAAAAGTGAATAAGTGTATGTACCTTGAAAGAGCTAGAGGTAGGATTCCTTCTCACTCTCCATCACAACATCACCAATCTTTATTTGTTGGAGACGATCATCAAATTATTCTTCAGATAATTTTATGGGGTCATGAGTTGGTGTGACCGGAAGGATATCCATGACTGAAACATCCACCTCGCTTTCTTCATCTTGGTGTCCACTTCACTTGGTACTAGAGTAATCGAGAGGATGTCCAATCATCGGTTTCATCACTTGAATCCACGGGTTACGCTTTATGATGTCGAGGGATCACGTTTATCTTCACCCTCTCTCTACCACGTCCAAGTGTCATGAAACCTTCATTCCAGTAGTTTCTCGCATGAAATCTCCTTAGCCATGGTCTTCCCAGCAGCATTGGGTACACAACAGTACCATTTTTCATCACCTCGAGAGTCTACCACACATACAACACCCATAATGAGATATTGCCATATTTGAAACTACACCTTCGGTTTAGTTTTTCCCTTATTTAATGACCTTAACATAAGTGTTGAAGGGCGATCAAATTTTAAACCCAACATATTCATTACTGAGACTTGGTCATTACATTAACTCGCAGCACCTCCATCAACTAAGACATCATGAATTGAAATACCATTACATAATACCTCAGCTTATGGAGCATAGGGATCCACCTTTGCCTCCAAAACAGGGACCTCAACCTCCTTCCTTCGTCGAGCATTGAGTCCACTTCGCAACTCCCGCCTCTTCTCAGAAGACATAGCTAAGAGTTGACCATATGTAATATTTGCAGGCCTTTTGGACAGATCTTCCAAGATGGAGTATGGTCCTTGCCCCGTGAAATCGAAAATTCGCACACCCAACTTTCTTCTCCTATGTTTCTTACTAGTTTCTTCTTTTATCTTCTTAGGATCATTTCCATCTTGATTATCTTTTTCTTTCTTTCTTTTTGTTACAAACACATCTACTTCATTATTTCTTCTCTTATCTACTACATCAAAAGAATTCACATGTGCTTTTCCTTTATCATTATCTCCTTTACCAGATGTAGAAGCTCTATCTAGACAATTATACTTATAATGACCCTTTTTATAACAACCATAACATACAACTTAAGAAATATTTTAGACCTCTATCTCCTCCCGAGAACTAAATTCCTTTCCTTGAAGAAGATTAATAGTTAATCGACCCATCTTTTTGAGCAGATCTTCATACTCGGTAGATGTACTAGAAGAAATATTTGTGCTCATCGGGAGTGGTTGTGGATTCGGACCAAAGGTGCTTGGTGTAGGCTCTACTTTAGTGACAATTTCTTTGGGCTCCTCTTCCATGCTTTCTTCTTGCCTTCTTTGCAATCTCCTTTGCTTGTTCAATGGTAGTGGGCGGTCATATTTCACTCGTTGTCGATCTTCGGCTTCATCCCAAGAATGAAGTGCTTACAGAGAGGAGATTATCCACGCCATTCATCAACCCATCCGCTAATCCTTCCTTCCGGATCGGGCATCGAGCTTCCTCCTTAGCTCTAGAACACGAGCATGATAATCCCTTATCTTCTCCTTCTCTCCTTGGGATAGGTTTGTGATCTCAATCATGAGATCTACATATTTGTTGTTCACCAAATTCTTCAAGAAAACTTTCGAGTTAATAAATCCCATAAATTTTTCACATTATCACCTAGTGTTTCAAACCACCTAAGTGCTTTGAACCATCCAAAAAGGTAGGAAAAATTCAGTCCATTATTCCCTTCTTATGAGGCCATTACAAATACAAGATCGTTTAAACTCTTGAATGAAAGAAGAAGCATCTTCATTAGATTGAATCTGAAAAAACAAGAATCTTTCCCATTTTCAAAAGTAACCACCGTGAAATACCAACCCACAAGTACAATTAACAAGACTTATGTGCACATATAATTGGAATCACTATACTAGAAAGTGACTTTACACTTTTCTACAATAAAATAGAAATGACCACGGTAAACTATGGTAAAACTTGACTTATCATGCGGTAGAAACCGACTTTCTTGTGGTAAACACTATTTACGGTAAAAAGTGAAGTTACTTTGGTAAATACTATTCACGGTAAAAAGTGACTTTACTGTGATAAATACTATTCACAGCAAAAATGACTTTATCATGGTAACTACTATTCACGGTAAAAATGACTTTACCATGGTAACTACTATGCACAGTAAAAACAAGGTTACCCTCCAATTGATTTTTGACTAAGTGGGAATATCTCTCCGAAAATCCACCAACGAGGAATGGTCCCGCTTGCAATGGAACCAAAATGTCATCACCAATCCGGCACTATGATAATTCTTCACGGGAACTCCTCGTCTTTATGATTATTTACTAATGCACAACCTTTAGTTTGGTGGATGTAATCTGGAAACAAAACAACATAACACAAAAATACCATCGACTATGATAAGACAGAATGATGACAAATCTGAAATATCAAAGTAAATTATAATATTAACATGAAATTGTTACAATCTCACCCATGAGGTACTTCAAGTGTTATTGACTTCACTTGACTTTCACCAAGACTATGGGAGAAACTTTACAATTACACCTCTTAATGGCTTCTTCAACACACCTTTAAACTGATGGCTTCCTTCGCACACTTCCTACAATATTTCTCACTACTTCCTTCTATGCTAAATGAGGGGGGTGGCCTCTCTATTTATAGAACTTCCAGGCTTATCCATCTTATCTCTAAGATAGGATAAGAAATCCACTCTGACGAATCATATTCCATACCTTAACTCTTATCTGTACATGTAAGCTTATCTGTTAAGATAAGATAAACCTTATCATTTTACATGGGTTCCACATTTTTAGACTTTTTACAAATAAAATACACAAAATATTTATGACCTCACTCCTTGTCTTTATTACCAATATAATATTTCTAATTCCTAATCATGTAGACCCTACTTCTCTAATTACCCAAACTTTGACATTTTAACATTATCGGACCACTTACGAAAAATATTTACTTTTACAACATTCCTATTGTACTTTGATCACATTACCGTTTTCCACATTATTGGCGGTAGCGTCTGCATCGACGGCGCCGTTATCTTCTATCAGACGCTACTACTAATTACACTTAACAACATCCTATTCCTAATACATACATTAATGAAATAGAAATTACGGAGGAAAATTTTAGTGTCGACAACACCTAGATATGTCTCGGCCCAATCCTACACCTCATTGTAGGGACCCTCTACAATATCTGTCTCGGGTTTTTCCTTCTCCAATTGGTGCTCTCATTGTCCTATTGTTTGTAAACACGCCAAATAGTGTAGTTTGAGACAGTGTAAGGCTGTCAAACATTATATTTTGCAAATGGTGGGTCGTGACACCAAACAGAATGTGTCGACACATCTAGGTGGCCAGTTGAACGCTAGAGGAGGTGTTGTTTTGGTGTGCGACAACGTCGTTGCTTTTGGGCTACTTTGTTCGGGCATAGTCCCTTAAGAGCCTTTAGACCAATTTTTTTTTCAACTTCGACGGGTGACTACGTAGACTCCATGACACTTAAGGACGTCTTGTCCAATCCTACATCTCAGAGTAGAGACCCTTTCGCAATAGCCTTTGTCTCGGTTTTTTCCTTCTCCAATCGGTGCTCGCTGCCCTATTGTTTGCAAACGCTCCTAGTAGTAATGCAGTTTAAGACAAAGTGTAAGGTTGTCCAAACACTATATTTTGTAAACAAGGTGGGCCGTGGCACCAAATCAAATGCACCGACACATTTGGGTGGCTAGGTGAATGCTAGAGGAGGCTTCGTTTGGTGCACGGAAATGTTGTTTCTTCTTAGCTACTTCGTTCGGGCATAGTCCCTTAAGAGCCCTGAGACCAAAAAATCATTCAACTTTGATGGGTGACTACGGGGACTCCGTGACACCTAAGGATTTCTTTTCTAATCATACACCTCAGCGTAGGGACCCTCTGCAGTAGCCTACCTCAAAGCTACCTCATTCGAGCATAGTCCCTTAAGAGACTTGAGACAAAAACATTGTTCAACTACGACGAGTGACTATGCGCACTTTGTTTCACCTAGAGACATATTGTCTAATCCTACACCTTGGTGTAGGGACCCTCTGCAATATTGCAGTCTCCAGTTTTTTCCTTCTCGATCGGTGCTCTCGCTGCCCTATTGTTTGCAAACGCGTGAAATAGTGCGTTTGAGACGATGTAATTTGTCAACGATATATTTTATAAACGGTGGATCATGGCACATAAATCGAATACGAAAAAACATTTGAGTGGCTAGGTGAACGCTGAGGAGGCAACGTTTTGGTGTGCGACAACGTCATTTCTTTTGGGCTACTTCGTTCGAGCGTAGTCCCTTAAGATCCCTAAGACCAAAAAAATGTTCAACTTCGACAGTGACTACGTGCACTCTATGGAACTTATAAATATATCGTCTAATCCTACACCTAGGCGTAGGGACCCTCTAAAATAGTCTGTCTCTCAGCTTTTTTCCTTCTCCAATTGGTGCTCTTACTGGCCCTATTATTTGCAAAAGCGTGAAATAGTGTAGTTTGAGACAGTATAAGGTTGTCACTAAACTATATATTTTGTAAATGGTGGATCGTGGCACAAACCGATTATACCAAAATGTTTGGGTGGCGAGGTGAATGCTAGAGGAGGCATCGGTTCGGTCTTGTGCGACAACGTCATTGCTTAGAGCTACTTCGTTTAGGCATAATCCCTTAAGAGCCCCGAGACCAAAAAATCGTTCAACTTCGACGAGTGACTACACGGATTCCGTGGCATGTAAAGACGTCTTGTCTGTCGACATTAAAATTTTCCTCCGTAATTTCTATTTTATTAATGTATGTATTAGGAATAGGATGTTGTTAAGTATAATTAGTGGTGGCGTCTAATAGAAGATAACAACGCCACAAGATGTCTTCTTAATAAACTAGAATACGGTAGAATCAAAGTACTGATAGGAATGTTGTAAAAGTAAATATTTGTCATAAGTGGTCCAGTAATGTTAAAATGGCAAAGTTTGGGTAAGTAGAAAACGGGGTCTACATGATTAGGAATTAGAAATATTATATTTGTAATAAGGACAAAGAGTGATGTCATAAATATTTTGTGTTTTATTTGTGGATAAGCTTGAATTCGATAAATAAAGAAGCCACCCCCTTATTTAGCATAGAGAAGTAGTGAAAATATTGTATGAGTAAGTGTGTAAAGGAAGTCATCATTTAGAAGGTGTGTTAAAGAATTCATTGTGAAGTTTCTACCATAGTTATTGTTGGAAGACAAGTGAAGTCAGAACACTTGAAGTACCTCATGGGTGAAATTGTAACAATTTCATGTTGATATTATAATTTACACCTATATTTTCAAAATTTTCATCATTCCTTAATATCATAGTCTATGGTATTCTTGTGTTATGTTTGTTGTTGTATTTCAGATTACATCCACCAAACTAAAGGCGTGCATTAGTAAATAATCATAGACGAGGAGTTCTCGGTGAAGAATTATCATAGTCTTGCCGGATTGATGATGACACTTGTTGGTTCTGCGCAGGACCATTCCTCGTTGGTGGATTTTCGGAAAGATATCCCCACTTAGTCGAGAAAACATTTGGAGGGTAACCTTGTTTTTTTGTGCATAGTAGTTACCATGGTAAAGTCACTTTTACCGTGAATAGTATTTACCGCAGTAACTTTACTTTTTATTGTGAATAATGTTTACCATAGTAAAGTCAGTTTTTACCGTAGTAAGTCAAGTTTTACCATAGTTTACCATGGTCATTTCTATTTTCTATTATAGTGATTCCAATTATTTGTGCACATAAGTCTTGTTGATTGTACTTGTGGGTTGGTATTTCACTGTGGTTACTTTTGAAAATGGGGAAGATTCCTGTTTTTTCAGCCCAATCTAATGAAGATGCTTCCTCTTTCATTCAAGAGTTTAAATGATCTTGCATTTGTAATGGCCTCATAAGAAGGGAACAATGGACTGAATTTTTTCCTACCTTTTTGGATGGTTTAGCCCTTAGGTGGTTTGAAACACTAGGTGAGAATGTGAAAATTCATGGGATTTATTAACTGAAAGTTTTCTTGAAGAATTTGGTGAATAACAAAAATATGCAGATCTCATGATCGATATCACAAAGCTATCCCAAGGAGAAAAGGAGAAGATAAGGGATTATCATGCTCGTGTTCTAGAGCTAAGGAGGAAGCTCGATGCTCAAATCCGGAAGGAAGGATTAGCGGATGGGTTGATGAATGGCATGGATAATCTCCTCTGTAAGCACTTCATTCTTGGGATGAAGCCAGAGATTAGACAATGAGTGAAGTATGACCGCCTAGATACCATTGAACAAGCAAAGGAGATTGTAAGAAGGCAAGAAGAAAGCATGGAAAAGGAGCCCAAAGAAATTGTTGCTAAAGTAGAGCCTACACCGGCACCTTTGGTCAGAATCCACAACCACTCTCGGTGAGCACAATTTTTCTCCTAGTACATCTCACGAGTATGAAGATCTGCTCAGAAGATGGGCGATTAACTATTAATCTTCTTCAAGGAAAAGAATTTAGTTCTCGGGGAGGAGATAGAGGTCCAAAAAGAAATATTTGAAGTTGTATGTTATGGTTGTTATAAAAGGCTCATTATAAGTATAATTGTCTAGATAGAGCTTCTACATATGGTACAAGAGATAATGATAAAGGAAAAGTACTGTGAATTCTTTTGATGTAATAGATAAGAGCATAAATAATAAAGTAGATGTGTTTGTAATAGAAAGAAAGAAAAAAAAAATAACCAAGGTGGAAATGATCCTAAGAAGATGAAAGGAGAAATTAGTAAGTAACATCGGAGAAAAAATTTAGGTGTGTAAGATTTTCTGATTTCATAGGGACAAGGACCATACTCCATCTTAGAAGATTTGTCCAAAAGGCACGGAAATATTACATATGGTCAACTCTTGGCTATGTCTTCGAAAAGAGGCAGGAGCTGCGAAGTGGACTCAATGCTCGATGAATAAAGGAGGTTGAGGTCTCTATTTTTGGAGGCAGAGGTAGATCCCTACACTCCACAAGCTGAGGTATTATGTAATGGTATTTCAATTCATGATGTCTTAGTTGATGGAGGTGTGCTGCGATTAATGTAATGACCAAGTCTGTAATGAATATGTTGGGTTTAAAATTGATTGCCCCTCAACACTTTTGTTAAGGTCATTAAATAAGGGAAAAACTAAACCAGAAAGTGTAGTTTCAAATGTGGCAATATCTGTTATGGGTGTTGTATGTGTGGTAGACTTCGGATGATGAAAAATGGTATGCATTGCATTGCGTACCCAATGTTGTTGGGAAGACCATGACTAAGGAGAGTTCATGTAAGAAACTAATGGAATGAAGGATTCATGACACTTGGACATGGTAGAGAGAGGGTGAAAATAAACATGACCCCTCGACATTATAAGACAGAACTGTGGATTCAAGTGAAGAGACTGATGATTAGACATCCTCCGATTACTCTAGTATCTTGGTGAAGTGGACACAGAAGGTGAAGAAAGTGAGGTTGATGTTTTGGTCATGGATATCCTTCCAGTCACACCGAATCATGAACCCATAAAATTATCTGAAGAAGAAATTGATGATCGTCTCCAACAAATAAAGATTGGTGATGCTATGATGGAGAGTGAGAAGGAATCCTACCTCCAGCTCTTTTAAAGGTACATACACATATTCACTTTTGATTACAAGAAACTCCACCAAGTAAGTTGGGTAGAACATTCTATTGAGCTGGTAGATGGTGCTAAGCCCATAAAGCAAATGCCATATAAAATGAATCCTAATTTTTCCAAGACTGTAAAAAAGAAATAGATAAGTTGCTTGATGCGGGATTCATATTTTTGTAGAGAATTTAGAATGGGTTTCTCCCATTGTGATCTCAATAAAAAAATGGGAAGCTACGAATTTGTGTTGATTATAGGAAGCTCAATAAGGCAACAAAGAAGGATCATTACCCTCTTCCATTCTTAGATCAGATCTTGGACAAAGTAGCTGGCCAGGAGTGCTATAGTTTTGCTAATGGATATAATGGATACAACCAAGTTTGTATAGCAGAGAAAGATCAGCTGAAGACCATGTTCACCACTCCTTGGGGAATGTTTGCTTATAGAGTTATGCCTTTTGGGTTGTGTAATGCTCCGGCAACGTTCCAGCACTTGATGAATAGGGTGTTTGAACCCTACATTGAGAACTTCATCAGAGTATTTCTAGATGATTTTTACATCTATAGGAGTAAGATGGACCACTGCTTTGAGATGAAGATAGCATTTCAAAGGTTAGATGAAGCACAAGCCTCACTAAACCCTAAAAAGTGTGTCTTTGGATGTTCTAAAGGTATTTTGTTAGGGCATGTTGTATCCAAAGATGGTATTGGTACTGATCTTGATAAAGTTTCAAAAATCAAAGAGTTACCATTTCCTATGAATAGAAGTAAGTTGAGATCATTTTTAGGCCATGTGGGTTACTATAGAAGGTTCATCAAGAATTTCTCAAAGATGGCACACCACTAACCCAGATTCTTGAAGAAGTATGTTACTTATGAACCAGAAATAAGGTGCATGAAGCTTTTAAACAAGCTGAAAAGAAGCCCTGGTGTCTTCACCTATTTTAAAGAATCCAGTTGTAGCAAGCCATTCATTGTGTATACTAATGCCTCATATGCGAGACTAGGAAGTACTCGAGCCAAAAGGATGAAAATGGGAATGATCATCCAATTTACTTTGGGAGTAGACAAATGAGCGGTGATGAGATAAATTATATCAGAATCGAAAAGAGGCTCTATTTGTCATTTTTATCAGTAAAGAAGTTTAGAAATTACTTACTAGGGCAGAAATTTATAGTTATAATGAGATCATCGGGCTCTAAAATAAATTGTAAATAATCCTAACCCATCGGGGAGGATAGCAAGATGGATAATTTTGCTACAAGAATTTGAATTTGATATTATAGATAGGCCAGAAAGAAGCATGTCAATGCAGATGCACTCTCTCGAGCTTATGATGGTTTAGGTTCATCTTGTGATGATGATGATTTCCTAGATGCATCATTGTTATCCTTGACACAATCCCTAATGAATACATATATATTTGGAATTATCTCGAATGAATTCAAGTTTCTGATGGTGCCAATGCAAAGACTAAGAGGAAGATTACTCAAGCCGATCGTCCATGTTCTATTCTCGCATGGAGTATTATTTTGAATAGGACACGATGGGCCGATCAAGAGGCGGTTGGACGCGATCAAGGGAAGGAAGCTGCTAGAAGAATTCCACAATGGTACATGTGGAGGGAACTTCTCGGACAACTTACAACAAGAAGGATCTTGGATGCGGAGTTATCACCTGGCCCACTCTTTTTAGAGATTGTTATAATTATTGTAAGACATGTAATATTTATCAAACACATGGTAACCGTAAGACTTCATCGGCTCCATTATGCCCTATTATTCCACTTGGTCCCTTTGAAAAGTGGGGAATGTACATTGTAGGTCCACTTCTAACTACCCCATGCCAAAATAAGTATATATTGTAGTCACCATGATTTTTAACCAAGTGGGTTAAAGCTAGGCCATTGAAAACAACTTCCATAGATGAAGTGGCAAGGTTCATATATGAACGCATTGTCACCAGATTTGGTTGTCTATTATAAATTGTAATGAGATCAAGGAAGCCACTTCATTAATGAGGTGGTAGAAGCCCTAGTCAACAAGTTTTCTATTAAGCACGAGGAAGGCACAATATACAAGCCAAGCACAAATGGATAGGTGGAACGAACAAATTTTGTGTTATGTCAAATTCTAGTAAAAGATGCAGCCTTGCAGTATATAAGTGGGATAAAAGGATTCATGCAACATTGTGGGCATATAGGGCAACATCAAAGTCAGCAAAGATACTCCCATTTCGGTTGGCTTATGGCATTGATTCAGTTCTTCTTATTGAGTTTGATATTCCCACTTTGTGAGAGTTGTGAAAATGAAAGGGTGGATGAAAGTGATTCAAGATAAAAGAAAGGTTGGTGCATCTTCATTTGCTAGAGGAAATGAGGGAAATAGCGAAGGATACAAGATATAAGAAGAAAATGAAGTAGAATGAATACTTTGATCAAAAGATCCGTTGGTCTCCATTTCATGTGAATGACTTGGTTCTAGTATATGATTCCAGATACAAAAAAGAAGGCGGAGAAAATTCTTTCCAAATGGATGGGGCCCTACAAAATAGCAGTTGTGCATGAAAATGGTACATATCGACTAGAAGAATTGGATGGCACCCCCATTACGAAATGGGTCAACCACGACAAGTTAAAGATTTTCCAAGCACCAAAATAGTCTACTTTGAGGACGGAGTAGAAGCTAGGAAGGGGGAAAATGTCGACATTAAAATTTTCTTCCGTAATTTCGATTTTATTAATGTATGTATTAGGAATAAGATGTTATTAAGTATAATTAGTAGTGGCGTCCAATAGAAGATAAAAGTGCCGTCAGTATGGTGCTGCCAATAAAGTAGAGTACGGTAACAATCAAAGTATAATATGAATGTGTGTAAAAAGTAAATATTTGTTATAAGTGGTCCAGTAATGTTAAAATGTCAAAGTTTGGGTAAGTAGAGAAGTAGGGTCTACATGATTAGGAATTAGAAATATTATATTTGTAATAAGGAAAACGAGTGATGTCATAAATATTTTGTGTATTTTATTTGTGGAAAAGTCTAAAAAGGTGGAATCCATGTGAGATGATAAGGTTTATCTTATCTTAGAAAATAAACCTACATGTAAAGGCAAGAGTTTAGACATGGAATATGATTGGCCGGAAGAGATTTCCTATACTATCTTAGAGATAGGGTGGATAAGCCTGAATTCCTATAAATAAAGAAGCCACCTCCCTCATTTAGCATAGAGAGAAGTAGTGAGAAATATTGTATGAGTAAGTGTGTAAAGGAAGCCATCATTTAGAAGGTGTGTTAAAGAATCCATTGTGAAGTTTCTATCATATTTATTATTAGAAGGCAAGTGAAGTCAGTAACACTTGAAGTACCTCATGGATGAGATTGTAACAATTTCATGTTGATATTATAATTTACACCTATATTTTCAAAAAAATTATCATTCATTCGTATTATAGTCTATGGTATTCTTGTGTTATGTTTGTTGTTGTGTTTCTAGATTACATCCACCAAACTAAAGGTTGTGCATTAGTAAATAATCATAGCATGAGGAGTTCCCGGTGAAGAATTATCATAGTGCCGAATTGGTGCTCTCCTGCCCTATTGTTTGCAAACACGTGAAATGGTGCGGTTTGAGACAGTGTAAGGTTGTCAAATGCTGTATTTTGTAAATGGTGTGTCGTTGCATCGAACCGATTATGCCAACACGTCCATGTGGCGGTGAACACTAGAGGAAGTGTCGTTTTGGTGTGTGATAACATCATTTCTCCCGGCTACTTCGTTCAGCGTAGTCTCTTAAGAGCCTTGAGACAACAAAATCGCTCAACTTCGACGAGTGACTACACAGACTCCATGGCACCTAAGGATGTCTCGTGCCCGATCCTACACCTCGGCGTAGGAACCATCTACAATAGTTTATCTCAATTTTTTCCTTTCCAATCAGGTGCTCTCGCTGCCCTAATGTTTGTAAACATGCAAAATAGTGTGTTTAAGACAAAGTGTAAGGCTGCCAAATGCTATATTTTGCAAACGTTGGCTCGTGGCACCAAAAGGACTATGCCGACACATCCGGTGGCTAGGTGAATTCCAGAGGAGACATTGTTTGAGTGCGTGACAACGTATTGCTTTCGGCTACCTCGTTCGAGCATAGTCCCTTAAGAGCCTTGAGACCAAAACATTGTTCAACTTCGACGGGTGACTACGTGCACTCTGTGGCACCTAGAGATGTCTCGTCTAATCTTAAACCTTGGTATAGGGACCCTCTACAATAGTTTGTCTCGGTTTTTTCCTTCTCTAATCGGTGCTCTCACTTTGCCATATTGTTTGCAAACGCGTGAAATAGTGTAATTTGAGACAATATAAGGTCAGTTTCTAACAAGATATATTTTACAAACGGTGGGTTGTGGCACCAAATTGAATGCATCGACACGTCTGGGTGGCAGGTGAATACTAGAGGAGGTGTTGTTTCGGTGTGTGATAACGTCGTTGCTTCCGGCTACCTCGTTCAGTGTAGTCCCTTAAGAGCCCCGAGACCAAAAATCATTCACGACGGGTGACTACGTGGACTCCGTGGCACCTAAGGACATCTCGTCTAATCCTACACCTAGGAATAGGGACCTTCTACAATAGCCTTTCTTGGTTTTTCTTCTCGAATCGGTGCTCTCCCCGCCTTCTATTGTTTGCAAAACACGAGAAATAGTGTAGTTTGAGCGTGTAAAGTCAGTAAAATGATATATTTTTCAAATGGTGGGTCATGACATCGAACCAACTATGCCAACATGTCGGGTGGCTAGGTGAATGCTAGAGGAGCCATTTTTTTGGTGTGCGACAACATTGTTTCTTAGGGCTACCTCGTTCGGGCGTAGTCCCTTAAGAGACCCGGGACCAAAGCATCGTTCAACTTTGACGAATGACTACGCACACTTCGTGGCACCTAGAGATGTCTCGTCTAATACTACACCTCGGTGTAGGGACCCTCCACAATAGTATGTCTTGGTTTTTTCCTTCTCCAATCGGTGTCTTCTTACCGCCCTATTGTTTGCAAACATGCCAAATAGTGCAATTTAAGACATTGTAAAAAGGTCATCAAACGCTATATTTTACAAACGGTGGCTCGTGGCACCAAACCGAATGCGCCGACTTATCTAGGTGGCTAGGTGAACACTAGAAGATGTGTCATTTTGGTGCGCAAGAACGTTGCTTCCAGGGATACCTTGTTCGGGTGAACTCTCTTAAGATCCCTGAGACCAAAACATCATTCAACTTCGACGGGTGACTACGCGCACTCCGTGGCACCTAGAGACGTCTCGCCCAATCCTACGCACCTTGGCATAGGGGCCCTCTACAATATTTGGTCTCGCTTTTTTCATTCTCCAATCAGTGCTCTCGCTTTTCTATTGTGTGTGCAAACGCATAAAATAGTGCGAGTTTGAGACAGTGTAAAAAGGTCACAAACACTATAGTTTGCAAATGGTAGGTCGTGGCATGAAACCAACTATACCGACATGTTCGGTGGCTAGGTGAATTCTAGAGTAGGTTTCGTTTTGGTGTGCGACAATTTCATTGCTTAGGGCTACCTCGTTCGGACGTAGTCCCTTAAGAGACCGAGACCAAAACATTGTTCAACTACGATGGGTGACTACGCGCACTTTGTTTCACCTAGAGACATCTCGTCTAATCCTACACCTTGGTGTAGGGACCCTCTACAATATTCTGTCTCAGTTTTTTCCTTCTCCAATCGGTGCTCTCGTTGCCCTATTGTTTGCAAACGCGCGAAATAGTGCAGTTTGAGACAATGTAAGGCTATCAAACGCTATATTTTACAAATGGTGGATCGTGGCACCAAACCAACTATGTCGACACGTTCAGGTGGTAAGGTGAATGCTAGAAGAGACATATTTTGGTGCGCGAAAATGTCTTTACTTCGAGCTACCTCATTCGGGCATAGTCCCTCGAGAGCCCTAAGACCAAAAATTTGTAAAACTTCGACATGTGACTAGGCGCACTCCGTGGCACCTAAGGATGTCTCATCTAATTCTAGACCTTGGCGTAGAGACCCTCTACAATAGATTGTCTCAGCTTTTTTCCTTCTTCAATCAAGTGATCTTGCTGCCCTATTGTTCATGCAAACGTGCGAAATAGTGCAGTTTGAGCCATTATAAGGCTGTCAAATGGTATATTTTGCAAATGATGGGTCGTGGCACCAAACCGACTATTCCAACATGTATCAGTGGCTAGGTGAATGTTAGAGGAGGCATCGTTTCGGTACGCGACAACATTGTTGCTTTCGGGCTACCTCGTTCGGGCGTAGTCCCTTAAGAGACATGAGACCAAAACATCGTTCAACTTCGACGGGTGACTACGTGCACTCTGTGAGACCTAGAGATGTCTCATCTAATCCTAAACCTCGGCGTAGGGAACCTTTACAATAGCCTATCTCATTTTTTTCTTCTCCAATCGGTGCTCTCACTACCCTATTGTTTACAAATGCACGAAATAGTGCAATTTGAGCGAGTGTAAAGGTCGTTAAACGCTATATTTTGCAATTTAGGGTAGGTCGTGGAACCAAAATGACTACTGACACATTTGGGTGGCCGACGAATGCTAGAGTATGTGTTTTTTTGATGTGCAACAATGTCATTGCTTCTGGGCTACCTCGTTTGGGCGTAGTCCCTTAAGAGACTTGAGACCAAAACATCGTTCAACTACGATGGGTGACTACGTGCTCTCCATGGCACCTAGAGATGTCTCGTCTGATTCTACACCTCGGCGTAGGGACCCTCTACAATAGTATGTCTTGGTTTTTTCCTTCTCTAATCGGTGCTTTCACCGCCCTATTGTTTGTAAATGTGTGAAATAGTGTAGTTTGAACCAAAAGAAGGTGTCACACGGTATATTTTGCAAACAAAGTGGGTCATGGCACTAAACCAACTACACCTACATGTCCAGTGGGTAGGTGAACGCTATAAGAGGCATTGTTTCAATGCGTGACAATTTTTTTACTTAGGGCTATCTCGTTCGGGCGTAGTCCCTTAAGAGACCCGAGACCAAAACATTGTTCAACTTCGACAGTGACTATATGCACTTTGTGGCACCTAGAGATGTCTCATTTGATCCTACACCTCGGTGTAAGGACCCTCTACAATAAATTTGTCTCGGTTGTTTCCTTCTCCAATTGGTGCTCTCACCGCCCTATTGTTTGCAAATGCACAAAATAGTGTAATTTGATCCAATGTAAGGTCACAAACGTAATATTTTACAAACGGTGGGTCGTGGTGGCCGAACCGAATGTGCACACATGTAGGATGGTCTTGTAAACACTTGGGAGGCATTTTTTGGTTCTCTAAGCTCCAAGTGCTTCGGGGCTACCTCCTCCAGGAGCCAAGAACCCTCCACAGTACATAAATCGTTGTTAATTTTTTCTCTTTTCTTGTAAAACAATGAAATCTTCTCTTAGCTTCGAGAATTTATAATTCTACTAACTAAAGCACAACCACATGAAGGTGGAAGCTTTTACGGCACCACTAACTCGTACATAAAAGTGTTAGTCAAAGAAATTTAAGTTTCAAATCAAAACCATACTAGATATATACAAAATACACAAATTTAATAAAATATATGAACTTAAATTTATCTAACTAAAAAATTTATATATACCAAAGAAATTATATCAAAGAAATTATATATACCAGACATGAGCATTGTAAATTCATTCCAATGAACCATCGAGGATCGGATCTACTCGAATAGCAGCATGGATTACTTTATGATCTCGACTCTTGAACCTTCCAAAGAATCTTGTTATTAGGCCTTCCTCGATATCTATACAACGAAATATTTGTCGCTAGAACTAGATGTGAATATAAGAGTACTTTCATGTGTGTCTCAAAGTCTTCAAACACCCAAACAGAGGAGTTTTTAATGGATACCGTCGAAGCCAAGTTCCGGTAACTCCCACCGATCATGTAGTATACTCAATATATTTGCCATCTATAACAGGAGAAGTCAACTTCTTTCTTTTCTTGATGAAATGACATAAGAAATAGTATGTTCCTTATTCATTGTCTTCTGTCACAATAACTGCAAACACATGTCCTACAAAAAAACAAAGATTTCAACTCAAATTTAAATTGTACATATTAAAATTTCAATGGACATAACTCAATACAAAAATTGTAAATAACCATAAATACCTTGTCGCACCAAAATCAAAATTTTACCGAAGTCCTTGGATGTTGTAACTTCATCTACAGAAACAAGTCATAATGCTTGTGGAGGTTGATAACTAAGAAATGAAGTTAAAGGCCTACAAATCCATCCATCCACCATTCTTGTGAATCACACTCAACAAAGTGAAAAATTCGATACAAGATGCATAAAAACATGTCAACTTTCTTGTCCATGTGGCCTACGAAGTAGCGTCTGAGCTACAAAATGAGTGCATATCACTAGACCCAGTGAGTGTTATACAATCCTCATAGTTAGCAATTTTTGTTCCTCTATCAACCAAAAATATCTCGCGAATCGTGGAATTTTATTGAGAACCTTAGGCCATGTTGTTAATACACCATTCCACTATACTCTTTGCATCTTTCAATTTAGCACTATCTTTGTACTTCAACTCTTCTCTTGTAAGAGCTCTTTTCACACATGTCCCTGCACTGTTATGCTCTTCTTTTCCATGTCCAACCTCAAAGAAATTCTAAATATGTTGCACACCCATCTTGGCGTGCATCCTACTCATCCAATAAAACATTCGTGCATTCTTAAACCTGAGACATGTTATTATCTAACCATATATAATGTTGTTTGAAGTAGATTTCCTTATCAAACAAGTTTTCATAAAATAACTGGAAATACCCTTGCACAAATTCGGTAGAATGAGTAGATCATCATTAATATAAAAGTACTCTCTTAAAATTTCTTGATCATTCTCTCGTACTATCGGGAGAATGTATAAATGCTATATGCACAATAATGACAACTTGTACTGAGTTGTAATATTGTGATTGAACCTCCATTTTTGGTTCAGTGATGTGTAATTCTCTGCAAAATTGACCTTTGAAACAATAGTACGAATAGAAAATGTTTCTTTGCATATCTTGAACTGTTCATCTAACCATCGAGCTCTATGTGTATGCCTAACATACTCATAAATAATTTCATCTTTAAATTTTCTCATAAATTAAAAATAGGCATATGCTCGTAATTAGCTCACACCGTTTAGAATTTTTCCATCTTTTAACCGGTATGCAACTGATTTATATTTATCAAACTCAACTAAATTATGTCCTATTACACCTTCAATTTGTTCATGGATGCAACTTTCTAATTTAAGTAATCCGCCGCATGTACCACAACTTCCATCTAAACAATCCCGATTATAAAAAATTGTCTAACTTCTATTTCACAAAATATCATAGGAATGAAATCCCTAGAAGATATTGGTGGAACTTGAACACCACATTCCGATAACATAGTTTCGAATAAAAATTAGAACGAATACGTAAAAATTCAGCATAATGCATCGCAAATTCAACATGTTACCTATAACAACAAGTGGTGCAAGTGTGGTTGATTTTCACATAGAATGGTTTCAACACTTCAAAAAAATGTTGACTAATTTTAATTTGCGAGATACTCTTGTTCAAACTTGCGAAAAATTGAGTTTGAGTCATATTTAAGAAATACTTTGGATGTGGTTCGTGATTAGTAGAACCAACTCTCCGTTTTACAAAATCTCTTGTATTAGGTGAAAATCTAGTGTTATCATGCCAAAATTGAATAACAACATCTCTTATAACATCAAAATTATGTTCTTATGCGGTGCTCTAGCTAAAAATTCCTAAAAATTGGTGTTGAGTGATTGAAGGATATTACGTCTTTCAATTACTTTCATTAGAGTTTTTCGATTAACTTGCAACATTCGACTTATTTACATAATCAAACGTTATTTTTTATTGATTCACTTACAACACTAGTAGCAAGTACACGATGCACAATACTATTATCCCTAGTGTGTGTCTTGACACCAACAAAGTGTGATATGTATCATGAAGGTTTTCAACAATTATAGAGGTTTGACCACATATATTAGATGTTGTCAATCCTAAGGTGTTTAATGTAGGTCTCATTTTAATCAATTTCATCAAACTAACCAACAATGACATCTTTTGGAATCATTTAAAATTTCAAAATGATTATCCCAAATTTCAAATGGCTTTTCTTCGATTTGTCATTCGTGAAAGTTTGTCGGACATTGGTTTCAAAATGTTTTCATCAATTTCAATAAAATAATTAGGTTTCTTACGTGAGAAAATCCTAGGAGGTGTTTTTTCAAATTTTGTTTGTCTACATTTCAAACTGAATTTTCTTATTTACATTTTCATTGTCTCCTTCAATTTTAACATTTGCTACATCACGATTATTTAATTATAATTCAACATTGATAGTAAAACATCTTCATCACGAGTATTTAATTCAACTTCAACATTGATGCGGAGAAACATTACGGTTCCTCATTGCTTACTGATAGTAGGGGTTGAAGATGAACCTCTTCTTGATTCACGAAGATTCCGCATTCGCTCAAGATTTTGAAATCTGTTTTCCTCTAATTCGTTTGTTTTTTAACTTAATGACTTCCTTTTTGACTTCGTTTTTGTCTCCCATGATGTTTTGCTTCCGGTGATAAGAAAAACGCGCAGAAGACAACAAAATTTTGCGATAGTTAAATGCGGTAAAGTCAAACAGTAAAAATCACATGGTAATTAGAACATTGGGATGTGTGTAAATATGATTTAAGAACCGTGATCACGCTTTAAAACGCGCTTGTGGCTTATAAAGCGCACTCACTCGTTCTTGTTATAAACCCCATGATTGCGGTTTATAAACCGTGATTGTGGTTCTATCTGTATCATCAAATCCGACCCTAAGGCTTAGGAAATATTTTTTTTTCCCAACCAAAGCTATGGAAGGTCATTATGAAGTGTAAAAGGTCAAAAACTTCAAATTTTCTCTTCCACAGACTTGAACCATGCTGAAAAATTAAAAACATTTAACAAAAATGGTGTCATCGCGTAGGGGAGACTGTTAGCTTCGTAGAAATATTGATTTTAAAGTGAATAGAATAAGATAAATATCATTTTATAATTTTTTACTAACAATAGGTCTTTAAGACATTTTTTCCGCGAATGTTCATGTCTACGTTTAAGACTGCAACTTTTGTTTCGCTTATCAAAATGCGATAAAACTTATACCATCCCAAGCATGGAGAAATTCTATACACATTAAAATATATATATATTTGATTCCGATATTTTTTGATATAGTTATGGCAGGCAAACGGAAAACGCTCCGTTTTCTAAATCTTTTCATAACACTTTCATGGAAAAAATCATAAAAAAAATATTGCTCAAAAAAGTATAAAATAAAATTCATCCCAAGATAGACAACTACATCTAACTTTTCACCGTGAATTAAAAAAAAAAGAAGATTTGGTCATCCAAATTGCGGGCAAAGGGACTACAATCTTATAGGTTTTAAAAAAAAACTAAGTCATAATTTTAAGTATTTAATATCGCTAAACTTGTTCGTTTTTTAAAAAAATAGTAGTTTAGAAACTAGATTCCAGATGTCACGATTCATATTTATATAAATTTTTCTAATTTTGAGTACGCATATTGCCAATAATCTATACAAGTTGAGATTTCGTTGTTTTTTTGCAATATGACGTCCACTTATGACCCCTTTTTTGTCCACCAACTTGTTGGACTTACCCATATAGATTATAAATTAAATTAAATGAATAATTAAATTATAAAAATATTTCCAAAATATAAAAAAAGATGCATTCTAGACTACAAATGTTATATTCAAGAAGAATATGCATCCAACTATTGTATGTAACCATACACCCTTCCGAATTTAATAGAAATATCTCATGATACAAAATAGCAAGTAACCAAATCTAAGAAAACAAGTGAATATATATTAACAACATGAATGAGTATCCTATCAAAATGGAAGACATGAATCAAGGTGGAGGGTATTTTTAATGGAAGGTTGAAAATAATTTTGAGATGATCTTGTAGCTGCACTTATTTGATTTGATATTCACATCTATTTTTACTTTCATGTTTACATTTTTTTTTAATTGATGAATTTGAATCTTGATGAAATTGTATGATTTTATTGTGAGGATTTGGATATAAAAAATCTAATTTTTGAACAAACAATGTTGAAATATAGAAAGAGAAATATTAGATAATGAGATAGTCAAAACATTAAATGGATACAATAGATTTGTCAATTGATATGATGTAGTGAAGATATCAATTAATATACACTTAGACTTAAAAATGGTGAGATGTTGACCCAATCCACTAATAATTTATGAATAAACAATTTTCTAAACTTCTACTCAACATTCAAAATTTTGACTTTCATTCAAACAATTATTGAATTTCCAATACATCATTTGTGACATCACCCTGTCAGCTTGGGAAATCAGCTATTATTGACTGGTCATTACTGAGATGTTTGTCGGCCTCCTCCCTACAAGAGATTTCCCAGTCTGACTCGTAAACTTATCTATCATTTAACGAGTCACGTAGAAGACAAAATAAGTGAACTGTGGAAGAGAATAAGTGTGACCCAAACAAAGAGCAAGCTTCATTAAATCTAAAAAGAATCCATTGTAAATTCCACCAATCCCTTCTGCACATAGCCTACCAGGCTACCATTATGACAGAGCATCTTGCACCCAGGGCACTCTCCTTGCCTTTCCTAATCATTTGTTAAAACAATTTCAAGGCCTTCCCTAGTACAATCTGTAATCAAAACAATTGTAGCTTCAAAACTTTCAACTTTGAAAATTTGAATTGGAATAATTTGATTTGGGCAAACAACAAAAGATTAATGACTTGCCCACATTTTTATTATTATTTTGGTACCATAAAATTCCATAGAAGTTCTATTACAATTCAATGAATTCCACCTACTGAATTCCATGAAAGTTCTATTGCAATTCAATGAATTTAACCTTATAGACCATTTAATACTTCTCCTCACACCATAGTGAGCTACCCAAAAGATATTATATACAGAAACTCGAAACTTCTCTATCCAGTGCTAGCTTATATCTTTATCCACCAATCTACAGCTACTTCTGGTACTTAGCCTGCAGTAGAGTAGAAAACAAAACAGTAAGTATTATGTTCTTTTAACGATGCGGCAATATAAGACCATGAATCAATTTTCGTTCAAACTTTGTTAAGATCGTAGATAAAATACCAATAGCCTCTTGTACATTGCAACAATTTCCTCTGGGTCTCGTTTTGTTTCTGCATACCCATCAATTTTATACACTTCCTGTATTGAAACCAGTTTTTGATGTCACAGAACAGGGTAACTGATTGCAAGACAAACACTTGCAAGGATTGTAACTATCATCGTAGTTTGAAGAATTCTGACATCTTTCATTTCTTTTACACCCATAAAAATCCTAAAACAGATAAAGTAGAATTTGCACATACCTGAATCCATTTCAATATTTTTGGCCTGCCAGTTGTTATGTCGAAGTTCTTTAAGATTGGATACACAATCAGATATCTTTCAACAAAAGTAGCATATGCAAGATCAGCCTGCATATGTTTCATGCCACGTTTCACACTAGTCAAAGAAATAAATATAAAAGAATCAGATATCAGCATTCAAAAATATGTTACTATATTGATTTACCAGGCTAAATTCACCCAAAAGGAATGGACCATCTGTAGGGAACTTACCCAGAGCATTTTCCAAATAATCAAGAACAGGCCCTGCCATGGTTGGGAAAAAGAAAATGGTCAAAATATTTTTATCTATCATAATCATCATTACCATTAACTAGCGCAAGAGACATCCCTCTTACCTATTGCTTCTGCCACCTCTGGTTCTGGCTTACTCAATACCGCAAAACCAGTGTTGGTAAAAGTAATTGAATACTTCAATAGTTCATTTGCAGCCTCCTTTTTAGCAGTATCCTACATGATGCCAATAAATGCAAGTATTTTAAGAGGACGACTTCTGAAAGTTATAAAAATATTTGCTTGCTAAGGTATTAAGGTCAGGTTTCTACCCCCTGCCCTGCCTTTTTAAAACCAGGAATGTTGCAACGGGTTTCAATAATTCCAATGAATGCATGTGTTTTAAGAGGATAACTTCTGAAAGTAACAAAAAAATTGCTTGCCAAGGTATTAAGACTAGGTTTGTACCCCTCCCCTGCCTTTGTCTTAATGGGTCTCAATAATGTCACTGTATCTAATAAAACTCAAGTGCATAAACATTTTGATATGGTGATGTGGCTTATAACACGAAATAATAGTTCAGAAAATAAATCATGCAGTCTAAATGGCATCATATAATACCTCGGGGATAATTTTAGGTCCTCCAAAATTGTTATCCAGATATTCAAGCAAATCCAAACTCTCTCCTATGACTTTGTCATTGTGTTCAAGCGCAGGAACCTGATAAATAAAAGTAATAAATAGTTTCAAATTTCCATTCCTATATGTAAATCTAAATGCCCATTCTGGACTAGTTTTTGTCTATCCAAACAAAAAGGATCAACTGTGCCCTGCTAATTATATTAAACTAACACAAATTCATCAGTCTGCAGAAAAGTAACGCAAATGTTTTTTTCTATGCCATACAAAGCACTGTACCTTGTTTGGAGGATAAACTTTTTCCTTATACCATGCTGGTCTGTCTTGCAGGTCTACTGGAACTATTTGAATATCGCTCAGACCCTGCATTTAATTTCACTTATGTTTAAACAATTGATTTTTTTCAATCTCCATATTATAAGAAGAGGGTAACCCAATTGATTTAACCAAAGCACCTTGTAGTTTCTAGCAACCCAGGCACGTTGAGCATAGGGACAAGTCACACAGATATAGAGCCTGTAAAACCCAATTTCACAGTCAAAATTACAAGTAATACCCAATTTCCAATCATCAGTGAAATCCCTACGTGAGAATGACTGAAGAGCATATACCTTGTGGTTCCATCAAACAATGGAGGCGGCTCTGATTTCGAATTCAGAACAGGTGGAATTGCATCGCTGCAATTCAATGCAATCAATTTTAATGTATAAATGAAGCAAACTAAAGAGGGGGCATAATGGAATGAAATGTACATTTTAAACTTACCCTGCTCCCATTTTGGTTTCTAAATCTGTTGTAATAGTCTTCCTGCAAAATAGCATAAGTAAATATTTGTTCCCCACAAAACGTTCAATATATAAGAATTTCAGAGCATAATCGTCTGAATTTTCTCATGATCTACACAACCTGCGTATTTTTATGCAATAACTGGAAACCATGCGAAAGCTGCACCAGCTGGCTGTTGATGCTATGGTTTGCTTCATATTATTTATAGGAGGAAATGAAGATGGAGATGCATGCACTTTGAGATAGAGGAAGCCAAAACAAACTAGTCTTCATCAGTTCTTTTTTAAAATTTGATGGGAGTAGATATTTACGCCGACGAAGGCGTTCCCCCTATGGTAAAGGACCTCCGGACGTTTCTGCGACTGTATTAAAATTGACGGTTTGACAGCCGTCTGGACGTTTTCGCATTTTTAACCATTTTTTTTACCTGTGTTGTTTGTGAAACCAAGGAGGAACTGTTATAGTCGCGAATCCAGTAAGGATAAAAACCACCACTTGTATATTCCATGTGAAGTGTTCGTCTCCTCCTCCTCGTCGTCGAAGCCAAAAGGAGATGCGACGCCCTCTGATATGATCTCCTCCTTCTCGAATGGCAGGCGAAACAGTCTTTTGCATTCCTTCTCAGCTCTCTCCACGATATGGGAAGGGACACCATGATTTACCACCTGAAAACACCCCAACTCCGCAGCCGCCGCCGAAATCTTCCTCACCACTAATTCCCGCTCACCCGATAAATCGATCACAGGAAGATCGCGATCAGGATCAGGAGCGATTGTATTGTTGCAGGTGGAGGCTGGCAGAAGCAATTTGACATTACTTAGAGATCTCCCCAACTTGTCCAAATAATTGGCCAATTCATCATCATCATTGCCATGGCCATTACCAGAATGAAGACCAAGTTGGCTTGGCGACGGAGGCAGCGCACCAGACATTTGTGATGATTCAATCGACACAGAGGAGAAGACAAATACAGAATATTAGTGCATATGTACTTAATATGGGTTTGAGTGCAAGTTTTATATTCACTCGAATACTTAGATAGATGCGTTTTAGTTAAATGTGGGATGACACGGAAGGGCAAACAAATCTTGTATCCGTTTGTCTCATTCCCACAAAACAATGGAATGAGAATCTCCTCTTCTCCTCGAATGGAATTGTGGCCCCTCCCCAGTTATTTGTTTAAACACCATTGATGCGTTTCTAAGCTGTCCCGGATAGAGAGTGGACTTTCTATAGCCCTCCAACGTATATTTTCCACCCCTAAAATTAATAATCCAATATTAATTTTAAGGTTTTTAATCTTAGATTAGATTATATTGATGAATGATTTTATCACTTTCTTCATAATTTTTTTATTCATTAGTGATAAATACCATCAATTTCAATATATCATTATGTCAAAATTCAAAATAATCTTTCCATAAAAACTGGCCTTTAAATTCCATCGTATGGCCAAAATATTATACTTTGATGAATTGACTTTTCAAGTATAAAGAAATAGCTTGTGACAATTAAATATGTTAAATTTGATGGTCGTTTGAAGCGTTTTTAAACACGATTAAATTTCTTCTTGGGAAACCTTTTTTCGTAATCTGCTCTGCTACGAGTTTAATGTCATTTATGGTAGTCGGTGGTCTCATGATAGTTGGTTGCAGGGACACTATGGAATTTACAAAAGTCGTTATAAGCCCGAAAAAGAGGCAAACCTCCATGAGCCATTTGACACGGAGACAACTCTTGAGATAAAATTCAAACATTTCAGACAAATTTTCAATCAAAGCCACATAAAATTCAAAAATTTCAGATGTATTTTCAATCAAAGCCATGGTAGTGGATCATTGGAAGATTATTCGTCGGAGGTGTCCATTGTCTACCAGTTCTCATGTCCTCCATCACACAAAGTGGTGCCATGCAAATTGTTTGACTAAATGCCTGAAACAAATGTGACCTCATGAACTTCATTTATCACATGAGATGAAAAAAATGGTTGTGTTTGAAAGGCCTTCACATATTTATGAATAATACAATCGGCAAGGGTACATGCGGACTCCACAATCTTTTCCAGCATCCTCCCAAGTTCTGCTAGAATGGGAGATTTTGAACAGGGCACCCGACGTGTTTGATGAAATGCCTCCTTTTCACTAGCCATATTCAGTAGTTTTAAAATACAATCATAAAACAATTAAGAACTTTTGTTTCCCAACCTAATGGTAAAATAAAGCTTGTGTGAAACCTATACCAGTGATAATAGCACCAGTTACTTATTGTCTATAGATGAAGATGCAAATAGTGAAATTACAAGCAATGTCATCGGCAATGAATACTGCTTCACACTTTCCCTGAAAAAAGAGACATACCACGAAATCAACAAATTGAAATATGTCATCCTCAGTTCAAAGAAATCACAAATATCAGTATGGACAATTTTTTTTAACACAACATGTCCTCTTCAAAAAGGTGACAAACAATGCAGGAAAAAAGTGCGAGAGCATGAAAATGGTTCATGGTTTTGTTCGAGTTGCAACATACAAGTTCATAACAATGAGTATAGATATGCACTCAGGATCAATCTAAAGGACCCAACAGGGGAACTTCAATCAATTACTGCTTTTGATGAGATAACTGAGTCAATCATGGGTGTTGCAGCTAACAACCTCCACCTATTGTCTATAGACAAAGATGCGAATAGTGAAATTACAAGCAATGTCATCAGCAACGAATACTACTTCACACTTTCCCTGAAAAAAGAGACATACTGTGGAATCAACAGATTGAAATGTGTCATCCTCAATTCAAAGAAAGCGGATGACAGTGCATCTCCTCCGTAACCTTCTTTACGCAAATATTTCTACCACATCCGTCCCTTCAAACTTTACACCCTCATCCATTCCTTTCTATAATTTGAACTATCAACACTATGTTAGTTATTCCATATCTATGTTTCCCTCTTTTTCCCGCTTTAAAAGAAAACTGTTGTATTTCCTTTGACATTAACATACCATTGTCTCCTACTACTATGTGGATTGAAAGTACTATTAAGAAAATAAATGAATATTACTTGCACTTTTGTTATGATATAAGATTTGCAAAAAATGCCCATAACACGCTACCACTCATGATATAAGATTTAGAAATGTATATGTACGAATTTGTAACAAGTTTTAAATGTAGATAGAACCTTTAAATGAAGTGCTTCATCTATATTTCTACACTTACAAAATCAATCACACCCCTTATCAACATCAACTACAAAAGTAATAACTATACCTCTAAATCAAATAACATATACCATTCGGCGTTAACATTGCATTGTACACATGCGATTGCTAGTTCATAGAATGTTGCATTTGTATAAACAAAACAAATTAGTCTTCATCAATATAATAAACTGATGTCAATTCATACATACGCAGGATGGTCAAATTATTAAAAAAATTGTGTTTCATTTCCTAAGGGCACATGGTGATGTCACAAATGAGGCTAACATCACAACTATCAAAATTCCGCAATGCTATAGTTCTTATAAAATCCCATAAAATCTTGCATAGAATTATATGAAAGGAATTGAATTTTAACAATTATATTAAAAATCATTGTTGTAGGAGGTGTGCATCACAGTGTGTAACTTTCTTCTCTAGCAGTAAGTTCATCATTACAAGCTTGACAACTTCCTTATTATGAAACTCTATGAGTTGTTAGGTGAACTATTCTAAGTGCAACTCAGCCTTGCATTTTATTTGGGTTCAGCATTAGATTGGCTCGAGCGACAATGCAAGCTCCTCTATAAATCAACGAACTACCTAAATCTTCTTGGCGAGCTAAGAACTCTGAACTGCCTAAATTAGTCTTCATCAATATAATAAATTGATGTTACTTTATACATACGCAGGATGGTCAAATTATTCTCGCAGTTCTTTTTGAAATTTGATGGGAGTAGATATTTTATTGTGGCTTTTACTTTTTAATGTGTCTTTTGTAGTAATGTTTCGTGGTAAGACGGCCAAAGAATATGTTTTCAGAGTTTTCCTGTACGTCACCTCCGAGTAAAAGTAAAACTTATAAACCATCTGGGAAACAAGATACACCTACATTACTAAAGGATTTTGGAAATGTCTGTCACGTTTCACTAAATGTAGCCAATAGATGCTCGCCAAGTGTTTGACCAAATGACTGAAAAAGATGTCACCTCATGGAATATCATAATTGTAGCTTACAGAGAACATGGGCATCCTCACGAAGCATTGACAATGTTTCACCAAATGCAACCACCAGATTTCCAATGTGATCAGTTCACCTTTGCTACCATACTCCCAGCCTGTGCCAAAATAGGAGCATTGAAACAGCACCAAAGCATTATGGACTATTATCAGATGTTGTAGTTGCAAGTGCCCTGGTAGATATGTATGCAAAATGTGGAAGCATTAACAAAGCACACAAACTGTTGGAAAAAATGCGGTCTCCTGGACTGTAATAAATGTGGGATATGCACAAAATGGGTTTGTTGAAAAGGCCTTAGAAGTTTTCCAACAAATGTAATTGGCAGCGTAAACCTAAACCCCACAACATTTTCCACAATCCTTCTAGCCTGTGTCATAATGGGAGCTTTAGAACAGGGCATGGACATTCATCATAGCATAATGGGAAGCTGATTTTTGTTTGTTGTAGTTGCAAATGCCCTTGTACAAATGTATGCAAAATATGGAAGTATACCGAAGGCACATGAACTGTTTGATGAAATGCCTGCAACAGATTTGGTTTCATGGACTGCATGATATGTAAAGAACGGGTTTGTTTAAAATGCCTTCCAAACATTCATGAAAATACAATATACTCCAAACTGTTAATGACTGTCAATATGGAAACTTTTACCTAAATGTTTATCCATAATTCCCCTACATTTCTTAACCTTCTTCTGCAATTTTGAGCTTATTGGACCAATAAAACCAATTCTGCAATACAATTCTGACAATGAACGCTGCAAATTCTAAGTCCTGTCTGACCCTGCTTTCGAGAATGCTCAGTTTGAAGCTTTGAAAGCTGAAAATTCTCTTCAACATTTTTTCCCGTTTCAGTATTTATTAGTTTGGATGGTTCGATATACCATTATTTCATATTCCTCCATGTACTGTAGTGAAGATGCGTAATTTTTAATCAGAAATCATTGCTAGAGAGACTACATCTTGTCCAAGTTGAGGCTGGTGATTATGCAGTATTTTTTTGGTCCATCAAAGTGGGTGCCCAAGACAATTGCCCTATATGCTCAAAATGGGTTAGAAAATGCAATCGACAGGTGTAAAGTCAAGACTCCACAAGCTTTGCAGGCATCCTCTCACCCTCTGCCAAGATCGAAGATTTAGAATAGGTCATGGACATCCATCAAAGTATAATGGATAGCTGATTTTTGTTAGATGTAATTGTGAGTGTCTTTGTGGGTATGTACAGGTCTCGTGGACTCTAATGAATCTAGCATATGCACAAAATAATTATGTTAAGAAGGCCTTCAAAACTTTCATGTGCAATTGCTAGTCTTATACGCTGCACATAATCGTCCAATTAGTGTGTACATAGCGACGCATTTGATGGATTCCATTAATTTTAACTGCGTAAATTAAAGTTGACCTTAACATAAAGGTGACATAAAAATTATTTTAATTACAAACTTACATTTTTATAAGGACAACCATTATAAAGAAGATTCTCTCATCGATTTCCTTTAATTATCTTATAAAAATATAACATTGCACATTTCAATGAACTTAGTAAACATAGATCCGCTAGAAATAAAAGTAACTTGAC
The DNA here is from genome assembly GCA_018340775.1 of Taxus wallichiana var. yunnanensis. NCBI lineage: Eukaryota > Viridiplantae > Streptophyta > Pinopsida > Cupressales > Taxaceae > Taxus > Taxus wallichiana. Next base: position 928,486,531 of record CM031242.1, read on the forward strand.
TACTTCAAAAATATTTTTTATTGGAACCATCACAATTATTACTCTAAAAGAGGTTACAAAACATTACATCATAACTATCTAGGCATAGGCGGCCACAACACTGGTGGATGAGCTTCAATGACAGATGGCTCATCATCCGGAAGATCCTAAACAAACCATCCATCCGGAGAGTATTAAGTAGCAAGAGGAACCATACAAATACTTTTGTTGATACTGTTCACATAAAAGTCCATGGAAGTTCCATTACAATTCAATGAACTTCAGTTTATAAACCATTTATTAAATCTTAGCACAAGTACTGTATATAACAACTCAGTACAAGACTATCCAGTGAGAGTTTATTTCTTATCCAGCAATATCTATCTACTTCTGGTAATTAGCCTGTAGTAAAACAGAAAACAGTAAGTCTTATGTTCTTTTAATGATGATGCCAATTTTAAGAAGATGGGCAATATAAAAGCATGAATAAGTTGAATCAATTTTTGTTGAAACTTTGTTAGGATCATAGATAAGGTACCAATAATTTCTTGTATATTTCAACCAATTCCTTTGGTTCGCGTTTTGCTTCTGCATATCCATCAATCTTAAACACTTCCTGTATTGAGCCAGTTTTTAATATCAGACAATGGATTGTAAGACAAACATTTGCAAGGATTGTAACTATCATCATTTGAAGAATTCTTAATTTCTTATTATCTTTCATTTATTTTAAACCCTTAAAAGCCTTAAACCGCTAAATGTGGAGATAAAATATAGTTTGCACTTGCCTGAATCCATTTCAATAGTTTTGGCCTGTTTGTTGTTATGTCATAGTTCTTTAAGATTTGATACACAATCAGATATCTTTCAAAAAAAGGAGCATATGCAAGATCAACCTGCATAAGTTCCACTATTAGTCAAAGCAATAAATACAAAATGATCATATATCAACTTTCACCTTTAAAACTATGATTTACTAGGCTAAATTCACCCAAAAAGAATGGACCATCTCCAGAAAATTTCCCAACAACATTCTCCAAATAATCAAGAGCAGGCCCTGCCATGGTTCGGAAAGCAAAGCATTAAAATATTTTACTTAGCATATTCTTCATTACCTATGAATTCATCATTATCATTAGCCAGTGCAAGAAACATTCCTCTTACCAAATTCATCTGCGACCGCAGATTCTGGCTTAAATCAATCCCACAAACCCAGCCGGACTAGAAGTGTTTAAATACTTAAGTAACTCATTTGCAGCTTCCTTTTTAGCAGCATCCTACATAATTCCAATGAACAAATATGATTGAAGAAGATAACTACTAAAAGATGTATAAATAGTTCAGAAGAGAAATCATGTAGTCCAAAGACATTGTATAATACCTTGGGGACAATCTTAGGTACTCCAAAATTGTTATCCAGATATTCAAGCAAATCCAAACTCTCTCCTACGACTATTCCATTGTGTTCAAGGGCTGGAACCTGATAATTAAAAGTAATAAACAATTTCAAATTTTCACTCCAAGACATGTCTAGCAAAATATATAGATATATTGCTATATGTAAATTTAAATGCCAATTCTGGCTAATTTTTTTAATCCAAAGAAAAAGAATGAATTATGCCCTGTTATGGTTCTAAATATACGTATTACTACTCTAAGTTCTATATACCATTTCAGTGCATCTTAGAATTACTACCACGACTCTAAAAATCTTCATATATACATCAAAATAATACTATTATATTAATTCTAAATACCCATTCTGAGGTAATTTCTGCTCTACCTTGTTTGCAGAATAAACTTTTTCCTTGTACCATGCTGGTCTGTGCTAAAACATCTCCCTTCAAAGAGAAAGTGGAGAAACATATATATTCTGACCTAACAGGAGAAATGCACCGGAGTATCCCTATGTCCAATTTTATATTGAAGACAACTCATTTATGGGTATTATCGGGAAGTATGTACAAATCTGTTGTAGTACCTTTTTATACATTTCTTAAAGATCAAGATCAAGTGGATATTAATAGGGAAAATAAAGCAAGTTCCAAATTTATGTTTCATAACAAATTAGACTATAATAATCTTTTTTATTCCAATGATAAAAGTCAGTTACTTAGTAAGGGAACTATTCGTTCATTACCTAATGAGAATAAAAAAGGTGAATCTTTTATGGTTCTTTCCCCTTTCGATTTTTTGCAAATCGTTCTAGTTAACGATTCAAAAGGTTTAAATACAGTAAAAAAATTAATTAGGAAGGATCCAATTATACAAATAATTGAATTGTCAGGTCTATTGGGTCATTTACATAGTATTGCTAATCATTTCCCATACTCCCATTTTATAACTTATAATACATTCTTACTAAATAACCGTTCAATTTCTGGCAATTACTCAAATATTCTGCAAGTAGCTAAATGCTATTTTATGGATGAAAAGGCGGGAATTTATAAATTGGATTCATGCAGGAATATTATTTCCAATTTAGTCAAATTTAATTTGTACTCCTCCTTATCCTATTTTTGTAAAAAAAAAATTTCAGTAGTTAGTCCTGGACAATTTCTTTGTGAAAGTGTATGGATATCCGAAGATGAACCACTCCACGCATCTGGTCAAATTATAGCCGTTCATGAGGAGTCTTTAGTCATTAGATTAGCTAAACCCTACTTGGGTACTCGAGGAGCAACTCTTCATGGTGATTATGGAAAAATTATTTACGAAGGAAATACATTGATAACTCTGTTATACGAAAGATTAAAATCCGATGATATAATTCAAGGTCTTCCTAAAGTTGAACAATTGTCAGAAGCCCGTTCGACTACTTCAATATCGAAAAATCGCAAAAAAAGTTTTAAAAAATTGAACAAGAACCTGGCAAGATCTCTTGGAAACTTTTGGGGGTCATTCATCAGTGTTAGGATAACTATGGAGCATAGTCAGATTCAGTTGGTCAATAAAATTCAAAGGGTTTATCGATCCCAGGGAGTACAAATTTCTGATAAACATATAGAAATTATTGTACGCCAAATGACATCAAAAGTTTTAATTGTAGATGTGGACAATTCGGAAAATGGAAATTTGGAAAATGGATTGGGTAATGTTTTTTTACCTGGGGAACTAGTTGGATTATCACAAGCGCAAAGAATGGATCGTGCTCTAGAAAAGGCAATCAATTATCGAACAATTTTATTGGGAATAACAAAGGCATCTCTGAATACTAAAAGTTTTCTGTCAGAAGCGAGTTTTCAGGAAACTGCTCGGGTCCTAGCTAAATCTGCTCTTCGAGGTCGTATTGATTGGTTGAAAGGCTTGAAGGAAAATGTTATTCTGGGGGATATTATACCTGTCGGTACTGGATTCAACCGTTTGGGAAAACGGAACAAAATGGATCCGGGAACGGAGAATAAAAATCTATTTAGCAACAAAGTGAAAGAGATTTTATCTCATCATCAATATAAAGAAGTCTCTGTTTTGTCCGTTAAGCAAAAAAAAAAAAAAGTTATAAAAAAATTAGTAAAAAAGAAAAAATTGAAACGACCAGTAAAAAAGAGGTAAATAACTTTTAGAAATAGAGGAATTTATTATTATATTAATTTTTATTGTTAGATTCATTTTCAGTTTTAGAATAAAGATAGAAAATGAAATGGATATTTTCTATCCCGTACGATACGGGGCAAGCAATCTTTTTTAATCCATTCCATCGGAATGTAGATATTACAGTTAATAGTAAAAAGAAAGAATAAAAACAAAATGACGAAAATAAAAAATTGGAACATCAATTTGAAGGAAATGATAGGAGTAGGAGTTCATCTGGGTCATCAGACTAGAAAATGTAATCCTAAAATGGCACCTTACATTTTTAAAGATCGTAAAGATATGCATATTATAAATCTGACTAAAACTGCTCGTTTTTTATCAGAAGCCTGTGACTTTGTTTTTGATGGAGCAAGGAGAGGAAAACAATTTATGATAGTTGGCACAAAAAATCCAGGAGCTGATGCTACTAAATTAGCTGCTTTAGCAGCTCGATGTCATTATGTCAATAAAAAATGGCTAGGGGGCATGTTAACTAATTGGTTCACTACAAAAGCAAGACTTGAAAAATTAAAAAATTTGATGAAAAAAAAAAATACGGGAGGATTCGATCGATTTACAAAGAAAGAAGCAGCACTATTAAAGAGAGAATTGAACAAATTGCAGGAATATCTAGGTGGGATTAAATACATGACAAAATTGCCCGATATTGTAATAATTCTCGATCAAAAAGGAGAATCGACCGCCATTCGGGAATGTATAACTTTGGGCATTCCAACAATTTGCTTAGTTGATACAGATTGTGACCCAGATCTCGTGGATATCCCAATTCCAACCAATGATGATGGTAGAGGACCCATCCGATTGATCCTAAAAAAATTAACTTCAGCAATTCGCGCGGGTAGAGAGGTTATATAAAAGGTTAATTTTTAATTAAAAACGGTAAGCTATATACTGAGTTGGCTACTATTCCAAAATATTAGAGAATAGATTAGAATAATCTATTCTTATTAAAATCAAGAAATTTCCTTAATCAAATAACCATTCCATTATTCTATTTCATAGCCGATGATAGTGAAATAATTTAGGAATCGGTCATTGAACCAAAATCATTTCTTTTTGAAATTAAAAAATTTTTGTAAAGAGAACTATGGATATTATACAATTTTCTATTAATACGCTAAATCATTTTGACGAGATATCCATTGTGGAGGTAGGTCAACATTTTTATTGGCAAATAGGGGGGTTTCAAGTTCATGCACAGGTACTTATAACTTCCTGGATTGTAATTGCTATCTTATTAAGTTCAGCTACTATAGCTGTTCGAGATCCACAAATCGTTCCGACCGGAGCTCAAAATTTTGTTGAATATGTTCTCGAATTTATTCGGGACTTGGCTAGAACTCAGATTGGCGAAGAAGAATATGGTCCCTGGGTTTCCTTTATAGGAACTATGTTCCTATTTATCTTTGTTTCTAACTGGTCGGGTGCTCTTCTCCCTTGGGGAATTCTTAAATTGCCTCATGGGGAGTTAGCCGCACCTACAAATGATATTAATACTACGGTGGCTCTAGCTTTGCTCACATCAGTAGCCTATTTTTATGCAGGTCTTACAAAGAAGGGTTTAGGCTATTTTGGGAGATATATTCAACCAACCCCAATACTTTTACCAATTAATATATTAGAAGATTTTACAAAACCTCTATCACTTAGTTTTCGACTTTTTGGGAATATATTAGCTGACGAATTGGTAGTTGCCGTTCCTGTTTCTTTGGTACCTTTAGTGGTTCCTATACCTGTAATGTTTCTAGGATTATTTACAAGTGGTATTCAAGCTTTAATCTTTGCAACTCTGGCTGCAGCTTATATAGGTGAATCCATGGAGAATCATCATTAATTCTAATTAGATTGGACTTAATCTTTTCTAATCTTCGAACTTATAAATTATTTTATATAATAATGGGATGTAGAATGTTCTTTCCATTTTTATTATTATATACCCAAGGATTCAAATCCCTTAATGTATAAGGTATTAGTATAAAGATTTAGGATCAGTAAACTACTAGCGGATTAATAGAAAATTACTAGATAGAATAAATAATATTTGTAGATTCATATCTATAAATAAAATGGAACAAGTTCACGGAGCTTGTTGATATGTACTCCGATATGGAACAATAAATTGACCCCGAAGGGATACATATATCTTATATCTTATGTATATAGTTTGTATTATATGATACTATGTATATGCATATATTATCTAAATATGTTAATATATCTATAGAATTTTTCTATAAAAATAAGTTCTTACGCAGGATTTTTTATTCCCTAACTAAAAAAAGAATAAAAATAGGCTTCTGTTTCATAAAAAAAAAGAATAAATAAGGGTATTTTAATTTTTTTTAATATCGTTATTTAAATTCTTCTCTAGTTGAACCTGAACGAACAATCAAATCAATAGATCTATCGTATTATCCACCATTTATAAACCTTAGTAAGAGGAGATTACTATGAATCCCTTGATTTCTGCTGCTTCTGTTATTGCTGCTGGATTATCCGTAGGCCTCGCTTCTATTGGACCTGGCATTGGTCAAGGCACTGCTGCGGGACAAGCTGTTGAAGGTATTGCGAGACAACCAGAAGCGGAGGGTAAAATACGGGGTACCTTACTGTTAAGTTTAGCTTTTATGGAAGCTTTAACTATTTATGGATTAGTTGTAGCGTTAGCACTTTTATTTGCTAATCCATTCGTTTGATCTTGTAAAAAAAAATCTGTACCCGTCGGGATTCTAAGTACCCTCCTCTAGTCATTTCCTAGTTCAGCCAATAGGGGAGGGCTGGTTCAAATAATGTTTTATAATTGTATCCTTATTCACAGTTATATGGGACCTGGGACTAACTAAGTACTTAAAATTTCCTTATCCAAAACTGGAATAATAGAGTCGAGTCATAGAAAAAACTTTATAAAAGTTAAATATCGTTATCTATGAGGGGAGAGCGTATGAAAAATGTAACTGATTCTTTCATTTCCCTAGTTTATTGGCCCTCCGTTGGGGGTTTCGGGTTAAATACCAATATTTTAGAAACAAATATAATAAATCTAAGTGTGGTACTTGGTGTACTGATCTATTTCGGAAAGGGAGTGTGTGCGAGTTGTATATTTGAATAATATAGTTGGGTCCAACCAGCTGCACTTTGTGGATAGAAAAGTGCATGATCTCAACGAATTACTTCTAAACGATAAATCATGGAAGAACTATAGCATTTCGTAATTGGTTGGAAAATATATAAACCAATAAGGGAGAATCTTTAGAATGGTTAAAGCTAAACTGCTTGAAGTCCAAGCACAACAGGGTATTCTTTCCACCGCTGTGTCAATATGAGATGGGTTCAAAGACACAGTTGGAGATTGATCCGATATATAACATTCATATCAATGGAATGATTCGATCTATCTACTGAAAAATAGTTCTAATCTCCCATCCAAATTTTTTGGTTTCAGTGCGGAACTGACGACCTACACAGAAGGGAATTTATTCAAGAAAAGATAAAGAGGAAATACGAATGAAAAGGAAAAAAGAAAATAACAACAACTTTTTTGATAATAAAAAATGCCTTTCGGCAAAAGAGCCCTTCGGAGATTTCGGTCTTTGATAGATTGATCTTATTATTAGATATTAGATAATATGAACGGAAAGGGCAAGCTTGGTGGAAACAATAAAAGGGGATTGTTCCCAAAAAAGCCGAGCAGGAGAGCCGAATGAATCGAAAGGTTCGTGTTCGGTTTGGGAAGAGATTATCTATTCATAAGTTTAATAAATTTATAATCTACTTTCATTAAATAATCTATTAGATAACCGTAAACAGAAAATATTGAGTACTATTCAGAATTCCGAAGAACTATGTAAAGGAGCTGCTGATCAGCTCGAGCAAGCCCGGGCTCGCTTACGAGAAGTAGAAATGAGAGCGCGCGAAATTCGGGTAAATGGGTACTCTCAAATAGAGCAAGAAAAAGAGGATCTCATTAATGTTGCTTCTGCTAATTTGGAACAATTAGAGAATTTCAAGAATGAGACTGTTCACTTTGAACAACAAAGAGCAATTGAACAGGTCCGACAGCAAATTTCTCGCCAAGCTGTACAAAGAGCTCTAGGAACTCTGAATAGTTGTTTGAATAGCGAGTTACATTTACGTACGATCGATCATAATATCGGCCTGCTTAGAGCCATGAAAAACATAACTGATTAGCTTTAATATATACTAAATCATTTTCTTAAAAAAAAATACAAATATATATATAGTATGGGTCTTATTTTTAAAAAGAGAATTATTTAGTATTAATGGTAACTATTCGACCCGATGAAATTAGTAGTATGATACGTAAACAGATTGAACAATATAATAACGAGGTCAAAGTTGTTAATATTGGCACTGTACTTCAAGTAGGAGATGGCATTGCTCGTATTCATGGTCTTGATAAAGTAATGGCAGGGGAATTAGTAGAATTTTTAGATGGTACAGTAGGCATTGCGCTAAATCTAGAATCAAATAATGTTGGAGCTGTATTAATGGGTGATGGCTTAATGATCCAAGAGGGCAGTTCCGTGAGAGCAACAGGAAAAATTGCTCAGATACCAGTAAGTGATGCTTATTTGGGTCGTGTTGTAAACGCTCTAGCTCGACCTATTGATGGTAAGGGTAAAATTCCAGCTTCCGAATTTCGATTGATCGAATCTCCCGCTCCAGGTATTATTTCAAGACGTTCTGTATATGAACCTCTTCAAACGGGTCTTATTGCTATTGATTCGATGATCCCTATAGGACGCGGTCAACGAGAATTAATTATTGGGGACAGACAGACCGGTAAGACGGCAGTAGCTACAGATACAATTATCAATCAAAAAGATCAGAATGTAATATGTGTTTATGTCGCTATTGGTCAAAAAGCCTCTTCCGTAGCTCAGGTAGTTAATACTTTTCAAAAAAGCGGCGCAATGGATTATACCATTGTGGTATCGGAAACTGCGGATTCTCCCGCTACATTACAATATCTTGCTCCTTATACAGGAGCAGCTTTAGCCGAATATTTCATGTATAAAGAACAACATACATCAATAATTTATGATGATCTCTCCAAACAAGCACAAGCTTATCGACAAATGTCTCTTCTATTAAGAAGACCACCGGGCCGGGAAGCTTATCCAGGAGATATTTTCTATTTGCATTCCCGTCTATTGGAAAGAGCAGCTAAATTAAATTCTCAGTTAGGTGGGGGTAGCTTAACTGCTTTACCAATTGTTGAGACTCAAGCTGGAGATGTTTCAGCTTATATTCCCACTAACGTAATTTCCATTACCGACGGACAAATTTTCTTATCAGCCGATCTATTCAATGCAGGAATTCAACCTGCCATTAATGTGGGTCTTTCCGTATCTAGAGTAGGATCCGCGGCTCAGATGAAAGCTATGAAACAAGTAGCTGGAAAATTAAAACTAGAGTTAGCTCAACTTGCAGAGTTAGAAGCCTTTGCACAATTCGCTTCTGACCTTGATAAAGGCACTCAAGATCAATTGGCAAGAGGTCAACGATTACGCGAGTTGCTCAAACAATCTCAATCAGATCCTTTGACAGTGGAAGAACAAATAGCTATGATTTATACTGGAACGAACGGATATCTAGATGTATTAGAAATTGTACAGGTGAAAAAATTTATCCTTAATTTGCGCAAATATTTATTAAAAGATAAACCCCAGTTTGGAGAACTTATACGTTCTACTGGGACATTCACGGAACAAGCAGAAACTCTTTTAAAAGAAGCTATTCAAGAAAATACCGAACGTTTTCTACTTCGAGAACAAAAATAATACTTTCTTTATTTTTGAAAAATCGTTCGGAACAGGGTAGAAGATCCTAATTAATAAAGAAAATAACTTTGCTACATTTCAATATTAAATCTTGAACAATTGAATTAATATTATTACGATTACGTCCAATAGGATTTGAACCTATACCTAAGGTTTAGAAGACCTCTGTCCTATCCATTAGACGATGGACGCTATCTTTTTTTTTATTAATTTATTGAAATACTTTATCGCTTTATCGAAAAACAAATTCGACTTTTTATCCATCCACGATTATGTTCGGGAAATAAAGAGAAAGAATAGTAGGGCATCAAAAATTAATTTCGAATGAAATGCTACCTACGACAAAATGCTTTGAATAAGCAATATGAGCGGGTAGCGGGAATCGAACCCGCATCGTTAGCTTGGAAGGCTAGGGGTTATAGTCGGCGTCGATTAACGCCTCTAATTCAGAAACGAACATGAAAATTTCATTCGGCTCCTCCATGGCAGAGAGAAAGGGGGGGGGTCAAGTCAAAAATAATTATTATTCTTTTTTTTTTATTTTTTTTATAATCTTTTATCATCCTAATCTGATCTATCCAGTTTCAATCTACAACATTTCATCCAGATTATAGCCTTGAACAGCTTGTATTATTAAAATAATACAATAAATAGAGGGCTCTATCTAAATCAATAGATAGAGGGCTCTATCTAAATAATGAATTAAAAAGTTATTGGAGAGGAAATAAAGAAATGATATCAGAGGGTCAAATTTTGATAGCCCTTTTTGCTGCTTTTATAACAAGCATTTTAGCTTTCAGATTAGGTAAATCACGTATATTCATAATTTATTCAATTATTCCGATATAGGGAAGATCATAGCACAGCAAGATCTCTTGGCTAGGCTAGAGAAATCGAAGAGTAATTTAGAACGGAATGAACAATACAATTGTATTTTCGTGGTCTTTAGCTTCAAAATTTTAGCTCTATTCATTCTATATCTCCCATCTCGGAGAGATGGCTGAGCGGACTAAAGCGGTGGATTGCTAATCCGTTGTACAGACTATCTGTACCGAGGGTTCGAATCCCTCTTTCTCCGTTCAGTCACTTCAAATGAATCCTAAAATTTTTTAACCTATAGACCTTTTTTATTCTTTACGCCCAGGATTTCGTCCTGGATCGTTCGATAGAAATCCGAAGATAAATAGAGAAACAAAAAATATAACTACTGTGTAAACGAACAGCTTAAGAGTAAGCATTATCTAATCTCCAGGATTCTTATTAGAGTTATGTCATCACCAATCTGGCACTATGATAATTATTCACCGGGAACTCCTCGTGCTATGATTATTTACTAATGCATAGCCTTTAGTTTGGTGGATGTAATTTGGAAACAAAACAACAACATAACACAAGAATACCATCGACTATGATAAGACGGAATGATGAAAAATCTGAAATATCAAAGTAAATTATAATATTAACATGAAATTGTTACAATCTCACCCATGAGGTACTTCAAGTGTTATTGACTTCACTTGCCTTTCACCAAGACTATGGGAGAAACTTTACAATTACACCTCTTAATGGCTTCTTGAGGACACCTTTAAAGCGATGGCTTCCTTCGCACACTTCCTACAATATTTCTCACTACTTCCTTCTATGCTAAATGAGGGGGGTGGCCTCTCTATTTATAGAACTTCCGAGCTTATCCATCTTATCTCTAAGATAGGATAAGAAATCCACTACGATGAATCATATTCCATACCTTAACTCTTATCTCGTATATGTAAGCTTATCTCTTAAGATAAGATAAACCTTATCATTTCACATGGGTTCCACATTTTTAGACTTTTTACAAATAAAATACACAAAATATTTATGACCTCACTCCTTGTCCCGATTACCAATATAATATTTCTAATTCCTAATCATGTAGACCCTACTTCTCTAATTACCCAAATTTTGACATTTTAACATTACGGACCATTTACGACAAATATTTACTTTTACAACATTCCTATTGTACTTTGACTGTTACCATACTCCACATTATTGGCGGCATCAGATCTTGTGCAGCGCCGTTATCTTCTATCGGACGCTACTACTAATTATACTTAACAACATCATATTCCTAATACATACATTAATGAAATAGAAATTATGGAGGAAAATTTTAGTGTTGACATCTTCCCCTTCCTAGCTTCTACTCCGTCCTCGAAGTAGACTATTATTCGCAGTGCTTGGAAAATCTTCAACTTGTCGTGGTTGACCCATTTCGTAATGGGAGTGCCATCCAATTCCTCCGGTCAGTGCACGTACCATTTTCATGCATGATTCTTTATTTTGTAGGGCCCCATCCATTTTGGAATAAATTTTTCTCTGTCTTCTTTTTTTGTATCGGAATCATATACTAGAACCAAGTCATTCACATGAAATGGAGACATTTGGATATTTTGATCAAAGTATTCCTTCGCTTCATTTTATTCTTATAGCTTGTATCCTTAGCTATTTCCCTCATTTCCTCTAACAAATGAAGATGTACCAACCTTTATTTTTGAATCACTTTCATCTATTCTTTCATTTTTCATCACTCGACCGTGGGAATATCAAACTCAATAGGAAGAAGCTGGATCAATGCCATAGGCCAACTGAAATGGGAGTATCCTTGCTGACTTTGATGTTGCCCTATATTCCCACAATGCTACATGAATCCTTTTATCCCATTTATGTACCTGCAAGGCTGCATCTTTTGCTAGAATTTGACACAATACAAAATTTATTCGTTCCACCTGTCCATTTGTGCTTGGCTTGTATGTTGTTGCCTTCCTGTGCTTAATAGAAAACTTATTGACTAGGGCTTCTACCACCTCATTAATGAAGTGGCTTCCTTGATCTGTTACAATTTCTAATGGACAACCAAATCTGGTGACAATGCGTTCATATATGAACCTTGCCACTTTATCCATAGAAGTTGTTTTCAATGGCCTAGCTTCAACCCACTTGGTTAAATAATCTGTGGCAACTACAATATACTTATTTTGGCGTGATGTAGTTGGAAGTGGACGTATAATGTTTATTCCCCACTTTTCAAAGGGACCAAGTGGAAGAATAGGGCATAATGGAGCGATGAAGTCTTACGGTTACCATGTGTTTGACAAATATCACATGTCTTACAATAATTATAACAATATTTAAAAGAGTGGGTCGGTGATAACTGCATCCAAGATCCTTCTTGCTGTAAGTTGTCAGAGAAGTGCCCTCCACATGTACCATTGTGGAATTCTTCTAGTAGTTCCTTCCCTTGATCACGTCCAATTGCCCTCTTGTCTTGTCCATCGGTCTTATTTGAAATAATACTCCATACAAAATAGAATATGGACGACCGACTTGAGTGATCTTCCTCTTAGTCTTTGCATTGGCACCATCAGAAACTTGAATTCATTCGGATAATTCCAAATATCTATGTATTCACTAGGGATTGTGTCAAGGGATAACAAGGTCGCATCGGGAAATCATCATCATCACAAGATGATCTGAACCATCATAGGCTCGAGAGAGTGCATTTACATTGACATGCTTCTTTCCTGGCCTATCTATAATATCAAATTCAAATTCTTGTAGCAAAATTATCCATCTTGCTATCCTCCCTAATGGGTTAGGCTTATTTACAATATATTTTAGAGCCTGATGATCTGTTACAACTAGAAATTTTTGCCCTAGCAAGTAATTTCTAAACTTCTTTATAGCAAAAATGATAGCCAGAGCCTCTTTTTCAGTTATAGTATAATTTACCTCAGCACTGCTCATTTGTCTGCTCCCAAAGTAAATTGGATGTTCATTCCCATTTTCATCCTTTTGGCTCAAAGTACTTCCTAGTGCTACATCTGAGGCATTAGTGTACACAATGAATGGCTTGCTCCAATCTGGATTCTTCAAAACAGGTGAAGACACCAGGGCTTCCTTCAATTGTCCAAAAGCTTCATGCGCCTTATTTCTTCTATTCATAGGAAATGGTAAATCTTTGATTTTTGAAACTTTATCAGGATCAGTACCAATACCATCTCTGGATACAACATGCCCTAACAAAACGCCTTTAGAACATCCAAAGACACACTTTGTAGGGTTTAGTGAGGCTTGTGCTTCATCTAACCTTTGAAATGCTGTCTCCATCTAGTGCAGGTGGTCTAACTTGTTCCCATAGATGTAAAAATCATCCAGAATACTCTGATGAAGGTCCCAATGTAGGGTTCGAACACCCTATTCATCAAATTTGGAATGTTGTTGGAGCATTACACAACCCAAAAGGCATAACTCTATAAGCAAATGTTCCCCAAGGAGTGGTGAACGTGGTCTTTAGCTGATCTTTCTCTGCTATACGAACTTGGTTGTAGCCGCTATATCCATCAGCAAAACTATAGCACTCCTGGCCAGCTACTTCATCCAAGATCTGATCTGAAAATGGAAGAGGGTAATGATCCTTCTTTGTTGCCTTATTGAGCTTCCTGTAATCAACACAAATGCGTAGCTTCCCATTCTTTTTTATTGAGATCACAATGGGAGAAACCCATTCTGAATTCTCCATAGCAAATATGAATCCTGCATCAAGCAACTTATCTATTTCTTCTTTTACAGTCTTGGAAAAATTAGGATTCATTCTATATGGCATTTGCTTTATGGGCTTAGCACCATCTACCAGCTCAATACAATGTTCTACCCAACTTACTTGATGAAGTTCCTTGTAATCAAAAGTGAATAGGTGTATGTACCTTGAAAGAGCTAGAGGTAGGATTCCTTCTCAATCTCATCATCAAAGATCACCAATCTTTATTTGTTGGAGACGATCATCAACTTCTTCTTCGAGATAATTTTATGGGGTCATGAGTTGGTGTGGTGGAAGGATATCCATGACTAAAACATCCACCTCACTTTCTTCATCTTCGGTGTCCACTTCACCGGTACTAGAGTAATCAGAGGATGTCCAATCATCAGTTTTATCACTTGAATCCATAGGTTCTCCTTTATGATGTCGAGGATCACGTTTATCATCACTTGAATCCACAAGTTCTACTTTATGATGTTGAGGGATCATGTTTATCTTCACCCTCTCTCTACCACGTCTAAGTGTCATGAAACCTTCATTCCAAAGTAGTTTTTGCATGAACTCTCCTTAGCCATGGTCTTCCCAAGCAGAGCATTGGAGTACATAGCAAGTACCATTTTCATCACTGAAAGTCTACCACACATACAACACCCATAATGAGATATTTCCACATTTGAAACTACACCTCTCGGTTTAGTTTTTCCTTATTTAATGACCTTAACATAAGTGTTGAAGGGCGATCAATTTTAAACCCAACATATTCATTCTGAGACTTGGTCATTACATTAATGCAGCACCTCCATCAACTAAGACATCATGAATTGAAATACCATTACATAATACCTCGGCTTGTGGAGCATAGGATCCTCCTTTGCCTCCAAAATAGGGACCTCAACCTCCTTTCTTCGCCGAGCATTGAGTCCACTTCGCATCTCCCGCCTCTTCTCGAAGACTGACCCAAGAGTTGACCATATGTAATATTTGCAGCCTTTTGGATAGATCTTCCAAGATGGAGTATGGTCCTTGCCCCGTGAAATCGGAAAATCCTGCACACCCAAATTTCTTCTCCTATGTTTCTTACTAGTTTCTTCTTTCATCTTCTTAGGATCATTTCCATCTTGATTATCTTTTTCTTTCTTTCTTTTTGTTACAAACATATCTACTTCATTATTTCGCTCTTATCTACTACATCAAAAGAATTCATAGGTGCTTGTCCTTTATCATTATCTCCTTTACCAGATGTAGAAGCTCTATCTGGACAATTATACTTATAATGACCCTTTTTATAACAACCATAACATACAACTTCAGAAATATTTCTTTTTGGACCTCTATCTCCTCCCTGAGAACTAAATTATTTTCCTTGAAGAAGATTAATAGTTAACTGACCCATCTTTTGAGGCAGATCTTCATACTCAGTAGATGTACTAGGAGAAATATTTGTGCTCACCGAGAGTGGTTGTGGATTCTAGACCAAAGGTGCTGGTGTAGGCTCTACTTTAGCAACAATTTCTTTGGGCTCCTCTTCCATGCTTTCTTCTTGCCTTCTTGCAATCTCCTTTACTTGTTCAATGGTATTTGGGCGGTCATACTTCACTCGTTGTTTGATCTCTGGCTTCATCCCAAGAATGAAGTGCTTACATAGGAGATTATCCACACCATTCATCAACCCATCCACTAATCCTTCCTTAGGATCGGGCATTGAGTTTCCTCCTTAGCTCAGAACACGAGCATGATAATCCCTTATCTTCTCCTTCTCTCCTTGGGATAGCTTTGTGACCTCGATCATGAGATCTCGCATATTTTCGTTGTTCACCAAATTCTTCAAGAAAACTTTTAGTTAATAAATCCCATGAATTTTTCACATTATCACCTAGTGTTTCAAACCACCTAAGTCTTTGAACCATCCAAAAAGGTAGGAAAAATTCAGTCCATTGTTCCCTTCTTATAAGGCCATTACAAATACAAGATCGCTTAAACTCTTGAATGAAAGAAGAAGCATCTTCATTAGATTGAGCTGAAAAAATAGGAATCTTTCCCATTTTCAAAAGTAACCACCGTGAAATACCAACCCACAAGTACAATCAACAAGACTTATGTGCACAAATAATTGGAATCACTATACTAGAAAGTGACTTTACACCTTTCTACAGTAAAATAGAAATGACCATGGTAAACTATGGTAAAACTTGACTTACTGTGGTAAAAACTGACTTTACTGTGGTAAACACTATTCACGGTAAAAAGTGAAGTTACTGCGGTAAATACTATTCACGGTAAAAAGTGACTTTACTGCGGTAAATACTATTCCCAGCAAAAATGACTTTACCATGGTAACTACTATTCATGGCAAAAATGACTTTACCATGGTAACTACTATGCACAGTAAAAACAAGGTTACCCTCCAATTGATTTTTGACTAAGTGGGAATATCTCTCCAGAAAATCCACCAACGAGGAATGGTCCAAGCAACGGAACCAAAATGTCATCACCAATCGGCACTATGATAATTCTTCACCTGGGAACTCCTCGTCTTTATGATTATTTACTAATGCAGACTTTAGTTTGGTGGATGTAATTTGGAAACAATAAAACAACATAACACAAGAATACCATCGACTATGATAAGACGGAATGATGACAAATCTGAAATATCAAAGTAAATTATAATATTAACATGAAATTGTTACAATCTCACCCATGAGGTACTTCAAGTGTTATTGACTTCACTTGCCTTTCACCAAGACTATGGGAGAAACTTTACAATTACACCTCTTAATGGCTTCTTGGGACACCTTTAAACCGATGGCTTCCTTTGCACACTTCCTACAATATTTCTCACTACTTCCTTCTATGCTAAATGGGGGTGGCCTCTCTATTTATAGAACTTCCAGGCTTATCCATCTTATCTTTAAGATAGGATAAGAAATCCACTCGATGAATCATATTCCATACCTTAACTCTTATCTCGTATATGTAAGCTTATCTCTTAAGATAAGATAAACCTTATCATTTCACATGGGTTCCACATTTTTAGACTTTTTACAAATAAAATACACAAAATATTTATGACCTCACTCCTTGTCCTTATTACCAATATAATATTTCTAATTCCTAATCATGTAGACCCTACTTCTCTAATTACCCAAACTTTGACATTTTAACATTACTGGACCACTTACGACAAATATTTACTTTTACAACATTCCTATTGTACTTTTTGTTACCATACTCCACATTATTGGCGGCATCGCATGGCAAAGCACCGTTATCTTCTATCGGACGCTACTACTAATTATACTTAACAACATCCTATTCCTAATACATACATTAATGAAATAGAAATTATGGAGGAAAATTTTAGTGTTGACGATTCTGAAAGGAATAGATCATCAATCTTTGCATCATATAATTGATACTTCAATACCAAGCAATATTACCATTTTAAATCTAAAATGGTACGATTTTGGTCTCCACATTATGTGTGGAGATCAAATTAAAAAATATGAATTTATTAAATATTTTGAAATTTACTCTTTGCTTGGGATTGAAGAGTTGAAATAGGGACTCAACTCCTAGTTCAACTATCCTAAACAAGTTTAGGATCGTCAGAATCAATAAATTGATTCCCTACTCCCCTTTTTTTGCAATTAAATCTAACGGATATTTCCTCTATGTCATTTGCATCAATATCTAATAGCCCCAACTCTCCCTATGATGGGGGTTCGGAACTGACTAAGACGAATTAAAAAGGATTGAGCCTGGGAGGTAGGTATTTTGATCTGTTGGCAACCAGAATAGAATTGCTGCTTCACAAAATAAGCAGCAGAACAAGGAAAAATTAATTCTACAAAATTAAAATTTGGTTAATGACAGCGATCCAAGATCCATCAATATATGGAAATGGAATAAAAGTATGGATACAATATTTAAATGGTTTTGCATCAAGTTAATTGTTTCTTTTTTATAAAAAGAAATCGATACTTCTTGCTAAGATTATCGAAAACTTACGGCAGCTTGCCAAGCAAAGGCTAAGAGAAAAAAGAACAAAGGTATAATTGGCATTATATCTACAATTGGATCAGAAATAGCATAAGCCTCGGGCAATTTGGCTAAAAATGGATTATTCAAATGAAAAGCGGCATCGTCTAGACAAATATTGAGGTTGAGTATAACTGGCATTTTGATTCTCCGATCAATAAAAATGATGTAAAAGCTCAAAAGTATTTTGCCAATTAATCGAAATTATTTGGCAAGATTATACTTTGAGTTTTCGGGTTGGAAGGGATCATTTCTTCATAAATAATTTTAACCATTCTGATAGAGAATGACCAATTAATAGATATTCTTGTTTCTTTTTCCGTTCCCCAACCGAATTACTTAAAATAAAGCTATTAATAAATATACAATCGATATTCCATATAAGAAATCTAATAAGAATAATACAAGAATAATACAATTCAGATTAGAATGGAACCTTGTTTGAATATATAAACAAGATATAGGATCTTATATGCATTCATCATATAAGAATGGGGCGTGGCCAAGCGGTAAGGCAACAGGTTTTGGTCCTGCTATTGCGAAGGTTCGAATCCTTTCGTCCCAGATGGGACAAATAGTAATATTTCAAATAAATAAGAATGGTAAATCCAATTTAATTTATACTTTTTTCTTATTTCTCATCATTTCATAGACTATACTTATGGAAGGGAAATATAATAAGGCATAAATATGGAAAGGTATATTTTTGTGGTGTAGGATAGGAACACAAATCAAATTTTAAAAAGGCTAATTTATAATTTATGAAATTAGCCTATTGGATGTATGCTGGTCCTGCTCATATTGGAACTCTACGAGTAGCTAGTTCCTTCAAAAATGTGCATGCCATTATGCATGCTCCTCTAGGAGATGATTATTTTAATGTAATGCGTTCTATGTTAGAACGCGAAAGAGATTTTACTGCTGCAAGTGCTAGCATAGTAGATCGTCATGTATTAGCACATGGATCTCAAGAAAGAGTTGTGGATAATATTCTCCGGAAAGATAAGGAGGAACGTCCCGATCTTATTATATTGACACCTACATGTACCTCTAGTATTTTGCAAGAGGATTTACAAAACTTTGTGTATAGAGCATCCATAATTTCTGATTCCAACGTCATTTTTGCGGATGTGGATCATTATCAAGTGAATGAAATTCAGGCAGCGGATAGAACTTTGGAACAGGTAGTTCGATATTATTTAGATAGATTAGATAGATGCTATAGACAAGAAAAATTGGATCAATTCCTGACAAATGCGCCTTCTGTCAATATAATTGGAATTTTTACATTGGGTTTTCATAATCAACACGATTGTCGTGAGTTGAGACGTTTGTTACGAGATCTGGACATCGGAATTAATCAAATAATTCCTGAAGGAGGATCTGTAGAAGATCTTAAAAATTTACCAAAAGCTTGGTTCAATCTAATTCCTTATCGTGAAGTGGGCTTAATGACAGCGATGTATTTGAATAAAGAATATGGAATGCCTTACATATCCACAGCCCCCATGGGGGCTGTGGATATGGCTGAGTGGATCCGCCAAATTCAAAAAAATGTGAATACCTTAACTCTTAGTTCATCGATTAAAAGAGTTGATTATGAACATTATATCGACGGACAAACTCGATTTGTTTCCCAAGCTGCTTGGTTTTCAAGATCTATTGATTGTCAGAATTTGACGGGGAAAGAAACAGTCGTTTTTGGTGATGCAACTCATGCTGCTTCAATAACTAAGATACTTGCTCGAGAAATGGGAATTCGTGTGAGTTGTTCGGGTACTTATTGCAAACACGATGCGGAATGGTTCAAAGAGCAAATTCAAGGTTTCTGTGATGAAATACTTATCACAGATGATCATGCTGAAGTAGGAGATATGATCGCTCAGATGGAACCATCTGCAATATTTGGTACTCAAATGGAACGTCATATTGGTAAACGTCTTGATATTCCTTGTGGAGTTATTTCTGCACCAGTTCATATACAAAATTTTCCCTTGGGATACCGACCCTTCCTAGGTTACGAAGGTACTAATCAAATAGCTGATCTAGTTTATAACTCATTTGCTTTGGGTATGGAGGACCATCTTCTAGATATTTTTGGTGGGCATGATACTAAAGAAGTAATAACTAAATCATTATCCACGGATACAGGCCTAATTTGGAATCCTGAAAGTCGACTAGAATTAAGTAAAATCCCCCGTTTTATTAGAGAAAAGGTAAAAATAAATACTGAGAAATTAGCACGACAAAAGGGCATTGAAACCATTACTGTCGAAGTAATGTACGCAGCTAAAGAAGCGTTCAATAGCTAGCTAGGATAATGAACTGATGTTATTACAAAAATGTATGAATTCATGACTATTCATAATTAC
Source organism: Taxus wallichiana var. yunnanensis (assembly GCA_018340775.1). Taxonomy (NCBI): domain Eukaryota; kingdom Viridiplantae; phylum Streptophyta; class Pinopsida; order Cupressales; family Taxaceae; genus Taxus; species Taxus wallichiana. The sequence goes on from CM031242.1 coordinate 928,506,903, forward strand.
ATATCGATTTTGGATCAGATACCTACCTTTATTATAATTATTATAATAATTTGTCTGTCTAAAACGATGTGGTAGAAAGCAACGTTCGACTTGAACGACATGATTGGTTCTGTGTATTATGACATCTGCCATTTTCGATTCGAAGATGCTCTTAGCTCAACATTTATCTCCTTAAAAAGATATGCGGAGTTTAACCAGAAAGGAGATATAAATTAGGGGATAGAATCTAGGGTTAGTGTAAATGTTCTAAATGAGCTATAATTATTTTGTAAGTCTACATCGAGTTAAAAAAATGATCAGATCAATTTTGGGAAAAACTAGATCCCAATTCTACAAAGATTAATCAGTTCTATTGCTGAACGTGGAAAAGAGAATAGCGAAATGTATGTTTTAGAGGGGGGGTTCTTTTGTCGATCTAACTCAATGAGTTACCTATCGAATTGTAGCAATTGATGCTAAGTCTCGAAGAAAAGGAAGAGCTATCCAGGAATTCGGTCTTTATTTTATGATCCAATGAATAAGTATGAAACCCGCTTATTTTATGTTACTATTGTAAATTTCCTCGAATTAGGAGCTCAACCTACAGGAACTGTTCATGGTATTTTTCTGAGGGCAAAAATGTTTCGTTTTAAACACGCTTTTTAATTAATAAAAATAATAAAAAAAGGGGAGATAAGTCATGCGACTACGTCTAGGTCCAATAAATTTATCAATAAATTTAAATTACATGAGATTTCTATATTATTCAAGTTTCGTGTCATGGTTGTTTTCTTATTATCCTTTTTTTTTCCTCTTATTATATGCAAATTTCATGTATATTAATGCCCTGCGACGCTATATACGTAGGCAGCTTAGAAATTTTCAGTTTTGGATATGGAAATAATAAAGATTTGAGTCGTTCAACCGAGAATGATAAAACATGTAATGTATGAAAGAACCGAATCAAATGAAATAAGGAACTAACTTCCTATGGAAAACTTGGAAGTTTAATATAATTTTTGATAAATTAGAAAAATTATAATTTTTAACGAATAATATAATTTTGTTTTTTTGTTACTATCATTCATAGATAAGCGTATGATCCTCTATTCTATTAGTGTGTCTAATATAATTATTTTCGTCTTAATGTAGTGCCAATCCAACAATTAAAGAAAAAAAGTGTCTATTCCAACATATTGGGATTGACAATAGCGCATTGTGCCAATAGAATTCATAATAAATAGAATACATTCTATTTATTAGGTCCACCATTCATTATTTTTTGAATCACGATTCTTTTTTTAATCATCGTGAATTCGTATGACGGATCATAAATAACTTAATCTAACGGATCATAAATAACTTAATCTATAGATTAAGTTATTTGATTCTAGAAATTGTAGAGGATAAATTCTAGATCCTTTATCCTCTATTTGTCAATAGATTCTATTTATTCCTGACAACGATTGTTCAAATATCATATAAGTTTATTCATACGGTATAATTTAATATTATACTTCTATTGTATCTCTCCAAATAGCAAATAAGGGTTGTTAACTCAATGGTAGAGTACTCGGCTTTTAAGTGCGACTAAGGTCTTTTACACGTTCGGATGAAGTAAAAAATTCGTCCATACCGTCGGTAAAGTTAGTAAGACTACGACTGATCCTGAAAAGAATAATAAATGGAAAAAGCAGCATGTCGGTCTAACAATCTTGACTTGATTTATTAAATCTTATTTGATCAGAAGCGTATTTTACCAAGGAATCAAATGTATGAGAATATGTATATTCTATACAGCGATGTATAATATATGTTATTTGAACAAATCCAAATGTATTATGGAATAAGATCGAATCAACACACGATTAAGTTGAGTGAGTCAATGGAGAAAGCTAGATGGCTTGAATCATAAAGAAAAACCAGAAGACCGAGCTTCTGTTCCTCATTTGAACGAGGAATTCCTTTTACTAATCAGAAGTTAAGAGCACTTTAGTAACCGATAGGGGGAGTTTTTCCCTGTATTAGATCAGGGATTTCTACACCCGCAATGAATCCTAAGTACTCAAAGACAAATGTGTAAGAGAAATAGTGTACTGACCAGCGAAATTTCTTCGCTGAGTCAGGAGAGCGATCGGACTGCCAAGATAAAATATTTTCGTTCTTCCTCATGACGAATGAATATTTATTGTAAAGAGAATATTCAGATAGGATTCTCTATTCTTTCCCGACTAAATCGCACCATGTAATTTCATAATCCAAGAGGTTATTTTAGGGCCCGGGTTTTTCTTAAAATGGATGAGTTACAAAGATATGGAAACAAGCATAAATCTTGGCAACAATGCTTTTTATATCCACTTTTTTTTCGAGAAGATCTTTACACAATTGCTCATGATCTTTATTTAGATAAATCGAGTTCCTCCGAACCGACGGAACTTTCAATTTCTAATTTTTTTAGTTTCCCAACTGTAAAGCGTTTGATTCGTCGGATACGTCAACAAAATGATTCAAATTCAATTGGTTTATTCAGGAATTGTGATCCAAATCGATTTATTAATCGCAATAGGAACTCTTATTCTGAATTGGTACTAGAAGGTTTGACAGTTATCTTGGAAGTTTCATTGGCAATGCAATCAAAACATTTTATAGAAGGAATGGATGGATGGAAGAGTATCCGATCAATCCATTGCATATTTACCCTTATGGAGGATAAATTCCCATATTCCAATTATGTATCAGATATACGAGTACCCTACTCGATTCATCCGGAAATTTTGGTTCGGACTTTTCGTCGCTGGATCCGAGATGCTCCTTCTTTGCATCTATTACGATCCATTCTACACGAATGGAGAAATAGTTTTAGTGCAGAAAATTTGCAGAAAGCTCTGGTTCCACCGAGGGAGAATAGGAGGTTCTCCCTGTTCCTGTGGAATTCTTATGTATATGAATGTGAATCCTTTTTAGTTTCGCTTCTGAAACAATTTTATCATTCACGATCGTTGTTGTATGGATCTTTTCCCGATCGAACTCATTTTGATAAAAAGATCAAACATATTGTCATATTTCCGGTCAAAATTTCAACGAAAAGGATCTGGTTGTTGAAGTATCCTTTCATATACTATGTTAGATATGGAGAAAGATCCCTTATAGCTCTAAAAGGTACTCACCTTCAAGTGAAAAGATGTAGATATCATCTGTTTAATTTTTGGCAATATTATTTCCATCTTTGGTCTCAACCGTATAGGGTATGTATTCTTGAACTATCCAAGATTTATTTTTATTTTTTAGGTCATTTTCTGAGTTTTAAAATGAAAACTCTCGTGGTTAGGACCAAAATGCTAGATGATTTATTGATTAGCGATATCATTGCCAATGAATTTAATCCAATAGCTCCGATTAGATCCATTCTTTTATATTTGACTAAAGAAAGGTTCTGTGACATCTCAGGTTAGCCAATTAGTAGATTTTCTCGGATAAATCTATCAGATGATGATATCCTCGATCGATTCGATCGAATGTGTAGAAATATTTTTCATTACTACAGTGGATCCATTAATAAAGATGGTTTATATTATATAAAGTATATACTTCTACTTCCATGTGCTAAAACTTTAGCTTGTAAACATAAAAGTACGATACGTGTAGTTCGGGAAGAATCAGGTTCGGAACTCTTCACAAAATCGTTCTCAAAGGAACGAGAATTCATTTATTCGTCCTTTTCAAAGACTTGTTCACAGAGAGAACGAAATTGGAATTCAGATATTATCCAGATAAATCTCCTGGTTAATTACTGGCAAAAGATACATAATAAACAAATAGAAAAATGATTTGACCAATGAAATGCTTATTAGATCAATTAACTCACTATGGGCTTTTTACACCCGGGAATCCAAATGATTTATAAATTAATATATTGAGAAAGCCGTGTGCAATGAAAATTGCAAGCACGGTTTGGGGAGAGATTTCTTACTCATTTAAATAAATGATAAGGAGTAGATAATCCACATCCATTTCGGGTTCAAGTCCGAGTTAGGGATCAAGTCCCGGCAACCCAAGGATAAGATCAATAGGGTTCTATAGACATCAACAAAAAAAGAGAAATGAAAAATATACTAATTCGAGGAAACTACTATATTATAGATAATCTTATTTGATTCATAAATAAATTAAAAATATTGGTTGACATACAGATATGAATCATGTTATACTGTTTAACAACAAGCGTATATGCTTGGGAGCTTCTAATGATTAAATAAACCAAGTTCTAACCATGACCGCAATTCTAGAAAGACGCGAAAGCGCAAGCCTATGGAATCGTTTTTGCGATTGGATCACTAGCACCGAAAACCGTCTTTATATTGGCTGGTTTGGTGTCTTGATGATTCCTACCCTATTGACTGCAACCTCTGTATTCATTATTGCTTTCATTGCAGCTCCTCCAGTAGATATTGATGGTATTCGTGAGCCTGTTTCCGGTTCTCTTCTTTATGGAAACAATATTATCTCCGGTGCTATTATTCCTACCTCTGCAGCCATTGGTCTGCATTTCTATCCCATCTGGGAAGCAGCTTCTGTTGATGAATGGTTATATAACGGCGGTCCCTATGAGCTAATCGTTCTACACTTCCTACTTGGTGTAGCTTGCTACATGGGTCGTGAGTGGGAGCTTAGCTTCCGTCTAGGTATGCGTCCTTGGATTGCTGTTGCATACTCAGCCCCTGTTGCAGCTGCTACTGCTGTTTTCTTGATCTACCCTATCGGTCAAGGAAGCTTTTCTGACGGTATGCCTCTAGGAATCTCTGGTACTTTCAATTTCATGATCGTGTTCCAGGCTGAACACAATATTCTTATGCATCCATTTCACATGTTAGGTGTAGCTGGCGTATTCGGCGGCTCTCTATTTAGTGCTATGCATGGTTCCTTGGTAACTTCGAGTTTGATCAGGGAAACCACCGAAAATGAGTCCGCTAATGCAGGTTACAAATTTGGTCAAGAAGAAGAAACTTACAATATTGTAGCTGCTCACGGTTATTTCGGCCGATTGATCTTCCAATATGCTAGTTTCAACAACTCCCGTTCTCTACATTTCTTTTTAGCTGCTTGGCCAGTAGTAGGTATCTGGTTTACTGCTCTAGGCATCAGCACTATGGCATTCAACTTAAATGGATTCAATTTCAACCAATCTGTTGTTGATAGTCAAGGTCGTGTAATTAACACTTGGGCCGATATCATTAATCGTGCTAACCTTGGTATGGAAGTTATGCACGAACGTAACGCTCACAACTTCCCTCTGGATCTAGCTGCTGTTGAAGCTAATTCTATAGATGGCTAATTAATCAATCCGATGGATTGTTAGCGTATTTAAATCCTGGAAAATAAAAACAGTACCAAACCTTTTTGAAAGGCTTGGTACTGTTTTTTCCGTCTAAACATTTATTGCAAACAGAGCATAATAAATGCTTATTATGCATCCAGCAGGAATTGAACCCGCGACTTCCCAATTATGAGTTGGGTGCTTTTACCATTCAGCCATGGATGCTAGATAAAGCAAATAAAGTTTATACTATTTATAGATAATATATCTATATATATTATCTTATATTAGGTACCCAATCTGATTCTCTTATTATTCGATTCATGCCTATTGCTTTCAATAAATAAAGCAATACGACTCACTTGTTCGAGAGTTGCAAGAAGGTTATCGATCTTGCAAAACTTTGATGTCCGGTCAGAACTTGGTTAGCAAGTGGTCCAAACTCGATCAACTAATATTATTAGTTAGTCACATTTTAGTATCATTTTATTTTTTTTTTTTGTTGTTGGGACTTAGAAACTTTCATTCTAAAAGATGGAAAAGAAAAAATGAATCGTCAAGGATCAAGATCTTTATATTTACCTAATTATTTCAATTTGATCAATTGGTTTGGGGTGGAGTACATACACCACACATTAAGTAATCATTCAAGGCAGTGGATTGTGAATCCACCACATATCCGGGTTCAATCTCCCGTCGTAAGTCAATTATCCTTTACGACAGGATGAAAATCTTTGTCGCATCTTATAATATGATTTTATTATAGATAGGAGGGAGCTCAAAAACAAGGTGAAACGATGGAATATGTGAATAAATAAGGCAAAGTTAAACTAAAATTAGATCGAACGAATAAGAATAATGAAAAAGTTCGGGCGATCAAAAATAAATAAAAGGAGATCAAAAGATGAAAATAGCAGTTTATGGAAAAGGCGGAATTGGTAAATCAACGACTAGTTGTAATATTTCAATTGCCCTAGCCAGACGTGGTGAAAGAGTGTTACAAATTGGATGTGATCCCAAACATGATAGTACTTTTACTCTGACAGGATTTTTGATACCTACAATTATAGATACTTTGAAATCCAAGGATTATCATTACGAGGAAATTTGGTCCGAAGATGTAATCCATAAGGGTTATGGAGGGGTAGATTGTGTGGAAGCTGGAGGGCCACCAGCAGGAGCTGGATGTGGGGGATATGTAGTAGGAGAGACTGTCAAATTGTTAAAAGAATTAAATGCATTTTACGAATATAATGTAATAATATTTGATGTATTAGGTGACGTGGTTTGTGGAGGTTTTGCTGCTCCATTGAACTATGCAGATTACTGTGTAATTATTGCAGATAATGGATTTGACGCATTATTTGCAGCTAATCGTATTACTGCCTCTATCAGGGAAAAAGCTCGTACACATCCACTCCGATTAGCAGGCTTGGTTGGAAATCGTACCTCTAAATCTAAAAGAGATCTTATCAATAAATATGTAGAAGCCTGCCCAATGCCTGTAATAGAAGTGTTACCTCTTATTGAAGATATTCGAGTTTCAAGAGTCAAGGGAAAAACCTTATTTGAAATGGTTGGATCCGAACCATCTCTTAACTATGTGTGTGAATATTATTTAAACATAGCGGATCAAATATTGTCCCAACCAGAAGGTATTGTACCAAAGGAGATTCCAGATCGGGAATTATTCAGTTTACTCTCTGACCTTTATCTGAATCCTATTGATGAGGGGAGACATAAAAATAATAAGGAAAATTTACTTGGATTTACGACAATTTAATCAACATAGTTATTAATATTTATGTCAGTGAAAGTTTATGAAACTCTTACTGTCGAATGTGAGACAGGTAATTATCATACTTTTTGTCCAATTAGCTGTGTGTCTTGGCTATATCAAAAGATTGAGGACAGTTTCTTTTTAGTTGTGGGTACAAAGACATGTGGTTATTTTCTGCAAAATGCACTTGGGGTTATGATTTTTGCAGAACCCCGCTATGCAATGGCAGAATTGGAAGAAGGAGATATCTCGGCTCAATTGAATGATTATGAGGGATTAAAAAGGCTTTGTATTCGAATAAAAAAGGACAGAGACCCCAGCGTCATCATATGGATAGGTACTTGTACTACAGAAATAATCAAAATGGATTTGGAAGGTATGGCACCAAAATTAGAGTGGGAAATTGGAATCCCAATTCTAGTGGCAAGAGCGAATGGACTGGATTATGCTTTTACTCAAGGAGAAGATACTGTGTTAGCTGCGATGGCACATCGTTGTCCAGAACCAGAATTATTCGTTCGTGAACGAAAATTCACTATACAAAAACAAAATTACTTCGCTTTTCATTCTATAAAAAAACATGAATTGGGCGAATATGCAAATAGTCCGTCCTTAGTTCTTTTTGGATCTTTGCCGTCCAATGTGGCTTCTCAACTCAATCTAGAATTAAAACGCCAATCCATCAAGGTATCAGGTTGGTTACCTGCTCAAAGATATACTGATCTTCCATCATTGGGTGATGGAGTTTATGTTTGTGGTGTTAACCCCTTTTTAAGTCGGACAGCGACAACTTTGATAAGACGCAAAAAATGTGAATTAATTGGAGCTCCTTTTCCTATCGGTCCGGACGGAACGCGTGCTTGGATTGAAAAGATTTGTCCTGTATTTGGTGTTGAAACCCAAGGTCTGGAGGAAAGGGAGGAACGGATATGGGAAAGTTTAAAGGATTATCTTGACTTGGTACGTGGGAAATCTGTCTTTTTCATGGGAGATAATCTGCTAGAAGTCTCTCTAGCAAGATTCTTAATCAGATGTGGAATGATCGTTCATGAAATTGGTATTCCATATATGGATAAACGATATCAAGCTGCTGAATTATTACTTTTACAAGATACATGTATAAAGATGTGTGTACCAATACCACGAATTGTGGAAAAACCGGATAATTCGAATCAAATACAACGTATACGCGAATTACAACCCGACTTAGCTATTACTGGAATGGCTCATGCTAACCCGTTAGAGGCAAGAGGAATTAGTACTAAATGGTCAGTTGAATTTACCTTTGCCCAGATTCATGGGTTTGCCAATGCAAGAGATGTACTTGAATTGGTTACTCGACCCCTACGACGTCAGAAAAATTTAGAAGACTTGGGTCGGACCACCTTAGTCATAAAAAAAAACAAGTTTAAAATGTCCCAGTAATTCTCATTATTATATTATTATAAATTAATTATTTAATTTAATCTATCCAATTTGATTTCGATTATTTCTAAAAATAAGTTGTGGGGTCGATATATAAGAGAGTAAAGATCAAAATTGGGATCAATTCTGTCATTTTCAATTAAATTCGTGGATGTGAACGATAACTAAGATAACTAATATTTATTCTTTTCTATGGGAGATAGAAGTTATTTCTATAATAATTTCGCAATCTCCCATACTTCTATGGGATATAATAATTATGATTTATGATAATAATCATAATGTCACACCACAGATGGACATAGAATAGAGATCATTGACACTTTTGGGATTGGGATATATAATTTTAATGTATATTGTTTGATTAATAAAGTGTAAGGAAATAGGCATATAATAAGATAAACAGATAAACTTAAACCATAAGGAGGTTTTATTTTTATATGGTAATCAATATATTAATATGATAATATATCATATTGATATGCCAATCAATATAGTAAGCCAATCAATATATAAATATATGTTATTAATATATTTAGTGAATAATATTGACAATCAATATATTGACTATATATAATCATTAATAATATAGTCGTCAAATTATTATAAACCATGTTATTCTATTCCCTTTCTAAAAACTGTTATTCTATCCCATTTCTCAAAAATATACTTAAATCAAACCATAAGGAGTTATATATGATTTTGATTTTTCTACATTTCGATTTTTCGTGTGGTCATGGGAATTCATTATTCCCTGTTATTCTATCCCATTTCTCAAAAATATACTTAAATCAAACCATAAGGAGTTATATATTATGATTATTCAAAATATCAATTTTATTTATAGTCTGGTATCATCATGGGTCCTAACGTTTAGTCCGATGGTCATATTTGGTTTCTATTATGGCTTCTTAACTACATTGCCGATTAGTCCGGCACAAATCTATTATGTAAGATCTTTACTACTAAAAGATCTTAGAATTTACAGGGAAGATAGAATGATTCCTACGGGAGGAATAATTCTCAGCGGTTCTTTTGTAGGTCAAGTTCTAGTCTTCTCATCCATTTACCTTTCTCCTATTTATGCAGCATTATGGAAGCCTCATACAATGGCTCTAATGGTTACACCAATTATGTGTTTAATTTTTATTAAGGTACTATTTTGTGATCTATCGGACTCCTCAATCAACGAGTTTATTCCTTGGATCAACAATATAGAAATGGAATTCATTGTTGCACTAATTCTACAATTGCTAAATCCTGCCCTTTTTTTCAGCAAGTCTATTTATAGCAGACTGATAAACCTAATGTTATTTCACTATAGTAGAAGCCTTTTGTTTCTGCTAAGTACCGCCGCCGGATGGTTAAGCGGACAGCTTCTATTCATAAAAGTGACAGAAGTATTCTGTTCACGTGTGGAACATGATTCACCCTTTAGATTGGAAGCAAGAAAACGGCATATTGGTGTAACTTTCCAAATGCTTTTCTTGGGTTACTTTGTACTCATGTGTTATGGTAGAACCCCTACCCCACTAATTACTAAGTGGTTTGGCGATAAATTCTTGAGTCGAGGTCCTCAAGAGGAAGAAGAGGACGAAAATACAAAGGTAGATGATGTTAACAAAAAAAGCGGTAAAAAGAAAAAAGAAGCTTTGAAGAAGAAAAAAGAAGCTTTGAAGAAGAAAAAAGAATCCTTGAAAGAAAAGAACAAAGAGAAAGATGTAATACTATCAGATATCATGTGTAAACCGTGGCCCACAATATTTTTTGATTATCGCCGATTCAATCAGCCATTACGTTATGTCGGTATTGGTGATTTCTTTCTTCGCGGTCCTGTCAAGACCCAACTCGCTGAGTATTTTTTCGATGTTTGTCTCAGTGATGGGCGCCAAAGAATTTCTTTTACAGCTCTACCCAGTATGACTTTCTTTGAGAAAATAGTCAATTTAGGAAGTGAAAATTCTACCACAAATCAGGATCATCTTGATAGATGGATAGTTACCAAAAAAGAAAGAAAGAATTACTTAGGCAAAGAGCTTGAAGACCGAGTTAAAGCTCTAAGCAATGGATTTCCTGTTGAAAATGTAATGGATAAAAGAGTGAGATTTTCGATAACCAACAGTGGAGAGTGCCTTCCAGAAATAAATGATCCTTTACTGAGCGGGCCATTCCGTGGGGTGATGAATCAATTTAAATCACCGTGGATGTTACCTCCTTTGAACTTGGACGATAAGGGATTTCATTTATTTTTATTTAAAAAGCATCAAAAAGCGAAAGTCCATTTTACCAAGGAATTTGGACTTTGTTCATTCGAACGATCGGAAAAAATCGTTCGACCAAAAAATGAAAATGATAAATTAAAAATGATTTTCAAATGGTGGCTCGATAAAATCCGTGTATTCTTACTAGAAGAACAAGAAACACGAACATTTCTGGATGAAGTGACATTGAAAAAGTTGTCGAAAATGTTTGACAATATTTATCCAAAAGATTCGTTGGAATATGTTTTATTGGCCCCAGCAGATTTAGAAGCGGAAATAGCTTCTTGTGATAAAAAAATATATAGTAACTATTTGTTGAATATTTTCCTTCAAACGACGGGTACGAAATGGGAATTGCTTCTTAGTATCCTTTCTACAAAACAGGCTTTGCTTTGTGAGCGATTTTTTCTAATGAGATCGAAAAAACTTCCAGATTCTATAATCTCTATAGATATTCCTGAAGAGATTTCTTATGAAGATCTTCCTTATCCTTATAAAGATACTATTGATGGATATATAAATATTCCTGATGAAGAAATTCCTCATAAAGAATTTTTTGTCCTTTATAATAAATTCCTGAAATTCAGGGAGTTTTTAAATGATAATGAACCGCGAATTAAAGATTTTAGTAAAATTATTGTGCCTACATGCCCTAGCATACTATTAACAGGCTTTTACGATAATATCGCTGTCAAAGATTCCCTGGAGGTTCGTCCAAGAAAAGCTCGAAGTTATCTAGTTATAAAACCCTTTGAAAAAATTGAAGAAGAACGACTAGAAAAGGAAAAACAAAATCAAAATAAAAAAGGAATTATAGACAACTTCTTAAAACGATTCAAAAAAGAGGAAGAGGAAGAGGAAGAGGAAGAGGAAGAAGAAGAAGGAGAAGGAAACGAGGATGAAGAAGATGAAGATGATGAGGATCCGATGTCAAAGGATCTACATGTATTTAGTTATCCGCATGAGGGAAATTTTCGTCGGTTCCTAGTCAAAGGAGCTCTACGTTTTAAAAGACGCAAACTTTCATTGTTTAGCATTTGGACAGCAAAACCACGGTCGAGTCTTTTTGAGAGACTAAAGGAGATGACTAAAATGAAAATGCATCACAAATCCAAACCTGTACCTAAAGCCAAAATTCAAATTGGAGAGACAAAGGAAGATAAAGAGCGGAGGATTTTTAAAGTATTCGAAAAGTTACTCAAAAAAAAACACAGAGGAAGACGCCGTACGAAAGAATTCTTTCGCCGTACTAAAAAGCAGGCATTCGATTGGGAAATATTTCACTATGTAAGAGCTAGTATATTATTTACTCATACATTTATTAGAAAACGAGTATATTTACCTTTATTGATAATAGCTAAAAATATTGGTCGTATTTTATTATTGCAGTTACCCGAATGGGAGCAGGATTGGGATAACTTACATAAAGAATTTTATGTAAAATGCAATTACGACGGTTATGAGCTGACAGACGTAGACGTACCTAAACACTGGTTTAGAGACTACCTAAGAGAGGGGATTCAAATTAAAATTCATAACCCTTTTCGATTGAGACCATGGTATGATGAATCTACCACCGAATCTACTCCTAGTAAAGACAATACTAGTTTCTTAACCCTGTATGGAACAGAAGCTAAAAAACCTTTCGGAAAGCCAACGAAAATACCTTCTTTTTGGAAACCTATTGACGAATGGATTCGGGATTACATTGGCCAACGTACAAATTTCATTATCGAATGGCTAAAACCTATTATCGAATGGATGAAACCTATCATCCAATGGATGAAAATTATTGGCCAATCGATATCACTGATTTGCTCAAAAATAACAAAAGTATTTTGTAAAAAATCTGAACTTCGACCAGATACTCGGAGTACAGAAAATCTTCAAATGAATGACCGAGTCCCTGTACTGATTCGGACTAGGCCTACGCCTAATATGAAATTTACTCTAGAGATAGTACAGGATCCATTGGAACCAAATCTAATTGAAATCGAAGAAATTGAACCAGATGTACATCTGGAAGATCAAGATCTAAATGAGTGGCTAACTCGGATCAAAAAGATGAAGGAACAATATTTGTTAAACTTAGATATTTTAAACAAATTAAAAGCCGATGTGAAAAAGTTGGAAAATAAAATGGATAGGGATCAACCCGGCATACGCCACAAATTTAAAAGGGCACGGGTTAAAATAAAAATTTGGTTTTTTGGTTTCCGAATAACAATAGCTCGATTCATTACGAGGAAATTGCCATATTTTATGAAGGTTTTTATTTTAATAATGGAAAGAACATTTATTGATCTTAAAATAATTGTTCTTAATCTCATCCTTTCAAATTTCCATTTTATAATGCTTTTAATGCAATTTAGGATGAATATTGCAGCAATTATCAGAATATTTATTACGAATGGAAATAGAATTATAAGAATAGTCATTAAGACTAGAAATATAATTTTAAACCCAAAAAAACAAGATTTAAAAAAAAAAATTTCCCAAGCATATGTAGTTGCAAAGATATGGCAACAAATACGGGCTATGAAGGGGTCTTATGCGAGGGATTTACTACAATACAGAACATCGTATCCTTTAATTAAAAAGGATATCAAAGAATTCCTAGATATGCAAGGAATATTGGATTCTAAAGGGCCTCAAGATTTAAGGGTAAAAGATTGGAAACAATGGTTAAAATGGTGTGCCGGGTACAGAATAGCACCCCAGAAAAAAAAGGTAAAAGGTTCGAAACAATGGTTAAAATGGTGTACTGGGTACATAATAGGACCCCAGAAAAGGATAAATGTAATTGGTAACCGATTGGGATGGAGTCAATTTGCATCTTTTTTGGGAGACATTAAATTTGCGTCTTTTATAGGACGACTCCAGAAAAAGATCAAAAGTAACAGATATAATCTTTTAGCATATAGTTATCTCGATTATATGAAAGAGGATACTCACGGATCCCCTATACACTATATACCAAAACCGGACAATCAAGCTATTACCAATTTTCAAAGAACCGAAAAGGATTCCGATTACTCCAAGGATTCCGATTACTCCGAGAATTCCGATGATTCCGATGATTCCGATGATTCCGATTACTTAGAGGATTCCGATTACTCCGATTCCGATTCTTCTAAAACTAGGAAGGAGAAAACTAGGAAGGAGAAAATTAGGAAGGAGAAAACTATAAAGGAGAAAGCTATAAAGGAGAAAACTAGAAAGAGTTCCGATGAATTGACAACTCATAAGAAGCCCTATTACAAATTTCAATTTTGGCTTTTCCCAGAAATTAGAAAAAAAGCAAAAAAAGCAAGAAAACTTGGTGACCTTTTTCCTCCAGACATATTTAGAACGCGTCTTCTTAATATGAATGACTTTGAAGAGTTTAAAATACCAGAGGACTTTGATGTTGATGCTTTTCTTATGGAACTGGAAAGAAAGAGCGAAGAAGAAAAACAAAAAAAACGGGAGGAAGAACAGAGAATTAAGCAAGAAAAAGAACAGAAAAAGAAAGAGAGAGAACGGAAAAAAGCAAAAAGAATGCAAAAACTGAAGGCGGCAACTACTCGAAAAGAAGTAAAAAAACTGAAAAAGGCATTCAGGAAAGAAGATAAGGATAAGAGAAAGAAAAAAATGAGGGACAAAATGAAGGAAAGAAAGGATAAAAGAGTAAAAAAAAAAGCTGAACAAGCTAAAAAACGGGCTGCTCGACGAGCTGAACGAGTTAAAAGAGACAAAAATAGAAAGAATCTAAAATATAGAGACTTTCTAGTTCAAGACTTTAGGAATCTTTATCACAAAGACAAAAAAGAAAGAAAACATCCCGAAAAATTTCGAGTAGACAAAAAAGAAAATACTTTTAAACTAGATGCTGAAAAAAAAGCACAAGGTGACAAAAAGGGATGGGATGAAGTTCATTTTCAATTGGATTTTGGATTGGATAATGAAGAAGGATTGGATAATGAAGAACAAAAAAAAGTAAAAATAAAAAAACTAACAAAAGGAGAAAGGAAAAAGCTAAGAGAAGAAAAAATAGAAAAGAGAACGAAAGAAAAAGAAGAAAGAAAAAGACAGAGAGAAGAAGAAAGAGAAAAAATAGAAAAACAAAGACTAGAGAAAAGAAGAGCGAATAAATTGGCGAATCGAGAAAGGGCGAAAAATGTACTTAATTGGAGAAATAAGTACAAGCTGGGAAACCTGTTTATATATCCTTGGTTTAAAAGTGCCAGAAATGCGACACGTTTCTTAGACCCAAAGAAATTAGGCAACGATAACTTTGCATATCAAGTAGCTAAGCCATATATGGATAACGGAGAACTTGACTTAGAATTATTAGAGCTTATGATGTATATGGGAAATTATTTCAAGGATAACGAGAATACATTTAAGAATATTTTGTGGGATGCAAGAAGACGGTCTATGCCACTTATACCGGGGTACTTTAATGACCGATTCTTTATATATAAAATTGCAAGTTTTTTATTGAAATTAAAAAGTAAAGGGATTGATGTAAATCTTTTTGATGAATCTGTCCGACGCGGAAAAATAGAAACTATGGAGGATGAAAATGAAAAAATTTCAAGTTCCTTCATTTTCGAATATATTTTTATTCCAAGACGTCGTAGAGAATTTCGAATTTTGAATCGTTTGAATCTGGAAAGCACTTTAGGTGAAAGTGCAGGATTGTCAAATAGTAAAGACATAAAGAATGACGAAGAACTCATTGAAAAAGACGAACATCTTAGCATAGATACAAGAGAAAAGATAAGACGTTTTCTTTGGCCTCGTTATCGATTCGAGGATCTTATTTGCATGAATAGATATTGGTGGAATACAAATGATGGGAGTCGATCTGTTATGTTGAGGGTACGTATGTACCCAAAAATAGATCATTGGGAACATGTACGAAATAGTTTGTATCAAACCTCTCAAAGTTTTTTAAGAGAGATTCTTCCAGATCTGTTAACTCACCTCAAAAGTTTCTTAAATATAAGGGTGCGAAATGTACCTAATGAGGTAAAGGATACAAAGGATACATAAATGAGCTCTATCAGGGCGGCGCCCCTTCCTTCAGGGCGGCGCCCCTTCCTTTTGGTCGAATATCTAACTAAACTCTTAGGGGATTTATAAATTATTGCTTTAGAGTTCCCAGCTCCTGGATAATAAAGTTAGATACTTTATTAACGAGGTTTACGTCTCATATCTCGAAAAAATGGAATATTTTTAAAAAAGCATTCCATAAACATAAAAAATAAAAAAATGGATTTTTTTAAATTTGATTAATATTTAATATTAATAAGAGGTCTCAAAACTATTGCTCTTATTCTTCCAAAGAGGTGGTGTTATGAGAACGATATCATAAAATATAATTATTATTATTATTGGGTAGGCCCTACAAAGTGGGGAAACACACCACGGAATTATTTCGAGACCGGGATTAAAAATGTGGCCCATAAATGATATAATCAATATTATTGGACTACAACCAAAAAAATCTATCACTTTATCAGGAGTAGAGTAGGGAGAGGATAACCTTCTTATGAGACATTATTACGATGTCTATACCAATTCTCAAAAGCTGGAATATTCCCGCTGGGATCGCTTTTTACAGTTTATAGATTATTATGGAATAAAAAATTCCATATGTGCGAAGTTAACGCTGTTTATCTTTTCCTCTTTAGGTTCCTCTTTCCTCGTCTTTAAGTAATCCTGTTTCTACGGGAAGAGACAAATAATTAATCTCCCGTAGAAACAAACCTTCGGAATTAGTCATAATATATAGACCATAAACAAAAAGAAATGGATCTCATTTTTTTTCTTACTATTAAAATAAAATAGAAAATAAATCGTATTTGACTTTGTCAAATTTTTTTATGATAAAGAATTTGTCCGTTCATCCCTCTTTGGTTCTTAAAGAACAGAGAGGATCTGTTGAATCTCAAGTATGTTATTTAACCAGTCGAGTAAAAAAACTTACTGAGCATTTGGACCTGCACAAAAGAGACTATTCGTCCCAAAGAGGTTTGTGGAAAATTGTGGGTAAACGTAAGCAACTTCTGATTTATCTGTTCAAGATAGATAGAATTCGTTACAATAATTTAATTGGTGAATTAGATATTCGTGGGCCACGTTAATTTCGAACGAAGTTTTCAGATCCAATTATGGTTTATTAAATTCCGGAGAGTCGTTCTTTTGTCTTAATTGATTTATAAACGGAGAAGAGTTATGATTATGGTTGCTACGGAGAAAGACCCCATGATGGTAAGTATGGGTCCTCATCATCCATCAATGCATGGTGTTCTTCGACTTATTGTTACTCTAGATGGTGAAGATGTTATTGACTGTGAACCTATATTAGGTTATTTACATAGAGGAATGGAAAAAATTGCTGAGAACCGAACAATTGTCCAATATCTACCCTATGTAACACGATGGGATTATTTAGCTACTATGTTCACAGAGGCAATAACGGTTAATGCGCCAGAAAGATTGGAAAATATTCAAGTACCTAAAAGGGCTAGCTATATAAGAGTTATTATGCTAGAGTTGAGCCGTGTAGCTTCTCATTTGTTATGGCTTGGACCTTTCATGGCTGATATTGGTGCGCAGACTCCTTTCTTTTATATTTTAAGAGAGAGGGAAATGATATATGATTTATTTGAAGCTGCCACGGGCATGCGAATGATGCATAATTATTTCCGCATTGGAGGAGTAGCTGTGGATTTACCCTACGGTTGGATAGATAAATGCTTAGATTTTTGCTATTACTTCTTCCCAAAAGTGACAGAATATGAAAGGCTTATTACACGCAATCCTATCTTTTTGAAACGAGTTGAGGGAATAGGCATTATTGGTAGAGAAGAAGCAATAGATTGGAGTTTATCAGGACCCATGCTACGAGCTTCCGGAATCCAATGGGATCTTCGTAAAGTGGATCATTATGAATGTTATGATGAATTGGATTGGGAAATCCAATGGCAAAAAGAAGGAGATTCGTTAGCTCGTTATTTGCTTCGAATCGGGGAAATGAAAGAATCTATAAGAATAATTAGACAGGCCCTAGAAGTAATTCCGGGAGGGCCCTATGAGAATTTAGAGGTCCGACGTCTAAATAAGGGAAAAGATTCGCAATGGAACGATTTTGAATCTCGATTTATTAGTAAAAAACCTTCCCCTACGTTTGAGTTATCAAAACAAGAACATTATGTTAGAGTAGAAGCTCCCAAAGGAGAATTAGGGATTTTTTTAATAGGAGATGATAATATTTTTCCCTGGAGATGGAAAATAAGATCACCTGGTCTTATTAATTTGCAGATTCTTCCTCAACTGGTTAAAAGGATGAAATTGGCCGATATCATGACGATTTTGGGTAGTATAGATATCATTATGGGAGAGGTTGATCGTTAAAATGGTGATTAATATAGCGGATATCGAAGAACAAGCTATCAATTTATTGGGATTTCCAAAAGAAATCTCTAGTCTTATATGGATTTTAATTGACATAATTACTCTTTTATTGGGAATTACGACAGGATTATTAGTTATTGTATGGCTCGAAAGAAAAATATCTGCAGGAATACAACAGCGTATTGGACCTGAATACGCTGGTCCTTTGGGAATTATTCAAGCTTTGACGGATGGGATCAAACTACTTCTGAAAGAAGATATTCTTCCATCTAGGGGAGATATTTGGTTATTTAGTATTGGACCAGCGATAGTGGTCATACCTATTTTTTTAGGTTATTTAGTAATTCCCTTTGGCCGCCACATTGTTCTACTTGATCTTAGTATAGGTGTTTTTTTTTGGATTGCCATTTCAAGTATTGCTCCCCTTGGACTTCTTATAACAGGATATGGATCAAATAATAAATATTCTTTTTCAGGTGGTCTCCGAGCTGCTGCTCAATCTATTAGCTATGAAATTCCTTTAGCTTTATCTGTGTTATCTATATCTCTACGTGTGATCCGTTGGAATATGAGATTGATTTTCCCCTCTTTTTAGGATAAAACAGGAAAAAAGAAGTGAATGGAATGAATATTGATTCTTCATTCCGATCGAAAAACTAGATAGTCATATGGGTGATATCAAACAGTTTGCAAATCTGCAGTAAGATGATTGAGCCCCATCCCCCATGTACAAGAGTGAAAGCATGCACAATCAGTGAAAACTGCCCAGTTCATATATTAGTCGTTGGGGCCCAACAGCGGGGAGGCGAAAAAGTATGAAGTTACTATCATACATACCGAAAATTAAGCAAAGGTAGGTGGTGAGAAACACCAAGATATAAAAAGATTAGTGAAAGAAAAAGATAAATTATTTCCAGACCAGAGATGTTTCAATATAAATGGGATGACAATAAGGACTTGGCATTGGTAGGGATGATCAAGTAGTACTTCCCCATAACCCCGATCTAAAATATGTTTCTATCTACTCTAAAAAGAATGGCTATCCAGAACGAAGTAATCCTTTACACAGTTTTCCTCTCTCCCACAAAAAAAAATAGTGAAGGTTGAGATAGATTCAAAAGCTTATATTATTGTAGCAGACAGAATCTCATTGGTCCAATTTATCTAATATAATATATAATAAATTGGTGCTTGTTTTCTTTTGGTTATTGCATTTTTTATTTTTCAACGGCCATTGAGAAGCCGTATGAAGCGAAAGTTTCACGTACGGTTTTGGAATAGAGATAAGAACATTGATGTTCTATCGACTATAATTATCCAACAGTTCAAGTACAATTGATATAGTTGAAGCACAGTGCAGATATGGTTTTTTAGGATGGAATTTGTGGCGTCAACCTATAGGGTTTATAGCTTTTTTCATCTCGTCTCTAGCAGAATGTGAGAGATTGCCCTTTGATCTACCAGAAGCGGAAGAAGAATTGGTAGCGGGTTATCAAACTGAATATTCGGGTATCAAATTTGGTTTATTCTACGTCGCTTCTTACCTAAATCTATTAGCTTCTTCATTCTTTGTAACAGTTCTTTACTTGGGCGGATGGAACTTATCAATTCCATTCATACCCATTCTGGAACATTTTGAATGGGATTCAATTTCTGGAATTAGCGAGGTCGTTAATATCACGATCGGGATCCTAATTCTATTAACTAAAGCTTATCTGTTCTTATTTATTTCTATCACGGCAAGGTGGACCTTGCCTAGGATAAGAATGGACCAATTATTGGATCTTGGTTGGAAATTCCTTCTACCTATTGCTTTGGGTAATCTATTACTCACAGCTTCTTTCCAACTTATTCTATTGTGACCAACTCTATCTTCTTCTTCGTGAAGAGGTTGTGCATTCTGTAATACATCCAAATTTATTAGATAGATCAAATCTATGAATTCAAATTTGATAGATAGATCAAATCTATGAAGAGAAAGAATTCTCTATGAAATTAATATTTAAGGAGATTTGCTACATGTTCTCCACGGTGACTGGGTTTATGAATTATAGTGAACAAGCAATCCAGGCTGCGAGATATATTGGTCAAGGTTTTATGGTTACGTTATATCACATGAATCGTTTACCTATTACTATTCAATATCCCTATGAAAAATTGATCCCATCAGAACGATTCCGTGGACGGATCCACTTTGAATTTGATAAATGTATTGCTTGTGAAGTATGTGTGCGTGTATGCCCGATCAATCTACCTGTTGTGGATTGGAAAGTCGGAACGGATATTGGTAAAAAACGATTGGAAAATTATAGCATTGATTTTGGAATTTGTATCTTTTGTGGGAATTGTGTCGAATATTGTCCCACAAATTGTCTGGCGATGACCGAAGAATATGAACTTTCGGCCTATGATCGTCATGAATTAAATTATGATCATATTGCTTTAGGACGTTTACCCATATCGGTAATTGAAGATTTAACAATTCGAACAATTCCGAGTTCAATATATTAACATAACTTAATATGTATTAATAAACTATGGGCAAATATTATGATTCAATCATTCGAGCAATTAATTCGAGTTCCGATCAAAAAGGACTGATAAATTACTTTTGATCCATATGAACCAGGAATTAATAATATTGTTGATATTCCATTAAGAATGTCACATATAGATTGGTCGAAATCTATTATTGACCGATAGATTACTATTATTGACCGATAGATTAGATTTATGAATCAGTCCCCATATTGAATGAAATATTTGAAGTACACAGTATTTGCCAGTATGGCAAATAGGTAAATGAGATCCCCTTTTTTTAGTGAATGGGATAGAAGAATATAATAATATTGGAACTTATCGTGCACATAATGAATCAACCTGAGCAGATATATGATATTCTTTTGGCTCCTATAACGCTAAGTCTAATATTAGGAGGTCTAGGAGTAGTATTATTTACTAATATAATTTACTCCGCTCTTTCATTGGGGCTAGTTCTTATTTGTATATCCCTATTCTATATTCTATTGAACGCGGATTTTGTAGCTGTTGCACAAATCCTGATCTACATAGGAGCTGTTAATATTTTGATCATATTCGCCGTGATGTTGATGAATAACCCGAAATATCCTAATTCTGATTCCCCCTGGACCGTCGGAGATAGCATCGCTTCAATAGTTTGTACAAGCCTTTTTTGTTCATTAATTACTATTATCCTGAACACATCATGGTTCGGAATATCTCTGACTCAAAAATCAGATCAAATTGTTGAACGAGATCTAACAAGCAATATTCAACGTATTGGAACTCATTTATCCACTGATTTTTTCCTTCCATTCGAACTCATTTCTATAATTCTTCTAGTTGCTCTCATAGGAGCGATTACTATAGCTCGCCGAGAAGAAACAGTTTGAAAAGTTGCAAATTAAAATTTTATCTTTTAGATTGCAGAGGAATCATTTTATTCCTTAGATAATGGAAAATAATAAACTTAATAGAACTTTTGTTTGTATCTGAAGAAGTTGTTGAGGTATGAGGAGTTCCTCTATTATGCTCGAACATGCACTTATTTTAGGTGCTTATTTATTATCTATCGGTATTTATGGACTAGTAACAAGTCGGAACATGGTTAGAGCACTTATGTGTCTTGAGCTAATACTGAATGCGGTTAATTTAAATCTAGTAACATTCTCAGATTCTTTTGATAGTAGGCAAGTAAAGGGGGACATCTTCTCGATTTTTGTTACAGCTATTGCAGCTGCTGAAGCAGCTATTGGATTAGCTATTATTCTGGCAATATATCGTAACAGAAAATCAACTCGTATCGATCAATTTAATTTGTCAAAATGGTAATATCTACATATTATTAATCTGTATATCTAGTCCTATTCTAAATAGATAGTCTGTATCTCTAAAAGATAGATCTCTCGCTCTATCTTTTTTTTTATTTTCTAAATAGATAAAGAGCGTATTGCGATCAATCAAGAACATTATTCATATTTAACTAATTATCCAAATGATCTGTCTAACACAATTAGACCAGATTTGGTGAAATCTGGAGAGATGAAAGTTAGACAAATCTGTTTCTTAACAGATAGAATCCGAATCTATCCATTATATCACTGATAATACAATTATTGATTTGCTTTATATTCATCATATATCGTTATTGTCCATATATTAGAATATTTTCTCAAATTAAAAACTTTTTAATACTAACTAATGGAATTCTTAGATCCAATGGCACATTCAGTCAAAATTTATGATACATGTATTGGTTGTACCCAGTGTGTACGAGCGTGTCCGACAGATGTATTAGAAATGATACCTTGGGAAGGATGTAAAGCTAAGCAAATTGCTTCTGCTCCAAGAACAGAAGACTGCGCAGGTTGTAAGAGGTGTGAATCCGCTTGTCCAACGGATTTTTTAAGTGTACGTGTTTATTTATGGCATGAAACAACTCGCAGTATGGGTCTAGCTTACTGACCACTGACTCAAAATAAAAAATAGTTAGATCCATCCCATACATATTTTTCATTCTGCTTTTTCTCTTTCACTGATCAAAACCCATACTCGACCCAAGAGCTCAAGCATGGGTTTTGATATCGAAAGTCTCTTCTCTTTCCATTATGAACAATTTACCTTGGTTAACAATAATTGTTATTTTTCCCATATCTGCGGGGTTATTAATTCCAATATTTCCCCATAGAGGGAATAAGATGATTCGATGGTATACTTTAGGTATTTGCTTATTAGATCTCCTTTTAATGGCCTATACATTCCGTTATTATTATCATTTTGATAATTCATCAATCCAATTGGAAGAGGATTATAACTGGATAGATCTTATTCAGTTTCATTGGAAACTGGGAATTGACGGATTTTCCATTGGACTTATTTCATTGACAGGATTTGTAACTACTTTAGCTACTTTAGCTGCTTGGCCAGTTACTCGAAATCCGCGATTGTTGCATTTCTTAATGTTGGTAATGTACAGTGGCCAATTAGGATTATTTGCTTCTCGAGATATTCTACTTTTCTTTCTCATGTGGGAGTTGGAACTAATTCCCGTTTACCTACTTTTATCCATGTGGGGGGGGAAAAGACGTCTATATTCGGCCACAAAATTTCTTTTGTATACTGCGGGTGGTTCCATTTTTATCTTAATGGGAGCTTTAAGTATGGGTCTTTATGGATCTCATGGACCAACATTTGATTTCGACATATTAGCTAAAAAATGTTATCCGATAACACTCGAAATAGTATTCTATTTAGGGTTTTTGATCGCTTATGCAATAAAATTACCAATCTTCCCTTTACATACCTGGTTACCAGATACTCATGGGGAAGCACATTATAGTACATGTATGCTTTTGGCCGGAGTTCTATTGAAAATGGGAGGATATGGGCTGATACGAATCAATATGGAATTGCTACCTAATGCTCATTCTCTGTTTTCACCATGGTTGATAATAATAGGAGCGGTGCAAATTATCTATGCAGCTTTAACTTCTATGGGTCAACGCAATTTGAAAAGGAGGATAGCTTATTCATCAATATCTCATATGGGTTTTGTAGTTATAGGAATTGGTTCCATGACAGATACAGGTCTTAATGGAGCCATTTTGCAAATGATTTCTCATGGATTAATTGGTGCTGCACTTTTTTTCTTGGCAGGAACAAGTTACGATAGGATACGTACTCTTTTCCTTGACGAAATGGGAGGAATCGCTATACCAATACCTAAAATCTTTACTATGTTCAGTAGCTTTTCAATGGCTTCTTTTGCATTGCCAGGAATGAGTGGTTTTGTAGCAGAATCTATTATATTATTGGGAATAATTACTAGTAATAAATATTCTTCAACCTTTCGAATCCTTATTACTGTAATAGCAGCAATTGGAATCATATTAACTCCTATCTATTTATTATCTATGTTACGTAGAATATTTTACGGATATAAGGTTTTGAATGTCCCGAATCCTTATTTTAAGGATTCAGGATCACGCGAAATTTTTATTATGATCTGTCTCTTTCTACCAATCATAGGTATTGGTCTTTACCCCGATCTAGTTCTATTTCTATACCATTATAAGGTAGAAGCTATTTTCTCTCAATCTTCCTATGAATCGTAAATTTTTTTTACCTTCCAGAGCTATCTAATAGGCCTAATTTTCCTCTTCTCTTTATGAAATATTAATAGAATTAATAGAGAGAATTGCTCTCTAGTTCGAGTTATTTCAAGTAGTGATTTTCTACGATTTTCTATTCACCCTTTGAAATAACTTGGACGAGCCACCTATTATCTCACTTCTCAATAACATGGAATGACTGTATCGAATCTATCCGACGCGAATTCATCTCATTTATTGTTCTATGCTAAATCAACCATCCATAGCTATGTAAACCTATTCCTAATAGATCAACCCCCAAATAGCAGCTCCAGACTACAAAAAATCCTATAGAAGCCACAATTGCCGGTTTCTCACCTTGCCAACCCCTGTTGATTCTAGTATGTAGATAAATTGCAAATATGGTCCACGTAATTAATGCCCAAGTCTCTTTTGGATCCCAGCTCCAATAAGATCCCCATGCTTCATTGGCCCATACTGCCCCAGAAAGAATACCTATAGTTAAAAGAGAAAATCCTAGACCAATGGCACGATAACTCCAATTATCTAATTGGATAGTCAATTTCCATTTACGATAATTCGTAAATGGAAAGCAAAAAGTAGATTTAAAATCCTTTTTTTCTTGGTCGTATAAATACCAATTTAGATTGGGAGGGAAGAATCGTAAAAAGGAATTATCCGCACTAAGAAGAATCTCTCGATTTATTCGAGACGTAATCACCAAAAAAGCTATTGATGCTAGGGATCCACATAAGAGAGTTGCATAGCTGAGCAATATCATACTTACATGCATCATTAACCAATGAGATTGTAAAGCGGGTACTAACATTGCAGATTGTTGCATTTTATCCGGAAGACCTAAAGTAGCAAAACCATGAGTTAACATAGCACTTGGCGCGGTGATTGCACCTAACCACCAAGTATCCTGGCCCCGTACTACTATAATTATATGAATAATGCAGGAACTCCATGAAAGGAACATGAATGACTCATACAAATTACTTAACGGTAAATGTCCCGAATAGAACGAACGAGTAACTAATACTCCCGTTATACAAATAAACGTAACTATCATGCCCTTTCTTCCCGAACTACTTAGTTCTTCACTTTGATAAACTAAGGTTCCCCAATAAATGAGAGTTAGAACAAAAGTCAGAGAAAAAGAGACATGAGCTGATATATGTTCTAGAGTGATTAATATCATGATAAATCCATTTTTTCATTTGATTTTGTGCTAAGAAGATAAAATTGATTAATATTTCATCAATCATATCGACATAGATCGAACAGTGGTAGTAATTATACCTATAATTAGGTAATCCTATAATTATAGTATAGGATTCTGTATTGAATCCATGGTATCTTATTTCCAAGAATGCCACCACTCGGATTCGAACCGAGATGCTCTAGCACTGCTTCCTAAGAGCAGCGTGTCTACCAATTTCACCATGGCGGCTTGATATTGTCTAGTCAGTAGATTATACTATTTTTCCGAGATTGTCAATGGGAATATGTAGATAAGAGTAATTGGTAGTATAAAAGAGTAATTGGTATCAGCAATGTCTGAATGTCAGTTTGGATATCACATTTAATATGTGATGTTGGTCGTTATAACGGAGCATAACGCAGTTTGGTAGCGTGCCATCTTGGGGTGATGGAGGTCGCGGGTTCAAATCCTGTTGCTCCGAAACGAACGAGCATACAAGAACGAATGGATTTAATATTAATAGTTCTGCCATTGAACAAATAGAATAACTAAAAAAAATGATTTCAATGGAATCAGAACAACAACATGTAACAACGAGAAAGGAGAAGGGTTTTGTATTATTACTTTCCCATTGTAATGATTCGGTCGGAAAATAACATCAATTTTGGCATAGATAAAACAAAGAAACTAGGATGAATTTAATTAGATATCTTTCCTATATCTTTCCTATTATTATTTTATCAACTGTCTGATCAATTAGACCTTAGATATTGCGATGTGAATAGGAAGGTAGACATTCCCATAATTTTATTTAGAAGATCGCAAGAATCTAACAGGTGAACTAATCCTTAGCTATTATGTCCCTATGTTTCCCAAAATGGTCCCAGTAGATATACAAAGAATATAGCTGTGAGTAATCTTAAAAAATTGAGTGAGCACTCCTTCCTATCTGACCATAAGGGAAAGGATAAAGAACGAAATTAAAAATTAGGAAGAAAAAAAGGATAAATAGTTAAATTTGTAACTAAAAACTACAAACGATTTATCATCATTAGAGCATCGGTCCGATGACCCATTTATCAGACCGAAAGAAACAAGCGATTCTATTATTAAATAACTGATGATTAATTGCATAGTTAATATGGTTATTATGTTTTTATTGAGTATCTTTTTGGCATAGATAGAATTAAATTAAATAGAATTATCAGCAACATGTAATGCTGGAGTTTATCCGGGATTCTTAAATTAAAAAGAATGATGCATTTTGCATCTTTTTCCAATGGGAAAGGAGAACGGCTGTAGTGGAACTAATTTATGACCGTGTCCCTTTTCCCCGACCACCTTTCCAAGTATCTTCTACCTAGAAGATAAAAAATGGTTCCCATATCTGTTCTTCAACATCGGTGTAGTCTATTTGGTGGTGTTACGCATCATCCTCCAGGATCTATATTTTTTTTATTTGGGTGAGCCATAGAAATTAGAAAAAGCTTTTGCTGCGGCCCGATATGCTTTTCCCTTCCAAACATTGCTGCGAATTTTTTTTTTAGATTTAGAGGTACGCTTCTTTGGAACTGCCATAATGAATAATAGTTTTAATTCATTTATCTAGTTCGATGTGAAGGACATGTATGTACTTATCAATTATCAATACTGTATAGTTTTTTATGAATAAAATAAACTTTAATTTTTAATAAAGATTTAAGATTTAACTCCCTCAATTCTTTTCAATTGAAATAAGTAATGACTCACCTTCTTTTGGTTAATCCGTTCCCACCCCACCCATTTGTCAAAATGGGTGTCATCTATTACAAATCAAATACGAATTGCTGAATCAATTTTTTAATTTGACCATCTGGTCCTAATTATTATGCGAAGTAACGGATATAAAAAAAAAGAAAATAACTAGTTATAGTTACTTCGATCAATTCGGATTTGTTCACTTTTGGTTGTCTCCCCGATTGGTTTAATTCTTTCTTGTTAAGCTCGATTATAACTACTACTATTCATTTACAGTATAAGAAGTATTATAAATACTGTATCTTTGGCTAATTAAACTAAATTCAAATTATATTAAATCATTCATATACAATTTGTGTGTGTACACAGCTATCTTTATATCTATATTTGAGTACCTAGACTGAAAATTAGGTACTAGAGTTCCTTCATTACTCATCTTATTTGATGAGTATTAAGTATTGATCGGTTTAAATCTGGTATTTGCATAAAAAAGGATGAAAAAAGGTCAATGGAATATTAAATTGATGGGATCCCATCCCATATTCTATCATTCTTCTTAGAATGCGACCTATTCTTTTTTTGTCATTTTCTTCCGGATCTAGTGGATTGGAAACCAAGAATGTTCAATAGAAAAACATTTCAAATAATGATTCGATCTTCCTATGGAATTTCTATATAAATATGCTCGGATCGTGCCTTTCTTTCCGCTTTCAGTTTCTGTACCAATCGGATTAGGATCCTTATTTTTTCCTGGGGCAACTAAGAGCCTTCGTCGTACATGGGCTCTTATTAGCATTTTTATGCTAAGTGTAGCTATGTTTATTTCTTTCAATCTATTCTTACAACAAATTACCGGTGGTCCTATCCATCGATATTTCTGGTCCTGGATCATCAACAATAAGTTTTCGTTAGAGTTGGGCTATTTGATTGATCCACTTACTTCCATTATGTTAGTTTTAGTTACAACAGTTGGAACCATGGTTATGATCTACAGTGATAACTATATGTCTCATGATAAAACGTATGTTAGGTTTTTTGCTTATCTCAACTTTTTCAATGCTTCTATGCTAGGACTAGTTATTAGTCCTAATTTACTACAAATATATATATTTTGGGAATTAGTGGGAATATGTTCCTATTTATTGATAGGTTTCTGGTTTACACGACCCAGTGCGGCTAATGCTTGTCAAAAAGCATTTATAACTAATCGTGTGGGAGATTTTGGACTCTTATTAGGAATCTTAGGTTTTTATTGGGTCACGGGTAGTTTCGAATTTAAATATTTGTCCGAAAAATTAAACGAATTGATTGCCGTTGATGGGGTTAGTTCATTCTTTGTTACTTCGTGTACTTTTCTCTTATTTTCAGGTCCAGTAGCCAAATCTGCACAATTTCCACTTCATGTATGGTTACCTGATGCTATGGAAGGACCTACTCCTATTTCAGCTCTTATACATGCCGCTACTATGGTAGCAGCAGGAATTTTTCTTGTAACTCGATTGTTTCCTCTTTTCAGAGCTTTACCTTTAATAATGAGTCTTATCTCTTGGATAGGTGGAATAACAGCTCTATTGGGAGCTACTATGGCTCTCGCTCAAAAAGATCTTAAAAGAGGCTTGGCTTATTCCACTATGTCTCAATTAGGTTATATGATGTTAGCTCTAGGTATAGGTTCCTATCGAACCGCTCTGTTCCATTTGATTACACATGCTTATTCCAAGGCATTATTGTTCCTAGGATCTGGATCAGTTATCCATTCCATGGAACCCATTGTTGGATATTGTCCTGGTAAAAGTCAGAATATGGCTTTTATGGGTGGTTTGAGGAAATATATGCCAATTACAGGAATTACATTTCTTTTAGGGACACTTTCTCTTTCTGGTATTCCGCCTTTTGCTTGTTTTTGGTCCAAAGACCAAATTCTTAGTGATAGTAAGTTATATTCCCCCATTTTAGGAGGGATAACTTGGTTCACAGCAGGATTAACTGCCTTTTATATGTTTCGTATGTATTTACTTACTTTTGAAGGGGACTTTCGTATAAATTTTGTTAATTTATATAACAACCATATTACATTATATTCGACTTCTATGTGGGGAGAGGAGG